>OW028706.1:10649173-11850009 GCA_932294345.1 Pandemis cinnamomeana | reverse complement strand
GCGACATATTCCGGCTCTAGTGAGGGGCAATATGTATAGTGGAAGCCAATAGGAGTTTTATTCTACGATGTGACCAAGTATTAGTGCTGGATATACAATCGTTACGGGAGGCAATTCCGCACTCCTATAGTGACTATTGTACCCGGTTGATCTATCGAATGGAACTAGTGTGCCACAGATACGAGTACCAGTCTAGTTGATTGAGTATTAATGGTCATTATTGCTCGCAATAGACTAAACAAAGTACCCTTACAGACTTCTCAGATCTATTACAGTCCATGTTCCATATTGGAGTCTGTAGTAATGCTCTAAATTGTGCTTGGGGCGAGTGTCTCCAAAGTATATGTGGTTCGCTACGAGTGTTCCTCACCTCTGTCCATAAGAATGGTTATGGTTAAGTGTATGTTGAAAGATACAGCACGCGTGATGAAGACGATCATAGCAGGGCATATGGGGAGGGAAGGAAGGCACTTCCTTTTGGTTGTAGATAACATTATGGAGTATCCTGTAATCACACATACACTCTTAGAGTTGCTTCCCCATAACGGCGTATATGGGAGGTTAGAAGGGCTTCCACTAGGCTAGGGGTCACTCTGCATAAATTGGAGAGGTTTATAAATCCTGCTTCCAGAGTGACTATAACTTGCGTTACCCTCTTGTCATTTGCAGACAAAGAACAAATAGACTAGACTAAGACCTTAAACAAAGATCCCTAAAGGCTCGAAGCAGGCAGGGAGGAGGATGACCAGTCAGGTGACGAGCCCTATCGGTTTGAGCGGGGTGTGGGCTCTACCCTTGCCTGAAACTACCTCATGTATGAGCTATATCCTAGAATCAGAACAATTATGGGTTTTAGTTTCCCATTTAAGACTCCAATTGCCCTTCACAGCTACTACCCCCTAGATACCCTTACTCTGGCTTGTGCCCTCACTAGTGATCCACCTAAGTTGAACTAGGGTTATCTTAAAGACGGTCACGCAAACATGAGGGTCCTATACTACTAACGATCACAATAAACGGCTAAAACAAATAATTATTAAAATAAATAATTATTAGAATAAATAATAAAAGTTTCTGACTCGGCCTGGGGTCCGGGAACAGTACAGTAACTTCGCTTTTGACATGCTTTTTAATTATATTCTACAAGTATACTTGTTTAGATTTTATTGATCAACGTTCTGGTTCAACAAGGTTCTGGTTTGTGTTAGCATCCGTCCGAAAAGGTACTTATATTAAGCTGATGAATACTAAAATGCTCACATTTTGCTTATCAAGTTATTGTATTTTTTTGGGACCCTACTTATGCTGGCCCTGAGGCTCTATGCCTTTGATGTCACCCTCGAGTAGTCTTTGTCTTTAATGTGAAGATGAATTTTATAAATATTATAGGTACCTACTATACAACATAGTACGTTTTATATTTGGACTCCGTAGCAAATTTTCTTTTTGTGAATTTTCTGAAATTGGATTGAAAATTGTAGTTGATCAGACATTGGTGGTTGAATAATATGATTATGGTCTGTTTACTTTTTTTTGGGAATCTTTTGATTTTAACTTACATCTTTCTTCGTCGTATATAAACTGGTGGAAGGGGTGACTACCAGATTTATAGGCCTTTAAGTAAGTTGGTAGGTATATTATAATTATTACATTTCTTTAGGTAGGTACTGGGGCACCAATTATAACTATTATAAGTTTCGCAACACAAAGTTCTCTAAGTTCACGAATTAGTGTGATAGAAATGAACTAGTTCAGATTGTTATTAGTTCACAGTAAGTTTGGAGGGAAAAGAAGTTATTAAGGCGTTCTGTCCCAATAGTTATCGCATTCACGTTCACTTTATCATTGATTAAACAGAACTATTGAACTAAAACCTTTCTTTTCATTAGCACATAATCCCATCTCTAACACCTACAATTAACCAATGTAGTAAAATATTGATTACCTATTGGGTGAAAATCTTGGGAATCTGTTAGAGGCGATGGGGGTCCTTTCACCTGTACACCCACGCTCATGCTAAACGTGGTCTTTAGGGCTTGTTACCTTAGGCTAGGTCTACCCCGTAAGGAATTAAGAAGTGATTTATGTATGTATGTGTATTGATTATCATCCTCAAAACCTTTGTATTCGTAAATCCCGAAAATGGGTTTAAAGAACTCGTTTAAATCCCTCGTGCGTTTACTGCTTTTTCAGACCTCCCTCTTGAGGTCACTCGACTGACAAGGATCCTTCTAGAACACGGCCGCTCAAAGCCGCGTCTCGTGCACGTACAGCCGTGCACTTTCTAAGTGGTAACGGATACCTCTGACACTTACTGTACGAATGGCTCATGGTTCTTTAATTACTTAAACGTGCAAAGAGTGATGTTCGCTGTTATAAAAGGTAGCTTCACTTTTGGTGTGCCGACCATTTTACGACATTTTGACGGTGCACTCTACAAAAATAAGAAAAGCATCTCAGTTATTTTAAATTGCGTACATAAAAAAAACCTCTTCCACATTCATATAGGTAATATTAATTGTGTTGTAAAATTTGATTGGTCAAGTTTCTTACATTTAAATATAATTTCAACCGTTTGTTCTCATTATTATACGAATAATAATATTGTCCTAAAAATACATGTACTAAAAATTCAATTTAAAGTTGTTATAATAACTGGATAATTTTTCACGAGGGAAAACGTGCCAGTTTTCAACTTTTTATTATATTGCCAATCAAGGAAAATGATTCGCTTGAAAATAACAAAATGCAAATTGTTCTGCGTGGCTCCATCGCCTGTGTTCCAATTGTGCGAGCGGCGCTCCGGAGTGCAATTTAATTGAAGGTTTTGCTAAGTGGTATTCCATTTGCCCATATAGTAAACATTTAGACGTTTAGTGGTGCTATTTTTTTACAGTGAATTCAACAGATAACTTACATCTCGCACGTGTTGCCATAAAACTCCTAACTCCACCTCTAAATAGATTTTCACCGTTAGGAAATGCGGGCCGCTGTCTTTTTAAACACATACCCCTGGTAACCCCGTACGGGGCGGATGCAAAAGACGCATTTTTCGCATTATAAAAAAAGGTTAATTTACTATCAATTTTGAAAATAATATGTATTGATTCAGAAATAAAACGCTTTATGACTAACGACAATTGAGAATGTTACCTAATTTTGATCATTAGCACTCCATATTCTCTGTCAAAAATAAAAAATACTAGTAAAAGAATTACTTCGATACGTCAATTAGTTTCCGATTTAGAAGTAAAACAAGTTGTAACCGTACGACGCGGGCCGCCGGTTACGGTGTGACGTCATAGTACAACACGCTCAGTCTGGCTCACTAAGTCCGCTTGCAGCCGCGCGCCCGTGCCATCGAAATTATACCTAAACTAGCTTCTGCCCGCGACTTCGTCTGCGTAGAATTATACATAAAAACCTTCCTCTTGAATCACTCTATCTATTAAAAAACACCGCATCAAAATCCGTTGTGTAGTTTTGAAGATATAAGCATACATAGGGACCGGCATTACCGGCCGGTACCGCCGCAAACGCTACGTCCCGCAATTTTTAAATCTGTAATATCTTCGAAAATATTCATTTAAATCATATGCTGTAAAGGGCCATATAGATCTATATTAAATCAACAATTTATTTAAGGTATTCAATTGGATAAGGATTAATGCTGTATTGGTTAAAATCGCTTCGAAAATTAGCCATTATTTGTCGTAAAAAGTAAATGACAAAAATGTTTTATTGTGGATATCCATAAGAGATACACATATACCATCGCGGAGTTTTCTGTAGACCTTTTCAATGTGCAATACTTAGTACATTGTTTTGATAAATCTCGTAGGGTTCAGCCTGCGTTTGCTATGTAAGCGGAAAAAATGTAATTATTTACGACATCACATTAGAAACCTCAAAAATAGCAGTACTTATCCACTATGTTATTATACATATAAACCTTCCTCTTGAATCACTCTATCTATTAAAAAAAACTGCATCAAAATCCGTTGTGTAGTTTTGAAGATATAAGCATACATAGGGACATAGGGACACGAGGACAGAGAAAGCGACTTTGTTTTATACTATGTAGTGATGATGATGACTATGTAGTGATGATACTTTTAAAAATGTCCAAGCCAAATACTAGGAAATCATGTGTTGTGCCTAAATGTAAAAATACAACTACCAATTCGTCGGAAAAGTTGTTTTTTATTGTTCCAAAAGACGTTAAAATGCGAAAAAAATGGATAAAAGTTATGAAGAGGTCAGATCCATTTGGAGATAAAAGTACAGTTTATTGTTGTGAAGACCGATCTGAAATAAGTTTCAAATAAAAATAAATGGCCTTACGTATTTTGTTAGTAAAAAAAATACAAATAAACAAAAAAGGCTTAGTACATCTGTTCAAACGTCTATATTTGCAATAAAAATTAAATTAAGTAAAATGGCCTTACGTATTTTGTAAGTCAAAAAAATACAAATAATAACAAGGTTTAGTACCTACATCTGTAACGTTCAACCCACTACATCTACATCCTAAGTACCTAACCTATCCTACTTCCTACTAATATTATAAATGCGAAAGTTTGTGAGTGTGTGTGTGTTTGTTATCTTTCACGAAAAAACTACTAAACGGATCTGGACGAAGTCTGGACTGGAATAACACATAGGCTACTTTTAACCCTGGGAAAATGTACAGTTCCCAAGGGAAACGGGGGCGAAGCTGCTGGCGGAAGCTAGTTTGCAATAAATAAATAAATAAATAAATAAATATCTTGGGACAAATTACACCAATTGACCCAGCCCCAAACTAAGCAAAGCTTGTGCTATGGGTACCAGGCAACGGATAAACATACTTATATAATGTAGATAAATACATACTTAAATACATACAACACCCATGACTCGGGCACAAACATTCGTATTCATCATACAACTGTCTGCCCCTACCGGGATTCGAACCCAGGACCTCTAGCTTCATAGTCAGGGTCACTAACCACTAGGCTATCCGGTCGTCCTAAGTCAATGTATGTATTCATTTAAATTTATTAAGAAGAGCGGTACCTACCTATATATACATACGTACCTACCAATAGCTACAAAAGTATAATAGTACATATATTATTTGTTGTCTTTAACGTAAAAATTTAATGGTAGGTAACTAGGTACTTCTACTATTTGAGTTACATTAGTAGCACGGAAAGTTCAATCACCTTTGCATTTTTATTCCCCGCAACCATTAATCCATCTATTTTAGGTAGATTATCCGATTGCCCTTTTTCGAATCCTTCATCCATTTTATTAATCGAGTAATATTTACAAAAGTAGTAGTAGTATTAGACAATTAACTTAATACGCGGACGAAAACACAACAAAATACAACAAATTGATACTAAGCGGCCCGCGGTCCGCGCGGCGTGTTGTACTGTGACGTCACAAGCGGTCACGTGACTGTTAGCGGGACTCGATATTTTTTGAAACTTTAAATGCCTATAAAATCAAAACTACTAGGTATTTTTGACTACAACAAAAACTAGTGTATTTGTATACATACAGGCTTTACTGAGACAACATTTCAAGCGGTTTGGCATACCTAGTAACATTCTCAATTATGATAAAACCAAACCAAAAAGCTATGATTATGCAATTGAAACTTCACGTCACAAGCAAGAGCTAGTTTTTGCTTTGAATTAGACATAATAATATAGTGAAATAAGTTGCACCCTCGCTTCGTTGCAGAATTGAAAAAGGGAACGATATCGAAACAGTCAGCATTGTTCAGCATTTCGGGACACGTCAGGGCTGTACAGGATGTTCCGAGAGTTGTATTATACGGGTCGCGACGTCGCGGTTGAATGCTATCTCGACACACGTTCGCGTTGACGGCTGCGTGTGAATGTCTTTGAGTACATTCAATGATTAGGTTGCGTTGATTTGGAAGCGTAACCAAGGTCTTTGGAAAAGGTAAAGCGTTCGAGAATTCGTTAGGGACAATCTTAATAAGCAGCGGTTAAGGTAAACAATTTTTGTTCACTGAAATAGACCTCCGCAAAGTAACGTTTGACTCAATAAAATATCAATGCATAAGTTTAGCGTAAGAAATCAAACATAGACGTAACTTGGTAAAATTTTATTTCCTCGCTCAAAATGCGTAGCGGAGTAGCAAGGTAAATATTTTTTTGTTCATTTTTACTCAGATGTTGTTGTTGATTTCCCTCATAAAACGAGTTAGATCAATGTATTATAAAGCTGCCCTACCACCGACACGGCCAAAAACCGTGTAATTAAACCACCAAACCACCACTCAAATTTAAATTACGCCGGCTTCTAAGCCGCGTTCACGTGAAATATTAAATTCGACCTGTCTCCTTTCGGGACGATGGAAATAAGCTAAATGCCACAACCGCTTTGTATCGCTCCAAGCATGTTTATATTTGTTTAGGACACAATAGAAAACGTTTCGTTTAAAAAGCTACGTGGCTTCTCGTGGCTATGAAGACGCCTTTGAAGATTCCCTGGGTTACTTTTGTACTTTAGCTGGCATACCGCGCAATTGTAGAGCCATGTTTATCTTGGGTCTATATCGGATGGCCGAATAATTTTTTGGCTTAATGTCATGTTTCGTCGAAGAATCGTTTGCCCTAAACAGAATTTATACTGAAACCATCGACTATTCAGGAAATTCCTACTAATATTTATACCTAGATGCGAAAGTTTGAGTGAGGATTTGGATAAAGGAACGGAGATAGCTGGCACCCTGGTTTAAAACACAGGCTACTTTTTATCCCGTAAAAATTCACAGTTCCCGCGGGATGCGATAAACATGTCAATTGCTAATTCTACGCGGACGATGTCGCGGGCAGAGGCTAGTTATGAAATAAACCTAACTTAACCTACTCTACATAGTTCAAGTGAAATATTTTCTGAAACATTTCTTGTTTCAGGTGGAGAAAAAAAACTATGCAACTTGCTAAATTAAGGTTATGGGGGCACAAAATTGAGTTAGCTAGGTCATCTCCGGAAAGCGCATTTTTCGATTTTGCAAACACCATCTACTCAGCTAAAGCTTGATCGGCCTAGTTCAAGGTAATATGTAAAATGCGTGGCACATGAGGGAAGCTGGTTAGCGTCATTGGCACGGTAATGGCCTTTACCTGCGTAATTACGCCTCTCCCGCAGAGTTAACAGCTATTTTAGTGACACTAAATCACACGCCGAGTATAATCGCATCTAACGTGTGCTTGGATTACCGGAGTGTGAGCCACCCAGAACCTAGACCGGAGTTGTGTGACCGACCAAAACCTTTGCCGACGTACACCGTGGTAGCTCTCTTGGAAGGGAAGGGAAGGCATAGATTATTACTGGTAGAAGCAATAGACAGTTGCCTGCGGCGTTAACACCGACAAACGCTTGCAAATTTGTGTCCTATTCTACGAGTATTTATGGACCTTGAGCGTAATACAGCCTACTCCCAAAACCGAAGTTTGGAGTTCGTATCAGACCCTCCCTCTTAGTCTAATATTCAAAATTAGGTATTAGTGCGAGCAAACAAATTATAAAACTACCTTAACGCTTTTATTAATCTTTAATTAAAATTTAACGCTTAGAAGTATCAGCTCTCTGCGCTGTTTTTTTGTGAGACTTCAGCCTTATAGTTCAGCGCGCCTAGCCGATGTAGCCTAATAACTTCATTAGAGCGCATAAAAAAAATAAGGGTATGTACAAGAGAAAAAGTTACAGATACACATACACGAATCACGTCTTTATCCCTTACGGGGTAGACAGAGCCTAATGTAACAGGTACCTACAGGCCACATTTAGCAAGATTGTGGGGGTATAGGTGGAAAATGGAATCAAAGTACTGATGGGTTGCTAGCCTCATCGCCTATAACATGATTCCTATGATTTTCGCCCATTACGTAGCTTCTGCGCGGGTAGAGAATTACTGGCACATTCTATGTTTTTCTTTCTTAGAGAAAAAGTTATAAGCAAGCATTTGTACAGCATGTGTGTAACTTTTTATGGATAAGGGGGATTACCTCTACCACCTTCCTCGTTTTGCAAAAGATTAAATCATAATCGCTTAATTTTACCGCAAGCGCCATGTAACTTGAATCGCACCGGCGTTAATATATTAATATTGATGGTTTCGCTCCCTTATTGAGGCTTGTACCTCCAGATTTAATTAACGCTGCAAATGACGGACGATGCCCCTTTGGCGGTATCTTCGCGGTGAGATTGCGTAGCCGTAATCCACAATATACTGGGTAATTGGAGTGGTAGGATCCACATAATGGACGTCTCAGGCTCTGCCAGGCCGCAGACCCGCTAACCTAGTGGTTTAAGTATGTATGTATGTATGTATGTAAACTCTTTATTGCACATAAAAAATATAAAAATACAGTAATACAGAGAAAATAGTACAAAGGCGAACTTATCCCTAAGAAGGGATCTCTTCCAGCTAACCTGCCACAGAAAGGAAAAGTTACAACAAAAAGGCAAGCAGTCATGTAAGTGGTTGGGGAACTTGAGGACTAAGTTTCGTTCGGTAGTCGATCGAGGCAGACGTTTGTCTCGCAAACCGGGGTGACTTTGCCTACCCCATAAGGTAATACCCGCCCAAATCATATTACGACGCCAACATAGGTACAGTAATTCTATTTTCTTAATACCTCTCGGGAAAAATTGTTTTTCATTTGACTGACGTTTGAACTGAAGAAACACGAAGTTGGCCAAGAGACATTAAGAAACTAGAAGCGCTGTACTCTCTGTTTTCCGCTTACCCTGGATAGGTACTCACTGTAATTAATTTTAGTAATATGCTACGGCCTCAAGGATTCCTATATTCTATTTAGTACCTAATCTTTTACAGTTCCTTCCATGTAATGTCTATTCCTTACCCTTTATAGCCGTTTACCAGCACCTGGCAGCATGTACCAATTGGCTTGCCTCAATGCACTAAGTGCTCTGCTCGCTGCAGTAAAACTGATCAAGCCTGGCAACACGTGAAGCGTTTTATCTCGTCTCGGTCGCAGTAAATAATCTCCGTGCATGGCGGGAAGAACTTGATAACTCCACTTACACGATTTTTTTTTTATCGTCGCAATGGCTTCCTACAGCATTGGTTTTGTAGGAAAAAAATTGACAACTCGATATCTACGATACTTTTAGAGATATTGCCTCGTGAGTATTTGAATATATCCGTACGCTGCGTATTTTATTTAACGAAACGAGATATATACGCGATGAGTCACAAAAAAATATATAATATCGTAATATATCCTTACATCAACTTATGCTCAAAAACCGATCTAGCGTACGTAAATTGACAAAACAAGATATCAAAGCGACGACTAACACACTATTACGTTAACAAATAAATATATCGTTTTATCTACTTATATTCAACTACTGGTAACTTGATATGTCAATTTATACTTACACTATAAAGTTAACAATTAATATATTGACGTTATATTTCGACTTATCAAGTTAGTCACGCTATGCACGGAATATGATATCTCGTGTTATCTTAGTAGTTTCTCATTTATAGACCGGGTCAAATCGAAAATATGTACTTTATTGAATAACTTGTCACATTGTGTCATGTCTCATACTGATGTCGCATACTACTTTTCCCGAGATATATGAGAACAGGGGTGCGTTCAGTTTGATCAGCCGACGACGCCCGACTACGCACTGGCCCGTTTAGTAAGTCAGTGCGATCATCGGACGATCACACCTGTCACCCCATAAAACAGATGGGTAAAAAAAGCCCAGACGTCACTTTGACAGTTGAAAAGCGGCAAAATTTATAATTCGAACGCTGGGGATATAAACTTATTATTACGAATACGAAATCGCATACCATCGACATTCGACGCTCGGGCGCCGCCTGCGATATGCCAGCCGTCTTTAAACTGACGCGGGAGACAAAGGAAAAGCTCTGCAATTTTACTCTGGTCCATCAAAATATACAAGGCTTTTCCAGCAAAGAGGTTGAAATTGGGCTTTTTCTAGATGCATATAAGGTGGACGTGATGTGTATTACAGAACACTGGCTGAAACGCCATGAATTATTGTTCAACTTTAATAATTATAAAATAGGCAGCTCTTTTATTAGAAAATCGGCGATTCGTGGTGGCTCAATAGTCATTGTTAAAGAAGACTTTAAATGTAAGGAACGAAAACAAATAGTGCAGCTTTCTGTTGAACGCGTCATAGAGATTGCATGTGTTGAATTAGAAAATCATGTCGTATTGTGTGTGTACAGGCCGCCGTCTTCGGATTTTAGCCAGTTTGAATCAGTCATGGAAGAGGCTCTGAAGCAAGTTTTTGATACCAGTAAGTCTATAATTGTGTGTGGTGATTTTAATGTTAACATACTTGAATCTACTGATTCAAACTCGATCAGAATAATAAATCTATTTAAATCGTTTAACTTATTCCATCAGTTTGAGGAGCCGACTAGAATAACTGCTAACACGGCCACATGTTTAGATAATATCTTTTGCGACTGCGAAGCTGCGGATAAAACTGTTTTTCATTGCTTCAGTTCAGATCACAGCGGCCAGAAAGCCGTTTTTAAAATGTCGAAGCGGAATCATAAGCAAGAACTAACTTACAGGCCCGTAACGGAAAGTCGCCTAGAAAGATTTAGTGACAACATTTCCAACAAAATCCCTTTGTTACCAGTAGGGGAAAACGATCCGAACATATTGTATAAGGGTTTATCTAATGTTATTAATGATGAGTTCAGAAATGTTTTTAAATTAAAGACTATTAAGAAAGACTCGAGCAAAACAATGTTTAGCGACTGGGCTACGGTCGGTATACATAGAAGCAGGACCAAGCTTTATGAATTGTATGAGATGAAAAGTAACAGCAACGATGCAAGATTCAAGGAGTATGTCAAGAAGTATTCAAAGTTATTTAAAAAGGTTTGCGCTATTGCAAAAGCAGATTACTTTAGCAATAAAGTTAAATCTGCAGATAACAAAGTGAAAGCAGTTTGGAATGTAATTAATTCAGAGACAGGCAAAAGCAAGGCCCGAAATTGTCATTTCAAACTGAAAGTAGATGACAAAATACTGACCTCGGATAAGGAAATAGCAGACACCTTTGAGAACTTCTTTGCAAACATAGCTGTAAATACTACCCGTAACCTAAAGGCATTTACTGAAGAATCAAGCTCATATTTGTCTATGAATGCAAAAGCTTGTAATTATAAATTTGATTTTAAATATATAGACGCACGCGAGATTGTTGCAACTTTTAAATCCCTGAAGCTAAAAAATACGGAGGACCTTTGGGGAATCTCAGTTAAAGTCATGAAATCTGTTATTCACGTGGTGGCGCCATATTTGGCTATCATTTTTAATAAGTGCGTGGATGAGTGCGTGTTTCCGGACTTGATGAAATTTAGTAAAGTGATTCCTTTGTTCAAGTGTGGTGACAAAAGTGATCCGTCAAACTTCCGTCCAATTTCTATTCTTCCGGTGCTCAGTAAAGTGTTTGAGAAGATAATGCTGAATCAGATGTTGCATCATTTCAATGCAAATGAATTACTTCACAGCCAGCAATTTGGTTTTACCAAAGGCCGATCCACCACAGATGCGGCGGCTGTACTCGTTAAGTATATTTATGATGCATGGGAACATTCGCAAGATGCAATAGGGATCTTCTGCGACCTCTCCAAAGCATTTGATTGCGTGAAGCATGAAACTCTTATCCTCAAACTTGAGCACTACGGGCTTTCTGAAAACGCACTGAAACTTGTCATGTCCTACCTCAGTCAGAGAATCCAGAAAGTGGACATAAATAGAGTGCAGTCATGTGGTGCGCCGGTGAAGCTTGGAGTACCACAGGGTTCAATATTGGGCCCTTTTCTCTTTCTAGTATATATCAATGACCTGCCCCGCCTACTAGAAAACAAATGTGACATAGTTCTGTTTGCTGATGATACCTCTCTGATTTTTAAGGTCGACAGGCAACAGGAAGATCAAAGTCACATCAATGAGACTCTAACAGAAGTGCTTCAATGGTTTACTGCGAACAATCTACTACTAAACGCAGCTAAAACGAAATGCATAAAATTTTCGTTACCAAATGTACGACAGGTTGAAACAGCTATTTCCATAAACGGAGAGAAGCTGAACCTCGTTGATGACACCGTTTTTCTTGGTCTTACCCTGGATCGAAACTTACAGTGGAGCCCACATATCTCTGCTCTTGCTGGTAGATTGAGTTCTGCCGCCTATGCTGTACGAAGAATTAGACAATTCACCAACGTGGAAACTGCTCGACTGGTTTATTTCAGCTATTTTCATAGCATTTTGTCTTACGGCATTCTGATTTGGGGAAGAGCAGCTGACATTCAGAGTATCTTCATTTTACAGAAGAGGGCAGTTCGGTCCATCTACAATCTGAACTCCCGAGAGTCATTAAAAGAGCGCTTTAAAGAGATAGAAATTCTCACAGTAGCTTCGCAGTACATACACGATGTGATTATGTACACACACAGGAATTTCAATTCCTTTAAGAAAGTGTCGGACATCCATGATATCAACACTCGTAATAAACACAAGCTTCTCGTTCCTAAATTTCGTCTACGGAAAGTAAGTAAATCTTTCCTGGGAAATTGTGTCAGGTTCTACAACAAAGTGCCTGTAGATGCGTGGAAATTGTCATATGTGTTATTCAAGAAATACATAAAGAACACGCTCTTAAAGAAAGCATATTACACAGTCGATGAGTACATGTGTGATAATAACATGACATGGCCATCTTTGGAAAAATTACCGTAAGCATCCAGTGTTTTGTGAGTGATCCTGTAGTGCGTGTGTATGTGTGCGTGTGTGTGTGTGTATGAGTGTATGCGTGTAGTGTCGACTAGATACGGTCTCTGGCCCTGTTGCTACCGTCTGCTGTTGAGGTTAGCTGATCTTGATTAATTAAGATTCCAAATTGTATAGCTGTATTAATTAAAATTATTAATTAAGATAGGTATTATCAATATAAATATTGTACCTATTGTAATTGTTTATTTAAATATTTATTCTATTTTTCATAATGATTAATTTTTACAATGACATAAATATTGCTATGTCGTATGTGTATTAAACTAGGTATTAGGTAGGTATATTGTTAAGCTTATGGATTTCCGGTTTATTTCTTTTACTTTTTTTTCTTTTACTGTTTAGTTGCAGGCTAGCGACGTCGAAGTTCCTAAAACGTTCCCATAGTGTGCCTGTGGGGACGGAAGCGAGACATGCCCTCGGTACCGCTCTGCTTTCAGAGCAGGACATGAGTGCGTGAAAGCCAACATTGGGGGCGGCAGACGTAAGCTTGCCTTCGGAATCCAAAAGCTTATTGGTTACTTACTTGACATGAAATGTATATTTCATAATTTTGTTTTATATATATTTTTTTTTTTTTCCTGCGACATTGGAGACATCTCCAATTAGTTTATTTGACGGTGGAGGCGTTTTACACCTCCACTGAACTTACTATTATTATTATTTTTTTTTGTTTTTTATTTTTTTTTGACCAGTAGAGACTTTATACATCTCTACTATTTATAGATTAATATAATTTAAGGCTCGGGGACCTTATACATCCCTTATATAAATGTATTTAATGTAAGTAGAATTTAAGTATTCTTAGTTACTGTATTTTTATTTGAAAAAATGACTTTCTGCCAAGTTTCTTGCGGCGCATTCTTCTTGGCAATGATGGTCTTTCCGAATGTGCTGGTAGTTTCAAAAGACATGTAAAAGAGCCCTTAGCGGCCAATTTGCAAAATAAATTATCTTATCTTATCTTATCTTATTTAAATTTAATGTGAATTTAATTTAAAATGGGAGATTCAATGAAGAGGTTAATGATTCAAGATGAAAAGGGACAGAAATATAATAATATAATATCAAAGATATCAGAAATATAATATCAAAATAAATATAAAATGAATTTCTATTCAGGTCTCGGAGCAAATATTTATTTTATATTTATTTTGAATTGACACTTTTGACAGAAGAACGTCCCAACTCGTTCGGTAAGTGTGTTCATGATCGGACGATTTTCATCCGACTTTAGTTACTGAACGTAGCCCAGAAGTCGTTCTAATTTTTCTTTTTTTTTCAAATTAGGTAGTGCAACAAGTGCGCTTGCATTCCCAAATTATTGAAATTTTATTACGAACATTTTTATTACATTTTTTTTATTACAAACGATTAATGTGTATTATTGATACCCAATTCTATGGTGAATAAGTTGATAAGTCATCGGTGAACATGTTGATAAGTCAATTATTATGAATAATAAGATAGTAAGAAAGATAAACATAACCATATTTGAAAAACCATCTAAAATTACTCTTAAATCAATTTAGACATTTCAATTACACTGAAAAACTGATTTTTAGGAATTAAATTAAATAATGTTTTCACTGGTTTGAGCACTAATGTATGGGTAATAAGTTGATAAGTCTCTGGGTAGTATGTTGATAAGTCTAATATCTTACAAAATAAGCAGAATTTACGAGAACACGTAACATAATTTGAAAGATTACATAAAATTATCCATAAATCAAGCTATAGAGATGAGTTCGAGATAAAAACGGATTTTGGAGAAAATGACAAACTTTAAAATCGCTGCCCTGTAAAATTGCCATTTTGGAGTTATCAAGTTCTTCCCGCCATGCACGGATCTAATATCAGCTGGACCTCCTATTTTTCAATATTTTTTATCTAAATATTTTTTAATTTTCATTTAATAGCCTCAGAAAATCAGTGGCCAGTATTATTGTCTTGCACCAAGAAGTTTTTCATGCTAAATCCGGAGCACAAACCTAATTTCAGATTTGTACTTGGCCTTACTAGAAAAAGGGAAAATTACGGATGAAGTACGTTTTGACATTTTTTTTTGGTATGATCCCTTAATGATAGATCAATAAAATTAATAGTGTAGAAAGTCAATAAAATAAGGCAGTTTTTAAACATGGTTTGAAAAAAAAAAAGTTATGCTAGTTTTTTTTGTAATCGGCCTTCAAAGTCTGAACTACAGTCAAAATTTAGTCACTTTTTGGGATTCGATATTTTTTTTTGCCCAAACGGTCAACGATGTTGTTTTGTTTTTAAATGAAATACACGCACGTACTATTCAGCTACTCGTTAAAAAAACAAACAGCCAATTATCTTAATTATTGCAGTCAGAGTGATCAAAACTGTCTCCGTGGTCGTAGATTAATAGAAAATGTGAAAAAAGGCCATAACTCCTAAACTACGAAAAATCGCGGAACATACATGGGGGTAATTCGGATGCCCCTTGAGTTGCTCTACGTCAGGACTTTCGCTTGACTCTACTTTCTGGGACACCCTGTATATCACAATATTAAATCAAATCAACATGAAAAGGCATTAAAACCGCTGGAGCGTTCAGTGAAGAGTAATATTTGTTTGTAGTTTACATTCCCTCCTTTTCCTAATCTATGCACTGTTATTCCACCGTATTAGTAGACCGCAAGACTCTTAAAAGCTTTTATCGCTTGCACTAAAATGGTGGCGGTTATCTTGCGAACGAACAATACTAAAGTCTCTATAAATGAGTTTGAAAACGCTTAGCAGAGATGAAAGCACAAGCGCTACACAATCAAACGTTACAATGTATGTTACTTATTAGACTTAAATCTTACATGATAATTTGTGTTCCATGCAAGCCCATCATCGCAGTTAGATTCTCTGGTCCAAGACAATCTGATGGTCGATTACTATTGTTTCAAATAAAAATAGCTTAATGTTGGTAAATTTGCCACAAGACGAATGGAGGATCAGTGGCCCCGTTTTTTGAACCTTCAAGTTACTTACTTACTTACAATTTTACAGGTCTAAAGTAGCAACATTGGTCAAATCCCAACCACTGATTGGTAGATTAGGCAAATGCTGCTAGTTTAGACTTGTAAAACTGTAACATGTAGATTTAAGAAACGGGTCAATATAGCAGGAAGCCATTGGGAGTTTGCTAGCACGAAACAGATCGTCGTTGAGATCCTTGAGAAAGGCCTCCAGCTATGGACTTCTTATAGAGGTGAAATGAGAGATTTTTCAAAATTCTCAAGGGATAAAGCACCAGCTTATTATTTTCTTCGACGGATGATGCCACGGATGTTAACTAGCTCGCGCTAAATACCCATTAAGGGAGTCAAATACTCCCTTCTAAATTACAAGCATACCTAGTTATTCAAAACGGATTCAATAGGAAACTCAAAGCAAAGCGGCAATCCAGCAAACACTGCCCCTGATCTTTCCCCGCGATCTGAAGCAAACTTCGTTCATAACTGTAAATAACACTGGCAGGAACTTAAATCATTTAAATAGGGCTTTAAGTTGGTCTTTATTAGAGGGAGGAGTAAGTAGTTGCGTTTAGACGTAAACGTCTGGGGACGATTTTGAAAATAAAAACCCTTTTGGTTTTATAATTATATCGATACAGAGAGCAGCTAAGCTTTGAACTTGGCTGACACGCTACCCCGTGTCTAAATAAAGGTTTAATTAAGGTAGGTATATCATCAATGCCTAGAATGCGAAGGTTTGGGTTGCAGTTTCCACGCGGACCCAGTTTGTTTTTTGAACTTCAACACACAACATTAAACTGCTTAGCATGTGTGTGAAGATTTCTCCACGACTTTTCCGCCACTGGAACGCTCACTTAGGTACACTTCTAATTTGTATTTTTTTTCTAGTGTTATTCAAACATGATCCAGTTTTGTTCCACCTTCTGAATCGCTGAGGAACATCGGTAGTTTAATAATGGATCTGTACGATGATATGTTTAAATTGTCTCGGTAGCTTTAAAATAGCGATTGTCATTTTAACGGCACGAATGAGTGTCTCAATTTACCGTCAATTTCCCTCGTTAGTGGGGGGACCTGTCCCGTCCACCTGCACCAAAGATACGGCCCGTTTGATTGGATCCGTAATTAGTATAATAAATTCCGTTAATTTGCAATCAGTGTCGACTTCGCTACGATTCCCAGTGATTAAGGCCTCCATTTGCCTTTGCGTTTGTTAACGAACGTACGGCAGTTCGAGGCGGTTAGAACGTTTAGAACAAGCCGTAAAGAACGCTAGTTACTGTTATATCTCTAATAGGGTGTTGATTCTTTAATCACAATGCACAGCTAGCAGGAAGGTGTTGAAGACTATATAGGTACTGCTGCTAAAACAACTCCCCTATTTCAGGCAAACTTATTTAAAACAAAGTTTTTTTTGTTTTCGACATAGAAAACACTAATCTAAAATAGTAGGGATGTTACGAGGAAAAAATGCTATCGTATGTATCCACACTGATAATACCTGTGTACCTATAAGTAGGTATCTGATATTTTAGTAGCTGTTGTTGCCTATGTCCATTTCTAGTCAATTGTGACATAACTTAAGCGTAATATTTTATACATTGTAATGATGTATCGGCTTAATACTGCCTCCAGTTCTAATTTAAAAAAAAAATGTACGTATTCTAAGCAAATAAACAGTTCTTTCGTTCTTTCTTTCTACATTTTCACCGTCTCTCATTCCAAATCAGCAGGCTCGTAGGTAGTCTATAGCGTGTACCTATACTTCATTTAATTTAGGATGAGAAACCACAACAACATTAAATTGCGGCTCGTGAAGTGTGCTCTCTTTGCAATTTGTACTAGAGTAATTTTAAATGACACGAAAATAAAGTGGCAATAAAACAATTTTATTTTGCGGCTCTCAGACTATTGCACTGTACTATTTGATAGGTACGAAATAGTTGACCAGACGCAATATAATGTTGTTGTGGTTTCTCATCCTAAAATAAATGAAGTATACATTATAACGAGTGATATAAAAAGGTCTGTTTCTGGAGGCGGCTGTCAAGACCCGCGGGCCGGCGCGACGTGGGTGAGCGATCGCCGTACCCGGCTGAAACCGTACAAGGTGCCCTTAGGTCTCGTACCCACTGCGGACCGGAGAATTTGCCGGGTCGGTAAAACTACCCGGAAGGCTGTCTGTTAGTTACATTCACATTTTTACCGACATTATTCCCATTATTTTCTTCCATGCTGGTCTGAGAGCAAAGAAAAAACATAGAATGTGCAGTCAAGTGTAATAATATGACAATGGTATCTAGTCAAAGTTTCAAAAATAAGTACCATACACTCTTACACCGGCGTAATGAGGTCGTGGGACATATTTTTGAGAAGTCCGTATCGATACTTATTGCACTTGACCGTACCAGTTGCTTCTTTTCCCGCGTTGATGGTAAGCCCTTCGAGGGAATTGACGAAAATATTAGAAATCGTGTTATAATGTAGGAGATGCGACTAGCAACCCATCAGTATTTTGATTCTCCTTTCCACCTATAGGTACGCCTTTTAAGCCTTGTTACCTTAGGTTCTCTCTACTCAATAAGGTATAAAGACGTGCTTCATGTTTATGTTCATATATATAGTTAAAGCCACTAAATTTTGTGGCAGTTTTACCAACCCGGCAATACCGCCGGTCCGGCATAGTAGGAACGAGACCTTAGAAGTCTGGGAAAAAGCAAATGTATTACCTCAGTTCATACATTATGTTAAATAAGATTATGTTTAAAACTAAACCTCTGTAGTCCTCGATTTATATTTTCTTGCAAAAGGCGCAAAAGCTTTTACCAAGTCAGTTGGAAGTAATATGAAACTAACAAAGTAAGAACTCGTAAAGTTTAGGTCGTACTACTGTCTTTTTAATTATACACACACACACACATACACATAAATCACGTCTTTATCTTCGGGGTAGATAGACCTAAGAGACCTAAAAGACATATAAATGGATTATTTTAAATTATGATTACGACTAATGTAATGTACTCGTAGTAAAGTTGAACTGTCACGATGTGCACTTATTTAAGTATAATTAATTAATTATCCCGTAAAATTGAGGTGGTAAAAATTATTTGGTAAAGGGCTAGAAAACAAGTTAAATGTTAGGGCTTGCCAACAAAGAATTAGATGAAACCTTAACCTCATTTTCCGAACCCGATTCATCAAAATGCTTGCTGAAAGGTATCATTTTGTAATCAAAACTGTTTGCAATAATGTTTTTCGAGATCCTACGTTGAAAATACATCATTTATTTCTTCCAATTTCAAAGGTCCAGCGGCTTCTGAATAGAGCGACTGACTTGCATTATCTAACAAAGGGTTCATTCATAAAGGAAAGCGGTTTCGATCCCCTTACCGGGATGAGGCAAAGGGGAAATAATTTACTTTCATCATGCTGTAGGCCCGATACGGCAATACGGCGATGAAAGGTGCGGAATCAAAAGATTTCTCAAGAAATCAGTAGGTACATAACTTATTCATTGACCGTACGCTTTCAATTTCTTTTCGATTTCAATGATTTATAAATCGAAAACCGTTTTTAGCGGGGTTGCTAAGTGGGATATAGCAGTCCATTGAAACAAATTGAAATTTTGGCGTGGATGTTTGCCAAAGGACTCGAAATGTTTTGACGATCTGGAATTAAGGAGTTCCAATAGCATTTGACCGGGGTTTTTTCCAGCTAACTTTGTAGCAAATTATTTTTGAAATAGGTGTCTACACTAATTAGTAAATACTAATCCTTAAGTTTCATGCTCCAAATTTGGTGTTATTAAGTACATAGCTACATTTTGAGACTTTAAGGTAAATTGCATTAAAATTCTTCCATGCTGGTCTGACAGCATAGAAAAAACATAGAATGTACCAGTTGTGGCGATGTGGCTAGCAACCCATCACTGTTTTGATTCCCCTTACCATCCATACGCCCACAATCATGCTAAACGTGGTCTTTAGATCTTGTTGCCTTAGGATCTGTCTACTCCGTAAAGGATAAAGACGTGACGTGACGTTATGTACGCATGCATTAAAGTATTCTTGCGAAATGCGTCATTAATGAACCCCTGGTGTACCTACTCAATGTTTCTGCGTGTTGCAATTAGCCAGCAAAGTTAAGTGAGATGCCGCGAGAGCTCATTAGGTGGACCGTTGTAGTGTATTTTTCCACCTCGACCTAGTCATTCCGCACTGATCCTGATCAATTAAAACTTTCATACGAACACCGTAGATGCTTACATGGCAATTGCAAACTTTTCTCATTTCCTCGCACTGCAGCCAGATTATATCTCTGGCGAGTTCAACAAATTAATAAACTTTATAAAAGAACTCCTTTTGTGAGGGCGATAAATAATTGAAGACTTTAAACTCTTGTTAACGTTTTTATCGACTCGGTGGATAAGATTAAAATCTGCTACGGCTTATTTTAATTTATTTAAATTAGGATTAAACGAAGAAAGTGGAAAGAGTTAAGTATTTAAGGTATTTATTAAAGTCTCAACTAAACGATTAAAGAAAAGTGGAACTTCGTTTTATTTAAAGAACTTATACTCAGATGGTAGGTAATTATAATATAATTATAATATAATTATATTATAATTATATTCCCAGTAAGAACACTTCGTGAATAAACAGGAAAAAAATACTTTTTATTTTTTTCCGAAGCCCTACATCATTTCAGTCTCGAAATGGAACTGTTTGTTTACAGGATGTTATTTTAATGATAAAAAAATAATGTACTGTCGAGTTTGTTTACTACATAGCTCGTACAAGAGTTTGAAAAAAATAGAACATCGTTAATGTTTCTAGCGTGCCTGTTGTCGGCCATTTAATGTGATGCAATCTGAACAAGATGGCCGACGTCCGGGTAACATCCAGCCATCAGCCACAGGCGTGTCACAGCAAAATGAAAACAGGTCAGTGGTACCTAACTGGTAACTTTTATAAATGAAGTTTCTGAAACCCTGGTTGTTAAAACTGTATACCCAATAGGATTTATCTCGCAAAACATTAGCTACTGCAAACAGTTTTTATTAAAAATTCACGCTTACGCTTATTGCTGGATAGCGTACTAAAATGAGGTTCGGATTTCATTATAGGAACTATTTGAGGAAAGCCTTAATATATACCTAAGTGTAATTAAAATAGTACACACATACGTAAATCACGTCTTTATCCCTTACGGGATAGACAGATGTAGTAGTATATTGTAATATAGTAATGTAGGTTATTACTACATCAAATCACACTTAAATCTATGACTGTAGGTATAATTTTCTTAATTACACACGCATCATTCGCTTTGGATTTCGCCATTCGCCATGCTATATGTAAACTTTTTGTCCAACAATTCCATTGCGGTCAAATGATTAATATCTCTCCAAATATATTCCAATCTATTTTGCAGGTTGCTATTTCACTGCTATTTTCATCATAATATTATAATCATATAAAGTAATACCGAGCAACATATAATGTAAACGTAAACAACGCTTGGCAATCTCTATAGTCATTCATGCACATGAATTGTAAAGCGTGTTTCCGCTGACGATATTAGAAGCTGCGGTTCGTTCTGAATACGGTGTTAACTGGCATGGCTCGAGGTATTGAACGTTAACAATACCTGCGAGCGAGCTTCAGAATACTATGGCATCGTATATAGGTCAAATATTTTGACTTAAAACTGTTATGATATAGTTAATCCTTCACAGTTCATTATGCTAGGCTGTGGATTCGTTACTGACCTCCATCGGGCAGTCTGCCTCCGTGGCGTCTTTCAGAGAGGGCTTGAGGAAGATGTAGCTTACACAATCTCCTTATATATTGTATATATGTGTATTCTTATTGTATTTTGTATGTATGCTGTATGTAATGATATTTACTAGTTTTTTTATGATTTGTTTATTGTATTTAGATTGTGTACGCACTATTGTGTCTTTCACTATCTGGAATAAACTCACACTTTGCCGGTCTCTCGTTTAATGCTCCTCTCATTTTTCAAAGGTTAACTGGTAGAGATCCCTTATAAGGATAAGTTCGCCTTTGTGCATATATTAATGTTATTTTTATTTTTTTGTGAATTGTATTCTGTTTCTTTATATTTGTACAATAAAGCATTTACTTACTTAGGTACTTACTTAATCTTGAGACTTCGTCCGCTAGAACCATTCAGATCTGGCCGTTGAAATTAGGTACCTACGACGGGAGTTTACTGAATCCCCACAGGTATTTATAAAAATTGCTTGGGGATTCTGAAAATTGCACGTCAATACGAATGCTTCACATTTAGGGTCATATCAGACAGTGAGCGGTCACGCGGTCAAGCGTTCAAGCGGTCAGTTTTGCGTTCTTTGTGTTATATTACGTTACATAGATATACTTACACAGAAAGCGTTCATCAGCGGGGTTCGTGAGCAATTAAACGCTTGAACGCAGAACGTGAACGCTTAACGCTTGACCGTGTGACCGCTTTCTGACAGATAGGACCCTTAGGTATAGTTATTTTATAAGCTGACCACTGTTCCACACACATACATTGTATAAATATAATGTTAAAGCCAACACTGTTAAGTAAAAAAAATACTTGACTAGATTTGCTTAATTTTTTTCTAAGTGGTTCGTAAATTTAACTACCTACTTATCTTGTTTGAAAAAGTGGATACTTATGTTAGGGAGCTGAATGTACACTGAAGACAATTTTCCGATTGCAGGTCGCCATCCGTAACAAAACAAACGAGCTAGGCACTCTGAAATTCAAAGTTCGTATCATACCATCCCTTTCACTCTTTTATTAATGACTATTAGTAAGAGCGGAACGACATAAAACGAACTTCGATGTCTAACTTTGGAGAAAGCCTGCAATACTGAAGTTTCCTACTGGTTAAATTGCAGACGGTTTTCTATTTCGCTAATACCTCAAAGCTTATAAAATAAAAAGATATTTTTCGTACTCGTCCAAGGGATTTGTGGTTTGTTTGCTGTACCCTCGGTTTGTAGGTATAATTTATGCAGGACAGAGAGGTAGGCGACCGGCGCAGGTGTCCATTATATTTACTAGGTGTTTAGTGAGTTTCGAGGACGCTACCCTTGCAGGGCTGCTAATGAAATCAAAAATTGTTTTAAAATGGAACTTTGGAGTTTGTATAATTTGTCAAAGTTGGTTAAGACTTTATTTTACAGATTTATATCATCGGAATCTAGTTGAGAATGAATATCGAAATATTTTTTAAAATCGGCTATACCTACTCCAACATTTTAATTTTTGATGTATTTTGAATAGACTGAGTTGATTAAGTCTTTTATCATTCGTTACCTCTTTGAGTGCGGCGGTGATTGATTTAACTTATGATACAGGGATTCTAACAATGTGTGCAGTTATAGCAGGCACTTAATGGGTCCAAAGCTTCGCATTCAGCAGTTAAAATACGCCATACTGCACTCTGTGTTGCCAACGGAAAATTAAATTACCCCAGTTTATAGCTAAACGCCGTAGTAAAAAGGTAATATTACCCCGTAATTTGAAGTTATGTACGTACTCTACGGTTCCCTTATGAGAAGTCTATTAATTTTGTTAATCATGCGTGGATTTTAAATAACCTGTTAATATTTGATTGAAAAAGTATTTTGATGGTCGATTTACTCGTAACTGATATTATGGAAGCTGAATGAAAACCTGCAGAAGCCGATATTGAAGTTTCGAAAGAAACTAGAGCACTGCAGTAGAAAAAAAAGAATGCCAAAGCTGACGGCCACTTCCAAAGAAAATAGTTTTAGTTTTGAACCTGTCGAACTTAACCCAGGCTTATTGACTAACCCCCTTATTCATAAACGCTTTATAGCCTTCTGCTGACTTAGCAATCGTTTGTCCTTGCCATTTTCCTTTCGTAGATAAGGACAAACGATTGTCAAGTTAGCAGAGGCCTACAGAGCGTTTATGAATAAGGGGGGGGGGGGGGGCTCTAATTCTTAAAAAGGTACAACTCTGTTATAGGAACATAATATCGGCTGCGGGTAGCACAAATCTGTTCGTCATGTAGATCCTTGAGGAAGGTCTAGCAGTGGCGTTTCCCGGCTGTTACGATGATGATACCTTGACCGATTGGTTAAGATTTCGGCTAATTTCAAAGTGACAGAATACAGTTTTTTCCTCGTTGCTTAATAACAATTACCTACAAAATTGTTGACGGAGTTATCTAGGAATGGATTTGATAATGTGACTCATGACCTATATATAAATCGGTTTCAGTGTGTGGTGTAAAAGTTTTCGTCGAAAAGGCGTTGCTACTCGTTTGATATCAAAATTATCATACGATTGTCTCTCGACACAATCTTTCAATTTTGATTTAAGCCATTTTTAATCGCTCTTTTGATTGATAGTCCGCTTTTTCATTAGTCTATTACACACCTATTAATTAAAATTAGTTTTGTTTAATAATCCTATTATTATTAAGAAACCGATTGACAATAACGTGGATTAGCAAGAAATGGTAGTTAGCGATCCAAACTGACCTTTGCTCGAAGTCCTACTACCCGCAAAGCTTTATTTATTCAAACAGTATGACATTTATAATTATTATTTACTATCTGTACTGATTAAAAGCAGTTTGTTAAAATTTGTTAGCTACTTTTGGCTCATTGTCACGCAAAAATATATAAGCTTACGTTATAATCCAAAAGACATGCGTAAAATTTCATCATAATACAATTCGTTAAAACAAATTGAGGCGTTCCGTCGCCTTATTTCGCAATCCGTCAATCCATCATTCGCCATCTCGACAAAAAAATTGCTGACTTTCTCATTAAATACGAGTTTTGACAGCGGGAAAGATAGCATGTTTTTTGCGACAGCGCCGTTGAGTCCTTTTAGCCACATGCTCCTCAATTTTTTAAGGAAGGAAGCCATCTTTTACGTATTGTTGCTTACACGCCTTTGCTCGCGTGAACAGGCCCATCTGTCCAAATAGTGTCCAAATTCAAGCCAACTCGGAACCATTTGGAACTCATTTTATGGAGCGGGAAATTATAGTTTATCGTGTGGGGAGAGGTCACAATAGTGAGAACTCTCTCCAGACAGATGTCGAGATGTCCAGAAGGTCCAAAGGTCGGAATAATATTCTCGGTAGTACGATGTGACTACTTTAAAAAATTTCATAGACGATTCTATTGATACAATTTCTCAAATTATGATTAATGATGGTAAAAGCCCATCGAGGGAATGGGCGAATACCTTAGGCATACTAACGATCGGTTAGCAACCCATCACTATTTTGATACCACTTTTTTTTCCATCTATAAGCCCGCATTCATGCTAAACGTGATCTTTAGGTAACCTTTAGGTTTGTTGCCTTAGACCGTGTCAGCTGTGCTGGGATAAAGACGATAAAATTTCTCAATGGTAAAAACCACGGAATAGTAAAAAACTCTTTCATGCTTAAGAGTCTGGGAGGTTTATACGGCCGGGAAGCTATTCAGCCGCGCCGTAGCCTAGTCTGTGACCTAATTGACCGCCGGAGACTGCACCAGGGGCTAGGTCAACATAACCAGGTCGACCTAGGAGTCTCTGAAATATGGATGAATTACAAGTTTGATTGTCACGTGTTTATAATTGGGCTGTTTATGAGCTCTAACATAGAGGTGCGAGTCTGATAACCACCTCGTATGCTCGAGCGTTACAGTTTTCCTCCGACAAAGGCTCATAAAGGAGGAGTAGCGTTTACTTAGGGCAACGACGCTAATATTCCAACATCTGGGGGGTTGATTCTGATATACAGATCTGTAATCAAAAGTTGGACTACCGGACGAAAAATGTTAATGTACTTTGGTCCCCTCGGACAATGAATTTATGGTTTGTTGGAGTTACGAGTACCAAGCTGAACTATGACGGGACAACGTACTACATGCGGATACAGACTATTCATAATTTGCCGCTAGAAAGTACACGTAGTAAGCTTTTCCTAGTTTTATGTTGATTTGTTCTAAACATAATGGTCAACTACAATTTGAAAACTCATACGTACATAAATTTTCATACGTACATAAATCACGTCTTTATCATTTACGGGGTGGACATAGCCTAAGGTAACAAGACCTAAAGGCCACGTTTAGCATGATTGTGGTATAGGTGGAAAGGGGAATCAAAATAGTGATGGGTTGCTAGCCGCATCGGCTATAACGAGATTTTTAAGATTTACGCCCAATTCCTGGATGGGCTTTTACCATCTGCGCGGGAAGAGAAGTAACATGATACAATACAATACAATAATTCTTTATTGAACACCACATATAACAACCAAAACAGAAAAGGTTGGTATACAGAATATTACAAGGTAACAATAGGTGGCCTTATCGCTACAGAGCGATCTCTACCAGGAAACCATAACGGACTGGAGAAAAAAAAATTTTTGAAAGCACATCACGCGAAAGTGATATAAATCTGTTTATATCTTCAAAACTACAGCTTTAATCAAAATTTCGACTAGGTGACAAGATCAATGAGAGCCGTAAATATCTTCTAAGCTACTCGTATTTGTAGTGGTAATTTCACACATGATTTTGGCAAAAATCGGGCCTAAGGTGGTGCAATTTAGAATATATCGCACCCTTCGTGGAAGAAAGACGTAAGTCCCATTGTAATTCAATAGGACTTACGTCTTTCTTCCACGAAGGGTGCGATATATTGATATAATAAGTACTGAAAATACATTATACCTACATGAAACACTCATTTATAATAAATGGAGATATAAATAGACACATACACACATACCTAAAAAAGCCGGCTGTAAGATTTATGCACAAGATGACAGATAGGGCTCCTTCAACATAGTTTTAATTACACTGGTACATTCTATGTTTTTTCTTGAAAAGACCCAGACCAGCTTGGTAGGAAGTATTTTCAGGGGTGTTTAATCTAATCAACTTAATCATCAGCTGAGACAACTGACCTAATTTTAGGCCTCAGTGTATAATAAAGCTATATTAATTAATGGTGACTTTGCCTTTATATCTATTAATAGTAACGTAAAAGTAATACGTAACATGTTATGCGGCTGCAATAATAAAACCGAAGATAACATATCTTGTGAAAAAGCACCAAAATATATTTATGACCAGAATAAAGCGATAAGTTTATTCTTCGGCTTACGAATCCACGCAGCGGCAACGTTGTATGTGTCATAGTCACAGACCGCCACAACAATAGTAAATTGTTGTAGAGGCTGGAAAGTGAGCAATAGATGGACGAGTGAGTTCGAGGGCCGAGCCGCAGGTGAGGCCCTCGAAGAGGGACGAGTCCATTTATTGCACTTTTGGCCGAGACATTACATAGTGCTTTTCACGACTACTGCGAGGAAATAAAAAAACATGAGCATAAATACAACAGTAAAGTTTCACTCTGCCGCCAAATTTTACTTTAAAAAAAAAAACGAGAGCGCTCTGGTGGCCAGTCACGCAAAAGCTTTTTTTGTTATGTTATTTTATTAAGCAAAGCGCTTCGAAGTGCTTATTAAACACACCCATAATCGCTTATTGTTTTAATATGACGTGACAAGGACGGACTGACGACTCTGACTTTAAGACAGGACTTAAACATTAAAGACAAAACAATTTACGTCAGACGTGGCTGTATGGACTTAGTTTCCTTTGCCTCTCCCTGATGGGATAAACCTTAAAAAAATATTATGAAGCACACGACGTGTTCTGATTGGTCGATTTTGTGTAATCGCATCATAAATTGTGTTCTGATTGGTGGAATCAGGGATCAGCATGCCGATGTGATTGGACGACTTGGTCTTTGAAACTGTCCAACAATGTTATTGTTGGCCTGTTTGAATTCATGGCTGGCCTGTTCATTCAACCTACAACTATACTTTTCACGCCATTGCTCGGAAATGTGGCAAAAGATGGTCAGTAATGGGGCCCCAAAACAAAGTATAGTTGTAGGTTGAATGAACAGGTTCCCCCGATAATAGTGAAAATATCCGTCGCGATTTAGCTGAAATGGCGTGTTTAATAAAAGCTTGCGTAACGCAGTGAATCCGAGGGAGTGTACTCCCAAATGCGAAACGCTTAGTTTATGTTGTACCGTCCCGTTCACTCTCTTAAATGACCATTAGCGTGAGAGGAACAGCACGCCACGCATTTTTGAAGTACACACAGCAAAATAATGCGGTTAGCACAGCCACGCACACGTCTATGCGTGTTGAGTATCGACATGAACGTTAAGTAGAATCTATGACATGTGAATGTGTGAGTGAGTTCGATCATAAAATCTACCCCCTAAGTACAGATTTTTTAGCAACAAGATGAATGAGCAATGTCACTGTAAATTACCTGTTTATTGAATAAACAACAACTAACTATAAAATAACAATGAAGAAAGTTACAACTATTTAAGTTAGTTTATAATAAATTAAGTAAAAAATAATTACAAATTAAATGAAAATAATCCCCGCCGGTATCGTGTCACACTCAAAGGCTGAAAATGCAATATCTCCGGTTTCAGTTACTTCTACAAAAATAATGTAAAAGTATTTTTTTTATTTAGACTGTCCTAAAAATATTTTACCTAATCTTACATTGGATATTGTCATCCCCAGTGTAAGCGAGAGAACCGAATCGAAGCTTCCTTCGACCTTGAATCTTCAAATTTATGCAATCCCACGCATTGAACTATTATTACTAGCGAAGAGTAATTACCATCTCACTGATGCGACGATGTTATATTATTATTTCTCAACAAGTCTGAGATTCCAATTCCAAAGCAATATTCCTCACAACCAGCACGGCCATCGAAATAACATCCAAAAATGTCATTTTATTATTACTATTTTATATTCCGTTTTCTTCGGATACGAACCCGGTTCACTAAAGCAGAAGTCAAATCTTCGACCTGTCTTTGACCGCTAGGCCACCGAGGTATGCAAGTTACATGGTGAATGTATGAATTATGTTCAATCTGCGACTACTGTATTGCAATTTGTGTAAATAGCTGTTTTATGAGCTTTGAAATAAGGTTGAAATTATAATTTATTTTTTTCCGTAACTATTTAATTTTATGGTGGTTGCAGTCTATTGTATGTTTAATTTTACTCTTATATAATATGTTAAAAACGCAAACGCATTGTGTTTTCTTTTAATATAATTATTAATAGGTATGACTCTTTTTACTGGAGTTTAAAAGTTGCTAGCTGATGGCTATTTTGGTCGTTATCGTCTTAAACAATATAAAGTGTTTTCTACCCTCAAATTTCTAATAATATGATTTTGTGAACAAAACAACTGTCACCGCTGGCAGCCATTATTAGCTGCGGGATGAACCGTGTGTTATACTTACGAACTGTTTAATTTTGCCTTTCGAATACCTTGTGATTTGCAAAACATGGATTTTCATTTATCTTTGTTGAAAAGAGCAAAACAATATAACTATTTATATAAGGAATCGCTAGGCGTTTTTTGATATGGGTAAGTAGACAAACGGTGTTAAAAACAATGACTTATTATTTTATCGGTAATGTTTTAAACAACTTTCTTTGACGAAAAATGTTTTTATTTAAACTTCATTTATTTTGCAGCGGAAGACTGTGCCATTATGGATTCACCCTTACGCAGACTTCGGGCACGATAAAAATATTCGTTCTGGGCCTAAACCTGAAGCCTCATCTCCTGCCATTTGATTTGGACATTATGTAGTTGCCGCACCCGCTAGTGACCCATTTCACAGCAACAAGACACAATGCTACGTTGCAACCTGTGCGAAACCATCTGCATGCTGCAGGATTGCATTGCCGTAGACCAGCAAAAAACATGCTTTAACGGACCAGCATACAAGAAACCTTTGCTCGTGAATATCTTGACTTTGATTATTACATCAATCAAAGTCAAATGTAGTGATTTTTAGTGATGAAGACGAAATATATTAACTTAAGTAAATATATAAACACAGTAATGTTTTACAGTGCAGAACGAGTGGCAGTGTTACTTTAGGCTATGGGGTTGGATCTCATCGATGGGCCCTGGTGTCCAAATCCAAACCAAATCGAGATAGGTAGCTTAGTCGCTTCAAAGTGGAGATTATAACCCAGTGTGAAATGATGTTATTGTTAATGGCTGTCATTTAACATGTCTATTCATTTCACCACTGACTTACACGTCCGCAAATAAAACGTTTCGTTCATCTTTATCAGACTTAAACCTAATAAACCAGAATTTAAGATATTAATTATGTGTCATCTTAAAAATAGCCCTATTATGGTTGTGTATTCAATTTGCAAGATAATTATTATGTTAGTGACATAAGACTTTTTAGTAAACATAAAATCATACTGGCCTCTAAAGTGTGTGTTATTTTATGAATATTATTCTATAAGGAAAAGTGTGCAGTTTTATTTAGCTAATTTAATTACTTTTGGTAATAATAATAATAACATAAATAGAGGCTAATACAATAAAAATTAAATGTTGCAATAAACAATTTGAACCAATAATTGCATTTTATTGTTTTATTCTTTAACGTCCTTTTTTTCTTGTTTTAGGTAAACATGAGTTTATTTTGAGATTAGTAATTTAAAATTGAAAACAAAAAAGATACACTTGTGCAGGATTCGAACCCGGTTCTTTAGGTTTCATAACCCTAGGTCAATACACCTGAGCCACCACGCTTATAATACTGGTGGCAAAATTATGCTTCCATTGAACAAAATACCAGCAGGTTTGAATAACTATGCGTGAAGGTAGTCAGAAAACACAGTTAGCACAGATAGTTGTGTTTGTGTGTGGCATTTTGTTGTGTGCGTAATAAGGCAGCGGATAAGTGCGGATGTGTGTATAGAATGACACACTTGGATAACTAGGGTGCTCACCGATTCGCTTTGCTGTGTGTACTAGGCTGAAGTACCTAATATTGAATTTCGTTGAATCATCATCACTATCACTATCATCACTATCACTACATATTATAAAACAAAGTCACTTTTTCTGTCCTCATGTCCGAATGTATGCTTATATTTTCAAAACTACACAACGGATTTTGATGCGGTTTTTTTAATATATAGAGTGATTCAAGAGGAAGGTTTATAAATGTATAATACATGCATAATATACCGTGCGAAGCCGGGGCGGGTCGCTAGTACTTAATAAAATTGAGCATATTGCGTTATTTTATTTATCTTTTTCGGCTTATAAACATGCATCGTAATTATTACTTGTTTTTTTATGATTAGTTCATACTTTTATCGTGATTGTCATGATGTTAAGTAGACTGTTGTATCTCACCACTTACACGAGAGGGTATTAAAAGCTGATTAAGTGATTGTTGAATCCAACATCAGCGTAGATAAAACAAAATATTATATAGTTAGTTTAAAAACTATCCCACTATCACACGCACGACATCATTAAATTACAAAAAAATACGGCATTCCACTGAGAATCTACCACATTTAAGGCTTGATATAATAATAAAGTAAAAAAATAATAACTTCATCTGACTGTTTGACAGATTAAGCAAGTTTGTATAAAATGAAATCGTTTAAAACAGATCTAACGAAGTTTGGTATTTGTTTGGTCGAATAATCGTTTAGTCTAAATTAAATTTATAGGTACTAAAATCATCGACTTTTCAGTAAAGTTATATTATAATAAACCTAACCCAACCTAGCGTATTCCAAATAGCCGACGTATTTACCTATATGACATATTATTATTAGGTATCGATTTTTTTTCAGTTACCACTATATTATAAATTTATTATTAAAACGTTATATAATAATGTTACCGTTACTAAAATATTTTACGTCGCCTCGGGCCGTAAGTGGAAATTTCCACTTCCTGGCCAGGGGAGATGTAAAATTGTGTAGGTACACACTTCGGGTGGTGATAAAGAAAACCTCCGGTCGTGTGTTTATCACGCTCGATCGTGCGACAAGTTTCTGCGATCTGAAATATTATTTATTTCACCACCCTCGGCGTGTAATGTACTATTACTGCAATTGAATACCGTATCGTAACGTTAACAATCCTTGCCTTGGCTACTCTCCGTGCAAAATTAATTTCGCCTCAAACATAACCTCTAAAGGTCACTGACTCGCTGACTTCGAAGTAATTAGGTAGGGGTTTAATTCTATTACCGTTGCAGAAATTGTACCGTGTATGCACGAGTTGGCCTCTAATTAGAAGTCCCAGGCGTGATGGCGAACCCATTAAGAAGTTTGCGGGGCGAAGTTGGTATGGGCACTGCTTTGCTTCTGTTGCTAGTTTTGCTGACGATAGCTTCTAACATTTAGATCTGATGTGATGTGATTAATGACATAATGTAATAGCGGCTACAGACTCACGCGAGAAGTCTTGCCGAGAAATTACGTGAGAACCGAGAAGGCATCTATACTCATGCGACCTTCTCATTCGCATTGTCGATCGTTATCCGGAATGGACGACAGTACCGTATCAATGCCACGGTCGCACTGATACCGAACAAGAATGTGATACCGTTCTCTTTTCTCGCACGAGAAACCCTTTGAAGCGGGCAAAAATACCGACACTGATTGGAGAACAGGCGAGCGCGAGAACGAGAAGGCGAGAAAGCGTTCACATTCACGCTTCTCGGGAGTTCTCGGCGTGAGTAGGCGCTATAACTACCCCCTAATTTGTAAACGCATGTTAAGCTTTTTTTTCACGAACTTTTGTCTTTATCTGTCGTACAGTCCGTGAGCTCTGAGAATGCTATTCGGGTTGTCTTTGTGTCTCACTCAATCTTATAGGTTTGATACTTGAAGGAGCTGATGGTATCCGAAACCCAAATTGCATTCAAAACATTTAAAAATCATGGCTGCTTGAAAAAAATAAGTTAAACAGGTAATTACAATGACTGTCAAAATTAATATTGTCTTAATTTATTTGTACTAAGTCGATATGACATTACACTATTTGTTTTTATACACATAATCCGTATGACGCATGTGAATTATCAGCCGAATCGCAAAAACTTGCGATGAAAGAATTACTTTCTCGGTATTTATGTTTAAAAACGCACAATTATCAACTTTCAAAATGATATTTGGTTATTTGACCGACAAAAGTTTAAGAAATATATAATTGAACAAGCAATTAAATTGACAAAACAATCTAAAAGAGTCTGCTACTTAAACCATAAACTTGAACAAAACTTTTTTGCGTGGCTCGCTTTTCCAAAAAAGTTATTATTAGGTATATTATTGAATAAGTTAAAATAAATGGTTGTCAAATAAAATTATTTGTCAAACAATGCATTCGATCAAACGATTGTTGGTGAAACATTAGTGAACCCTTTGAAACATCTACTACTAAAAAAATATATTTGAATTTGAATTTTAAAAAGCTTATGTCAATAATATGAAAAATGGCAATAAAGAACTTGGCTCTGTGTCCTTCAAGATTCCATTAAGTGTACATATTTTGTAGGTATTAATTTGAGACGGGCATTTTCAAACGAGTGGTGACATGTCTCTGAAAGCGGCATGTAAGATACGGTATTCGATAGCTTACCTACTAGGTACAATTCTAGTATTCTAAATTCATGTTCAAAATATTCGAAAACAAAAGGAAAATTAAAATAAAATCACCGTAGGGTAATTTCAAATGTCGTGGAACAAAGCGTTCATTCAGTTTGAGTAGACAGTTATTTGTTTTCTATGGACGTCTCAACCTAGACACCAATTTATTTATGCCATATTTTAATTACGTATTTTATTTCTAAAATGATCTAAGTATTTGGAGTAGGTGTCGCTTCTATTTTACATTTTTCAGTAATTATTTAACACGTATTTTTTTCTTTTTCGCAGAATCAAAACATTACGGAGATTAATATTGAGTTAAAACGGCGTATGGCGTCACGTCTCTATTTTTTTTACTTAGAAGTGACGTTACTAGCTACTCCTAAGCTTTGACACGCTTTATCTTTGTAATTTTGTGGTTGATTATCTAAAGAAAAAATAGATGTTCAATATTTTTTAATAATCTAACTGACGGACTAAATATAGAACTTCGTTTTTTCTATCCACTCAATCTATATCGTTTATTGCCGCCAGTGCTTACTGTCTAATTCGAAAGCAAATTAAATATGAAAGACCGTTTTTCTTTACTATAAATTCAAATGTAAGTAAATATATTCATAAATGGATCACTAGATGTGTTACAGGTCAAAGAACTAATTTTACTTAGATTCTTCAAAGGCGAGAAAGATAAGGGTTGACAACTCAACAATACTTGTAGCCTTAGGCCTGCTTTAGCCCTAAATGGTGCTACCTTTTTTGCATCGACAACAATGCCTTTGCCTCATTTAAATAAAATTGACATTCAGAGATTGATGTTCCAAGAGTGGAACATTGATGTTGGATTTTTTTTTTTTTTACGCAGAAATATTTCCCAGTTCTCCTTTTTCTAATATGACCCCATCGATCGATACGATGATTTCGCCAATGTCAAATTAATAAATACAGTATTCAAAAATACTTGTGACAAAAATGTCGGCAATTTTGTACGGTAGAACACGGTCAAAAAACCTTGTCAGGCTCTAAGCCAACGGATAATGATATCCCTCAGAATCTACCAGGAAATTATTAACCGATGCCCAGGGTGCACTGGACCAAGCACTGCTCTTCCCCGCGGATGGATCCAAAAACGAACCGCAGCTCTTGACCACACACGGAGGTAACCCGACTCGCAACCCAATTTTCCATTTAAATTAAGTACCTATCTGTAGACTTATTGGCGTGACTCTCGACATTTGAAAAGTGTCGATGTCGATACCATACTTTTAAAAATTCAATCTGAGGTAGCTCGCTTCCCGTAACCTTATAACCTTCAATTACACATCCTTTTCACTTCAAATTGACTCAAATACGCGTTTCCGTCAGATCACCGACCGAGCAAAAAGTTAATCGAAAAGGTTCTAGGACTGGTAGCGCGAGACTCCGCGACTCGGTTTAAATTACTGTGTCCATTTATCTTTTTCTTACTTGTATGATAGAGTTGCAAAAAAATGAGTGAGCGGTACGGTACTAAACGAAATTCGAATTCCTGATTTCTTCCTTGCCCCCTATTCATGGGTGCAGTGTAAACCGGCCCCACTTCGCCGGAACTTCGTCTTCGCTTTTTGTTTAGTCCGAGCTGTCATTTTGATTAATATGCCTTGGCCAGACACATACAAAACAAGTATACCTAGGGGGAAGCGGGGCGGTTTGATGCAAGGGGCACATTGAGACACCCATCTTAACTCGACTTGCACAAACACAATTTTAGTTGCGGCAACACTAAAGCGATCGTTTCTATGTGTGAGTAACCGACATGCGGCGGCGCCGCTCAGCAGTGAGCCGTTGTCACCCGGCAGATCAAAACGTGTTTCCGCGGTCGCTTAGCTAAAAAATTCACGTCACACTTTTGGATTTCGGTGCAGTAATATTATAATTACCGTGGATGTGGATAAATGATACGTAAGTACATCTAATCACCAATAAAACAAGAGTGTTATTTTGGATATAATGCATAAGGATAAGTCAGTGTCATTATTTTTTTATTAAACTCACCCTGGGGGTACTTTGATACATTAGTGTGTGGGGCAGATTGATATGTATCAAAGTACCCCTGAAGTGTACCAATGTGCCTCTAATAGTTACTTTGTATGAAAAACGTGTAATTGACGTATGGATTGGTTTTACAGAAAATGGTGCGTACGTACAAGCAAAAACAAATAGAACGAAGATTAATGAAGATGATGTTAGGACTGCCATGTCTGAAGTCGCGGCCAAATCGTTTCGTATTATTAAATTAATATTATGAGACTGGTAACTTAAGCATAAAAGGAGCTTTGCTAACTTTATATGAAAGAAAATATATAAGTTTTTGTTTAACTAGATCTCATTTTATATATCGTGCCATATACTTTGTGAACAAATATATTTTTGTTTTTTTATAAAATAATAATTTATTTACACATATAATAAAAATTGTTTATGTAATGTGATCTATTAAGAGGAAAATTATGTGATTTAAATACTAAAAACAATTTGTAAGCAAAACGTTTGTTAATGTTTAATAAACATATTAAATAATTTTAAAAAGAATCATTTTTCGTTTTTATTGAAAACTACCAGTTTTAAGAGTTATAGTAAAGCATCATTTAAATTTGCAGCACGGGGCACTTTGAGTCAAATGTGGGGCACTTTGAAAAAGCGTATCAAAGTACCCCATTTTTATTATGGGGCACTATGATACTCTGTATCAAACCGCCCCTGGCTAAAAATCAAAGCACCCCACCAGTGGGGCAGAATTGTAAATTTCCCATTTTATGCAAAAATCATCATTTATCATAAACACTTAAAAATTACGGCATAAATGATCTGATTTCATAATTTTAGATAAATTTGCTATGTGTTAGGTCTAAAAACTGTCCAATTGAGATTGATTTACTTTCCAAAAATCAAGATTAAAAAAAGGTGTATGAACCTGCCCCGCTTCCCCCTACGTAGTAGTGTGTAAATTTCATACATATAGACACTAATTAACGTAAAAACATGTGTAAGAGCAACAGTAGTAGAATTTTATTTTATCTTAATAAATAATTTAGTAAACAATGTATCACTCAATGCGTCGATTAAATTAGCTTATGTGTGTCATTGATATTAAGACAAACTTTAAAATTGATTACGCTTCTATAATACGTTACTAACAAAATGTCATTCCCACATTATTTGTATGATCGTAACTACGTCTGGATAAATACATGCCTGTATGAAATTTACACGCTGTATTTTGATAAGTAAGGTTTGTGATTATTAAATAATAAAGGGGAAAACCTAAATTAACCAACATCCCGTAGAAATATTTGAAAATATTTTTCATATTTTAAATTATCGGATTACTTTCATACCAGTGATACTCGTCCCTTTGCATTCTGACCAAAAGATTACTTACTTAGCCAACTTTTCCTCCTTTTTGGGCTATTTTCACGCCGTAAAATCCTCGGTCCGTGAACAAGAAATCTGTAACTCGTATTTATAGTAAGCGCCTTCGGATTTTATGCCCCATCATTATTTTTACGCGCCATAATCCAGCTTCGATGTTTCATTAAGAGAACTTCAACCATAGCCTATAAAAATATTCATAATGCTGATCTCTCCCCTTTACGCCGTAGGACCAGTAGGTTATTTTTCCTTTAGAAGAGGCAGTGTCGGATTCTATAGAGAAATTCATGCGGCAATAGGAAGACTGTTCTGGGAAACGGGCGCCCCTTTCCCAGAAACGTGTTATCGTATAAGCTCAAAATCGCCGTTTCAGTTTAGATTCCAAACCTTGTCGTAATAATATTCAATAATCGCATTATTTCGAAATATAATGTAATTTTGGCAAAGGTGCGCGTGGAGTCCTTAAAAAGAACTTCAAACACAGCATGACATACGCTCGGCTGTTACAACACCACCGTGTCCCAAAGACTGTTAATACAAGATCACTTATTTATCATGGGGAATGCTCCGATGAACTCTTCGGATGTACTTCGCGGAACCGTCTGTGCTTCCATCCTCAACATCTCGGTGGTTGGCAGTCAAGTACCGTGCGTTTTAAACGCAATTTCTTTCCTCGTACGGTAAAGATCTGGAACCAACTTCCTGCTGCAACATTCCCTGAGCGGTACAATTTAGGGATCTTTAAAAAGCGAGCCTTCCTGTTCCTCAAAGGGCCGGCAACGCACTTGTGATTCCCCAGGTCTTGCAGGTGTCCCTGGGCGACGGTGATTGCTTTCCATCAGGTGACCCATCTGCTCGTTTGCCCCCTCTTATATATATAAAAAAAAACTTATAATTGTCCCGGAAATTCTCAGCATTTTCAATCATAGTTGACAAATACCTAAATCTCTACTATTGTAAATGCGTAAGTAACTCTGTCTGTTTCTCTGCCTGTTACCTTATCACGCTTAAACCACTGGAGCGATTTAGTTGAAATTCGGTATACAGATACAGATAGTTTGAGTCCCGGGGAAGTACATAGGATAATTTTATCCTGGAGCATTGCGTAGTCCCCGCGGGATAGCGATTATTGCGTCATTTGTTTTCAAGCCTTAAGAATTGGTTTCAGTAGCTGTTGGAAGTAGCCTTTTTTAGCAATCTATTCAAAATAAGGCACTTAAAGGTATTCAAAAGATGGTAAGTGTAGTTGGTGTGCTAATGTCGAAGGCGTAAATAGAGTAATTAAGCCGCTCGTGACATTAAATTACATCCAAGGGCTATAGAACTTAAGGAATTTGCTATGTTAGTGGCAAGATTAAGCTAAAATTTGTGAAGCCCTGGTAGTAATTACGCGCCAATTGCGACCGCAGTCAAGCTGGTTCTAAACCTAATTACTAAAGTTCAGCAGCTAGTTTGTATTTAGATGGATAGATACGTAATTGTGCCGGAGAATGTAGAACGCATGTCATGTTTCAATTGTGTGGCATTATGATGCCGTAACCCATTAGATAATTAATTATTTATCTGAAAATAATGGTAGACAAACTGCCATAATCTTTACCTTAAAACGGGGTGAGTGAGGACCAAATTGAAGTTCAAACTTCGATAAAAAAATCACATGTGGCAAGTTGATTTTTATAGATAAAAAATGTTCCGGCGGTATTAATTTTAGTATAACAATGATTATCTGTCGTTACAATTCACACTAAAATAAAAGCCAATGCTTACCCCGTAGTGGGGTCAGAAGGGGCAGGAACAAATAAATAAAATAAATTACCAGAAAAAAGAATGATAATATGTCTAAAAATATAACTAAAAAAACTATACATTTAGAGCAAGCTGAGTCAGAAATTTAAAGTAGCAAGTGAAAACACAAAATATTAGTTCTAACCCTTCTCACCCCTTTTTACGGTAGGTACTAACATAATTATGTAAATGCGACAGTGAGTTTGTTCGTATCGCTTTCACGCCTTAACTAGGTACTGAACCGATTGTGCTGAAATTTTGCATACATCATTTTAGAAGTCTAGAAAAAATAATAAGATAGTTTTCATCTCAGAAAATTGTGTAGTTCCCGTGATAAACGTACTCTTCGCAGACGAAGTCGCGAGCAACCCTAGTTTACAGTAGGTATTATAATGAACAATATAAATAATCTTACAAAGCAAGTCCTTCCGATACTACTTACCTTTACCTTTCAATTGTGGTAAACCAGTAAATGGGAAGTGAAAGTAACGTAGTGTGAAAAATGAAAAGTAACGTCGAAGTATAAAACCGGGTTGCGTTACGATCCTTTGAGCAATCAAACGCGGCACGCCGCCCGGAAAACTAGAATGTTCGAAAATGGTCCTTTGAATTTGCCTGCGACTTCGCTTTCGTGGGGGAATAAAAAGAGCTAGTTCTCTATGCAAACAAACGCTCTGCTTAGCTGTATTTAAAAAAAAACCCTAACTGACGGCGGCTGATTCGTCCAATGTCAAAATGGACTCTGTCATGACTGTTAAAATTTGGTGACACTTACCTAGTTATGGCGCGGTCTTTTTGAAAGTCAACTAAGTTGATATTTTGTATAAAGTGGGGGTTTTTCTTGCTAAGTAACATTAAAATGATGCCTCTAAATAAAAAGTAAAATAATTCGTTGATAATACATTGTCATGACATGAATAAGCGTCGCACGCGTGCAAGCGCACTGAGAAAAATAACCTTCTGATATTGGAAGGATTTACCTTCTATTTTGACTCAGTAGGAATTTTACCGTCTAGTTTGGATGGATAATTTACTAAGTTTTTACCGTCCAAAACTTTCCTTCCACATGATTCCTTTCTGAAATTTCCTTCTTTTTTGATAGGATAAGTGAAAACAATAATTACCTTCCTTTTTTTTCCTACTGAGTCAAAATAGAAGGTAATTAAACGGACGGTAAATTAAATTGTAATTACCTTCTAATAAATTCCGACCGATTAATACCTTCCATATTTTTCCTACTGAGTCAAAATAGAAGGTAATTAAACGGACGGTAAATTAAATTGTAATTACCTTCTAATAAATTCCGACCGATTAATACCTTCCATATTTTTCCTACTGAGTCAAAATAGAAGGTAATTAATGGAAGGTAACAGAATTGTGATTACCTTCCTTTTTTTCCTACTGAGTCAGAATAGAAGGTAATTCAACGGACGGTAAACATGACTGTGATTACCTTCTAATAAATACCGTCTGATTAATACCTTCCACATTTTACCTACCAACTCAGAATAGAAGGTAATTCAACGGAAGGTAAATGGTTAAAACATTTACCTTCCAATAATTTCCAACCGATTTATACCTACCATAATGGAAGGTAAACGCAGTAGGAAAATAGAAATATACCGTTCAATATAGGAAGGAATTTCCTACCGTAAATATAAGTTTCCTTCTACAATGGAAGGTGAACCCAGTAGGAAAAGTGACGTACCTTCCATTGTAGGAAGATTTTTCCTACTATATTGTTTATAATTCCTTCTGCAAAGGAAGGTGAACGCAGTAGGAAGTGACGTATTCCTTCCGTTGTAGGGTGGATTTTCCTACTATATGGTATGTAATTCCTTCTACAAAGGAAGGTGAACACAGTAGGAAAAGTGACGTATACCTTCCGTTATAGGAAGAATTTTCCTGCTATATGGTTTATAATTCCTTCTACAAAGGAAGGTGAACGCAGTAGGAAAAGTGACGTATACCTTCCATTGTAGGAAGGATTTTCCTACTATATGGTTATAATTCCTTTTGAAATAGACGGTGAATACAATGGGAAAACTGGCTGGTACCTTCCACTGTAGGAAGGATTTCCTACCATATGGTTTGGAATTCCTTCTACAATGGAAGGTGACCGCAGTGGGAAAACTGGCTGGTACCTTCCAATGTAGGAAGGATTTCCTACCATATGGTTTGGAATTCCTTCTACAATGGAAGGTGACCGCAGTGGGAAAACTGGCTGGTACCTTCCACTGTAGGAAGGATTTCCTACCATATGGTTTGGAATTCCTTCTACAATGGAAGGTGACCGCAGTAGGAAAACTGGCATATACCTTCCATAGTAAGAAGGGTTTTCCTACTATAATGTTATAATTCCTTCCAGAATGCAGTAGGAAATCTGTCACGTACCGTCCATTGTAGGAAGTATTTTCCTACTATATAGATAGATTACACCATTTAGCAGGAAAATCCTTCCCATAATAGAAGGTACATACATATCAGGCTTCCCATTGGATTCACCTTCCATTGTAGTAGGTAACTTATACCAATGATTAGGGTTACCTACTACAGAGGAAGGTCAACCCAGTGGGAAGCCTGATATGTACCTTCTATTATGGGAAGAATTTTCCTGCTAAATGGTGTAATCTATCCATATAGAAGGAATATACTTCCTACAATGGACGGTACGTGCCAGATTTTCTACCGCATTCAGCTTCTATTCTAGGAGGAATTATAACATTATAGTAGGAAAACCCTTCTTACTATGGAAGGTACATGCCAGTTTTCTCACTGGCGATGGATGAAGGTAGCCATCTCATCTTCCCCGTGTATTCATCTTCTATGAGACAGCTACTGTAGTTTCCTTTAATATCATCAAGCCTGAAAAACAACAAATTAATCATTTGGTATATGTAGGTAATAATCAAATTACAAAATAAAACCAGTAAATAGTAAAGAGAAAGGCGTGTATTTATTTTCAGCGTGTATTAACCCTAAACCCCTAAACTACCAAAAGTTTACAAAAATTGCTAGTCATAACCAAAACACTACGAGATGGCTCCCCTACTTACATCCATATTGCGTCGTAAGGCTAAATTCAGCAAAAGGAAATCTCTCGATCACCAATCGCCAAAAAAATAACCAACACAATGGATTGGATTATCAAAGGGATAGCTGATTCGGTACCTACAGCGTGTAGGTCATTTATGCCCGTAGGATTAAGCTGGTCGTGAATTAGTGAAATACTGACGAAGAAAAACGTCCAGAAAATCCAGTTGTTAAACTGTCTGTGTATGTATAGGTACGGCGCATAGTATAATTATTATCCTCTAATCAACCATTTTTGTGACTGTTTAGTGACTGGATTATCTGCACGTCTTTCTTCGTCAGTTTTCACTAAAGCACCATCAATAAACAGACAGACTGGCTAAATCCTATACACGTAAACATAAGTGACCTACACGCTGTAGATACTGAATCAGCCATCCCGCTGATAAACCAGTCAATAGTTTGCTGCCTCTGGGAACAATATGAGACAATTTTTTGTTGTACAAGTAAAATCAATACACAAATTAACAAACACATGAATCATCATCATCAACCGAGACAAACACAAAAAGTCAAAAAGAGAAATTTAAAAGATAACAACAAAGAATCTTAAACAACTTACGGTAAGGTTGTGGTTAGTTACTCCGACATTATCTCTTAATAGTATGTACACGATAAAATTCGACCATGAATGGTGGTGTAACTTTGTAATGAATGATAATTTCAAGCAGCACTTTTTTTCAAATAATCAGTCGTTATGAAACTGCGTAATAAAAATACAATCATAATGAAATCTTATGGCGTCTGTGAGTTTTAGCTTTATGTATATATTTTACTTATGATATTTTCGAGCAGCACTTTTTTCAAATAATCAGTGGTTATGAAACTGCATAATGTGAATACAATCATAATGAAATGTTATGGCGTCTGTGAGTTTTAGCTTTATGTTTATTATATTTACTGTGTCTAAATAATAAAGATGCTATTTCATTATGATTATATTTTTAGTATGCAGTTTCATAACCACTGATTATTTGAAAAAAGTGCTGCTCGAATTATCATTCATTGCAAAGTTACACCATAATCATTAATGATCGGATTTTATCGTGTACGTAACTACATAATTATAACTTATTAATTTATGTAAGCTTATAAAATAATGTTATCATTTGAGATAAAGACACGGTCTTATTATAATATTACTTTGGGCTTTTAGAATCTAGAATAAATTATAAAATACGGTAAGTATCAGGTTTTATGATTATGTCGAAGTATCAACGTTCTCTCATCACCCAAATAATAATACTCAATATAATGCTTGAATCCTTTATAAGTAAAACGAGTATTTATGAATAACGCTTACGTGGCTTAGCCTATAACTGATCATGAATTGAAGAAGTCTATATCACAAATGCTGGGCTATGTATTTACCCATTATTTTGTCAATCGTTACTTGATATCAGATAAGTTCCTGATAGCTTAAGTATCAGATATGTAAAGAAAGAGACTGCAATAGCCTATTAAAATCTTCAACCTGTTTTCAGTTTTACTTCCTTAGATCAAAGCCTATTCATAATTGAAAATATGTAAGAAATACAATTAATACAATACAATACAATACAATAACTCTTTATTGAACACCACATATAATAATATGTATGTATGGTATAACTCTTTATTGTATATAAAACACAAGAAAAAAATGAATACAGGATAACAGACATGCACAAAGGCGAACTTATCCCTAAAAGGGTTCTCTTCCAGTTAACCTTTGAACGATTGACAGGACATAAGTATTAGGCAAGAGTAGACACACAACATATAACAACCAAAAGAGAAAAAAGGTATACAGAATATTACAAGGTAACAATAGGCGCGCTTATCGCTACAGAGCGATCTCTACCAGGCAACCATAATGGACCATAATATTGCATTAAATCACAAATATTTTGATCAGTATTCTTAATAACAACGAATGATCCTACTTATTAAATTAAGTTACAATAGATGTTTGAGAAATGAAGTGGTGCTTCAAACAAATTTAGTTTATTTTTTTTTTGGTCACTTCAGTCTCGTATGGGTCTTTCGCTTTAATGTCACGTTTAATGATTCAGCTAACTCAGATGTCGATCGGTGGTTCCAATCGACATCTGTGTATATACCATAGACTGCCTGTTGTATAAATTCCCATACATTATGACATTCAAGAGGATATTGGGCATGGTAATGAATAAAAAAGTTGGAAACACACTTCAATTGCTTTTAGAATGGTCGGAAAATAATACAATATTTTATCCACAACAAGGTAAGTCTGATCGATCTCGGCCCATGAGGTACCCACTGATAATACGAAAGGTTGTAGATGTATTTCGTTCCGCCACTTCAATTTACGTGAAGCTTCTTTAAGGTGATTACGCAATTTTTCGATTCCCTCAAACACGTCAGCTTGCGTGTGAACTAAGAAAAAAAAAGAATCTAGTACGTTACTTTTAGTGGGCTTCCAATTTTTGTTGACTTCATATACTCCGGGGAACAGAAACGGTAGCAGCAAAAGCAGTCCAGTTGTTTGAAGATCAACACGCTCTTCTGAAATATTTATAAGATTGTTCAAATACCAGTCGTAGTTGGCTACAAAAATATTTGTATCGGAGATGGAAAAACTTTGGGGACCCGATTTCCTCTTAAGGAAGCATTTGCGGGTGGTAGGACCTCGTGCAAAGTCAGTCCGGATCACTATCACCATCATAGTCGTTAATCATGCCGCCAAGCAGCAATGCATGCCACGCCGAAACACAGCAGCACATGCACTGCTGCTTGGCGTCATGATTAGCGAGTAAGACGCTGGTAGCGATCCGGACTGACCTTGCATGAGCTGGTCCTACCACTTGCAAAAACTTTCTTAATAAGACATCAAAAAAGTTTAATGTAGTGTTAAATTTTTAAAGTAAAAGTGTAAAAAAAAGTAGTTAGTTTCTTATGGAATGGAAAGAATCAGTCGCCTTAACTGTAATTTAGAATCGATTAAACTAAATATACATACATACACATACATAAATCACATCTTCTTTATCCCTTACGGGGTAGACAGAGCCTAAGATGACAAGACCCTAAGGCCACGTTTATCATGATTGTGGGCGTATAGGTGAAAGGAGGAATCAAAAAATAGTGGTGGGTTGCTAGCCGCATCGCCTATTTAACATTATTCCTAAGATCTTCGCCCATTCCTTCTATGGGCTTTTTTCATTCCGCGCGGGAAGAGAAGTGAAACTAAATATAAGTATGTATTTATGCTTTTTAAAACTAACCTTTCGCTAATTTCACAAAAACTGTAACTTTTTCTTTTTGAAGTTGAGCCGTTATTTTACTTTGCACTTCGATAGCAAGCTCCAAAATATTTTTCTTTTTTGATATTAGGAAATCTTTCAGTTTACTGCTAGACTCCAAATCACCAAACAATAACTGGACATCTTTTTTTATCTGCAAATAAGAAAAAAACATAAACAACTTGAAATATCAAAAACCGAATACCACTTAATTTTCTCTAATAATGTGACCCAGGGTGTTGTAGAATTTCATACTTACTAACGATGGTCCAATATTCGGTAGGGCTAGTTCTTTATACGATGTTATATACTGCCACAGAGTTCCTTGAGTTTCTGTCAATTCTTTCATGCGAATGACATGAGTATCTCCCAGGCTTGTAATAATTCAGCAGACACGTTATTTCTTAAATCGATCGCAACTGACTTCAATTTTTCATTTTCGCGTACTGCAAATAGAAAAATAACATAAAATCACGAATCAACAATATAATAATGACTAAACTAGCTACACTAACTTAAATACCTGGAGCCGAGTATGATACTTCATTTTCCTCTTGAACAGGTCTGAGGCCGGAAGCCCTAGTAATTTTCTGTGGTATTTTTGTACTTTCAAAAGCCGACGAGGCCCGTGAACCTGTTTCGCTATTATCACTATTACTAGCACGCAATTTTGCGGATTGATCTTTACTTATTAGTTTTTTGCGCAATAGACATAGTTGATTGTATAAGGCTCCCGTAGCTCTTCCTTTATTAACAACTTTGCCACTTTTGGTCTTGTATTTTTCGTTTTGAACTAAGTAGAATCTTGATGTGCGAGATCATTATCGAGGAGCCAAGAAACAAGGCTGAATGCGAAGCGCTTTCTTGGAAGCATTTGTGGTATAACATTTTTGAGTTCATGATCAGTTATAGACTTGAGATGGTCTATGTGAGTATAACCATTGTCTGAAAAGAAAATTACAAATCATACATAACCACACCAACCATGCATTTAAAATCGTTTTATAAGTATTGTTAACCATGTTAAGTAGACCATTTTTATAACATTTCCTACACCAGAAAAAGCAAGATTCAATCCTTTATAACCCCACACGCAAAAAACGGTTTAATAGCTGTGTGTGTGTGTGTAACAGGGACCGGAACCGGTATTTAAAAAAAAACCGATTTTGCCTAGCATATTGAATTATTTTATGCTCTTTTTGTAGGTCTCAATCATGTATTTAAGTAACAACTTCGCATTATGAAATTTTCCTATAAAAAATTAAATTATAAACCAAAGAACGAAATAGAACGCAATAATACCGGTATTTTTGTATGAAGAAATACCGGTATCCGGTCCATGGTGTGTAACGACTTTTGGTAACTACACAAGTTTTATACTTAAATAAACTATCTCATTCTGAGAGGAGGCCTGTGCCCAGCAGTGGAACGTATAAAGGCCGGAAATGATGATGATGATATAAGTTCCTGTCAAAAATTTAATTTTGAATACAAGCTTTTGCTGACTGTACTTACATTGTAATCCGTCCATGTGTACCAAATTTCAAGTCTATCAGACCAACCGTTGAAGAGTTCCCTCCTGCGGATACGTCCCTGGCTGGGTCACCAGAACTCCACCGACCGATTATTTAGATCTCTAGGATTATTTAGTGGGATAATTAGTAAAACCACAAGCGAAAACGACATTAAGGCATGGAAATTTTAAATAACACAATTTAGGCGATAGAATTAAAACACTCACCAGTAAAATTTTTCACCATTCCATCATCAGCCCCGAGTTTGAGTAAAATGTCTTCTAGAGACATATTTTAGTTAGGTAGTAACTATTTAAATTGGTACTGTTCACTACCACAAAAATAATAACAAATATTTAAAAAAAATTAAAGAGACGTCGGAGAACGTAAATTTATAAATATTCGACCTGAACTTCAACCGATGGCATCTAACGGACTGAACGACTAGCTAAACTACGCTTAAAAAATATTGGGCATGGATGGAGGGAGAGATTCCTTCCGAACATTGCAAGTTAGTAGGAATATGAGAGAAATTCCTACTGTTAGCACAACTATGGAAGGATTGATGTAATTTGTATTGATATTCTATTAAAGAGGTGCCTACATAAATAATACATAAGAATTGTGTAATTTGTATCGTTATTTTATTATACATAAGTATTATCGAGATGCGGCAATTTGTATGGAAGTACCTACCTATTCGAATGACTGTATCTTACGATTGCGTAGACTTAAAGGTTCGATTTTCTCACAGTTTTTAAGGGACCTCAGACCTCAGTATTTAGTATCAATTTGATTTTTATATCTACGCGATTCTGAGAAACTACGCTTACAAAATATTGGGCATGGATGGAGGGAGAGATTCCTTCCGAACATTGCAAGTTAGTAGGAATATGAGAGAAATTCCTACTGTTAGCACAACTATGGAAGGATTGATGTAATTTGTATTGATATTCTATTAAAGAGGTGCCTACATAAATAATACATAAGATTTGTGTAACTTGTATCGTTATTTTATTATACATAAGTATTATCGAGATGCAGCAATTTGTATGGAAGTACCTACCTATTCGAATGACTGTATCTTATGATTGCGTAGACTTAAAGTTTCGATTTTCTCACAGTTTTTAAGGGACCTCAGACCTCAGTATTTAGTATCAATTTGATTTTTATATCTACGCGATTCTGAGAAACTACGCTTACAAAATATTGGGCATGGATGGAGGGAGAGATTCCTTCCGAACATTGCAAGTTAGTAGGAATATGAGAGAAATTCCTACTGTTAGCACAACTATGGAAGGATTGATGTAATTTATATTGATATTCTATTAAAGAGGTGCCTACATAAATAATACATAAGAATTGTGTAATTTGTATCGTTATTTTATTATACATAAGTATTATCGAGATGCGGCAATTTGTATGGAAGTACCTACCTATTCGAATGACTGTATCTTACGATTGCGTAGACTTAAAGGTTCGATTTTCTCACAGTTTGCAAGGGACCTCAGACCTCAGTATTTAGTATCAATTTGATTTTTATATCTACGCGATTCTGAGAAACAAATTGGGCAGGTTAAAATATAATCCAGTGTAAGCAGAGCCCTGCTCGTAAGTAAAATGTAGGCAAAGTGAGGTCATTTAATATTGGTTATTTACATATGGGCGAAAATCTTAGGTATCATGTTATAGGCGATGCGGCTAGCAACCTCATCACTATTTTGATTCCCCTTTCCACCTATACGCCCACAATCATGCTAAAACGAGGCCTTTAGGTATGTATATAGGTATGTATGTGTGTTATTTACATAGGTCAACGTAAAAAAATATTTATTTCATTAGTTGTACTAAACTACCTTCGTACCAAATTTCTAGGACAACTGAAAGTAGCCTGTAGGTTTTCTAAAGTCGGCAATTTGTATGAAAGCATCATTTCTAACGACTGTATCTTTTGATTATGCTGGCTCAAAGGGTTCATATTTTTACAGCTCCAAGAGACTGTAGACCTCAGTGTAAGGGTCTTGACGGACAGACAGATAGAAAATGAAGTGATCTTTTATAAGGGTTTATTTTTTCCTTTACAGGTAGGTACGGAACCCGAAAAATTTTTAACTAACGACTTTTTTAACTCCCGGAAAATGTTTTACTTTCCTGCGGGAACCCATCAGTTTTATGGGATATATACATTTTATACGTAACTAGCTGTTGCCCGCAACTTCGTCTGCATAGAATTCGTTTATCGCTATCCCGCGGGAATTACGCAATTTTTCGGGATAAAAAGTAGCCTATGTGTTATTCCAGACGATAATCTATGTATGTTCCAAATTTCATCCAGATCTGTCCAGCCGTTCTGGCGTGAAAGAGTAACAAACATCCAAACATACTCACAAACTTTCACATTTATAATATTAGTAGGATATTGTTTAATTTAACCGGTAATATCAGGTAACAGTATGCCAATTTTACTTAATCAGATGCATAAGTTGTTGATTACTTACCTGCATACGTTATTAAGTATAGTTTTTTAACTATCCAACGGATTTTTTTTTTAATTTTCCGGGAATAAAAGTGTTGAAATACTATTTTATATTTAACTAGCCTTCCGTCCGCAGCTTCGCCCGCGTTAAATTAATTTTCCCGTAGGAAAAGGTATTTTCCCGCGATAAAAAGTAGCCTTTGTCACTCAGTGATAATGTAGCTTTCTAACGGCAAAAGAATTTTTGAAATCTGTCCAGTAGTTTCGGAGCCTATTCAATTGAAACAAACAAACAAACAATCAAATTTTTCCTCTTTATAATATTAGTATAGATATAGATTATTAGTATAGAGTAGTATAGATATATTATTTATTCAGGCACAACTTAACATATGACATACACATGACAACCAAAACAATCAAAGACAATCTCAACTAAACTACCATAGAGGTGCTACATCACTATATTCTAACAAAAAGTATCTAAAATGTTGACCGGGGATATAAGGTACCACCATGCAAAATTTCATTTAAATCGGTTTAACAGTTTCGGAGATTAACACGTACAAACAGACAGAGAAACGAAAAAAAAAAAACTGGATATTGTGTTCTATTTCACTTCTTACATCCCGCTGACTCAAGCCTACCTAAGCGTTGCCAGTAATTTTAGGTCGGTTAAGGTAGTTATTAAATGCAGACATGTGTTTTATACCTACTATTTAGTTTTTATTATAAGTAAATATTTCTAACACTACGGCTGTTCAAAAGATCAAATTTATTTTAGGTCCGTCCGGATCGCTACCACCATCTTACTCGCTAATCCTGCCGCTAAGTAGCAGTGCTTGCATTGCTGTGTTCCGGTGTGGAGAGTAAGACAGCCGGGGAAATTACGGGCACAAGAGGCATTTCATCTTAGTCCTCTAGGTTGGCAACGCACCTGCAATCCCTCCGGGGTTGCGGGTGTCTATGGGCAGTGGTGATTACTTACCATCAGGTGACCCACTTGCTCCTTTGCCTTCCTATTCAAATAAAAAAAAAAAAATAAAAAAAAAAAAATGTCTGGAAATCACATATTGCTATGCAAATTGAACAGGCGTTTAACGGTTAACACATTGCAAGCTAAATTATTTTGTAATGAAAAACAAATACTTATCGTAGATTTTTAATAATTTAAAGGAAAACATAGTCATTAAGGCCTATTGTAATGTGAGAATGTATCAAAAATACACGCTGTACCTATACAATGCGCAAACGCCTGCATAGCTGTGAAATTTACTTTCATACGTACTTGGACTTGCTATTCAGTTTTGTACAGGCGCTTCAACGCCTCAATAACTTTTCGGTTACTTTAATATTTTTTCCAAAACCTTATACTTTAAAGCAAATTAGTTTTACGGAATTAATTTCCACTTTCATATCCAGACCAAAATCAATGGGTCAAAAATGTAAAGCTGTTCTTACTAAGTATTTATGTTCTAAAATCTTAACGTGTCAAATCTTTTTACCGACTAATTTGAAAATAAAAGAAAGTTAGATTTCCCACTGAATTGAAAAAGAAAAAAAAGAAAGAAAGAAAAACATTTATTCGCGATATATGTATACTGGGTTACAAAAACAAAGTGAAAAAAAAAAAAAAAAAAATATCAGTACATACATCACGAAATTGGTAGGTTATGCGGTAATATCCTACTAAAATTTAATTTCTCTACCAATTTGGATGACAAATACTTTGTTGTATACCTACCTAGTCAACCTTTTTTTTTTTTTTTTTTTTTTTTTTTTTTTTTTTTTTTTTTTTTTTTTTTTTTTTTTTTTTTTTTTTTTTTTTTTAACGGAGTGAAAACTCTTTACGAGTACCACCGGGTCCGGGGAGGCCCGGATGGTTATGTGGGACTCTCTCCCCCGGCCTCTTTCCGCACGGAAAGGGGCGGGGGGAGCATACCCACTAAAAACACTCCGGCAAAGCCCGCTTGCCAGGTTTGGGAAGGCGCCGTGTGATCCCGGAGATTCCAGCCGACGGCGCCCCCCGGCTGCCCCGGCTTTCACCAGGGCCACCCGCATCTAGGAAGAGGGAGTCTAGCACCCCCCTTCCCAGACGTAGAGGACCATGCAAATGCATGCGAGCAGGAGATCCCCGTCTCCCGCCCGCCGGTCCCGCTAGGGGTTCAGGCGGGCAGCGAACAGCCGCCGCCTTCGCCCCATTCGTCTGCGCCGGAGCAGGGGCGCGTGGGCATCGTCCTCGCGCTCCCGCTCACTGGCCTCCTTCTGCAAGATTACGTCCTCGCAAAAGGAAGCCACCGTCTGCCAGGATCTGTCACTGCTCAGCATGGCTGTGATTACGCTGTGCAGCGAGAGATCCACCACCACTCCAATGGCGGCAACCATGTTGCGGCGATCCCCCTCCCAGTGACTGCACACCTGGAGGGTGTGCTGTGCCGTGTCACCTACCTAGTCAACCTACAATTTGTGTTATCCACCAGAAACAAAGAAAAAAAAAGAGCCGTTTGGATAATAACCCACCAAATCAGAAGGATAACCAATTAATCCTGCGAAAATTACCTTCCAACTTATAATCCATCGAAATCGGTGGGAAAAGTAAACCGAATTCCTACTCATTATTTTCGTTCTTAAATCTTTCCTTCTAATATTTCCTATTACCGATTTTACCCACCTGTTCGGTCGGTAAATATGATACATTTTCCAACTAGATTGGTAGGTATGTGGTAATATTCTAACAAATTTTAGTTCCTACAAATTTGAAAGATAAAAACTATATTGAATACCTACCAAGCCAGAAGAATACCCATTAGTGCTTCCAAATTAACCTTCCATTTGTGCTACCCACCAAAAACAGAAGGAAAAAAAATTGTTCTTTCGAAATGTTTTCCTTCTAAAATGTTTCCGGTTAAATTTCCTACCGACTTGGTAGATAATGTGGTAATTTCCCACCAAATGAGATTACCTATCAATTCGGAAGGCAAAAGCGAGGATAATAACCCACCAAATCAGAAAGATAACAAATTAATCCTGCCAAAATTACCTTCCAACTTATAATCCATCGAAATCGGTGGGGTAAAGTGAACCGAATTCCTACTCATTATTTACCTTCTTAAATATTTCCTTCTAATATTTCCTATTACCGATTTTACCCACCTATTTGACCGGTAAATATAGTACTTTTTCCGGCTAGATTGGTAGGTTACGTGGCAACTTCCTACCAAATTTTATTACCTGTCAATTTGGAAGATAAAAATTATGTTGAATACTTACCAACTCAGAAGGATACACGTTATTCCTTCCAAATTAACCTTCCATTTGTGCTACCCACCAAAAACAGAAGGAAAAAAAATAATTGTTCCTTCGAAATGTTTTCCATTTAAAATGTTTCCGGTGAAATTTCCGACTGACTTGGTAGATAATGTAGTAATTTCCCACCAAATGAGATTACCTATCAATTCGGAAGGCAAAAGCTAGGATAATAACCCACCAAATCAGAAGGATAACCAATGAATCCTGCCAAAATTACCTTCCAACTTATAATCCATCAAAATCGGTGGGTAGTGAACCGAATTCCTGCTAATTATTTACCTTCTTAAATATTTCCTTCTAATATTTCCTATTGCCGATTTTACCCACCTATTTGGCCGGTAAATATAGTACTTTTTCCGGCTAGATTGGTAGGTTACGTGGCAACTTCCTACCAAATTTTACTACCTGCCAATTTGGAAGATAAAAAATATGTTGAATACCCACCAACTCAGAAGGATACTCGTTATTCCTTCCAAATTAACCTTCCATTTGTGCTACCCACCAAAAACAGAAGGAAAAAAAATAATTGTTCCTTCGAAATGTTTTCCTTTTAAAATGTTTCCGGTGAAATTTCCGACTGACTTGGTAGATAATGTGGTAATTTCCCACCAAATGAGATAACCTATCAATTCGGAAGGCAAAAGCTAGGATAATAACCCACCAAATCAGAAGGATAACCAATGAATCCTGCCAAAATTACCTTCCAACTTATAATCCATCAAAATCGGTGGGTAAAGTGAACCGAATTCCTACTAATTATTTACCTTCTTAAATATTTCCTTCTAATATTTCCTATTACCGATTTTACCCACCTATTTGGCCGGTAAATATAGTACTTTTTCCGACTAGATTGGTAGGTTACGTGGCAACTTCCTACCAAATTTTATTACCTGCCAATTTGGAAGATAAAAATTATGTTGAATACCCACCAACTCAGAAGGATACACGTTATTCCTTCCAAATTAACCTTCCATTTGTGCTACCCACCAAAAACAGAAGGAAAAAAAAAAATTGTTCCTTCGAAATGTTTTCCTTTTAAAATGTTTCCGGTGAAATTTCCGACTGATTTGGTAGATAATGTGGTAATTTCCCACCAAAAGAGATTACCTATCAATTCGGAAGGCAAAAGCTAGGATAATAACCCACCAAATCAGAAGGATAAACAATTAATCCTGCCAAAATTACCTTCCAGCTTATAATCCATCGAAATCGGTGGGTAAAGTGAACCGAATTCCTACTAATTATTTACCTTCTTAAATATTTCCTTCTAATATTTCCTATTACCGATTTTACCCACCTATTTGGCCGGTAAATATAGTACTTTTTCCGACTAGATTGGTAGGTTACGCGGCAACTTCCTACCAAATTTTATGACCTGCCAATTTGGAAGATAAAAGTTATGTTGAATACCCACCAACTCAGAAGGATACTCGTTATTCCTTCCAAATTAACCTTCCATTTGTGCAACCGTCTAAATTCAGTAGGTAAAAAATCCCAATTCCGTCAACAAATTTACCTTCTAAAATTTTTCCGTCTAATATATCCTACTACTTCACAAGGTAAAAAAAAAAAACCTTCTAAATTTTAGAAGGTAATCGACATCCGTCAAACTTTGAAGGAAAAAGTGGGACGGAAACGTCTTTTTTTTGGTAGGTAAAGCACTTAGAAGGAAGAACTCAGAAGGTACTGTCGGATATTTTTCTCAGTGCGCCGCTATTATTCTCGAAACTCATCAGCAATTATCAGTAGATTATTTACGATACGTGTCTAATTCAGATTATTACTATCCGAGGTGGGATTATGTGATATTATCTGTTTATTATCAACATAATCACTGTAAGTATGAAGTTCACGTAAACAATTTTTAATAAATCTGGACTGACAAATAACTAAAAGCTTAAAATTCACTTAACGAGCTTATGTAGCAAAAGAAAGGGTTATAAAATAAAACGAAGTTTAAGTTCACTTTTAAAATACTTAAATTTTAATTCAATAGGCAAAAAATGAGATTATACAAATTAAAATAACTCCTGAGACAAAATATATTCCATTAAGTTCATAATTCATAACTTTGTGGACATACATTGGTTTTGACTACTTATTTGACTTATAACTCTTTGGTTTTTAGGAATAAACTTCCATAACTCCCTCGTCTTCGCGTTTCCAAACACCCAGAAGACCGTAGACGCCGCGCATTGGTACAAAGCAAAGATGTTGAACACCACATGCACAGCGTGTACAGCGTCAGGTATTTTCACCTTTTTACTAAGCATCGATACATAAACAATCATATAAATGTCCGAAAATAATTGTTGAAAACAAAAAGCGCAAATCATTGCGATCATCACAAACGCCGTTTTTCGATTACTTCGATTATTTCTTGCTCTTGTTTTATTCTTCAATACTGATCGTAAACTTATACACAAAAGAACGGCATTAGTTATTACTAACGGCCACTTGAGGATGAAAAAATATAAACAATGTATTAATATGTAAACATCTTCCAATAAACCGATTAAAAGTGATAGCGCAAATGCTATGACTACAGGCAGGCCCCACGCCAACAGCGAGTCTCTAAACATGTGGCTCTCGTTGACATTAAAAACTTTTACCAAACTAATGTACAATTGTTTACTAAAGATGAACATCCAAAATACGAATGCTATTTCAGTGTAAATAAGTATGAACAACTTGAATAATATGTTCTTTTCACGCAACTCGTACAATCCGAACACATCACTTACATTGTTGAAATACCTCAGGAGAACGTAAAGAAATCGAGAAGTTATGAACTGTATCAATAATTGATTCTTGTAGTTCTGCCTCCATTCAGGAAAGAGCATAGCAGTCAAAAGCAGCAGTGCTAAGGCTACAGCCGACAGGCCTACCCCTACGCTGCTGATTGCCAGTGTAAGAATCGTGCCAACGGACGTCGCGTTCTTCGGGGAGTAAATAACTTGTCCTGTATCCAAATCGAACAAGATGAGGTGTTCAGGATACATATCTCCATTGATGTTCAGGTGAGCCACTTCTATTTGTGTGCTCGCAACGCAGCTCTTTGTTTAGTTTTAACTGGTAACGTCTTATTTTCTTCTTCTTGCACATTACCACCGAAATGGGCTTGATACTTCTTTGGTAGTTCGTAGTTTTTTTAGCACGAAGCATTCAGTTTGAATGCATTTTGTGTACTGATGTATCGTATTTTATCACCTATAATTTGATATATAAGGCAGCTGGTTCGTACCGATAACATGGGAATTATCGTATTGCGATTAGATTAGCTATTTAATTATGATGGGGCTTTGCGATCGGTTGGTTCAAAACATTTTTGATAGTGAATTAATTAATAATCGTGTGATATGATTGTGTTATTTTAAAACATCTGGGTGGTGTAGGCAATGTAAATAAAACAACAGTTAAGAAACACAGAGAATATATTTTCAGATATAACACCACGATAGGTCAAAAATAATGTTCATATAGGAGGAATACGAAACAATAAAATATATAAAATTCTATACAAATAGTCAACAAGGTGACAGTGTCCAACCATAACTATATTTATTATATTATTGTGTAGGGCACATACGAGATTGCTGTTAAACAAAACATTTTGCAAAACAATAATAATTGCCACTTTCTCAACATTCACAGGATATATTTTTGCATTTTGTTTCTCAAGCATGATTGACTAGATGAGTACACTGTTTCTGATTTTAAAATGTATTATAAATTAACAATTTTTTAATCAAATTGTTAAACCTGGTTTTAACTTGCCCTAAAAGTTTTTTATTTGCACATCGTCGAAGAATTCAGTTCCTAAAATAGTCTAAATTTTGTTCTACAAATAGGTGCAACTACTTATGAGATATTATTGCATTTTCTAATTAACTGTAGAAATACTATATTTTAACAACTACACATTTAATTAAATGCAACTAAATCTACTTATAACTTAGCCTAATGCAACATTTTTCTGCCAACCATTTAAAGTAAACTTAACACTTTGAGTTATTAAAAACAAAATAATTACAGCATAATATTATCAAGTACGGATTCAATTTTCTAAACAATGAATATTTTTTTGGGTGGAATTCAATTACTTAAACGCAATTTCACAATCAAGACGTCGCACGTTTTTAAACTGACAGGCAATACTTGAAATAACATTTAATTGGATTCTTACCACTCATTAACAAAATCAAACATACAGACATTTCAGGACGAAACCTCAACGTCAAGCGAGAAACCGGCATGGGTCAGATGGTGAGTCATCAGAAACATAATAATTAATAAGTGTCTAGCTTGATATTGACATTTACACCCTAGACACCCTGTACACTCTTTATTTTGCTATAGTTAAATATTTGGATAACGTGTGTTAGAATTATAACACTAGTTTTATAATGGAATCAACATTTAAATAATTATTTATTATAACGTTGTTGCGATTATTATAATCGCTTGCTGTTATATATTCGCTAGATGTATTGCAGTTTAGTCGTCCTAGCTCAGACAGTGTTATTGTAGGTGAACGAAATGACCTGAAAATTATGAGCGTCCCGTCGGAAAGAATTGGTGCTTTACATAATCTTCATGGAGTCTTAACCTGGTATTTAATCGAGTGCACGTAATAAATGAAGGTGGATTGTTTTAAGCTTTTTCACGGATTGTGTACGGGTTTATTCAGAAAACGGAACTCAGAATAATTTAGCTACACGTAAATTCTTATCCTTAAGGTACAGTTTTTACCCGTTTTTTGTTACTCAATTGCGTGAAGCGCGAGTTTTCAGGTCTAAGATTTCAAATCAAATTAAAATAGACAGTGATCATCTGGAAACGGCAAAACGTAGGTTAACATGGTGGCATGACTTGGCGTGTTTGTGTATACAGTCGTGCGAACACACGTGCAATTAAAACTCCGATTACAAAACTTGTTGCGCTTTGCATGCACGAGGAGAGGCGTAGTTTAACCTGGACTCACTTTGTTGTTCACCAGATTTTGTCTTTATTGTCTGAGCCTAGGAACACAAAATATTACTTCAGCTATGTTCACAAATAGGTATAAAAAAAAGAATAGAAATTAATGTTTGTAAATATCTAAGCGGTAGTAAAATTCGGTAGTTTACAGTTAAATTAAAATAATAATTCTCAAATTTACATTCTATGTAAGAATTATTGCGAGAACTTGTTTTATAAATGAGCTCGCAACCACAAACTCTTCATATTCTTTTGTTATATGTTCGATACTTTGTAACATTGTTTCGTAGATTTATCTTAAGAGGCAGTGTAATATTTTGTGACAGATACGGTGTAAGATCGTACGTGCGTAAAATTTTGCGTAAGCTAGGTGCGTCACTGAGCCATGCTGATGTAAACTGCTGACGTAGAGCGGCTTCAGAATGTACCGTCTTAGCGACGACAGTTTAAGATAACAACCTATGCTCTTTTTACAAATTCAAATAAAGTCTTAGACAAAAGTTTTTTATGATACGGTCATGCATAAAACAAATGTTTTACAATTGTCTAAGTTATTGTGGTGCGAGTTACGATTAGTGCCACAATATTTTTCTGTGTTGAATAATATTTTATAAACTTACACTAAAAATAAACGTCACCCCTATGGTAAAGTCACGAATGTGCAATTTTGGCGAAAATGAGATTTTGATGCCTTGTGGTTCCAAATATAGGAATGTATATCCTGTACCTATTTTTTTTCAAAATCACGAATCTAAATTTTTATACAGTTATCGTAGGTTCGTGGACTTTTAAAACATTACCTTGAAAAATACGTTTTTAGCAGATTCGTGACTTTAACATAGATGTGACGACCAAATGATTATGCAAACGTGTTCAATTTTAATTTTTAGAAACAATAATTTAAAACGATGTTTTAATATCTTGATTATCTGAACTTTACTAATAAGGTTTTAGTGACCTCGCTACTATTCAATGCTCTTACGAAATTTTGTTAATATTAATGGAGTGGTACCAAACAAGCTACCTACTAGGTGCCACGGACGCTGCTATATGCAGATATGAAAGTATACATAACAATATATCGTGTAGAAAGTTCCGGTACCTAAATTCCGCTTGGACAAGGTGCTTATATTATTACGATAGCTGAGTATGCTAAATATTCTTATATGCAAATACACGTTAAATACATCTATTGTATTTATGTTGAATAATATGTGTACTTATGTAGAAGTCTTTATAAGGGATCACAGCTTGGAAAACACTAGTTTAACATTGGCCGGGGAAATTATGACACGTGCCTTCGTTTTTTGTAACGATTGAAAAACCTATCATCTTTCCAAAAATTTTTATACGCGTATTGTTACATAAATTATGCACCTACCTATCTTATAGCAGTCTCTCGAATCTGTCTACAATATTTCGGAATTTTGTGTTATATTTTTTGTACACTTTTTTGCATGTACATCGCCATGCCTGGTATGTGGTCCTTTAAATGTACCTAATTGATTGAGAAACGTACGTAGCGTCTTATGGAAAGGTATGCTAACGTAACTAACTCACTCACCAGCCATTAACAGCAAACAGTTAAGTATATTAATCCTCCAAAATGTAATTAATTAATCAGATTGGGGAGTTAAATAATTGTAAATGAAACCGAGTAAGTGCCTTAATTTCCTTCGACCAATGGCAATTTAATTCAGGGGTAGAGTACACCTTTATTCTATAAGAGCTAACTTTTAATTACAACAATGTTTAATTTAAATGTGATACTAGGTGGTACGTTGCACAACATATTATTATGACGATGACATTACAGATTAAAAGACACTACTTGTCGTTACTCGAGTTGAAAATAATTGCGGGCTTAGAAAGACATAAAGAAGCTCTATTTCAAGGATTGCAATGCTGTTCTTAATAAGTCTGAGTGAAACATATCGACAAGCGAATTTCTACAGCCATTAAAACGAATATTTTACGTTACATAATAGCAACGGAAAGTATCACAACGTGAAATAAACGCTACCCCTAAGATACTAGAGTCGAACAACGTCGGCCCATCTTATGATTACTTATGGTAGACTTAGCTAAAACGGACCAGTTCCTCATTTCGATTTCATGATAAGTTATTATGATGTTCGCTAAGACGGGACTGTCTATTAAAATGAAGATGCTTGTGACATTGTAAGTAGGTACTCTCATTGTAAGTACAAACATTTAGTAAATTAGCGCGTGCTATTCTTTTATTTGTATTTTAACTAGAAATTGGCCAGTTTTATGATAATAAGTTAAGTATGCATAAACATTTTAGCCAGATTATTTTTTTTGATCTTTTCGGCCGGTATTACTGGAAATACTTATTGTAAATTATTTATCAGGTTGTTTCATTTATTTTTGTTTTCTGTTAATTTTTTTGCTCAGGATAATAAGGTAACTTTTTACAGGTGCTTGTATATTTAACAAAAAAGGAGTTTTAGTTTTATGAGACAAACGTTTCGATGTACAAATGAAACTGGTCCAGAAACGACAGAAGCTACACCTAGAAGATCACATTGCAAGAGGCAGGAGTCCTACATGCTAATATACCTAGGTTTATCCGTTGAATAAATCCCAAAGCTAACAATTTTATTGAGACAAAATAACTGTTTGAAATTACGTAACATTTTTTAAATTTTATTACTTCTTTATGATAAATTATCCAAAGTAAAAATAAAACTTGTAAATTACAAGATAAACAGATTAATTCACGTTTTAAATTCCGGGATAATCCGACTAGTTTCGAGCGAGTTAAACCATTTATATTGAATTTCTTAAAACATGACTCACGAGAGTTTAAGTTATAAATAAAACTTTTAACGAATTTGTGAGATTTCAATAGTAAAATTAGTTATGTATAACAAAACGAGACCAGCTCTTATAAAGTTTGTTTGAAGTATAATCTTTAGTATATAAATTTGGATATTATTTGTGCTTTAGCTGACTAGAGGATGATCAAGCCGGTGCATAAATACCTCTTCTTCATTCCACCATATGCTCTGTGGGCGGAAAACCATAGCTCGGGTTAGTGCGTAGCTTTGCGCAGTTATACTGAACAGAACAAAAAGAAAAACAATCGTAACTAAAATGATAAGTCATGTTAAAATACGTATTATGTACCTACAACGTTCTATAATTTACGATTCGCTTAACCTTTTCGCCGCCATGCAGTTCTATCGTCACTTGCAACTGTCAACTGTATCTTGTCAAAGGTACATTTTACACTGCCTGTACTGCCTTTGTATAAGTTGATGGCGGCAAAGAGGTTAAGATTATTTATTAACTGGTTTTTTCTATGACAATTCAAAAGAGCTTTTTGAGTTCTGAAAAGAACGTTATACGTAGAAAATTGAATTGATATAGGATTGTTATATTTAAATTTAATGGCAGATACTAACCTTGCTCTTCCACAGGCGTATGTTCCTCGTCTGAAGAATCTAACCTCTCTATCAACGAGCTTTGTTTCGATAGAGACTGCAAGAAAAACAAAAGGAGCATAAATATTATGTAGTTACGTAACGTTAACAAGACGTTAAAAACATATATTCACCTTTATGCCATAAACAATAAGGTTCGTGGCACCATATATTTGACATGATGGCTATATCGATATTTACGCCCTCGAAAATGTGATTATTTTGTTACCAAATTATTAGGTTTAGACGCAGGCGAAGTTAAAAAATGAAATAAACAACCTATGTGCCAAACAAAATCCGGCAGTAAGACTAACCTTTAACACCTTAAACGAAGCCAAGGCATTAATAAATTATTAACATAGCGCCTTAAGTACTATGAAGCATAACTGGAGCCTTAGCATGACGTCTTAATGCGATTCAATTCCGAACCAAAGTTAGATCGCTCGCTGTCAGATCCATACCAGAAGTGTCAAAAATGACAGCTAAAACGTTAAATTGAATCAGAATTGAATCGCATTAGGACGTCATGGTAAGGCCCGTGAAGGAAGAAGAGAATATATTTAATGAGAAACCCCGTGTAGTAAGTATTAAACTGGCTTCTATGGTCTCAAAAAAAGTTAAAACATACAATGATGACAAGTTTGACTCGACCACCAGGAAATCTGATAGGGCAATGTTTACAACAATGTACGGACGTAATAAAGCCAAATGCTCGCTGTCAATGCATCTCTCTACTGTTGCAACTTGCACCCAATATTTCAGCTTCTTTATTGCTGTACAAACGCTGGCAATGTAACAAGATTTCTATTTCACCATCAAAGCGTTTGTGTAGTGCGGAAACAATCTGCACTTGCCAGTTTTTCAAATTTTTTAACAAGTTTTACAAAGTATTTTTTCTCTGAAGGCTTTATCAATCAATGTGTTAGTACCTATGCCAAGTCAAACCAATAATGTCAACTCTGTTTTGGGCAGTGAGGGGTCCAGATTTTACCCGTCACATCAATACATAGCATAAAACAAAGTGGCTTTCCGGTGTCTGTCTGTCTGGTTACTATGTATGCTTAGGTGTTGATGTGGTTTTATGTTATAGATAGAGTGACTCAAGAGGAAGGTTTATATACTCGTATATAATGGTACGCAGTGTAAGTCGCGGGCAGAAGCTAGTTTACTATAAGATAATGTATGTATGTATGTATGTATGTATGTAAACTCTTTATTGCACATAAAAAATATAAAAATACAGTAATACAGAGAAAATAGTACAAAGGCGAACTTATCCCTAAGAAGGGATCTCTTCCAGCTAACCTAATAATCTTTCTATCGGATTTGCAGATGACGATGGCGTATGGCGAATAAGGTGATGGGAAATAAGCAATGCTATAAAAAAACGACCATAAAAACGGAATTGTACTAATTTGTTTATCATCAAAGTACACCCCGCATGTACAGCTGCTCACCTTGTTCGAGCGCCGGCGCGGCGGCGACACCTTGTTCCAGAGGGCTTCTAGTTGATCAAAGTGCTGTGACTGCGCAATGGCCGCCTCCTCCGGACCGAGGCTCACCTGATGCATCGAAACAGAATTCATCATGAGTCTAGTATAGATATCGATGGGTGTTGATAAAATAATAGTGGTCACAGCCCAGCATTTAAAGCCAGTAGTCACCTGTGAGATGTAACCGCAAGCATAACGTGGTGTTTCGCTTGCGAGCAACTGTTACACAGATTTTGGTTGCTGTGACGTCCAAAAAGAGTACCAGCTCGAAGATGAGTAGGCTTAGAGCTCATAAATTATGAGGACGTTTTTTTTTTTAATATTATGAGAGGTTTGGTCAGCTTGACTTTCAATATACCCGAAAACACACATGTGAGACAACTTCCCCCTTCAATGCAACGTGATACTTTGACTGGGGTCTTCCCTCTTTGTTTTTTTTTAATTATGAAAAATTTAACTGGAATAGCTTTTAGCGTAGAGCGTCAAGCTGCTAAAGATCGACAAATAGATATAAATATAAAAATACGTTACTATTTTTATGTTCTAAACTTATGACGTTCGGCATCGATCTTGTTATTTTAAAACAACAGATTTAAATGTTTACCTTTTGCTTTACTTGATTTACTTTTTTTGAAACTGCAAAGTCTTTAAATATTTTTTTACTCAAAGAAACGATTAACGAAGTCTTTAAATCGGTCTTCAAACGTATTCATATACAAATCAGGTAATGTTACTTAAGTAATAAGTCCTGTTTTTATACGTAGGCACTTATTTAATTCTTTAAAACTTCTAAGCTTCGAAAGTTACGATTTTCCTCTCCATTTCGTTCCTATAAATATTTAAGTCATATTCATAGCACATTGGGTTTTCCCAGAGGGAAACTTTACCTGCGAGCCCAAGTCCTTGTTTTTCGCCTCCTGTATTTTAGAGATTTCCTCCATGGAAGCGGATACGGAAAACCTAGAAATAATTGAAATGTTCATATACGAGCATTTATTTGGTTTCTTGCAACAAAGACTTATAATGGTATAGAGCCAAAGTAGATGTTGCATAATGCCCCCATTTATGTATCACAATTTCATAATTCATAAGCTATATTGACAAAACAGTGTTTTGCTTTGTTCTGTTTTGTCTGTCTCCTGTATTTGAATTATTCAGATTCGCACAATTTATTGTTCTGTCAGTCCGCGATCAGAAAAAGAAAAGTTAATGTTGTTAGCACAATAATTAATCACGATGCGTTTGAATTAATTATTGAAAAAAACTCCAAAATTTTAAATACACCACTGTCATTAGTCATTAATCATTATTATACCTATATCACACGACTTAGGCAAGTATGGTTTTACTTAATCCCTAGATTAAACTTCATAACCAAAACTGCCTAAAAGTAATAATAAACTTGCAGATCCAAGCGATTCCCAAAAACTTTGTTCTAACTTAGCATTTGAAATATTAACAGAAACTTTTGAATTATAACAAGTATTAAATTTCTTATCAAGCAGTACTAAAGTAAGATGCTTATCTCTAAGTAGATTGTAAGCAGCGTCGTTACTAACTTTTGAATGCTTTCTTGTTATTTAATGTTTCAAATTACTTTGTTGCCTATTGAAATTTTTAAGGTCTTTAGTTTCATAGAATTCATTGCATTTTGCCGTAGTTAATACAATTTTATAAATCAAATATGCGATAGATGCAGAAGTTTCGCAGAAAATGAAAAGCGACCAGTTATTTTTGCTCGTAAGTGTGGTTGTTAGAGATACACATACACACACACAAATCACGTCTTTATCCCTTACGGGGTAGACAGAGCCTAAGGTACCTAACAGGTACCTACCGGCCACATTTAGCCAGATTGTGGGCGTATAGGTGGAAAATGGAATCAAAATAGTGATGGGTTGCTAGCCTCATCGCCTATAACATGATTCCTATGATTTTCGCCCATTCCCTCGATGGGCTTTTACCATCTGCGCGGGTAGAGAAGCAACTGGTACATTCTAAGTTTTTCTTTGCTCCCAGACCAGCACGGAAGGTTGTTAGAGATGTGTTGATTAATTACCTTCGTTTCAGCCGCTCGTCGACTTGAGCCATCATCGCTGCCGACGTCAGGTGGCCATATTTCTTTTGCCACGTGTAGGTATCGAGGGACACTTCCTTTTTGAGCAGCCGCCTCATCGGGCGTTTTGGAGCCAAGGGCCGCAGTTCTGTGTAATGTTATTTGTTTGTAAATTACCACAAATTGAAAGTTGCCCTATAAAAGATCTTTAGTAATTTTTAAAACAAACAAAAAAACTGAAATCTGTTTGCAAGCAGCGAAGATGTTGACGTGCCATATATAGTAGGAAATGACATACAACACTATATGTTGTATAGGTGAAAAACTTAAATGACCTGTTGTATGTGTGAGTAATGTGTGCCAATAGTCAAATTTGACGTTCCAAATTAGAAAAAATGACTAAAGTTCCATATTAGGTACACTACTTAACAGGTGACTCACTTAAGTTTTTCACCTATGAACAGTCTAAGATACTTACCGTCAATATCTTTGGTAGGGGCCGCGTATGTAGGTATCTTCACATATGTAGCGGGTGTGTTGTGAAGACATATTATCGGAAGGCAGCCTGTCGAGAACAGAAGGCTATGAGAACGCGAAGGTATTGTATGCTATCATTCCACGGAATTTTTTGCCGGGGTAACGGTTGCACAAAAATTTACTTGTCTATTTTTTAATGAAACGGTTTTTTCCGCGAAACCGGAATATTACCGATACGGTGGCAGCGTATAGGGCTAAGATAAAATAATTTTACCGGCTGTCCTACTATCTGTGACAGATCACAGCAGTGAAAAAACTGCTTCTTGGTGGCAGGATTAACTAGTAAAATGGTACAGTTTCATTAAATTTAAAAACATAAAAATAATGATATAACATGGAAAACGAAATTTCACGAATCATCACTACATAAAACAAAGTCGCTTTCTCTGTCCCTATGTCCCTATGTATGCTTATATCTTCAAAACTACACTACGGATTTTGATGCGGTTTTTTTAATAGATCTCTATCGATTCAAGAGGAAGGTTTTTATGCATAATTCTACGCAGACGAAGTCGCGGGCAGAAGCTAGTTACCTTATAAACAATCAAATTAAAGTGAGAAACATAATATATATGATTGTTTCCTAGGTATAGGTAGGTACTTTTAAAACGCGTGACAATGTAACATGGGGCGAGGCTATTATGAAGTCAAACCATCGTAACTTCATTTTAACTTTGTTCCCTTTTGCATACTTTCTCCATTTGGAACGCGAATAAGCATGTACTTTGCTCGTGTTTCTACTGTCCTAGAAAAGTGGCGTGACATGCCACGCGAGGTATAAATATAATATAACCTGCTATACGCTTAGCATAACAAATGTGGAGTTGTGGACAAATACCATAAATTACGTCTTTGAAGTTTACGAAAGTAATCCCAACAGACTTAGTCCTGTGTCGTGCCTGTGAACGTGTTAAACATTGTTTTGAAGATTTAAATTAAAACTTTCTTCATAAATTAATAAATGGGATCAAAACAGATGGGTTGCTAGCCGCATCGCCTATCCCTCGATGGGGTATTAAGATCTGCGCGGGAAGAGAAGCGGCTGCTACATTCTGTTTTTCCTTTGCTCTCCAAGATTTAAGGGAAAAAATAGCGTGTTTCATATAAAAATGAAGACTCTAGAAACTTCTTTACCTCTGTCCAGTAGATGTATAACGATGCGTGCACAGTCGCTAGTGATCTGCAAGCCGAGAACTGGCACATGCAGCGCCAACGAGGTGAGCGCCAGACCTCGCTTCGTCTCCCATATTATAAGCGTTTTGTCCTCCGCACCTTGATGAAAAGTCACAGTTTAATTGATAATGACGCGTTACTTTGCGGAGGTCTATATTAATGAATGAACAGCTTGCTAATCCGCAGTCATACGTGCAAGACTTACGTCTGCGTGACACGTTATTATGCTGTTGGTAATATTATAGTTGGGTTGGAGTCACATATTAAATCCATTTATGTAGATTTCACTGTGCAACAAAAGTGAGCGGGATTTGCATGAGTACAGATATGTTATGCATAGACAGATTTATAGCACGTGTCGTAGGCGGAAATTTCAACAGTTTAATATAGACATTTTGCACGCACAAACCACATGACATGCAACGTAAATAAAGACCTTTGGGATTTCTAATCCTATCACGCAATTTTTGTGAATTCCCTAGGGATTTCAAATAAAATTTTAGAGTTTATACTCCCACATAAAGTTTCACGTGAGCGAATCCACGTGTCAAAGCTAGTCATTATATCATCATCATCATATCAGGATCGTTCCCCAAGGATCTACCCCGACGATCGGTTTTGTGCTACCCACAGCCAATGTGGACGAACGATCTGGTAAAGTTTAGTAATTAATATAAATCAATTCAGCAACTACTTCTAAATACTTACTAGACACAGCAATAGATCCATCTCCAGTGACTTTGACGCACGTGACTTTCCCCAAATGTCCGGATAGCAGATGCAAATCGGATCCGGTGTTCATGTCCCACACTATCAGGTTGCAGTCCCAGGATCCTGACACCACCTGGGTCTTGTTCGTGATGGCTACCGCCACGCATGTCACTATGTCCGAATGACCGACCAGAACCTGTTGGAGAGAAAAGGGGTTTGAAGGGTTGTCAAACAGAGTACAGAGCGATAGTATTTAAAAAGACCTTCGAGTTTGTCTAGATGTCTCACTCACACTTATGGGTTTGATACTTGCCGATGGTACCGGAAACCCAAATATATAATATACTGACTGCACCCTGGTTGTTTTGTGTGGTGTCTTTTGTATGTTTTGTAAAGAAACAAGACAAGTATCACTTATTTTTTTACAGTTATGTGCTTATGTGTAATTTATTTTCATACAATTTTATGTGGGTTGTCACAATTTCTTTAATGGGAAATTGATGTAGGAATCTTGATAAAAAATAATAAGTTACTATCTACTTTTTCTTTACAACGCTCTAAAATTATTAAAGCGAAAGTTTGCGAGTATATCGTCTGTCTGTTTGTCTGTATGTTTGTTATAATAATAGTTGTAAATGATTCACTTTAGACGTATTATTTACGGGATGTAGACCGTAAAATTAATGAAGACTTAACGCACAAATTGTTTGCCAGATAATTACTTTCGAAAGCGGAAATGAATTAGAAGGCGAAAAGAAAAGTTAATGGAGCGGTGATACTGTTTTGCGTTGATTCAATTTGATGTTTTATTTGTAAATTAATTCCGATGTAAACAATCATCAAAATAAAACTCCAGCAAATTGTTCTGTTGTACTGCCAGTACTACTATTCAACCATGTCGAAACAATGGAGCATGTTTTTATTAAAACTAATTATGACGGTAAAAGTAAACATCAAAAATCAAGAAGTGAAATTCTTGATTCATTTGATAGTACCTATAATTAAAGCTGGCAAAAAAGTTTGACGAAAAAGATTTCTAATAAAACTACGAATTGAAAAAAACTGAAGCATGTCATTAGAAGTAATATCACCATTATCGTAATATCAAAAATGCTCCTATACATTTTGTTACACAAGTAAAAAGGAAAACGAGCGAGTGCGTCACCTGATGATTAAGTAATCACCAACTGCAAGCTGCAACTGCGCTGCTCAGCTCTAGACAAAAATGGTGGTAGCAATCCTGGCTAAAGGTCTTACCGCCCGCATATCATATCTAAACACATTACCATTACTTACCTAAGATGGTTTCGCTCCATCCAGCTTTTAGACATGCGTCACAGCATGCCGCAAGTCTGCGGTGACGGCGAAGCAAGTGCGAGACCGACCGTCTCTTGTCCCCGCAGTCCACGTCCGTCAGGGCCCAGATAAGGACGGAGTGGAAATCACCACTCTTTCCATTCTTTACCTGAGACAGTTTCCCTCCATCCAGCTTCCAGACTTTAAGCGACATGTCCATATAGATCCCGTGACAACATGTTGCAAGTCTGCTGTGACGGCGAAGCAAGTGACGCGCTCCGCGTGCGAGACCGAACGTCTCTTCTCCCCGCAGTCCACACCCGTCAGGGCCCAGATACGGACGGAGTGGAAATCACCACTCTTTCTATTCTTTACCTGAGACAGTTTCCCTCCATCCAGCTTCCAGACTTTAAGCGACATGTCCATAGATCCCGTCACAACATGTTGCAAGTCTGCGGTGACGGTGAAACAAGTGACGCGCTCTGCGTGCGAGACCGACCGCCTCTCGTCCCCACTATCCACGCCCGTTAGGGCCCAGATACGGACGGAGTTGTCACCATCAGACAAGACCTGGGTAACAAGGAAACATGATTGGTTCTTTATTCATAGCATTCTCGTTTCGACGGATTTTTGGTTCACCGAAAACTTATTTTATGCTATTCTTGATTTGGCGAAATGACATTTACAATTGTGAAAACAATTAATAAAATGGACGCATTTATTACTCTTTGTTTAGATAGATAATGGTGCAAGAACACTTTATTTACTGTGTAGACGAGTTCTGTCAACAGGAAATTATAAAACGCAGAGTAATAGTATTATTATTATTTATGCTGTTATTTTGATAGTAAACGAGGACTTCCTTCTTGCACTTAAATATTTAATTCCACATCGAGGTCTGTTTGAAGTGTAGGTAAATGGCAACCGACAAAAAAACAGGAAGTAAGAAGTAAGAAGATCGAAAAAAATTAAGCTGAAACCCTGCTAGCTCTATAAGTGGAAGGTAATTCTTAGACGTCAATTAAACATCACTGGAGCCAGCAGTAATCGACAGGTCAAAAGTTCTAAAAGCCAAGTTTTGTGGAGTTTTAGTGAATCGACAACTCTAAGTGATATAACGTGTTTTCGGGTCAAAGTTTCGCATTAGTTTCTTTTTGCCTGCCACAAATCGACGCTGCCTTTAAAAGCATTAAATAATTTAGCAAAAAGGTTTCGTAGTTAGTGATCTTTTGTCTCCATGTTTTTTTTATTATGTTAAATCTTTTCCTGTCACAAATGTTTCTCTCTTTCATTTATTTACGAGTACAACATGCTAAACTAATTGAGTGTGATGAATAAAAACAAATATATACAAGCAATAAAAAATACTTCTCAAAAGTAATGGTCGACATACGATTCTTCGAAACGTTCTTTAATAAGAAGATGCCAAAATTACTTTCCCGATTTTTTTCTCAGCGTTAAAACATAAAATAAACTTCCACCTTTTACTTCTTACATAGCCGGTGAGCAAATAATCAAGCTTTCCCTTAAAATGATCCTCTGACTACCTTAATTCCTCTTATAACCTGACTTTAGACATATTCAGTTGTTTTGCAATTGAGATATTTTGCTTCTTAGCGCTTCAGGTATAAACCTTCAAAGTAATTTTGCTTTTATAAAGGAATTTTTTTTTTTACCATTTGCATGTCAAAAACAATAGGTAAGGTATTTGAAGCCTTACGTGTTTATGTCTTTACTTTAATGAAATAATCTTACCGCAAACTTCATATTGAGAGTGACTTCTATACTGGCGGAGGGTCCATTGGTGGAATGAAGAACAATGCCCGAGTCTACAAGCCACACGTGTACATTTCGCGCCCGGTCGCCGGACATCGCGCGTCGGTTGTCTGACATCATCAGCAGAGATTGCAGGGCGGCGGAGTGACCCTGGAAATGTACTAAGAATGAATACCAATAAACGATTCTGATGAGGCCAGAAGAGGACTTAAATATGGCTAACAAGGAGACAAAATAGTACGGCACACTGATCAATTAAAATGAACATAACTATGGTAGAGGACTTCTACGGGTGAATGCTGATGACATTGGTGCCTTGAAATTCATTAAAGATGAAAAATATATTATGGAAAAACAAAACACTGCCATTACCTAACCTACAAACATTACAACTTTAGGCAATGGTCCTGATATGAGACCCAAAAAAACGAACACAGGAACCTGAACAGCAATTAATTAGCAGAATCTACCTTGTACGTCAACGTAGCAGAATTATCAGCGAGCTGCCACACAACGACGGTTCTGTCCTCGGAACCGCTCAGCACCAGGAGGTTATTCGGTGAGAAGGTGACACACGTCACGTGGCCCATGTGTCCGTTCAGTGTGGCCTGTAGCCTGTGGGTGGACAGTTGCCAAACGCGGACTAGACCGCGAGCGCACCCGCTCGCGGCCAGCTGTCCATCCCGAGACACTTCCAGACAACTGATTGGGATTAGCTCGCTTTGCTCTGCCTAGTAACAAATTTTGTATCTTTATTAAAACACAATGGGACAGGAATATAAACATCTACACACTGCACTGTAGATAAAATTCTAAAGCAATTTAACCATAACGAGCTAGCAACATTATGTTTAACTCAGCTCAGTTGAAAGCAAAATATTTGTAAGCCTTTTCTTTTGCAGTGCGGAGATGCTAACAAGTAAGTACCTACAATTCTACAGCGCCTGAACCCCGTGCAAATAGAAATTCCTTTGCGTATTTAATCACACAGTCCGGCGCTTTAAAATTTATCAAGATAAGTAGCTCCAATAATAAAACAAAAGAGGAATGATTAAAGTTGGCTTGGATTAATCAATCACTATTTAAACATGCTCGGCTCGGCGGAAAATCTGCTGACAGTTAATTTCGTACTCCAGACACAAACGGAGTTCCACGCAATGCTGCCAAAGCGGCTAAAAGTAGCTGACGAAGTAAAATTTAGCGGAATATTTCATAATTATTTGAGTTTGCGGTTTCACTACGGAGATTGTTCCGTAAAGGCTCTTCTTTGAAAGGTTTAGATTAGGGACTTACTTGCAGTAAGCTGATGTTTGTTTTGGACTTTGTTTGTCGTCTCTTCAGCTGTTTTGTGGGCCTGAAGTTGGTCAAGTTATCTTCTGTATGAAATGAGTATATTGTCACTCGGTTTCCTCCTGCATGCATAAACACACCGTTATTTATTATCCTCAAAAATAAATAACATATTATTATGTCATAAGTATAACAATAGCAATTTTTTATATTTTTAGAGAAATTCTCTTTTTGAGAGAGTTTGGAGGCATTTAATATAACGGTGTTGTGGAAAGATTGAGAAGGTAAGTTGGCATGAAAGAGTTACAAATGAGAAGGGCCCTGGAAAAAGTGGCGGGGAAAAAAAAGCATTCTGAGTCCGGTGGTTTTATGTAAAAATACAAATTATATTTGTACCAGCTGCCAGAAGGAAGTGGTCCTTATCAGCGACTGCCAGTGCAGCCAAGTCGTGCGCTACTGCCAGCGTCCGGAGTAGTTGAGCGGTGTGGATGCTGTACACATAAACTCGCTGGTCGGAGCAGCCGACAGCCACGCGCGAGGAGTCGTGAGCCACGCAGAAACATTTTATCTGGTGAATTAAGGAATTCAGATAAAGCGTGCGCTGAAGCGTTACGTAATTGCGAAATAACATGCGTTCGTTTGAACCATTGGTATATCGTCTAGTTATGTGAGGATTCGATGAATGTGTTGGATGATGGAGGAAGCTCAATAAATCATACATTTTCTCCATTGAATAAAATAATTCAAAGCTACACAGATGACACAGAGAACAGCGGTTTATCTCTGTCTTGATTATTACTACTTCAGAGATAAACAAGTTTACAATTTACCATCTCCAATTTGTCATCTCCTTCAAAATGGATAGCCAATTACGATGAAGAATTTGAATTTGAGCATTGTTCTGTCACAACTTGGACTATTAACCACTAGCGACCCGCCCCGGCTTCGCACGGGTGCTATCAGTGTTTCTCTACTATATTATGCATGTATTATACATATAAACCTTCATCTGGAATCACTTGGTCTATTAAAAAAAAACCCCATCAAAATCCGTTGCGTAGTTTTAAAAATCAAAGCATACATAGAGACAGACAGACCGGGAAAGCGACTTTGTTTTAAACTATGCAGTGATTATGGTCACCTATGGTATTTCTTAAAAATCATGTAAGTTCTTTCCATCAAACCATATTTTTAGTAGTATGGTTGGTTTGCGAAATTATGTAACAGGTTTATAAAGGGGTTATTAAAGCAACGAGAGATGACAGAGGCCAGCCAGCTTAGTACCATGCTACACAGCCTCGAACAATATTGATGTTACTTTACCTAAAGGAAACATTTAGCACCACGTTTCCGGTAATGCAATAAGGCTGAGCTCAAGAGGCACTTACAGCAAATCAGCTGCGTTATATTTCCAGTAGCAGGGGACAACATTAACTAAGGGTCAGTGGCGTGGCGTCCATAGAACTCGATTCCTACTGGCTTGCCTACTTTAAGGCAGTTGGGCATTTTATTGTGCAGAATTAGAGGAAAAGGCTGGTTAAATTAGAGCTAAGGCCCCTCAATTATCTCGAACGTGAAAGTTAGTGCAAGATACGGTAGGCCTTTTGCGGCTGATACTGGGTTAAGTTGGATTTTGTTGGAAGAATTGAGTTAGTATTAGTGGTTGGCTGATGTCGAGTTCTTGTCGAATTTAGACGGAGTGGTGCGAAGAAATCAAACTGCCGTAGATATACACTGTGTCTCATAATTAAGCCCGAATATTTTAGCAGATGATTAGGCCAATTCGGGAGACCACTAAATATGTTATCAATGAATCAAGAATTTTACTTCTTGATTTCTTGTATTTCTTTTATTACATTTCTAAATGACAATGAAAATGAAAACACAGAAAAATCCGAAAAGTAAGCAGCTATGGATGGTGTAGCGGTATAGCCCGCAATTTTTTTATTGTTTTCAACATAAGTTTCCACACTAACCCAACTATCTGCTGAATTCTGATTCCTTTACATTGTGGCTTTACCAAATAAAAAGCAAAGACAAAACTTGGCGAACACCGAATTGAGGCACGTAAAACTAAAAACGTTTCACGCACACACGTATAACACCGCCAATAGTTTTACCGATCCTCTATTTGTTGTGTGCAGCCTTCTGTCATATGTAGAGACTACACTACACTATTTCCATTTAGTCGTTTAAACGTAGCCGTAACTTATACTTCGTTTTTTTGGCATTAGAAACAAGGTAAACAATTTTGACATTTCTTTTTATTGTAAAACATTTTTAAAAATCGTTAAGTGGAAAATATAAAACCCAAAATAAAACAAAATCACAATATTCCAAGGATTTGAAATTGTAACCAGCTGTTATTTATTTTTTAAAACTGTTTCAATAAAAATACAGGCCAGGATGTGTTTACCTTTTTTATAATGCTAAAAAAAACATTAACTTGACTCTCGCTGCCGTGTAACGGTCCTAATTAACTGCATACCTTGTAAGACATTCTAGTACAAACTTTAAAGAAACAAAGTATGAACCAGCCTGAATAAGTAATGCAGTTGAGAGCAAATTGTCGCAGTATTGCACTATCAGGTTACCAGTTAATTAACTCCAGCCATTATGTTGATGCATTCAATTCCAAAGTTGGTCGGAGAGCGATTCTAGCGCCACGATTTATGGTCGGTGGTAACTTTAACGTAATTGTAGGGTAGTTCCATACGAAGTTAAAGGTCGTGTAATTTACGTACAATTAGGTACTGTAATAATGCGTGGGGGGCTACTAAAATTTAAAATTTAATGCTATTATGATTAAAATACAGATCACTCAAATATAATCTTGTAAGTGAAACGTAAATATTCGGATGGTACGGCGTTGATTTTACTGTGGGTTATAAATAGCCACGGTCGTAGTAAAGGGGGTATTTAATCTTAAATGTTTGTTCGCGATATAATAGCATGCCCGCGGTTGTAGGGCGGTTTAAATAATAGCTTCATCTTGCCGCGGCTTATTTGATTAAATTGTTGTACCTACTTTGTTCACCGGAAGCCTTTGTTTGTAATATCTGGATTCTGACCTTTTTAGATAACGTTCGCTCCACATTAATTAATTGTAGCAATTCAGCCTAATTTGAAAGTTGAATGAAATGTTTACTCGTTACCCAACACGTTCACGGCTTGTATTTATCATTGCTTTACTATATGGCGTTATTCTTGATATAACCATTTTTTTTTTCTTAGGGCAGACCAGTGATTGACTCTTATCTTACCTGATTTTATGACGTTTTGAACTAAGAACTAATACAGTACCCGGCCATAAAGATTCTATATCGGTCTTTTCGGCTTCGTAGAGCGTCGTCTCGCTCTAACTTACGTAACGCCTAAAGACCGAAGTGCAATCTTTATGGCTGGGTACTGTAATACTGTAACTCTTGTGCCAGTAATTTACCGGTTGTCTTACTTCTACGCTACAGCTGCACAAGCACTGTTGCTTGGTGGCGGGGTTAGAGAGTTAGATGGTTGAAACGATTCGGACGGATTTTGCACAAGTTTACTATTAAACAAGCCTTACATACACACATATACAAATCACGTCTATATCCCTTACGGGGTAAAGTAAAGTAACAAGTCCTAAAGGCCACGCTTAGGATGATTGTGGGCGCCTATACAGGTGGAAAGAGTTATCAAAATAGTAATGCACAGCACAGAACGAGATGCAACTGGTATTTTCTATGATTTTACTTTGTTCCCGGACCAGTATAAAAATACTTACTTTTGTTTTATGCCTCTTCAGCATATGCAAATACGTTCCAGTTATGAAGGTCCTGACATGGAGCTCGTTCTCCCCTTGCAGCGTGACGAGGAACACGTTGTCATCCGTCACTTCCATGGAGTGGACGGGCACGCCAGCCGTCACAGTGCTGAGCAGCGTGAAGTTGTCAACGTTCCAGGTGCACACCGTTCCGTCTTGGGAACAGGTGACCAGGATCTCGCCATCTTGGAGTACTTTCACACCGGTGACGGAGCCGCGATGGTGGTCGAGTTTCGTTACCTAGGTTACATGAAAGTATGGAACTGTTCATCAAAGATCGTGATGGCATATGACACATCGCTGGAGTGTGAATTTAAACTAACTGAGTTCTAACAAATTGATGGATGAACAAAAGTTTTTATACGCGGCATAGATTGTATTCTGAAATGTTACAATTTGAATCGAGTTGAGTAAGCAATTTTTATTTTAACCACAATGGAATGGAATGACTTGTATTTCTGTTATAGCTGTACGAAATAACACCCGCAGTGAAAGCCAATTTAGCTAACACCTAAGTGAAGCTCAATTCACGAGAGACAGCATTTTAGCAAATTTTCCTTGTAATTATTTTATAAAAGTAACTTGAAAGACATTATTAAAACTAATTTAATTAAGTAACTAAGCTCAGGTCTCGTTGTTTTTGACAAAACTGTAACTAAGTGTTTTCCTCAGAAGTAAACACAATCAGGATAGTTGATTAAGAAGCCGTAGCGAATGCAATTAACTATTAATCTTGTTTGTTTATTGTGATTATAGTGCTCCTTTGAATGCGGGCTCAAAGATCGCAGAGGAAAAGGTTTTTCAAGTTAAACCTACTACATAAAACAAATGAATGATTATTTGTTATAAACATAAAACAAATTGCAAAGGCTAGTCTCTTCTGAATTCGGCTAGCCGTCTGAAATGGATTTTGTGAAAGCATAAAATGAAGTAGATTGAAAATCAGTCAGCGGGGACTTGGGTCAGCGAAGTCGTATTTACTTTGTCATACCTTGTTATTATTTAGAAAATGAACGAATTGCTTTATGAAAAAAGAAGACTTTAAATTTTTGCACTAATGTTCTAGTTACTATGTCGGTTTTTCTGGCACCTTGCGTACTGAGTAAAGATACCTACTCACCCATTCTTTCACTTGCTAATAAGAAATAACAGATGGCGTGGCAAACATTTTCTCATCGACGCTGCCGTAAACTAACCTAGCAAAATTTTAACAATGAAATATTACTTACTAGTGTTCCGTCGACTAAAGAAGCAACAATGACAGCCGAATCTTCTCCACCGCTGATCACCAAGGAGCGATTCACGATGGCCGCCACGCACAGCACAGGTGCTATGTGTTCCCTTTAGGAACAAATAAACAATGTTGAAACGTACTCTCAAAGGAAATCCCGAAATATACAACGTTGTATTATTTATAATGGCCAGTTTAACTAGTGACGTAACTTTACCTTTTATGTGACTAGAGTGTTTGAGAGTATTTTTTTTCGCTCTTTTCCTTAAAACTATATTCTTTAATGGGTACGTTCTGTTCGGCTTTGAGTGTAGCGTATATATAAAGCGAGTAAGGTACAACATGTGGATAAGTTCGTGTTGGCTGGGCGACCTTTCATGTGGCTACAAATTGAAAGCAACGGTTAGAATTTTTAATTAATTGAACGTACTATGCAGATAAACACGCGAGGAAGAACTTTTTTCACGTAAATGTCGGGAATACTAATCCTTTAGAGTCGGCCACTGTTTCAAATCGTGTTTAAAATGTAGTGTGAGAACTGTATCTTTATTAGATGCCAAATTTTCAATTCAGTTGGATATGTTTATTCGAAAAATTGTAGCAGTAAATAAAATCGACTACGTTTTTAAATAACTTTCATTTCAGTATTAAAGTTAAATAATGCTCGACATGTTTTGGACTAATTCGTAGTCCTTTCTGCTTCCTTTTTCATACGTGAGTTTGCGTAACTATGATTGAGTCTCGCGGTAGTTCTGACGCTGAAACTTTCAGCGACCTGTCACAAAAAATGCCTGTCGCTTGATCTCAAATTATTAAATAAAAATAAAGCTCATTTGACCGGTTACATGACGGAGATCGCAATAAAATGGGTGCGCCTTATGGAAACGTGTTTTGAATTTTAATAAAAGGCTTTTTAGGTTACCATTAGCTAATAGGACACCTGTTGCAAGTTCTTTTTCAATATTGGAGGTAAAATTTGGAAGCGTATTTTCATTTAAAACACATGCCTCGAAACGGCAATCCCGTTTCTGGGATGAGGAAATCAAAAATTAATAATATTTTTTTCCGCCTAAACTGTCGTTTAATGTTACCAATTTACGCGAGCAAATTTTGTACTTTTTATTAGATTTAAGTGTCGCTCTTTATATTACAAAATAACAACATAGAATACGTCGTTAAGTAAAAATAATAATCAGTCAATCATTTGTTGAATACACATTTGTGTGTGACTTGAAAACATGACATTTAGATCGTGCATGACAATTTAAGAATTGATCATACTGAAACTGAAGTCAGAAAGTACCTGAATAAGTCTTTATAAAATATTAATCTATTAACAGACGTTACTTTGCTTATTGTACCTACTTCCTATTGTATTGCCATATATATGGCCATCTGAACATAATAATATATTTATTTTTAATTTCTACAAACAGTGTTGCTTTCAGACAATATACATCTCCAATTTTTTGTTTTTATGCGAAAATGTGATTCCAGCGTGAACTGCACAAAGCTATTTATAACAATCATTTTAACCATAACCGGACAGAAAATCTATGCAACATTATATCAAAATCGTCGGTTATCGTTAAATTTATCATTAAAGTAACTTGGTACTCGTAACTCACGCTAAAACGCTAACGCTTTTTATGAAAACTTCGCCTACTTTAATCTGACTTCCAAGTTTGGATTCCACTTAGTTACGAGTAAATAAATTTCCCAGTTCTTACGTCATTTTTGCTTTCACAGCCAATGTATGCAGATCCCATACAATAACGCTGGTGTCTTCAGACCCGGTGAGGAGGTACTGTGACTCCCTAGTCACACACATACACAGGATCCTGCCCGAGTGACCTGGAAAAATGATGCTCATACATATTCATTATTTCACCTTCCCTGTAATGAAATGTCATCATGATGGATCGTACACCATGAGTGCGAGTGCCTTTGTTATTAGAAGGCCGCAAGAAATATCATAATTACATGAAGAAAATCAAATGAAGGTAGAAACATGAATAACAAGGTAGCTCACTTAACTTTACAAAACGCTTAATAATGCTCGCTGGAAGTTTCTGCAAGTTAATAGTGGCGGGTCTTCAGGTTGACTAAAATGTTATCGCCAACTGACGCGGTTACGCGCTAGAATGAGATGGTAATACAAGTAATACGTGATGCTAGCTCTAACTTATGACCATTGGTTAGTGAAGATATTGGTCGTCGCGAACAGCTAGCCTCAGAAAAATAGGCAAAAACCTTATTCACAAAAAGTTAAAAACCATTTTAAGATTTTTTTTTTCGAATATTATAGTGACAGATAAAACCAACTTATTATGAACCAGGAGGTTAATGTCTAGTTATAAAAATTGTTTTATTTTAGGCATCTAGACAGTCGGTCGCAACATGTTTTTTGGATTATTGGGTGGTACACACATGCTACCAACAACGTGTTGTAAAAGCAATTAATTTGGTAGTTAAACGGTTATAATTACTAGCGAGACGTATATAGCGAGTTAATAACCTATTAAAGAATTTATTTTTACTTAGTTGTGTACCATCATCGATCTGGGTCCTTTGTAAGTTTAGTTATTCAAATAGTCAATAAGCCATCGTTATCATTCACGTATTATTAAACATCAATAGGAATGTAATAAAGTCCATATTGAGAATAAAATATTTATATCCTGTGGTATTCATATTGCTGTAATTTCACAATAAAATATCTATCAACAGGAGGATGTAGAAGGACCTTAGAAGCTTAACTTACTTGTCAATTTAAACTTAGGCAGGAAACAGGGTAGGGGGGGGGGGGGGGATTTTTAAGTTATTTTTTAACTGACTTTACTTTAAATCAATTTTCCTAGTTTTAGTGTTCTTTATTGTTATTTAGTTCTTAGTAGTTTGTACCTATATTAAATTAAACTTCAATCACTGCACTTAAACTGTCTGATTTTTGCTATTGCCTCGTGGTAATAACTCCAAAAAAGCCAGTCATTGGGGAGTGGGTGCCGGTGCCGACAAAAAGTAAGTACTTAATACAAATATATTACTTGGGTGCAAATCACGAACCGTAACAATCTAAATACACGTAATATTAATGGCATGAACCAACAAAGTAATCAGGACTGTCCTAGACGTTTTAATCTAAAGCCCTCAGGTCTCATATTAAACCAAACACTTCAAATATGACGGCGAGCATGGTTTTGACAAATTAAAAGTCATTATACGGGTCCGGGCTGGGCAAACATTGATCCGGCCTCACCCGGACAAATATTGGAGCGTTTGTAACTAGAGGTGAAGTTTAACAAGTGTAATTTTACATACAGTTTATGAAGAGGTTTAGCCGCTTTACTGTTATACGTGGCTATTCATGTAAGACAGAATTGGGTTAAGAAGTTTGCAACCTGCTGGTATTTTACAAGGGGGGCTTTAGTGTCATGCTCTCATAAAAACTTTCACAGACTCGATTTTTTTTTAATTGCTCTGTTTGATACCTACGTTGTTTTAAATAATTATATGTGTACAATGTTCCAAGTCGATAGTTTAGTTTTCAAACTGGATATCCAGTGCCTACCTACTTAAAAAGTAACTTAAGTTCTTAAAAATATAAAGTAACTCGGATGATTTTTTGCTGATAAAATATTTATTTGTACCTACTACATACACTTTTCACCTCTTGAAATCAAAGTTTATTCCTTTAGGTAACTACCTACCTTAATTATATCAAAAAATAATCCCACAAACAAAGGTAATAGAATCAAACGAGTCGCTATTATAGCACAGTTATGTTCCAATTTCATTAATCGGAGCAATTACTGTAAAAACAAAAGCATCTATAAACTGGCGTGTCAAAACGTGCTCCCCATCGGATGTCGAACACTATACCTATTATTCGCTTCGTTCAATTTGAAATCATTCACTCACCCATTCACGTGTCATTCGCAGTTATGCACGAGGTTTTTGAATTAATTTTAAACTTCGTTATTTTACAGATGGCACGTTTTATGAAAAAATGTGCTGATGTCACAGGTGTCACAATTTACCTCATTCACTCATCAATCATTCATTAGAAAAGTCGGCAGCATAATTAGTTTACGGATTGTAAAATGATTGAATTAAATACGTAAAATGGTCTAACATTCTTATTTACGTACTGGGTCGCTCATATAATGTTTAATGTCACAGAATAATTAAAAAAATATTATCTGAATTCCTCTAACGAAAGGATACGTTCGAATTTGTAGGTTATGTTTAAATTTAATCCTGTAACCTGTTACTTTGCTATATTTTATCTGTAATAAAATGTAACGTTTGATCAAATCTGGCCAAGTGTCTTCATACGGCCTCTTGCGTAATCGATCACAAAATCTAGCAAACATCATTAAATGTTGATCATAACATAACAATCTCAGTTATATCCGTGCAATTTCCTGTTATTTGCTGAATTTCAGTAATCAAGCCAATCCTAATCCAACCTCAGTACGTGGATACCATTAATCAACATCAACGGATGGCGATGGAAACATAAATCATGCGGATCCACTACTGCTACTCCGAAATCTTAATGTTATTATTATACTCCATTTCGAACGTATCTTGATCAAGAGGTTATTGACCTAAGTTCCATAGAATCATGTAACTTTGTCAACATTTTGAATACATTGGTACATCTTAAACCAATTTATAGTATTTCGTTGTACAAAGAGTGTATGAGTGAAGGGGTAATGTTTGTTTAAGTAGTTTTTCAGTTTATATGAAGTGTCTCGGGGGCACCTAATCACTGGAACTATTAACCGATTCTAAACAATATTTCACTGATATTATCAGAATTGTTCCCAATTGTGAAAACCAGTTAATTTCGGGTTATGTAAAAAAGTAGTATAAAATGTTGTACTAGAAACGATAACTTTAAACGTGTCTATATCACTACAATCTAAAGCATAAAAATTTCACTGAGATAACAGCTGTAGAAAATGAAATGATTAAGTTAAGTCCATTACTACCCTCCTACGTATTGGTAGAATAAAACTGTCGTACACGTAAATGACATTCAAATAAGGTAGTAACAATCAATTTAGGTTTGTAAATTTGTGTTAAAATCCTGATACTATCAATAACTTACTAGTGTACATGTTGTACAGATCGGCCCTTGCTCAGCAAAAGCCTTGTTGACTGAACAGCAAAAGCGACGAGCCTACGTTGACCTTTTGTCATCAAAAAGTACCGAAACTTGCTAAGTAATGAGAACTGTTCCAGGCTCTGAACAGGTATTCAGAAATAATTCGAGAGATTGACAAGTGGACGTGTTTAATTTCACATTGCGTTGGTGTAAATTCAAACTTGGGTCTTTAATAAATTCTTAGTAGTATTATAAAAGTGAAAATATGTTTGTTTGTTTCTTTTTTTACCCCCGACGCAAAAAGAGGGGCGGTATAAGCTTGACGTCGATGTCTCTGTCTCTCTCTTTCTCTCTCTCTCTCTCTCTCTCTCTCTCTCTCTCTCTCTGTCCGTGTGTGTGTGTGTGTGTGTGTGTGTGTGTGTGTGTGTACGCGTGCGTGTATTTAACGATTTCAATACAGTTTTTCAAACGAAAACCGGTTTCCTTCTATTAGTTCTTAGCCATGTTTAGTAAAAATCGGTCCAGCAGCTTGAAGAGTTCAGCTCATTTCCAAAATGATGAAAGGCATTCTAGGAATATATTTTTTTTTTAATATAGGTGTGTTTTTTTAATTTAATGTTAGGTACTACATAAATATCAACGTAGGCAACGGAACAAAAGCTAACCTCAAGTTTTACATTCTGGACCACTATATAGTAGTCATTATATTGTCCAGTGATCATCCTCGCTAGATATTGGTCAATATAATCTAAGGCTATGATACTTCGCAGAATTTCTTTTAATATCGACTTGCATTTGTGTGAGTGATCAACAAATGGCCAGTGCGCGAGTTGCTAACTAGTGTGGGTGCACACAGATAGTGTAGTAACATTTGGCTTGTGACGCGACGTGACTTCACACAAATGCAAAGCCGAGCTTACGCTTCGCACGCTGTATGAAGGATGAAAGGTTATAGGGTACGGTCGTTAAATGCCAATCACGCTCTCTTGGCTATAAAACAGCCATCAATCAAGACTCACACCTAGGTGGCGGATGTAACCTTCTTAACGTCACACTTCTTATAGTAAAACGTAGTAAGTTTAATAATCTTGTTACGTAGTGGTACAAGCAGTTTGTGTAGCCAAGTTCAGTGAATTATAAAATAAATACATACATCCATACACACATTCATAAATCACGTCTTTTTCCCTTATGGGGTAGACAGAGCCTAAGGTAACAAGACCCAAAGGCCACGTTTACCAAGATTGTGAGCGCATAGATGAAAAATGGAATCAAAATAGTGATGGGTTGCTAGCCGCATCGTCTATAACATGGTTCCTATGATTATCGCCCATTCCCTCGATGGGCTTTTACCATCTGCACGGGAAGAGAAGCAATTGGTTACATTCATGTTTTTTCTTTGCTCCCAGACCAGCATGGAAGAAATAAATAAATATCATGGGACAAAATTACACCAATTAACCCAGTCCCAAACTAAGCAAAGCTTGGACTATGGATACCAGACAACGGATAAACGTACTTATATAATGTAGATAAATACATACAACATCCATGACTCGGGCACAAACATTCGTATTCATTATACAAACGTCTGCCCCTACCGGGATTCGAATCCGGGACCTCTAGCTTCATAGTCAGGGTCACTAACCACTAGGCTGTCCGGTGTAGTCGTCCGGTAATCCTAACATGCATTAGCTATGCACCCACGTCGTCGCTTGAAGAGAACGTGCTAAAAGGTTACTAACCTTTAAAAGTGTGCACTTTAGAGTTGGACATGACGTGCCAGAGCTGAGGGTCGCCGTTAGAGGGAGCCAGCACGAGATGCTGCCCCGAGGGCGCCAACTGCAGCAGCCTGGCGCCCGTGCCGGGGCTCGTGGCGCCCACGGACACCACGCGCACAGTCGATGCTATTGGCGGCTGGAGCCTGGGGGAGAACCATGTACTCGTAAACCGTGTTTAGTAGTGACACAAAGTAAATTGGGGCGGTTTTACAATATACATACACATACACAAATCACGTCTTTATCCCTTACGGGGTAGACAGAGCCTAAGGTGGCAGGTACCTACAGGCCACATTTATAGCAAGATTGTGGGCGTATAGGTGGAAAATAGAATCAAAATAGTGATGGGTTGCTAGCCTCATCGCCTATAACATGATTCCTATTATTTTCGCCCATTCCCTCGATGGGCTTTTACCACCTGCGCGGGTAGAGAAGCAACTGGTACATTCTATGTTTTTTCTTTGCTCCCAGACCAGCATGGAAGACATGCAGCATGGAAAATTCTTATTGGTTTCTAATCCTTGTTAAAAATCTTTATTACAACGTGTTAACCACCACCTACTGAAAATCGCATACACCCTTACAGATGAATATTAGTAGGATTAGTCACGAGTTTTTTTTTAATCCGCGTATTATTGGCAAAGATATTAGTGTGTTTTTTTTTCTTATAACTCTAGTCGATTAATAACTCTCTGGTCATGGGCAGCGAAAAAAAAACACCGTCAAAAGAATCAGCCAGTATTTGAATATTGTACCTCTACCCTCTACCCGCGAATGATGATACAATTTTATAAATAAAAACCTGGCACGAAAAAAGGGAAATTTAAAATAAAATACAACCTACATTAAATTACCGTGTTAAATTCCACTCTTTCTGAACGAACTAGTTTCAGGTTTTCAACGGATTGCGTAACACGATTCAGGATTACTGTTTTACAGATTTCTGAAACATTCCAAAAACGTTTCCAGCTACGTTGTAAATAAATGCTCGTCTTTTTATAGAGGCAACTTTTTTCGAAACTGCGAGCGGCGGCGTACCCCAACAATTAATTTAGCCTCATGTACCATGTATACACGCTCACATGACTCGACGGTAAACTTTAATTAAATTTAATTAAACTTGCAGCGTGACCCTCTAATTCCATTACCCGGCAACAATTTATCATCCACTGGGGGCATTAAGTGGATGAAGTAAAAAGATAAGAAAGTCCGATTAGTTGGTACATTTCTCGGATTTCCTCATTAGAGATAACGTTTCCCGAGTCCCAGTGCAGGGTCCCGAAACATCGCAATAATATATCGGCGGGAGTTAATGGGGTAGATAAACACAACGATCAGTAAACAGGGATACGGTCGGCTAATGAACACTAAATTCTGTGTGCGGAATCTCGACCGTTATCTGTGATTGTTGTCCCTTTCGCTTTTTGAGCAACGAAATGTTTCATTTTAAAGCTTGAATTAGCATAATTATTTATGTGAAATTAATCAGGTACGGATTAAAAAAAACTTTTGAAACTTAAGTGTAATATAGTGTAGGAAGTGTTTTCGCAAAGTAACAACTGGTTTAGTCAATTATTAAATGGAACCTTAAATACCCGCAATACACATAAATGAAACTTAAATAATGATGACATATTATGTAATATAGGTGGGTTATAATCCTCTCAATATATAGTATTGTTAAAAGCAATGAGGCTTTCAGGTAACTTTGTTTAATAAAAATACAGTACCTACCGCGGCTTTGTTTTTGAAACCATATTGAGCGAAAATACGAACACCCGAATGCGGTAAAAAATTGTACTGTAAAATTTAATTTGTAACACATAATTAATAACACTTTTTCACCACTTTCGAGCGATGTAGTTTAAAAGTTGGTCCAGTGATGCTGGGTCTAGTTTAATCATTTTGTGGTTGTTAAAATCGTGGGAGGATAATGATATTTGATCCGAGCAATCGCTCGTCTTACCCCGACGTAGTACATCAGCCGACATATTTGCAGTAAAATTACAGATCTACAGTCGTGAAATAGTAGCAAATCTGAGAAACGGACATGCATAGACAAATTGAATGATTGCGTTCCTCGTGCACAATAGAGCGAGTACCCGGCCTCACACTATGATGTTAGGATTTAGAAGTGGATGTCGTGCTTTTCTGCTCACACTAACAGTCATTAATATGAGAGTGAGAGAGAGGATATGAGCTTCAAATTTCGAAGGGATCTCCCGTGTACCGTGTATTGTGCCGCGATGCGAACAGCAGGTGCGATAGAGCTCTCTCGTGAACTAATTGAATAAAACAGTGCGATGGAATTAGCGTTATCGATCTGATCGCTAGCTTCGGTACTACACTGATTAGAAGGCTATTGGGTAGTTTTGTGTTTTTTTTGGTAGGTTCATTGCGATTAAATGATTGAACGTCTCTCTAACGTGTGGCACATACCTAGCAAAGTAAGTGTTTTTTTTTCTAAAGGCTATGATCGAGTTTTTATTGTAGTTATACATACATACATACATACATAAATCACGTCTTTCTCCCTTAAGGGGTAGACAGAGCCTAAGGTGACAAGACCCAAAGGCCACGCTTAGCATGATTGTGGGCATATATAGGTGGAAAGGGAAATCAAAATAGTGATGGGTAGTAGTTATAGCAGCTATAATAATAATCTTGTTATAAAAAAAGGAATACAGCTAGACAGACAGAATACTAGTATTAGCCCTTTCGCCTTTCGCCTTTCGCCTGCTTTTTAGGGTGCAAAACTCTAAAAACAACAACCACATGTTACTTCCTTAAAGCACGTTTTGTTTGCGACTTGTAAAAGTAAAATAAAAATGCAAAGATAAATTTGAAATAACATTTTCAGACAATTTATTATATTCCAACACATCCACTTGAGCGTTATTCCTTACTGCCATCAACAGGAGATCGTTTTAGTATGCTACTTACTTAAGTAATACTTACCACCCATTGAGAGGAACCAGGAGGGGCTTGTCGTAGCCATCGCACCAAGCCATGGCGGCGGTCACCAGCGTCGCCAGCACGCCTCGTCTCGCCACCGCCGGCCGCAGCCACGCTATTATCTGCCAGAATAATCCCCCATTACATTCTAGTCCTAGCCTCTTAAGCCTTCGCGTTTCTGAAGTACTGATGAATAGCAAGAATAAGCGCCGAATGTACTATGTGAAGTACAAATTCGTAAAAGAAAAAATAACTTTAAATATTTTGTAATTAAACCTAAAGTCACAGAACTGAGACTTGGCAGCTCGGTCTCAAGTCGGAGCTTAGGAGGCTAGAGCAAAAATTGGCGACGCACATGAGAGAGAGAGAGGGAGAGAGAGAAACATTTATTTACACACATTCGATACACGGCGTTGATATATAATAGGAACACATCACTCTATCTCAATCGTAATGGGTAAGGACCAAAATGTTGACCACCTTAACGCAATCAATTAAAATTAGTATGACAGTTCCGTTGTGACACGAAAATTAATCACAGTAATTGAATGGGTAATTTTCGTGTCACAACGGAACTTTTCAAGTCAGACGTTTGGTATAGTTGACTAACATTAACAGTGGTAAACTTTTTCATCCTTAATCAAATATGTTGAGAGATCTGCCGTTCCCAAGTTGCTCACGAGTTATGCCTATTTTATGGGAAATAATTTGTAATTAAAAAGGACAGATAGAATCCAAAACACTACGCTGCGCTCAAAAACACGCAAAGCTGAAGTCGGGGAAAAGACTGCTAAGCTGAAATGGGATTGGGCTGGACATGTCTGCCGCATGCACCCACAGAGGTGGGCCCTCCTTTGCCACTTGGTGGGTGCCAGAGAATGGCCACCGACGACGAGGCAGACCTAGACCTAGAAGGCGATGGCGGGACAATTTGGACCCGTATATGGAGGAATGGCCTGAGAGAAGCCTTTGCCGAGCAGTGGGACACCGCAATAGGCTAATTAAAAAAATAATGTAATATATTTTATCTTTAATATAGGCAGTCGTATTCATTACAATGTTATCTTTAATGGTAGTATCAGTAAAATTGCCAACTCACTAGGTCGCCAATGCTTTCAGGATTTACAGCCGAATCCCTTAAAATAATTGAAAATTTACGGCGAGCACGTCTCATCATTTATTGCACACAGAAGGGGATAAATGGACGGTTTGTCGTGAATAAAGTGTTGTAAAGAAAGTTCTCTTTACACTCCACCGAGCTTTGGACGGGATGTTTGTCTCCCGCTCGACAGGAAAAAAGTACTGTATTATATCTGGCACGTGGTGAGAAACTGGGAAATAAATGAAACACTCGGGTATCTCGCTTCATATTCGTAAAAAAAATCTTAGTACAATTCGAAAGGCAAACAAACGGTCGAATGAATAGGTAACAAAATTATAGCAAGTAATTGTGGACATCGGAGCATTACAGAAGCCTTGCTAGCCTACAGCAGGGTTAATATCAAATGACTCCTGTGCCAGTAATTTACCGGCTGTCCTACTCTTCATGCCGAAACACAGAAGCGTAAGTAACTGCTGCTTGGTGACAACACGGTGGTAACGATCTAGATGGACCATGTGGAAAATCCTACTAACCAAACTGGTTTTTTGATAAGAAACCTTTTAACCCCTAAATCATAAACGTGTAGGTACAACGTAGGCTTTTAATAATTTAACATTCGTTTAAATTTATTTAACGTTTCGAAATTTGCCGTGACAAGTCATAAACTTTGCTGTGACAGGTTTCTTACTTTTAGGTTTAAGTTAGTAAGTTTCTATGGCTACGTTAAGTTTAAAACTTTCCGTGTTTCCGACAACTTGGACAATAATTGTTGATCGTATGTTCAACAGACTTTAGTTCACAAAAAATAGTAACTTCAGGCGTTTCTAAGACGTCAGTGTTATCCTAGTAAGAACCCTTATACTTTAGTGCAGGGGTTCCCAACCTATTACCCTATGCGCCTCCCTCAAGTTTATACTAAAATACTACGCCCCCCTTGTCCCAACTCAACTACATAGGTACAATATTAATGATTAGCGAGAACATTGTGCTTGCACTTTATTAGTAAATTTATGAATTTTAATAAATACCTTACTTGCTCGTCGCGCCCCCCCTTGGATTACCCTACGCCCCCCAAGTGGGGCGCGCCCCACTGGTTGGGAACTCCTGCTTTAGTGTGCAGTTGTGACCGCTAAAACAATATAAGTTGTCTGTCTTGCACGTGCATAGCGGAAAAGTAATGTAAATGTTTCTTGTTCATTGCGATTTGCAATAGACCCCCGTAAAGTAACGCGTGATTCAATAAATTTTGTACAGTTACCAGATCGACTTGGCGTGTCAAAGGTGAATTCTCAAACAACGAGACAATGACCTAAATCAATGTTCATCTAGTTTAATATCGGTATTTATGACGTGTCGAGAGGACTTTGCAATACGGCAAGGTTAAGGTTTAATTAATATTCGTATTTATTTATCATTTGCAAACATCAACAAGTGTAACTAATCTAAATGTCAACCTGGGGTCTTACCATGACGTCTTAATGCGATCAGTTCCGATTCAGTTTAGGTTCGCTCGCAGTCAGATCCATAATAAAAATATCAGCTAAAGTCTGAACTCGGAATTGAATCGCATTAAGACGTCATAGTAATACCCCTGAACTGCAACCTGAGAGGCTGGGACTACGTGCAAGGTCCGTCTGTATCGCTACCACCGCCTTATTAATCCTGCCGCCAAGCAGCTGAGTGCTCGTGCTCGTGTGTCGGCGTGGAGAATCCCGACGAAATCACTGGCACATGAAGTATTCTATTTTAGCTCTCTAGGTTGGCAATCTATCTGCAATTCTGTGTGTTATGTGCCCCTGGGTGATAGTGTTCACTTACCATTATGTAACCCACTTGCTTATTTTTCAAAAATCCGCAAGCTGCTACGTTTTTACTACAAAAAAATTATATCTGTTTTTTTTAAGCGTAGTTAAGTATTCTCATTATATGGTGTTGGCAACAAACGTATCCTAATTTGCTTTGGATAATTCGTGTCCAAAAGTGACTATTAATGTTTCGTTATAGCTGGCGGGCTTCTTGAAAACTAATTTTGACAGCTCCAAAACTTTTCCTTTCAGCAAGGCAGTTGATGCGATTAATGTCTTTGTTAACGTCGGCCCTTTCTATTTTGATTGAGATTTGAGTTTGTATGGAAGTCAATTAAGGGTTTATTCCAGTTAGAATGAGATTGTATCAAATAATGATGGTCGGGAATCAGATAGTTGCCATGGCTTGTGTAGAATCCTTCGCTATGTTACTGCCGCAATTCGAAATTAATCTTCAATTCATTTTATCAAATGAAGTACGAAATAAAGAAGGGTAGGCAAATGAGCAAGTCGAGCCACCTAAAAGTAAGTATTGACACCGCACATTGACACTCGTAACACTAAAGGATTGTAGATGCGCTACCAGCCAAGAGGGCTGACGTACGTCATGTGTGATGTCGACATACGTCATGTGCCAATTTCACCGGCCATATTAGTACTCTCTATGCCGGAACACAAGCACAAGCACTGCTGCTTGGCGGCAGGATTAGTAAGATGAGGTAGTGATCCGGATGAACCTTGCACAAAGTCCTGCCTTATGTAATTTAATAGGTATTTACTGGAAACTGGAAGCTGGAAACTCGATTTAAAAATTTACTGCGAAGGAAAAAGCAGAAGAAAATATACAAAGGCTGTTTGATATTTTCTTTCAAAGAGAAACAATCATGATGTTACACTTGTTCCGTTGAAAGTGCACGGATAAAGTAGGCACCTACTCACGAGAATAAAGAATATAAATTAAACCAGAGTGATAATCCCTTCGTTACTGTCAAATTTTTGCCTCACAACGATAATAATACTGTATTTTTCTCATTACCTGTAAAATTTATGTATTTTATGTACAATAAAGAGTTATACATACATACATATCCATGACTCGTATTGAGCGCACGTTGTAAAAAGTAATATTTCGCCAAATAATTCTGCAACTTTATAAATTACGGACGAAAAATGCCATCATCATCATCAAGTCAAGAAGAATGAACGAATACATAATTGTACGAACGATTATAATTACATAATTGTAAGAAACTTTCGTTATAATAAATATTGTAATTTTGTATAGAACGTCGTTTTTTTTCCTCGCAATCAAAGTGAAAATTAGAATGTTCAACGCGAGACTAGCCAGAGCTTGGGTGGGTAAACATCTCGTGTCACTATGGCTTATTATGTTGAACAAACTACTTTAATTAAATTTAGTAACCTGGGCTCCCAACTGCATTGGGTCTCGCGTCAGTATGTCGCTGGACTTCCTCACGGCTCCGTAGACCAGCTCAACGTCTCGGTCCAGGATATAACAGCGGACATGCTCCAGTATGCAGCGGAGGTACGATACGGTCACCGTTTGGACCTGTGTATTAAGAACAGAGCATCAGAAGCCTGGTAATGTTTTAGGACTCACCAAGGGCGGATCCAGGGAGGGGGGTCATGGGGGTCATGACCCCCCCCCCCTGAGCTGGTTCCAGGACTTGTTATCTAGTTCCAGGACTATTGTTATCAAAATTAAACTATAAGTTCTTGACTTGACCACGACTATGTGACCCCCTCCTGGCGCCAAAGCTGGATCCGCCCTTGGGACTCACTTAATATAGCTCGTCCACTCAAGAACAATATAACGAGAACAGAAAACACAATTCTTTGAAAAAGTTTACAGTGATTTAATTTTGTCTAGAATTTTACATTACTTGACTACAAAATATCAAACAAAATTTTTAAGCCAACCAAGTTTTTGGCAACATGGTGTGATCAAACGATGAGCGAGCTGTTAGTTTTTTGCTTGGCTAACTGCAACGTTATTTACATCGAATGTTCGAAAACTGACAAACCAATTAGAGAGGACGGTAAACGCTGAATCAACATTATATTATTATTTACTTAAATATTTCTTTCTTTTATTGGTTGTCTGGTATTAAGCGATAAGACCGCCTTTTGTCTACCTTATTCTTTGTTTCTGTATTGTTTTGTAGTATTTTATTTAACCTTTTCCAAGTTAATAAACTTTGTATACGTTGGAGAAATACACAGCGTACTGTACTGATCCAAGAGGTCAGGTATTAAAAGTTTCGTATTAAATTAAGGTAAATAACTATAGGAAACCTCTTTACGTTTAACAGTGTAAGTGTCAGTTTTTAAAAAGAATAAAAAGGGGACAGAGACGGGGGCTGTCAAGGAAAAAAGATGGATTAAAGAAAATTGTTTGAGGACAGAAAAATATACAGGAATTCCAAGAGGGCCCTAGCGACGAGAGTTGTATTGCAATACACGGATAGACGAGCCCATGATTGAGGAGCGCCATACATTATTTTGGGATTACGATAGCTAACCAAAAGATTGAACGAGTGACAGAAAGCGAGTTAGAACTGGTATTTCCAAAGCCCTTTACTAGGAGGACGGCGACGTTTCACGCCCATGCCCAGATTGGGACATCAGTAGAAATAATACTTGAAAGGGGAATCTGTGTCATATCGGTTATCAATCCCTCGGGAAACCCCACAAATAGACCTACCTAAATCCCCAGTGACACGGACTAACAACACTAACTTTATCATAACAAGTGTTTGTGTCGATATTGTGTGGTTAACCTTAGTGTAATCGAAAGTGTAGTTTAGCGTAAATAGTGAAAGTGTATGGAATATTGCCGTAAGTCCATGGTATTGTTGTTTATTATACTTTCCAGGGGAAATATGGCTGTATGGAGGGCTACGCTGAGAGTGACATCGCACGTCACCGCGGAATACCTACGACGGGAGGCGAGGGAGTGAGAGGCGAAGAGGACCCTATATAAGTTAAGTAGTGCTAGGAATCACAAGGCGCTAGACTAGTGATTTAAGTCGATTGAGAATGAATATAAGACTGCCCTATTATCCCGACTAAACCTCCTAACAAGCCATCTTCAGCTATTAAATTAACTCTAATTTATGAGGGAGTACGACTGCGGAGGAACACCTTCGAAGAACTGCACGTCAGCTGTCATCGGGCTGGTGGGGTGCTGAGGCTGAGCTTCGAGCGTCGATTGGGTAGTGGAACCTCAGTTCCTGAGATAAGTGATCGCTTTTCTATATCGCGCAGAAGCGCGAAGCGCTTTACATTTTTGACATTTTAAAAAGCCGTCATTGTGAAATTTAACTAGACATTACAATACTCGCAAGCATTCGTGACGTAGATGACAGGCGGGAAGATTTAAATTTAAATTTTTAGGAACACAAAAGGAAACCAAATGTCGGATGAATGAAAACTGGTCATTTGAAAAACAGACGCGATTCCGAATAGATTTACAAGTTTATTTAAATATCTTTTATAATTTTTTTTATAAAATCGGACAATTCTAATTTTAAATATTTTCAAATACTTTAAACCAAACCAAAATAAATCCGGGAATATAACAAGAGTTGAAAGGCTGCTGCTTGACTGAACAGTCGAGAATTTAATTTCGTTAATTGTTAAACGCGGAGTGCGCTTACGGACGAGTGTGTTATAGTATCAAGGTAATTCCAGTTTGTTATTTTGTCAACAGTTTATTTAATATTTTAAATTTGATTAGATTTTATATTCCTAGAAATAGAATTCTATTTCGACATTAATACCGAAGTAAATTGATTAATTTTGCCGAGTGCTCTTGGAGTCTTCGATGGGTTACGACAACTCCCAGATATCCTAGTGTTGAACTTTATGGAGATCGGACATGATTCTAGTCGAATGTACAACCTATTCCAAATTACCCATCGATATTTCTGGCCTAAACCTGACGACATATTCCGGCTCTAGTGAGGGGCAATATGTATAGTGGAAGCCAATAGGAGTTTTATTCTACGATGTGACCAAGTATTAGTGCTGGATATACAATCGTTACGGGAGGCAATTCCGCACTCCTATAGTGACTATTGTACCCGGTTGATCTATCGAATGGAACTAGTGTGCCACAGATACGAGTACCAGTCTAGTTGATTGAGTATTAATGGTCATTATTGCTCGCAATAGACTAAACAAAGTACCCTTACAGACTTCTCAGATCTATTACAGCCCATGTTCCATATTGGAGTCTGTAGTAATGCTCTAAATTGTGCTTGGGGCGAGTGTCTCCAAAGTATATGTGGTTCGCTACGAGTGTTCCTCACCTCTGTCCATAAGAATGGTTATGGTTAAGTGTATGTTGAAAGATACAGCACGCGTGATGAAGACGATCATAGCAGGGCATATGGGGAGGGAAGGAAGGCACTTCTTTTTGGTTGTAGATAACATTATGGAGTATCCTGTAATCACACATACACTCTTAGAGTTGCTTCCCCATAACGACGTATATGGGAGGTTAGAAGGGCTTCCACTAGGCTAGGGGTCACTCTGCATAAATTGGAGAGGTTTATAAATCCTGCTTCCAGAGTGACTATAACTTGCGTTACCCTCTTGTCATTTGCAGACAAAGAACAAATAGACTAGACTAAGACCTTAAACAAAGATCCCTAAAGGCTCGAAGCAGGCAGGGAGGAGGGTGACCAGTCAGGTGACGAGCCCTATCGGTTAGAGCGGGGTGTGGGCTCTACCCTTGCCTGAACCTACCTCATGTATGAGCTATATCCTAGAATCAGAACAATTATGGGTTTTAGTTTCCCATTTAAGACTCCAATTGCCCTTCACAGCTACTACCCCCTAGATACCCTTATTCTGGCTTGTGCCCTCACTAATGATCCACCTAAGTTGAACTAGGGTTATCCTAAAGACGGTCACGCAAACAAGAGGGTCCTATACTACTAACGATCACAATAAACGGCTAAAACAAATAATTATTAAAATAAATAATTATTAGAATAAATAATAAAAGTTTCTGACTTGGCCTGGGGTCCGGGAACAGTACAGTTTGGTGCCGTGACCAGGATACTTGGTTTCAAGCGATCATTAAAATGAGGGTAGAAGACAAAGAAGGTACGCTCTTATCATAAAATGTAAATTGCAGGTGGGAAAAATTTTAACATGTTGAGGAGAGGAAATAAGGCATTTACTATAGCGATAGAAGGCAATATTGGGTCAGGGAAGTCTACCCTATTAGAAACAATAAGAGAGTCCGATTTAACAACGGTATTGCCTGAACCAATTCGAAGATGGCAGGATATAAATGGAGTTAATCTTTTTCGAATGATGGTAGATGAACCTAGGAGATGGGCAAATGTTTTCCAGACTCTCCTCCGGACCTCTATTCCTACCTCAGAAGGTTCCCGACCAGAGAGAATGTGATTGACCACATAATAGGGTGCTTGGAAGGTGATGCCAGAAAATGGGCGAGAATCTATAAGGATCGCTGGCGCACTGTAGAGGACTTCAAGGTTGATTTTATGGACACATATTGGGGAGAACCTGAGCAAAATTTGCTAAGGAGGAACATAGTATGTGGGGTATGGGAAAAGAGTACTCATAAAACCATGATGGGTTATTTTGTGTCGCTAGCGGGACAGGCCAAAATGTTGAGTACACCGCTACTTGAGAGCCAATTAGTGAGCGATTTGATGCATCATTTCCCTCGAGAGGTACAGTATGCTTGGAGACTGAAAAAAGGGACTACAATAATAGAAGGTACCGAGTTTCTACGGGAGTTAGATGATGTGGAAGAACAAAACCGCTATGCTGGAGAAAGAACAAACAACAACATGGTTGGGACAAAGCGACCTACGCTTACAACTATGGGATCTAAGGTTGGGGCCAAGAAGCCTAGAGTAGTCGCTAGCCTCGAACTAGAGGATAGCGAAAGCCATGATGAAGAGGAAGTTGGCGGTAAGAATTTAAACTAACGGAAGCTGACTGTAATGCTCCGGAGTTAGCTTATAGTTGTAGGGGCAGATTCTTTAAGTTTGCATTAAGGAACATGTTAAAGTTTGGGTGGTCACCAGGAGAAGGGTTAGGGAAATTTAAAAATGGCAAACTATATCCGATTTCAGCCGATGAGGCCAGCCCTAAACTCGATAGGCTAGGAGTTGGTTATACTACTGACAGTTCTATTAGGCAGCTTAGGGTAGGCAATGATGATGTTTTTCCAAACCTTTCGCCGAGGCAAATGGGAAAGGGTGTAATTGTTGAAAATATACAAGAGTTCGTTACTGCATCTTTGTTTGATGAGGAAGTATCCTTTGACAAGATTGAAGGCAAGGTTAAGGCTGAAATTAATATAGAGATTCTTGGAAGCGAGGTCCGTTGTTTGATAGATACTGGAAGTGAGGTGAGTTGCATTTCAGAAGAATTATTTGAATCACTACAATTAAAAGGGGATACAAGGTTCCCCTCACTTCCAGTAAAACCTATACAGATAAGAGGCGCAGTAGGACAAAAGAGCCTTAGGATCCAACAATTAGCTTCAGTTGAGGTGGCGATTCAGGGGGTTAATGTTGATGTGGGGTTGTTGGTTGTGCCTAGACTAACGGTCCCGATAATCTTAGGATTTGATTGGTTGCTAACTAACAACGCTACCATTACATTACACAACCAAAAGTCCTTAAGCGTGGTGATTGGAAAGGAGAAGCTTGTAGTGCCGTTCATTGAAGAGGATTTAGGAATTGTCGCTGTCAGACAAGTAACCGTTGAAAGAAATGGTAACGTAGAGCCTACACCCCAAGAAGGAACTGTCTTAAATGATGTTACGATTGGTAGCGAGTTATCTGATAGGATGAAAGATATGCTTAAACTAGTGTTAAGGAGACACCAGGTAGTGTTTACTAAACGGCTTGGAAGGGCGAATTGCTATGTTCATCATATCGAGATGCAGGGGCATGTTCCTAGGATTAATAGGTCTTACCCGATCCCTTATGCTCATAGAAGTAAGGTGGAAGAAAAGTTACTCGAAATGGTGGACATGGGGATTATTTCGAGAGGTTCAACTCCTTATAGTAGTCCTTTAACGTTTACGTCTAAGGCGGACGGGTCCATTCGGATTTTATTAGATGCCAGGGAGATTAATAAGTATATGATAGCAGAATCAGAGGCCCCACCTATGCAAATAGACATTTTGAATGCCTTTCATGGGGTTAAGTATATAACTATCATAGACTTGAACAATGCTTATTTTCAAATCCCCATATCAGAGAAGAGTAAACAATACACCGGATTCACAGTGAACGGAAAATCCTACATGTATAACGTATTGCCACAGGGATTAAAGACGTCGGTAGGAAGCTTTAGTCGAGCTATGGATGTAATACTAGGTGTAGATGTTAGAGGATTTTGCGTAAACTACTTAGACGATCTAGCCATACTGACTGATGGAGATTGGGAGGACCATTTAGAGCAACTAGACTTAGTGTTAGATCGGCTAGAAAGGGCCGGGATGACTTGTAATCTGGGGAAATGTAAGTTCGCTTGTAAAGAAGTGAAAATGTTAGGACATATAGTAACTACTGAGGGGATTAAGACAGACCCGGCTAAGGTCGAATCGATACGAGGTTTTCCCACGCCTAAGAAAACGAAACATATTAGGGCCTTCTTAGGATTGTGCAATTACTACCGTAGGTTTATTCCCAACTACAGTAGCTTAACGAGCCCATTGAGTAAACTATTGAGAAAGGACCAACCTTGGTACTGGGATGAGGAATTAGACAAGGCGTTTTGGGGTTTAAAACAAGAATTCTCGACAACGATTATGTTATCTCACCCGGATGTGCATAGATGTTACTATTTACAAACAGACAGTTCAGGAATAGGGATAGCAGGAGTGTTGTACCAGTACGATGATGAGGGCAATATGCGGATTTTAAGTTTCTGTAGTAGGTCATTACGCGGTTCAGAATTAAGGTGGACGGTTACCGAGCAGGAGTTTTGGGCTATAATATACGGTCTAAAGAAATTTGAAACTTATTTGCGCGGAGCGAGATTAGTTATTCGGACAGATCACAAAGCTTTAGTATTCGTTAGGAATATGAAGTTATATAATAGTCGAATTACTAGGTGGATCTTGTATTTAGAACAGTTTGATTATACCATAGAGCATGTTAAAGGAACAGAAAATGTAGGGGTAGATATTCTGTCTAGATTTCCAGGGGGAGAAGAAATCCAAGAAGGGAAAATTTGGTACCCTACTGTAATGTATATGGGTGTGCAGACCAATAATGAGTTAACTGCTAAGTTAAAACAGATGGTTCAGTTTCAGGATAGTGATAACACGGTTCGGGGTATTAAGAGGAGATTATTAGGACAAGAGTTGAGGGGGGAAAGTGATAGATTAGGTCAAATAGCAAGCCGATGTGAAATTTTTGATGGAATCCTATATTTTAAAAAGCAGGGTAGTACTGATAAAACACTATACCTACCTGAGGCTTTACAAGCAGAGGTGTGTCGGCAAGTTCACTTAGAATTAGGACATTTGGGGATATACAAAATGTTGAAGTACCTTAAGGATAGATTCTATTGGATGAAGATGAAGGAGACGGTTATGAATGTAGTGAGGAGTTGCCATATCTGCCAGTTGTCCAAAACTGATAACGTTAAATATGTGGGAGCTTGCAGGTCCATTGTAACTGATAACCCAGGTGACTTAGTTATGGCGGATCTGTATGGGCCTTTACCTACTTCACGAGGGGGGACAACTCATATATTTGTCATTCAAGACTCCTTCACTAAGTTCATAAGACTGTACGCTTTAAGGGTTGCTTCTGCAAAAGGGGTGCTGAGGGGAATACAGGATTTTGCACTGACAATAAAACCTAAAGTTGTTATGACGGATAATGGCAGGCAATTTATAGGGAATGTTTGGAAACAGGGGTTACGGGACATTGGGGTTAAGACAATATATACAACTATTCGAAATCCGAGACCCAATACAGCAGAATGCGTCAATAAACAGTTAGGGAAATTCTTTAGGATTTATTGTCATGAACAACATAGAAGCTGGGGAGTCTGGTTAAAGAGGATCGAGGAACTATATAACAATACTCTACATTTGAGTACTGGTTTTACGCCTAATGAGGTCCTTTTCGGTAACGCGATTAAGGTGTCAATAGATAACCATATACCGTGCTATGTGAAGAATAGGTCAGTTTCTGAAATTCGAGAGCAGGCTAAAATTAATCTACACGCGGCTAGCCAACAACGGCGGACTAGGTTTGATCTGACTCACAAATTGATTCAGTACCAAATAGGAGATCTAGTGAAAATTCGTAGGTTGAATAAGTCTGACTCTATGAGTGGAACTACAAAGAAGTTTGACTTGATCTATGACGGTCCGTATAGGATTGCAGCTAGACAATATGATAACGTATATGTGTTGGTTCACCCTGAAACGCTGCAGGAAAAGGGGTTGTTCAATGCAGTGCATTTAGCTCGGTACTATAGTTAATGCTATTGATCTATTTGAGTAGTATGACCAAAGCTCCGTATAGTGTAAAGGTGTTGGTACCAGTGGTTGAGATCGGTTATGGGTTGTCGTTGGGACAAGGTGGATAGTGAGATTGGTTAGAGCTCTGCCGGTTAGTAGTTATATCATGATGGGCGATAAGTGGTGTAATTTGATTGATTTATCTTCTTGTTTGTCAGGGTTAAAATTATAATTGGTACAAAATAGCAAAACGGTTATAATTTCAACGGGAGTTTTCTGTTTACGTGTAATTACAGTTATAATTGATAGAAGACAAGTGTTTGTTTTATGTTTATTTTGCATTGGAATTGTTCGATAATATATTTATATTTTTAAACTGGTTGTTTGATTCTGAGACAGCGTAGAACACTAAGGCCGTAAATTATAGATGGGCAAATAAAGTATGTAAGTTAGGGAGGGGTATAGTTTGAGGGATTATGGTTAAGGGGGGAACCTTAAAGTATAGATTCGATTTTCGATTATAGGGGGCTCATTTTAACAAGGAGGGACCTTTAAATTTTGGGATTGTCTAAAGGGTGATGTATTTAGAGGATGTAGGGATGATGGGACTTAAGTTGAAGTTAGGTTTTGGAAGGTTTTGAATAGTACAGGATTAAGTTTAAATCTTGTTTTGGTGTAACATACCAAGATTTAAGGGGGGAATTGTACTGATCCAAGAGGTCAGGTATTAAAAGTTTCGTATTAAATTAAGGTAAATAACTATAGGAAACCTCTTTACGTTTAACAGTGTAAGTGTCAGTTTTTAAAAAGAATAAAAAGGGGACAGAGACGGGGGCTGTCAAGGAAAAAAGATGGATTAAAGAAAATTGTTTGAGGACAGAAAAATATACAGGAATTCCAAGAGGGCCCTAGCGACGAGAGTTGTATTGCAATACACGGATAGACGAGCCCATGATTGAGGAGCGCCATACATTATTTTGGGATTACGATAGCTAACCAAAAGATTGAACGAGTGACAGAAAGCGAGTTAGAACTGGTATTTCCAAAGCCCTTTACTAGGAGGACGGCGACGTTTCACGCCCATGCCCAGATTGGGACATCAGTAGAAATAATACTTGAAAGGGGAATCTGTGTCATATCGGTTATCAATCCCTCGGGAAACCCCACAAATAGACCTACCTAAATCCCCAGTGACACGGACTAACAACACTAACTTTATCATAACAAGTGTTTGTGTCGATATTGTGTGGTTAACCTTAGTGTAATCGAAAGTGTAGTTTAGCGTAAATAGTGAAAGTGTATGGAATATTGCCGTAAGTCCATGGTATTGCTGTTTATTATACTTTCCAGGGGAAATATGGCTGTATGGAGGGCTACGCTGAGAGTGACATCGCACGTCACCGCGGAATACCTACGACGGGAGGCGAGGGAGTGAGAGGCGAAGAGGACCCTATATAAGTTAAGTAGTGCTAGGAATCACAAGGCGCTAGACTAGTGATTTAAGTCGATTGAGAATGAATATAAGACTGCCCTATTATCCCGACTAAACCTCCTAACAAGCCATCTTCAGCTATTAAATTAACTCTAATTTATGAGGGAGTACGACTGCGGAGGAACACCTTCGAAGAACTGCACGTCAGCTGTCATCGGGCTGGTGGGGTGCTGAGGCTGAGCTTCGAGCGTCGATTGGGTAGTGGAACCTCAGTTCCTGAGATAAGTGATCGCTTTTCTATATCGCGCAGAAGCGCGAAGCGCTTTACATTTTTGACATTTTAAAAAGCCGTCATTGTGAAATTTAACTAGACATTACAATACTCGCAAGCATTCGTGACGTAGATGACAGGCGGGAAGATTTAAATTTAAATTTTTAGGAACACAAAAGGAAACCAAATGTCGGATGAATGAAAACTGGTCATTTGAAAAACAGACGCGATTCCGAATAGATTTACAAGTTTATTTAAATATCTTTTATAATTTTTTTTATAAAATCGGACAATTCTAATTTTAAATATTTTCAAATACTTTAAACCAAACCAAAATAAATCCGGGAATATAACAAGAGTTGAAAGGCTGCTGCTTGACTGAACAGTCGAGAATTTAATTTCGTTAATTGTTAAACGCGGAGTGCGCTTACGGACGAGTGTGTTATAGTATCAAGGTAATTCCAGTTTGTTATTTTGTCAACAGTTTATTTAATATTTTAAATTTGATTAGATTTTATATTCCTAGAAATAGAATTCTATTTCGACATTAATACCGAAGTAAATTGATTAATTTTGCCGAGTGCTCTTGGAGTCTTCGATGGGTTACGACAACTCCCAGATATCCTAGTGTTGAACTTTATGGAGATCGGACATGATTCTAGTCGAATGTACAACCTATTCCAAATTACCCATCGATATTTCTGGCCTAAACCTGACGACATATTCCGGCTCTAGTGAGGGGCAATATGTATAGTGGAAGCCAATAGGAGTTTTATTCTACGATGTGACCAAGTATTAGTGCTGGATATACAATCGTTACGGGAGGCAATTCCGCACTCCTATAGTGACTATTGTACCCGGTTGATCTATCGAATGGAACTAGTGTGCCACAGATACGAGTACCAGTCTAGTTGATTGAGTATTAATGGTCATTATTGCTCGCAATAGACTAAACAAAGTACCCTTACAGACTTCTCAGATCTATTACAGCCCATGTTCCATATTGGAGTCTGTAGTAATGCTCTAAATTGTGCTTGGGGCGAGTGTCTCCAAAGTATATGTGGTTCGCTACGAGTGTTCCTCACCTCTGTCCATAAGAATGGTTATGGTTAAGTGTATGTTGAAAGATACAGCACGCGTGATGAAGACGATCATAGCAGGGCATATGGGGAGGGAAGGAAGGCACTTCTTTTTGGTTGTAGATAACATTATGGAGTATCCTGTAATCACACATACACTCTTAGAGTTGCTTCCCCATAACGACGTATATGGGAGGTTAGAAGGGCTTCCACTAGGCTAGGGGTCACTCTGCATAAATTGGAGAGGTTTATAAATCCTGCTTCCAGAGTGACTATAACTTGCGTTACCCTCTTGTCATTTGCAGACAAAGAACAAATAGACTAGACTAAGACCTTAAACAAAGATCCCTAAAGGCTCGAAGCAGGCAGGGAGGAGGGTGACCAGTCAGGTGACGAGCCCTATCGGTTAGAGCGGGGTGTGGGCTCTACCCTTGCCTGAACCTACCTCATGTATGAGCTATATCCTAGAATCAGAACAATTATGGGTTTTAGTTTCCCATTTAAGACTCCAATTGCCCTTCACAGCTACTACCCCCTAGATACCCTTATTCTGGCTTGTGCCCTCACTAATGATCCACCTAAGTTGAACTAGGGTTATCCTAAAGACGGTCACGCAAACAAGAGGGTCCTATACTACTAACGATCACAATAAACGGCTAAAACAAATAATTATTAAAATAAATAATTATTAGAATAAATAATAAAAGTTTCTGACTTGGCCTGGGGTCCGGGAACAGTACAGTACCTAAAGGTAACCATTACGCAAAGGCAGACCTTTTAAATTAACTTGACTATTTCGCTAGGCTTGGCGTTGAAATGGTTAAGCAACCGTGACCTGGGAAAGTTTCTATCTTAACATAAGGACACTTACCGCCGCCAGCAGAAAGTCGAAGTTGCAGACTGTCAAGTCCTTTAGCTTCGAGAAGTCACCAGCAAGCAGCAGATGCAACCAAGACTCTTCAACGTGCCTTTGTGTGAACGCAGCCGCTGTGCGAGTGCCCGAGTGGAACGGCGTTGAGTCTAGAAGTGCATCGTCGTCGTCCGCGCAGCCTAGGAACAACATTAAAGAAAGAGTAAACAGAGTGGTTGAAACAAAATTTATGTTCGAAGTAGTATTTAAGTAACTGGTACAGTAGTACCAGTATGTTACAATTGTGTTACAAGGTGACCAAATGCCTATGTGGGTGGTATGTAGCACTGGTGGGTTAATATGAAGAATCTACTATATTGTAGATAACTTGAGAATAGTTTATTAGCAGGTTCTAGGAGAATAATGCAAAGTTTATACGGCTTACCGGGTGGTTTTAAGTACGTAAGTACTTAAAATCGGTGAGAATGAACGACTTTATTTAAGAAAAAGAAAATATATAGGTACCTTGCAATATAATATTACACTGGTCCCCAGACCCACTTTGGTATCATGCTCTAATGTAAAAAGTTTACAGTACAGATACCAGTTTGAGAACAATATACAATTGTGACTAATAAGAATAGGTACACTGTAAACTCGTAAGTCTAACTTAAACACGTCGGGGACATGCCACTGAATAAATGAATCAACGGAAGCACGTTCTTTTACCAAAATAGTGCATAAAATGCCAGAAATATCCGGAGCAGCGAATTCAATATGCGATGCAGTGCTCCACTGCTCGCGTCAATTCTTCGATATTGGATTTTACCTACCGTCAGTCGATATTAAGAGTAACCCATTTATGTAGCATCAGATCGGATAGACCGGCTCTATTTTTAGCACGTAGAAGTGAAAAGTTATGAATGTTATGATGAAGTAACTTTATGCATGTAATAAAGAACACCACAAAGCAATTAAATAGATAAATACGTACGAATTACGTCTTTATCCCTTGCGGGATAAATACACCCTAGGGTAACAGGACCTAAAGATCAAGTTTAGCGTGATTGTGGAAACAAATTCTGCTACTGAAAAATTCCAAGAATTGAATCGCCGCGTTAAGAATTCGTACAGCGGTTATCAAAATACCTAAATGTCTACCAAAGTTTGAAAAACATACAAGAAAGAAAAACGCCAACTTAGCTCCTGCGTCTTCAAAGTTTCGGAGTCATCAGGGTCCTGAAGGAAATTGGCGAAGTGTAGCGCTGTTAAGACTGAGTGGGCGTCCCGTAGCGCGCTCTGATCCCCCACACCACAGTATCGTCGGGGAGCGTGAACGCTGTCCGCTGATAATTAAATAGCCAGACAAATCTTAATACACATAAATGAAGAAAATTTCCAACCTGGCTCCTGTGTCTCCGAAGTGTCGGTATCATCGGGGTCCTGAAGAAAATTGGCGAAGTGTAGCGCTGCTAAGTCTGAGTGGGCGTCTCGTAGCGCGCTCTGGACGCGCACGTATCGGCGTCGTGCGCGCGCGCCGGCCGACGCCGCGCGCCACCGCCACGTGCTCCGACCAGACACCACATTCTCCAGTATAAGGGGCTCTGCGAACAATATTAACTAGTCACTTAAGGGCTCCCGGGTCTGGCTGAAAACCAGTGCTGCATGTGTCTAACACCTCAGCGTAATGCTGAGCCAGCGACCGTTTCACTTTTGAGAATACACAACGCTGATGATCTATTTTTCATGACTGTTTTTTTTTATATTTGTGTGTCTCGCAAAAAGGAATAAATGTCTTCTTCCTTTCTACTTTCCTTCTTTCTTTCCCGCACGGTAAGCCTGCTAAAAAACGCCAAAAACCTATTTGTATAGCCAGCGAGTGTGACCACCGGTGTCACGTGTGCAGCGAGGCCATATAAAATGAATGTAGAATTGCGGCCACTAAGTGGTCGCCATTAGTGGCGAAAACTACGGGGGCTCTAAGTCCATTTAAAAGAATGAAGACCTAAGCTAGTTCATTAAATGAGATGGTACTTTGCAAAAGTCTAAATGATCAAGAAGCTTACTTGAAAGATCTTGAAAGTCTACTTCCAACTCATATGTAATGCAACATTGTAAATTCTGGTCTTACTATGAGTTAACTTCATGTTCAGCATATGTCTCAACCAAGAAAAGCATTCGCTGAGAAATAAAATCATAGTAATGTCAAGGGCTCGCAACTTTTATGTGTGATGTTACATTTGAATGCCATGAGCTTTCCGGTGAAGGAAGACATTGTGAGGGAACCTGCACAAATCTGCGAAGCAATTCAATAGTGTGTGTGAAGTCCCCAATCCACACTGGGCCTGCGTGGAAATTATAGCTTAAGCTTTCCAATAGGTAAATGGGAAAGGCCTATGCCATGAGGCACGCCGAATCACGCGAAATTTTATTTAAAGAAAGATGATGACTGTACTGAAATTGTAGTGAATTCGGAATAAAAGGTCTATTATGTGTTATTATAATAATGTAAAGGGCAATTGAATCCCAAATTAGTACAGCTCTTGCAACTTACGATGGCGAGTGAGCTTTATATGTGGTAAACAAGACAAGTGTCGCCCATACGTGTCTAATTGTGCGTGGCTTACGAACCGATTTTCGAGCGAGATTTTTCTATATTTTTGTATTTACCACACCCACTTTCGCTCTCACGCACACTTTAACACGTATGGCAGATACATGCTTGACACAGATAAAGCTCAATCGCTGTCATTATTTGCAAGAGTTATAAGGTTTTGAGGGTTTGATTTGAACGAATAAAAATGTTATTTTTCTTATTTTGACAGGTACGTCAACCTATACCATTAGTAGAAAGTTTATCATACGATATTTCAACATGTATTCATTTTAGTGGCCATTAATTTTTATTTTCCATGCTGGTCTGAGAGCGAAGAAAAAACATAGAATGTACCAGTTGCTTCTCTTCCCGCGCAAATGGTAAAAGCCCATCGAGAATGGGCGAAAATCTTAGGAACCATGTTATATGCGATGCAACTCATCACTATTTTGATTCCCCTTTCCACCCATACGCCTACAATCATACTAAACGTGGCCTTTGGATCTCAGGTATTAGATTCTGTCTACCCCGTAATGTATATTTTTTTTTGCAAAACGACAACTACAATTATTTTAAAGAGAAGCGGTGAATAGGCTCTTAGTTAACGAAGTTCTTGAATTAATATTTCGAAATCAACTTTAAAATGTAGTACTACCTATTGACTGAAAAAAATATTTTTTAACTGTTACATTTATTGAAAAGAGTAAATATGGATTTAGATAAAGTTAAACGGCAGATTCGGCGCTAAATAATGCCAAAGTGTGGGTTACCCCCGAAATTAATTTTCACCACAAACACTCGCAATATTCCCGTTGCGATTAAAGCCATCCGAGGCAGATGCTGCTGACAAATTTATGCTCTACAACTAAAATTGAAATGAACAGTACAATTTCATAGCACGCCGCGTTTAACAAATTTTTAATATTCCCTCACAAATGATTTCAAGCAAATATGAATCTCCAAAACTTCGCAGCATCCCAAAACTTTTAATTTCGAACTTGCAACTTAATTACGCTGCGTAACAGAAAAGTTAATGTCAAATTGTCACTTACTCATCATATATTTGGCGACGCACAAAGTAGAAAAGTTAAAGTTGGCATCCTTCAGAGTTATAACCGCGTCGCTATTGCTCGTCGGCATTAGAAGTTCCAGCAACTCGAGCTCCGTGAGCCCGAACTCGGAACAAGTTATGTAACCTGAAATCATGAACAAAGTTAATTGTGCCACATCGGATCCGGCCAACTAAACTGAGGATGATAAACTGTGTACCTGCTAATTTACTAAAGGCTTTAGATCCGAAGACGGCTTCTAAGTTATCAAAGGCACTGTCGATGTAGTCTCCGTAGCTGTTGTTTTCGGGCGTTTCCGCAATGGGATCGAGGAGGTGGTAGCATTGCTGCACTTTGAACTTCTCCTTCTGCGCGGGAGTGAGCTGCAGCTGCTCCAGAGGCACGGCGCTCGAGCACACGAGGAACACGTTGCGCGGCAGCGACATCGGCAACCATGACAGCCCCGTCACTATGTCACACTCAAGCGGATTCACCCTATGCACGTTGTCAATAAATATAAGCAAAATCTCGTTTTCCATCTCCTCGCATCTCCTCAAGAGACTTTGAAACCAATTATTAATATACAAAGGATCAAAACTGGCGTCTTTCGGCAAATAGCCCTCGGGAATGTTCAAGATAATAGATATCTGTTGGCACATAACTCTCAAAAGTTCCAAATTGTAGGCCGATCTCGGAGTGGAAGCCGAAAACCTTATTATCCTCAGAACAGGCTTGGGAAAAACTTCCTCACATTTATAATATAAATGTGTCAATAAAGTACTCTTCCCCGAGGCGTCCGGTCCGTATATTAGAACGGGAGGGTGGCGCGTCCGGTTTTCGTAGTTTTCTTTTGCGTTGCTTAGTATACTTTTCGCTGCATCCTCGATTTGCTTAACGTTTACCTTATACCGACGTCTATGCTCTATACATATCCTAAGATGAGTGATGTGCTCCAGGAAAACTTCCTGAAAGATATACGATGTGCTGAAAATTTTGATTAATGATTCCGCCAGCCTTTTAAAGAAGTTCCAATTGGGGAGAGTTTGAGTCAAAACTTTATCAATTTGTTCCCGTTTGGTGGTAATAAATTCTTTGTTTAAGTGGAGTTCCAAACTTATTTATATTGCTTGAGCTTACAAAAACATAGACTGTTTCAATTGGATGGAATTTCATCAAATCTATGTAGTTAAAAGAATGTTATGCTCTATGACATTCGTAACAAGTTTATTCCATCATTCATTTCTGCTACTGTGAATATAAATTATTCACGTTTTTATAACAAATCAAGTCTATCTTTAAATCTTTTGTCAGTATTTTAATTTGCTTTGCCTTTTACAATTATGAAAGTATCGCATAGTAAGTAGTGATTTCTCTTGACATCTCACCTGTACAGTCTTTTTTCTTCCCTTGCCTTGATCGGGTTCCGTGCTCAGGCTCTCATCGAGCAGCGAACTGACTGCAGCCTGCACTTGCTCCCGCATTGGCGCTAACCTCTCCTCGTTGTCTGATGCAGCGTCAGTCCGTGACGACTCTGCTGATGATGACCTGTAGGTTCCAAATACAATATGAATTCATAGTAATATGTCAACACGGTCTATTGCGTTAAAAGCATACAAGTTCGAGAACAAAAAGAGAAATAATCAGATAATTTGAGGTCTTCAAGTACTTGTACCCATTTCTCGGAGTTTGGATTGATTGTTTCAGCAAAATACAGGGACTAAATAAGGGTCTACTCTAATAATACAGTGTTTGAAAACACGTTGACACTTACTCAAGCCTAATGATATGCCCCTCAGGTAAAGTATCTTCTAGTCGCCTCTTGAGGGCTTTTATTCTAGAATGTGCCAGCACCGCAAGTTTAGAATCATCCGCTTCTAGGGCTGAGCAATCCCTAAACACCGCTATCACACCTTTAGGGTGGTTTCCGTTTGATAAAAGATCTGCAAAAAATACATTGAAGTTGTTAATCCTGTGATGTTATGAAATATGTAGTATCTATACTGATATATACAGTGACTAAAGCAGAAATAACGAGTACCTAGCATTCGTTATCGCTTTTCCAGTACGTGATTAACTGTGACTTTCAGATTAAATTGGATGAAAAATAAGGATTTCATTAATCAATGCACCTACTCAAAATGGTGTAAAATTGTTCAAAAAAACAGATTAATTATTTACGGTATTTGATTGTCCTCATAAATGAAGTTTTGAATTTTGCATATAAAAACATATTATATAATTCGCACAGGCTTAGTTTTCTAGAACATAAGTAGCAGAGTACCACGGTAAATATAAATAGCACAGTTCATTAACTAGGTATTTGTAAATATAGGTACGAAATTAGTTATAGTGGTGGTCAAAGAATAGGTATACACTGCACCTGTGTTTAAAGCCTGATTCAATAAAATATTAATGTAACTATTATTAACCTCTATGTAGTTTTAAATTTTGTCTGTGTTTAAGTAGGTAGTTTTAAGAAGGTGCTCAATTTTGAAGTGTTTTTATAACAAAGTCGTCTTCAGCAATTGGCAGTCAAGCTAAACATCAACATCATATTTTACAGTAACGCGTTTTTAATTGAAATGCCTCTAATTGTACTTTTAAATAGCTCTCACATAAAAACAAACAACAGGGACATGAATTTTAAACTTTACTACAAATGAAAGGCTAATAAATGGTAAATGTTGTACGAAGCCACAAAGCTTTTTAGTGATATTAGATCGAGCTTTTATGCAGTTTTTACGACATAGCCGCCGTTGGCGATGTATCCCGCCATGTTTGGAAAAAAACGGCTTTTTGAATGGCGAACCTTATTTTCATTGGGGCTACGATAAAAACTCGGGAAATGTTTGGCTTCAGTTTAAGTTCGGGGATCGGTCTTCGTAAACGATTCAATAACGAACAAAAAACTTTGGTACGAGTTTTTTCAGTTTTCAGCAACGTAGTTGTTTTTTATCGAGTTTTTATATAAGGTAGTTCGAGTACGGGCTTCACAACACGTTTCGGAGTAGAGAACTACTGTTTGTCACACTTAATCTCTTCTAAGCTTAATAATGGATTCTGGTCATCGTCTCATCGTTGAGGATCTAGAGTAGGTACATAAGGTATTTCAGTCACCTTTTTACGACATCCACGAGATGGGTCCTTCCTATTCTAAAACCGGACACGGTACGACAAAATATAGACTAGGTAATTATTGTAATATGGCAGGTTTTGTACATTGGATCTTGAATGAGACGAGTCGAAGATACAAAATGATATATGTTATGTATATATATTTCAAACATCAATGAAAAGACTATGAAGGTGATTTATCAATCGTTCAATTGCCATATCACTGAGTATTTTGTATAATGTAGCAATGTAAACAACGTTATTAAAAATCATTACTTCTAGCCCTTCCAGCATCGTGTAGTTATTTCAATATAACACTCCAGTTCCAAAGCTTCCTCATTAAATTTATCAGTAATACCAGCTTTAATGTTGTTTCATTAAAGTCTTATTTAATACCGACCACTAATCCGTTTATGGGCTTACATTGCTGACAGCATTAACATTATTAACAGTCATGTGCAACGCCGTGTGTTTTCTATACGCTTGCGTTTTATGACCTTTTGTTTTAACGTTATCATATCACATTGAAAACGTGTCAACATAAAATTATTGTTCATGTATTTTAATAATCGTATTAACAAAATAATGTTATGCATACAATTTTAACACGGTTATTTTAGGATTACGCTATTGAAAACGATCAATATCAAACCACTGTTCAAAAGGATTTAAACTGGGTAAGCACATAAAGAGCATTTAAGTATGTATTTGTAATCATTTTGAACGTTAATAATTAGGAATCCCTACTGCTAGTTACGCTTAGTTTATCAATAATAGGTACTCAAAATGATGTTTGGGTGGTTGGAAGATTTTTCTACTTTTCTGCTAAGTTTATATGTATATTTACGTCAAATTCTGAAAACAAAATAGCGATGGAACGTGCGATTTACTGATGAAAGATGCGTGTCCATAACTTCTAATTGGTCAAAGTTATATTAATTAGCATAAAATATTTTAACAGGGAAGAACTTTTACGGCTCGTAGAATTTTTTCCCCGATGGGAAATAGTAAAAGCTGTAATTTCCATTCCGAAAGTCGGTTTAATCTCGTATAAAGTTTTACTATTCGCCGTAAAACTGGGGCACATAATATTTTTGGATTTATAGATCGTATTTTAGGACGAACTTTGTTACGGCGGAATTTCAAGTTACCAACTACGACGTCTTTATGCCTGTTACAAAATGTGCATAAGTTAATTTTAAAGAAAGTTATAAATCTCAAGCAGATTCTCGGGTTAAACATCTTCGCAGCATATTTTCATTCCGATAAAAAAACTCACTTAAATAGTTTGTACAACCTACATAAACAAGAATATTTCAAAAAGGATAAGATTATATTTAAAAATTCTCTTTTAACCTATGATAGCCTTTTTTCAATAATTTAGTTTCTATGAAAAATCTGGGGACCGGTAGCGCTCCCGCCAAGACGAGCCAAGCGAAGCGCAAATCTACCTTTCCTCGAAGCGCTTTGTCTATTTTTAGCACTCATAACTTGTGCTTGGATAAAACTTACCTAAAGCTAAATCGCACTGAATCTCTACCGGACTTCTTAGCAGGTCGGCGACGTCGGCTCCGTTGGAATGCGCTTCAAGCGCTAACGAGTTGAACGCCTTTTGCACTTCTCCGAGGCGACTTCGCTGCTCTTCTCTCTCCACGAGATCGCAGTACCTGAGAAATATACGTAGGTATTTACATATAGGCTATATTTTATAGTCCCACATGGTAGCAATCCGATTACAATGGTGAACTTATTTGATAAGACTGAAGAGAGAGCTTGGCTTGGGCGCGACATAATTTAACCCTTAAAGTCGCAAGATTTTTTTTTGTAAAAAAACATATTTTTTGTATTTTAATAGTTTAATTACTCTTAAAAGGCAACGTAAAAAATAATATAAATAATCCTAAATAAACAGTTTTTTAGTTATTATATGTATAGTATACTATACACTGCACCGACAGCAATAAAAAAAGAATTTAAGCAACTGTATAGCATACTATACAATACTACTTATTCGGTGCGAACATGATATGACACAAAACAGTTCCTGGTCTTCACGTAACAAAGGTGGACGTTGCATTTATTGCATTTAGTGTTGGCTTGACCCCCTTTACAAAATTTACATCTGCTGTAACCTTGTGTGCGTAGGCCAGTGGTCAACTTTGTCGAACCTTACGGGTCCATTTCAGTTCCTGTTTTTCTAATTTTTTTGCTCTCAGTTACTGTTTGTAAATCTTTCACAGCTACAGATCTATGTTCCTTTAGTAACCCTTCGTATATTTCATATCGAAAATCCTTTAAGCGGTCATTTTTTTTTAATTCCAGCCGCTTTTTCAAGAGCCACGCATTATTATAACGCAGATGTCGATTATTTGCGAGAATATATTATAATGCCATCTGTGGCTTTTAATACCTGTGCGATATAGTGATATATCGGGCTATCACGAATGCTGTCTGATTTGTCTAATAGATGAATCTCTCTTACGACGAATCTATGGAAGGTGCTGGTGAACTCGATCTTGAAGATGAACTGGGAGGGTTTGGTGGTAACTCATCTTTACTACTTGTACATGAATCTGGTCCAGGGGATAATTGCGGGGAATCGGTAGGTTTTAGTGCCTCATCTTCACTAACAAAATCACTTGCACATAAATCTGCATCGATATTCAGAATTAGAGTTAGGATACGCCTAGCACGGCCACGCTGTGCCAGCTGAAACAAGCGAAATAAGCATGCTAACTATGCCCCAAAACCAGTGCAAATAAAAAACGGATCAGCGTTCAAATTAGGTAGAAAATGTTAGTGTGAACTAGTACATTTTATGTCAAATCAAACAAAAAAATTAAAAAAAACCATATCAAATGTTAGTCAGAATAAGTAGCACTGTATAGTATACTACACACTACATAATTTCCGATTCGGTGGCAATGTATATTATGCTATACACAACAAAGTTAACCATATTTGCTCATGCAGTAGCAATGTATAGTATACTATACGTATACAAAAATCGATTGAAAAAGAGTACATAGAGTCATTGTCCATTGAAATACTTATGAAGAAAGGTCCGTCTATTATTTATAAACAATATTTAAGCAAAACGATACCCAACATGCACCATTTTCTATTTTTAAATAATTTTCTTACCTTGACTGACGTAAAAGCTCTCCGCATTGCTCTGTTAATTGTGCAACTGTGTTCAAATTCAAACGGTTGTCAAACGTCACTGTCCGTTTTTGACATTTTGGATTAATTCGGAAATGCGTTATAAAATACAAGAGGTGTTTTTTCGTGTTTTAGATGATAAAAATTTTTTTTGAAAGTAATGTATAGAATAATATACAAAATGACTTTAAGGGTTAATTCATTCTCCTACTCAACCAATTAATATTTTAATTGTTTCAAAAGTTTACGCATCCTTGAAGAAATCAGAGTTGTATTCTGCATTTAAATAAGTTGCTTGAAATTCGTCGAGTGTCTGATTACAGACAGCAATACTTAGTATTTGAGGTAGATTCTCTCTTTATCTAGAACTCTTGATATCAACAATAAGTTCTCAGATTTTTTAAATACTTTTTGTGAGCAATGACAAAGGGACTCGCTTATTCAATTGCTCGCCTATTTCATTATACCTGTAAACACGGCGTCTACGAATATATCGGATCGACAAACCTATAGCAGCCTTTCCCCAAAGCCGGCAACAATAATGGAAATAAATTGAATAGACGTAATCATTCCATCAATACCCGTCGTCCCTCTCACAACAAACGATAACCTGTAGGCAGTTTCAGGTGTAGCAATATTTATGTGCAAGGAGGCCTCTTTCCATCCGTTAAATTATTTATTTTACGATCCTACTGAGTGTCCGGATCTCGTTCCGAGGGAATGGCCATAAATTGTCATAGCCTAGATAGAGGAAGGAGTATAAAGGTTTTGCTTATCCGTACTTGAGCGACATATTCCTTAGAGTAGGGGAAATGAGATATTTTATTATCGTGTCGTTGGACCTGTTGATATTGTTTTTTGGGTCACGGCCGCCATGTAAATATTGGAGCTTGAGATCAGACTCGGCTTTAGAACAGGTGTGGTAATGTAACAAGTGCAGGGGGAGGGAAAGTCTTGAATATTTTGATACTCTACCTACTTGGTCTGTTAGAGATTCAATTTTCAGTTAATCTCAAAGGCGGCCTGAGTCTTGTCGGAATATACGGAAAGAAACCGATTTGCAATTTTAAATCGAAATTTACAGATAAATTGGGTTTTGTTAACGAAACTTAGTTTTATTTGGAACGCGCCGGTACTAAGGAACCGTTATATAAGCCACGGGGACAAATTTCGCACGACATATTGTGTCGGCAACATGTCGAGCGAAGCCAGCCGATTTCGCCTGACATAAATATCTAGCGAGGAATTGGGATTGTCTAAAAAAAAATACCTATCCTTTTTATATTTTTTTTGTGCAGAATAGTCAATTATAAGAAACCAATTTCAATGTTTTCTCATATAACTCGGTATTTTCTTCACTATTAATTATTGAAAGTATTTTGGTTGATGACGTCAGAGTTTCCATTGTGACGTCAGAGTTTCCATTGCCGGTGTCACACATCTGCTTATTGGACAAATTGATCATAAAACGTATGTGAAGCGCCGCCATTAACGTCTTTTCTATCTGTGGTGAAGTTGGCAAACTGTCATTAGTATCAATGTCAACATGATTCAACAATAACACAGGAAGATTTACGCGATCTTCTCCTATGAATTTTATATTTTCACAATCGTTACACATACCATAACATTCTGCGCGAAGCAGAAAGGTCCATAAACACATACCAGGTATTATCGAGACAAAACAGGACCCGGAGATAAGACAGCAAACTCAGTAGGCGAAAGTAAACCGAAAAACGTAATATATTAAAATATTTAGCGGAAAATCTTTCATGTGAGCGAAGCACATCGCTGCGCGGTTACACTGTTGCCTAATTATCTACCGAAAGTGCTTCTAAATCTAAACTATAATACAACAATATGAAAGTGAACAGTGGAAAAAACAAGAATGACAGTAACAAGATTGCCCATTTGCTTGTCATCTGTCATAAGATGAATGAAATGTCAGATTGCGGGTCCAAATTGAACTCCGTAGTATAATACACGCGTAAATAGCATAGAATTTGTAACCTTTGCAAATAAAGTACATTTTGGACCGTCTACGTCATGTCTGGGAATATCAAATGAAAGTCATTGCTTATTTTTCATGTAATAAATTCATTTTAGCAAAATAAAATAAAGTAAATACAGAAAACGATTTAAAAAGCATTTATCTCGAAATGGTTTTCGATTTACTATACATTGTAAAAAAATAGACAATCCCAATTGCGCGACTTATGTCATGTACGCGATAAACGTGTGGTACGATGTTGCCAGACTTTACCCGACGTCGCTGGCGACATGTGTCGCAGGACATTTGTCCCCTAGTGTATCCGTGGCTATACAATACCCGGCCATACCTAAAGATATAGATAGAGGTTAGAGCGAGACAACACTCTATCTGATAGAGTGTTGTCTCGCTCTAACTTACGTGACGCCAATTGTCTCTTTCCAATGAACGAAGTGCAATCTTAATGGCCGGGTAACTGAAGTTTCTTTATTTTCTTAAAATTTGAACACTCAAGGGTCTAACTGAAGTCATTAGCTTCGTTGTTTCTCCAGATAGCACGTCACACTCAGGAAAGTTTTGAATAGTTCGAGCATAACAGCTTTTTAACAATCCCCTTATGGACAGCGTCTACAATATTTTAATAGCCAAGCTTCATCTTTTACAAAATATTTATACTAAGGTTCATGACACTCAAAATTCAATTCTTGAGTTCTATGTTCGTTGTTAATTTCTCATTTTTACATTTCTATTGCACTTCTTTAGCCAGTAAAGAAATCATAATTATAATTTTATTTTCAGCATTTTCGAATTTTATGGTAGTTTTAATTGAACACTAATTTAATTAGATATCGAACTTAATTACATAACAAATATTTTTTAGGTTAAGAAAAGTTTCTTGTTGTTTTTTTTCTTTGAAATTTGGTCCGACATCTTGTTTTTCTTCCCCAACATTTTAATAAAAGCCTAAATTTACAATAAATCGCAAACCTAACGAAAAGATACTGTTCAGCAGGCGTAAATATTTGACAGTCAATAGCCATTAACGCCAATTAAAAGAAAATATTTTTATTTTTAAATGGATTTCTTCAATACAGCCCCAGTCTCGCCAGTGTTTTATTGAATTGAGATAAAAAAGGTTAAGTATTTATTTAAAATTCGACTTAATTGTTTTAAAAATGCGTTTATAAGTGTATCGGCCCTGGAATTTTACTAAGTAAATTTAGTCTACGTTTCCACAATGAGAAGGTGAAACTCATTCAAAAACCTCACAGAACTGATTAATCTATTTCTCAAAGACTATAAATTCAGGTGTAACTTTGCAGTGAGGTCATGTTACTGCAAATTTGTAACGCAAACAGGTATATGCCTATTACACGTGACTTGGCTCTCAATATTTCGCAGCGCAAAGTGAGTTCATTTAATTATTTTTATATGTACTACGAATAATATCTCCACGTAACAGTAACAACGATGAGATCATTAACAAATAATTACCTACCATTTATTGTCTCCTTCTAGATGGTAGTTGCCGTCTGCGTGAAGTCTATAGCAAGCTTGTACCAACGCAGCCTGCGGTGAGTCGGACTTGACCAGATTTTCGAACGTTTCTTCTTTGATCGTGAAAGGGAGAACTGGCAGGTACGAAGACGCGTCGCCACCGATGAGGCACTAATAAAAAAAAAACAACACGTGTAATAATATTCCACTACTTCACACAAATTAAAGGCACCTACACTGCTGAAAAATGTCAAAGGATAAAGTGTATTATGAGAATTCATCATACGTCATTGATACCCTTCCAACTCCAACACTTCTGCTGTGTGTACCGACTTTACGTTAGGGTGGTAGTGTGGCTGTAACTACGTCACGAAGTCAAATTACACTAGTTATAATTTCAAAACCGTTAGCCCAATATCTTGGAACGTACCTAGTTTTCTTCTTTACCTAAATTTAATAAAATGATTTTTTAACGAGGGTCTAAAGAACGTTATAGCAGCAATTATTTTTCTTTTGCAAATCGTTAAAATCTAACGGTTCATTTCGGACGGCAATTGAAAAAACCCCTTTGTTATTTTTTAATTTTCCCAAAAAAGAGAGCAGGAAAAATTGAGTCATTCAGCTTAGTCCGTCTCATTTGAATTAATCTTATTTTACGGAACGGAGCTCAAACGACAAAACAGGCTTTCTTTTTTACGGGCTTAAAAGTAGGTAAATAGCATTTTATTTTTATTTTGTTGACTTTTTCGGTGGTCGTCAACCGAATTTATTTGGCTTTTGTGAAACAACGAATTTGAGTCATAACCTTTTGCCGTTCCGGTACACAACGCTCATTATTTTATATAAAATGGACGAATAAGCTTTAAGGAATCAATTGAATCATGCAATATTTTGTGGAAGTCAAAATCAATCAACGAAAACCAGTCACCTTGCTAATTACTCGATTGCTTGATTTCTTTTTTGATTTGAATCTTAAGGAGTCGCGATCACTTTTGATGAGTTCCCGATATTACAACGCAGTTACATGCATCATGATCAAGGGTATTAAGATATGTCAGACACAATATAATTTAACCGTCAATCTTTCTAAACTGTTACCTACTTGTAAATAGATTGATAGATAATTTATCAGTAAAGCTTACTAGAAAGTATCCAGCCTTGGAGGTTTCGTTGCAGCAGCGAATCTCTTGCAGATGATGGCGTAGGAGTGCGGGGCTGGCCTCGTCGCCGCCGTCCGCGCCGTAGTGCATGTCCAGATACTCGACCTGGAAAAAGTATCAGTTATTAGGTATGTTCTGCTATATTAAATTATCCTCTAAACACATTGACTTACAATAAACAACTAGACACTCAGTCGCTAACAAAGGTTCCTCAAGAAACGTCCGAGTTGCTTTGTCTATGTGTTGTGTGTGTCAACACATCGACTTAGACAGATAACATTAACTTATTCGTTCAAATTGACACCTTATTTCGTGGCAGCAATGTTTAATATCAATGGCGTAGGATCGTGAGAAGTAATGACACGACGCCACGCGCTGGAAACCTGCCTGTCTCTTTTGTTCTCAATAGTAAGATTACGGTGCGAAAGAGACATATACATTGTTATCAAAGCGCGGTCGAAACACAACTGAACCAAAACTCTGAACAATAGACGCGTCGTTCAGACTTTTGCTTCGGACAGTTTTTGAGCGTGATTGGGAGTCTAGTTGTTTATTGTACGTCAATGTCTAAACATGACTCTTTTGTGAAGGAATCGCTGCGCTCGGCAGACTAAATCAAATCATTACCGTACAGCCTTGTCGTACAGCAAACATCAGATTATTTCCCCATCACACAAAGACAGGCTTCTCGGCTCGGCTAACCTCGACCATTAGTAAAGAGCTAGCACAACATTCAACGCATTCTAACAGAGCTATTGAGTGCAATTCTCCCGGCCCGCTTTCAATGCACCGCATCAATCCATTTACGAGCGGATAGTTTGGCCTGATTCGCCCGACGGCCATCGCATTTCAACTACCGAATGCCCCAAATAATCACTGACACCGGAGGAAAACCAGCCTAAGAAACACCGACCCAGCCTCAGACCTCAGAACAAGTGTTTAATTGATTGGCTCACGCTAAAATGTTTAATTTGTTCTATCATTTTTCATCATAGTGTAGCGTAAAGACTTATGTAAAGCCTTAAAATGGAGGGCTTTGGAGGTAAATGCTGGAACTAACAATGGAAATAAAAATGAGTATTTGTCTTTTTTTTTCTATCGTTCACTGGGGCTGCTTTGGTGCTTAGGCTGCTCTGTTGCCAGTGTCGTATTGCCTCAGCATGTTTGGGACAGCCTATTTCAACGCAGCAGTCTGAAGCATCCACATTGAAGCTAAAATACGCCGGCAGCGTATATGCAGTGACGTGTTGTCGGTCGGTGCGAACACGTTCATTAGAGCGTCATGTCACGATTTTAAGCACTTAAATTACTTGATATTAACTTTTGAGTTTCGACGAGGATAAATACTCTGAAAATTCCGGAGTTTCATGTTCCGCTGTCACAATTCTGTGTTCCATTTCGAAAGCGAAATGCGCTCGAAATCGCAGTCGCTTCTACTATGTATTTTATTTGGTGTCGTGAGGTGAGAGCCCTGGTCTGTGGGGTACTAGTGCTTTGAGAGGAAATTAAAAAGATACTAGTTAATGCCACAAAGGACCGAGCAGCTGATAGCTTCCCCGTACAGAAAAGACTCGTAGCTATTCAAAGAAGGAGCGTTGGCAGAATCCGCAGATAATTTACTTATACACCCATGAAGTAATGAAACCTATAGCAAAAGTAATAAGTAATATTATTTTAATGTCTACTATTTGGCACAAGAAAGTACTATTTGTTATACTATTAATTAAAAAGGAGCTGGCTCCACGCAAACCCCAAACGGATTCATAAAACTAAAACAATTTTTTTTTAAACTTATAGACACTTAACAACTTTCTAACACCTAATAATAACTACACAGTTTTTCCTGGGTTGAGCCCTGAAACTTTCTGCAGCTTATGATCGATCCGCATCACGTGGCAGTGCCTATTTTTTAACTTGGAAAGTTTTGAAGCGCTAAAAGCCGTGGATTAAGTTGAGTGACACGGTAATTTCATTTCTTTGGTCGTGTACAATATCTAAACAATTGCTTTACCTTCTACTATTGATAATCGTAAATTTATGTCGTCTTCGTTTTCCATAATGACTGACTGCTACACTAAAGAATCACAAAGTTTTCACAGGGACATTAAGAAAACTAAAAACACTTGACTGTAGTACTTTTGACAACGTATTTTGAAATTCGAATCTGGCAATTGTTTTTAGGTGTATCTTCAACAAGTGGTTCTAGACCAATCTCACCCCTTGAAGCGAGTTAAAATAAAAGGAACAATAAAATACCAATACCCTAGCTAGAATGAACCCCATAAAATTTAGGATGTATATAACTACTTCCACTTAAACTTATGTAAAGGTACGTACATTCTTCATCTTCATAATAAAACTTTTTAGGGCCTGATAACATCCTGCTGTTTATAGCATCGTACCCGTCATGAAGTAGGTAGCGTGTTCTAGTGACTAAACATTTTCTACCGACTTCAAAATACGAGGAGTATCTAATTCGATCTATTCGTCACTGTCTTCGCCAGCTTCAACGCGAAAAAAACAACTGAAAGAATTTAAATTTGGCAACGATAATACTAAAGTGCAATCGAATTGAGTCTTAACTCTGGACAGTTGAGTCTATCAAAACAATGGCGATAAACTTTAAAACGGCCGTTCCTTTCAGACGGGCTATTTTCGCCAACCGTTGATCCCGTGACCGTTTCTATTACACGCTCAGACGAAGCGGAATTTCCAGGTACCTTCCGGAATTGCAATCGGGTCGCGCACGCGATGCGGGCATTTTGGACAGTTCTCATGCTTGATAATTGACATGCGAACTGATGTTTGGGACCACATGGAACGTCCTGGAGATTTCTACTGGCTGTTGAATAAATTCAGAGAAATATCTACTGAAAAGTAAGATTAACAACAAGTATTTCTCTTTGTTGAAAGCATGTGAACCACAGATGCAGATAAATAAAGTAAAATTAAAACTCATGATGATTTCAAGGCTTTCTTGCATTAGATCGAATATTATGGTCAGAAGGGAGCCGAGTTAAGAAGGCTAATGAAATAATAATGTTAAACACAAAACCTTGCAAACTTTGTTTGTAATGCGCAAATTAAAAAACGTCATGTTTCGCTTCAAATTACACGGTTACATAAGATCTGTAGCTAGAATACTTATAGCATTGCATCTTAGTCCTCTAGGTTGGCAACGCATCTGCAATCCCCCCGGGATTGCGGGTGTCTATGGGCAGTGGTGATCACTTACCATCAGGTGACCCACTTGCTCGTTTGCCTTCCTATTCATATAAAAAAATAAATAAAAAAAAGCAACTTTTTAAACATTTCTTACAGTTACAATTCTTTTCCGACGTAATTCTTTTGCTTACGAGTTGCCTAATGAGAAGCAATTTCCACATCCACGGCTAATTTCAACAACAGAGTTACTCGCACGCCCTCTTTAAGAACCTAAGGCACAAACTAAACCTAACTACCCATTCGTAAACGGCACTTAACTACAACATGTAGGTAGTTAAGCAACTGTACATTTTGACGGCGTGCGCAAATGTAGGTCGGCGTAATATTCGACAATCCCTGCTCAGAACGGCCACTTGTGTCAAATAAGTTAACAGAAGACACCCGCAGACCAAAGTTATTTGTGTAGGTAACCCGGCGGAGTTTCCAACTTGTTCGGGATCCGCTGATGCCTAAATAAAGGCTATAGTTGAATAGGAGTCGGGAACTTGCTGCTAAAATATGGAGGAGTCTTGTACAAGTTATACGATATACATAGAGGCTGTTTTCGTGGCTAACTTTTTTCAAACAGAAGCTCCCACGCGGCCATTGCGTTGTAGAGTATAGTAACAAAACGCATAGATACGTATAAAATAAGTACCTATAGTCAACAAGATTTGTATCCAATTACGTGTGGAGTGAGAGAGCTGAGAGAGAGATGTCCGAATTAGTTCCCGTAAATACCAGAGTAAAAAGTTTTGCCCCAGTGCCTCCTCTTTTTACAGATTTCAATTTTCTAACATTGTTGCGGGGCTTATGAGCCACACAACTATGTTGTGCTTCAGTTAAAATGTTGTTTGGTTTGTATTATTACCTCAATATGTCGATCGTCGTACGTGGCCTGCAGTTCCGGCCCCACCATCTCGAGGATCTGACGTCTCTCCTCGCGGAAGTCTGCAAAAACAGAACAACTTTTAAATCCATGAAATGTAGACAACATCATTGTATTATGGTTCTAGTCATTTCTGTCCTGTCAACTCAGCGGAGTTTTACAATAGGCTTCTTTTAAAACTCTATTCCACACTCCCGACTACGACATGCTTGGGTAATAAGCCGGATAGCTAAATCGGGTGACGAAAACAAGTTGTAAAGGTCTTAGGCGGGCCAGAGTAGGCAGCGTACACAAAGTGGTACGTTACCCTTCCGCTGCCCGGCTCTCATGCAGTGATCTTCAGGTCATCAGTCCATCTTGTGGCATTTCTATGCTGCGTCTTCCGGTGCGTGGTCTCCACTCCCACCAGCCTTTATATCTCTTTGAAGCCTATGTTTAACAGTGAACTTTTGGCTGACGATGAAGACGATGATGCCCCTACTGCCTACCGCTGCCGACCATGGCTGTCTCACTACAGGCCATTAGTTGTAGGGTTGTAGAGTAAAGTAACATAACGCATATCTAAGCGTACATACTGTTACCTAAAATAAATACGTATAAGTCAATCTCTCTCTCGCTTGTTGTCTACCCACCATTGTACACGGATGCGACATATATCTTGCAGGCGCGCGGGCCGGGCCACTTGGCGCAGTTCTGGGTGCGGCCCTGCAGCGCCTGCAGCACGGCCGGCTCGGGCGCGCTCATCACGCCGCGCTCACCCGCCGCCGCCCGCGCACCTCATTCTGAGAACAACAACAACATTCTTACCAACAACAACAACATTTTTAGAACGACAACAGCACAATCGACACGTTCGTTATTGTGAATATTCTACTATATTAAAGAGTAAATGATATGAAATTAATGTGAACATAATAGAATATAACTATTCTAAGCAGGGTCTCAGGTATAACTTTACCCTTAATTTAATTTTAAACATGTGTTTTTAAACATTCGAATTGACATTTTTTTTTAATTATCTCAGTTTGACTAGAGACGCAATTTTTTGTTATTATACTAAACGCCATTCCAAATAACATTAAACACAGATTTAGATAACTATCTACTGACAATTATTGACTTTACCTACATGAATAAGAAAATGTCGAATCATAAGAAAATAGTGAACCAGTCTAAGTTAGGTACGTCTTTTGTATGTATTGCGTGCAAGGGCAGAATAACTTGTATAATAAAGATCTATTTCCCTCTTTATTGGGAACGAAATGCCCGCTTGGGGTCTGTTTTTGTAACGAATTGAATACCAAGTAGCAAAGATATTCCTCAAAATAGACCTTTAGAAGTAAACGACTCAATTATACTAAATATCCTATCATGAGAACTTTGAATTTAATACATTCATTACGACGTTGAAGTCGGTTAAAAAATGATGTCCGGAAATATTTTTTAATTCAACTAACACCGATTTAAATGTACGTTCTTTCTTTTACCTGTAATTCGTTAGTTTTCTGTTTGTATAGCAAAATAATTCGTGATGTTTGATTGTAATCATATTTTCCTAACCTCTGCTAATATATTTTTCTTATCGCCAAATATCAAAGATTTAGCAGGAATACAATCAAATTACTCCATATTTAAATAACTCCATTATTACATGTGATAGATTGTAACATGTCAACGCACTAATTCAATAAACATAAATCACGAGTATATATACAAAATTATTGACAGGGTTATTACAAATAATGTTTCTGTATCAAACATTTTATTTCGCGATTAAATAAAGGTTCTTGCCGTAATTTAGCAAGCCTTGTGCCGGCAAGCTTTCAGATTAACATCATTTACAAATAAATCACGGGTAAGAAGCCTGTTTATGTTCCCAAACATCGTAACTCTGGTATGATGCATTAGTTTCCCGTCAAAGTATGAAGGATCGCCTCATTTGAAACCGCTTTATATACGGAAGTTGAGATCGACTTAATGGAACCTAAAGTTTCATTCGATTTTTGATATATTCTTGTCAAGTTTCAAGAATAATGCAGCGTAAGGTAACTAACTATTCCACAATATTGTATATTTAACTATATAATGCGTTCACCGAAGTATGTTAACATTATTTTAATAAGAAGCTATAGTTTTGAGTAGACTACTTAAAACATCGTTTATTATTCGGCTAAAGAAGTAACATCAAAAAGTCAAAAAGAAATCAATTTCCATTTCCTGACCAGATACTTTTTTCACGACTCCAATTTGCAAACGAAATCAATTCAAAGAAAACGCAGCTCTATGCCAAAATAATTTATCTGAATAAGGCTTGTTAAGTGTTACAATGCACAAAAATATTGAATTGCCTGTTAACCTAAAAAAAAGGACGGACGTTGTTCCGGTCTCCTTTTCCAATTCAACAATACGGAGAGCTAAGAATCAGGCCCCTTCATGTAAATCGTATGCGGGGCGCCAGCTGCACGCACTGATTGTGCCGCTCTCGAACATATTTACAATTCTATTTCCAAATAGAATTCAGATTCATTGAATTTGTGTACAAAATCGACAGGAAACGTAAAATATTCAGTGTGAAATTTCCATAGAGGAAAACGGGACGATTAAAAAAAAAGCTTTGTCAAAAAACCATTCAGAAGGCGAGTGAACTTTTTAATTTTATATCAAAGGTAAAATACAAGTGTTATACTTTGGTATAAATCAAAATGAAGCACCAATATTTCAAAGGATGATTGCCTCTCACCACAGCTGGTTTAACAAAGGCGCGTATAACCAAACGCTATACTCGGAGCGTCCGTTATACCTCCTTGTAGGTAGACTATTCAGCGAGGAGATTTATAAGCCATACGATATACTTAAGATGGTCGTAATTGTCGCACGCGGTACCTACTTTTATTACTAGCACATGTTCCTAGTGTGACGGTCTTTGAAATATTACACTCGAAGCGTATTTTTACTGAAGAAAGATTGTGCAACATTTTTTTCGGTACTCCTACGAGACAAGTACTAGTAGGTACATTTTTTATGAATCCACAATGGTGAAACCGCAACCAGAAGTTACCTAGTAGGTAATTAAATATACATAACTAACAAAAAATATCACCTATCTAAGGACAGAGTTACGAGAAATCTTTCATCTCTGTTTAACCATAACTTCAGGAGCTACATATTTTATATACATATTAGTATGATTATTATCATCATAATAATAATCGTAATCACATTCTTCATCATAGTCATCAACTTTTATACTTACTTTAGTATGATCGTATTAGCCCTTCCATGCTGGTATTGGAGTAAAGAAAAATATAGCATGCACCAGTTGCTTCTCTTTCCGCGAGATGATAAAAGCTCATCGAGGAACGGGCGAAAATCGTAGAAATCAGGTTTTAGGCGATGCGGTTAGCAATCCATCACTATTTTGATCATGCCAAACGTGACCTGTAATTCTTATTACCTTAGGCTTTGTCTACCCCGTAAAGGATAAAGACGTTATTTACGTATGTATGTATCGTAGTGTGATTGTTTTCGCAGGGTTCGCCATCAATAATGCACCGCAGTTATCCCATTTGTTTATCGCGGCTCACGCACGTAGAATACATCCATAATTCTGTTGAATCGTTACCAGCGCGATTATCTGTAGAAGTATTCATTATTCAACGCTGGAATTAGTGACGGGAACAATATCTAGCTGTATATATTGTAGTAGCGTCATTTGTAACTATAGCCATTAGGGGAAAAAATAATGTCGACTTAGTCGCTAAATCTGGCTTAAGCATGAAAATTCACACATTTAACCATTTCCAATCGTGCATTTTACTTTTAAATAATACGGGGGCGTGACGCGTGACGGCGTCAGATGTACCTGCGACTCGATATCGCGTGTTCAGCGCTTAGTTCATACGCTACGTTACGAGATTGAATATTATTCATGTCGCTTTGTACTCCTATCAATAAATAAGTTTAAACTTATTCGAATAAAACAGCGTAGTCTTTGCAGCACTAGCTGGAATAATTCAGGGGACACGGGGAGCTTTACGCGTGACGGCGTCAGACGGACCTGCGTCTCGATATCGCGTGTTCAGCGCTCAGTTCATACGCTACGTTACGAGATTGAATATTATTCATGTCGCTTTGTACTTCTATCATTAAATAAGTTTACCAAATTTAAACTTATTCGAATAAAACAGCGTAGTCTTTGCGGCACTAGCTGGAATAATTCAGGGGACACGGGGGGCGTGACGCGTGACGGCGTCAGACGCACCTGCGTCTCGGTATGGCGTGTTCTGCGCTCAGTTCATACGCTACGTTACGAGATTGAATATTATTCATGTTGCTTTGTACTCCTACCCCACCTTATGTACTCCTATCAATAAATAAGTTTACGAAATTTAAACTTATTCGAATAAAACAACGGTCTTTGCAGCACTAGCTGGAATAATTCAGGGGACACGAGGGGCGTGACGCGTGACGCGTGACGGCGTCAGACGCACCTGCGTCTCGGTATGGCGTGTTCTGCGCTCAGTTCATACGGTACATTACGAGATTGAATATTATTCATGTCGTTTTTTACTCCTACCCCACTTCACTACATAATATAAAACAAAGTCGCTTTCCTGCCTGTCTGTCTGTCTGTCTGTGTGTATTTTGTTATGATTTTTTTTTAATAGATAGAGTGATTCAAGAGGAAGGTTTAGATGTATAATACACAGGCGAAATCGAGGGCAGAAGCTAGTTGTACTTATAAGTTTACCTTTTAGTTCATCTTTTAGTATCAAGTGTAGGTAATAATGTCTAGTCAAAGTTTCAAAAATTAGTACCATACGCTCTTACGCGGCGTAATGTAATAGGTATAGATAAAAAGTGTTAGGGGCACCATGCCTAATGAGGCCTAAATTGATTAATATTTTCTAAGTTTAGTATATTATTATTTTGCAATAATTTAAAATAATTTAATGTTTCGTTTCTTTTAAATGTCATAATTACAGTTACAGAGACAACACATACATAGGTAAGACTTAATGAAGGTTGAAAAAGAGTCCAGTTATAACATAAGCTTATAATTGTGCCTACACTGTTTCAAAACACTTATTTTTCCAATAAATATCTTCCAACTATAAGAACTTGTGAAGAACCCAACATTTCTCCTTACCCATTCAATATTCACGCGTGTGGCCTGCACATTATCCACCAACCCGGTAATCCTGGCCAGCGTTGGCACACAATTTGAAGTGACCGCATATCTACCCGTAAGCGTGTTATGGGTAGTCACCCGCGCAAACCAGGTTAAGGGCCGTTGTTTCTAAATACGTGTATTATACATGCCTTCGTATGTACACCCAGCGACAACATTTTCCACCTTCGCGCTTCTATCTACAAGGGTGAGGATGCTTAACTTACTTCGCCGACTGTAGGCACACCTGTCATTATCCTTCCCGAGGGGACGATTTGCGAATGTACACTTCGGGACCGAAGCAAATGTGGGTGCCTAATAAGCGTGGCCCTTAATTTGTATTGGATGTTCATTTTAATTGAAATAGCGATAATTCGAGGTGCCTGATATACCTCTATATATTTCACCAGCAGGGCTTGGAATTAACAGAAATGGAGTTCGGATTCCGACTAACAAAGTAGGTAAATTGGGCTCGATGGAAATCCTAGCTTAGTCTAGATTTGTTTAAAGCTTTTGATGCTTATACTAAAGTGGTATGTGTTTTGCTAATATATATCCGGCCGTTTGTTTTTGTGATAGGTTAAAAGGATTTTTCGGGCAACACTTTTACATTAGTTCACATCCGAAGGAAAGGGAAGGAGATAATAAATCTGAGCGTAGCGGATGTTGACCGGGAAAGCGAAGTCCACCAAAAGAATGGATCTACAGTTTCACGTGAAAACGCATTTAATTAATTTAAAATTGTTAGAATTGTTGAAAGCAAATCTACATTCTAAGAGTCTTTGTCTGCAGTCGTAGCTTATTAATTTCCATCTCAAATATTTGCCTTCGCAGATCCGCAAATTTATGAAATATCATATTGTAGACTGTTTAAGCGAAACTCAGTTTTTATGTTTAACTTTTCATTCCTTAGTTCTTTGAAAGTACAAAAGGAGCACAAGAGATTGTGAAGTTGTAAAAAGATAAAATAATGAAACTAATGTTATAAATGTGAAAGTTTGTGACGATGTGAGTGAGGAAGTGGAGGGAGAGTGTATGTTAGTTCCTTCTTCACGCTGAAACGACTTGACGGATTTCGATCAGATTTGGTACCCATAACTGGTACCCTAGATTAAAACATAGGCTACTTTTTGTCCCGGAAAATTGCATAGTTCCCGCGGGATAGCGATAAATAAATTATTTGCAGACGAAGTCGCGGGCAACACCATTTTCGAGCTAGTACGTACATAATTTTATTCTTGATTAGACATAAAATTAATGTAAGCAACAGGTTTATGTTTTTGATTCCGTCAAAAACTTTAACGTTATGAAAAAATTAGAGTTAAAATAAATTTAATTAAAAAAAAAACACGTACTTACCTAAAATTAAACACCTAATGAAGATGGTTTGACACTATGTCCTTATTAGTACAATCCTAATTATGTTATTTGCTGAAGTACTTAAAACAATCTAAAGCGATTGATAATTACGTGTACGAATTTCTGCACTTCAATGTCTCAAACGTATAGACCGATTTCGAGGAGGTTTTTTCATTCGAAAGCTAGTTTTCTTGCGGCGGCGATCTAGCAGTATTAGCTCTTTTTCAAAAAAAATTAAAGCATATTTGGCGTATTAATGATTTGCTTGGGGGAATTTATAACATTTTAATTAGGTACTAGCTGTTATTAATTTAAAAAAAATATACAAAATGTATTCTCTCTTAGGTTTTCTCGCATCATCAGGCCTTGTGATACATCAAACAGTACACTTCCCCGGGCAAAGGAATCGCAATGCTCTGCTCACTCTTGTTGAAAATGGACCCGTATATTAATCCTTAGACAATTATTCTATTGGGAACATGCACACATTTTACCTACTCACTCATAAACCTATGTTAACCGATCATTGCTTTGCCTTTATATTGATCACTTTGACACACATTTCACCCACTCGCTCATAAACGCTTGTTAAGTTTATGTTAACCGATCATTGCTTTTTATTTATATTGATCACTTTGCATTTGTGTTCGCTAGATAGGTATAAACAAACCACACGTTTTACTGTGACTGATTTGTAGCTTTTCGTAATTTTCTACACGATTAGATACCAGAGTTTCGTTCGGTAAGTAGTTTTCTATATGCACAGTGTATACATACATTTCACACAGGCGTATATTTTATGCAAATGTAGTTAATGATCATACAAATTATGTGATATTTTGTTAGTAACTTTTATATTATTGAAACGTAATCAATTTTTTAAAGTTTGTCTTAAGAGCAATGCAACATGTGAGTACAATTTCATTTGATAAGTGTCATGGCATGATGTCTACGTTGGTAGGTACTAGGTACGTCAATTTAATCGACGCATGATAAAATGAATAATACAAAAATAAAATTCAACTAATGTTGCTGTTACCTACAATATTTTTACGTTAATTGGTGTGTACCTATATTATCAGCTGCTTAAAATATATGCCCGTCTGAAATTAACACACTGTATACTTAAAACTTTTTTACACCACTTACTGAAAGACGTGAACCAGATTGGTTAGAATCAAGAGTGGAATCGATGACACTGTATTTTAATGCAGGTTGTTACTTTTAATTTTCTTTTTGTTATTGTGCTCAATCTAAATGTTACAAATGCAATAATAATAATAATATCTTTGGCTATTTACACAGATTAAAAAAATTAAACACTAGACTAATATACTTACAAAATAATACAAATCAGTTGGGGTATCTAAGGTTTTCAGTAGGAAGTCAGTTTTATAGTGTTTTTCTTGTAATAACTGTTTTATTCGTGATTACTTTAGAAACATGTAAATAATAAAGGGGCCTTTGGATCAGACATACTATGTTGTTAATTCGCAATTGTTTTCACACTTAATAAAAAGAAAAACCCGATTTAAACACATTTAGCTGAAATAAAGAAAAACACTAGGTACCTGAAGTAGGTAGGAGTCTACAGAATTTCGTTCCAATTTAAATAAAATTAGGTACATTTATAGTAGGCGGTGACAAATAAAAACAACAAAATTACAAAAAAGGAATCTGCTAATTTGTTTTTTTTTTTTTTGGATTATTAAATGCTTTCATTTTATTTCATTTCTAGTATTATTATTGTTTAGTATTATTTGAATCTGTAAAAATGTTAAGGTTTAATTAAAGCAATCTCCGGCCGTGTCGTGTTTCAGCCGAAATCCAGGAACGCCTGTCAAGACAAAACTAATTTACAAAATGCCCTACAGAATCCCAAAGTTAAAACTGAACTGAAACCTTACGGGAACACAAAATTAGATCGTCTAACGAGAAAGTTTCCTCTTGTTTAAACATAAGCACATTCGGTTCCCTAAGTATCCTCTTTTCCATACCGACTGCTTACAAAAGGTGAATAGGTATACTTACGTCAGGGAACCGACTATACTTGGGCGACCGATCATAGACCAGTGTTTGCATAACTTCGAGAAATATTTTTTTCTCAGAGATGAAACCTAGCTAGATCAACTTCGAAACTATCAAAATCTGTGCTGGTTAACAACGTCCTTCCATCACTGAAGACTTCGTCGCATGTTGATCAAAGTTTGGGTCGCCTATTTATTAATACAGAACCATCGATAGGCTTAAACAATAATAAATCTCCTCTTTAATGCGTAATAGAGATTATTGTAAGATCGCGTGTTCTAAACTACTGAGTCACGGGCGTTCCACCGTGCCCCGTTAACCGGTACGTATAGGTTGTGGCCCGGCATTATAACAACAATGTGGTGTTTTATGGCCGTGTCAACAAAAGGACGTTGATGTCGTGGTTGGGTTATTAAAAGAACATTAGCGTGGTGATAATTAAACGTTAATTATTCGATGGTTCAGATGGTAAGTAGTTATAATCATATGGTTATAATCATGGGCAAAGTGGCTGGAAAAAGAGCTGTTGGGCGCAGGAAGAAATCTTGGCTGCGAAATATCCTTGAATGGACTGGAATCACAAGTGCAGCGGAGCTTTTCAACCTGGCCAGGGACCGTGTAAAGTATGCGGAGCTGACTGCCAACCTTCACTAGTTGGAGAGGCACCATAAGAATGAATGAATGGTAAGTAGAGATGTGAAATTATGAGTATAGGTGATGCGTGTCTACCCGCTATATCCCACCACAGCAGTGGTCAGAGTAAGGTCGCAGATGTCGAATAAGAATAAGAAGTGGCAGTGGGCAGCATATATAGCCCGAAAATATGACTCATGGGACAAAGCGGTATTGGAGTGGTGACTTTGGGGTGAGAGGCCTAGAAGAAGACCACAAATGAGGAAAAAGAGTGACGTCAAGGCAATCGCAGGGACGAACTGGGTCTACGTGGCGCAGGACAGAGTCAAGTGGAAAAATCTGAAGGAGGCTAAGAAGAAGAGAAGAAGAAGAGCGCTTTAAGCCTAAGCGTAAATGTTTTGTAACAAGAAGATTAAGCAGAACGAAAAAATTGCAAAACAATTAGAGAACAGCTGGTGTGCATGGACAAATCAAGCTAACTTTTATTAGAACCTGAAATATTTCACCCAAACTTAACTCATTTTTTATGCATGACGAAAGTTTTCGCCTCGAAACCTAATCTAGCTCTAATTCAGGTGGATTCCGGTCCAGTGAGACGACTTTATTCCCATAATCCTATAAGATGGCAAAATGGCGGCATAGGTAAGGAGGATTACTTACTTCGAAATGGAATGTAAAATGTATTAAAGAGAAGCACTTTTCAAGGATAGGTATGGAAGAGTAGATATTTTTACATTTTATTTGGTGGAATAATAGATTTTTAGTCCTGTGTAGTTGTAGGTATATAATACCTAAGCCGTCATGAAAAAAAAATCTCTTTTTGTTGCCAAACCATCACAAGTTTAGTACATTTTGATACTACTAAATCGAGTTTTATTTTTTTCCAGCACAAGACGTTTGGTGATGTTAATCTGGTTGAGTTCAAAAGTTATATATTTTTACAAAACGTGTAGTCTTCCATACTGGTCTGGGAGCAAAGAAAAAGTATAGAATGTACCAGTTGCTTCACTACCCGCGCAGATGGTAAAAACCCATCGACGGAATGGGCGAAGATAATAGGAATCATGTTATAGGCGATGAGGCTAGCAACCCATCACTATTTTGATTCCATTTTTCCACCTATAGGCCCACAATCTTGCTAAATGTGGCCTGTAGGTACCTGTGACGTTAGGCTCTGTCTAACCCGTAAGGGATAAAGACGTGATTTGTGTATGTGTGTATGTATGTATAGTTAAATTTTTGTGGCATGCCAGGCCCCTCCAATAGTCGCTGATAAGTGACAATTCTGTTTACATTACAAACTCGGCAAGAATCTACGCTGGTTGGCTTCATATTGATTAGATACGCGTTGCATTTTGAATTGTCATTTATCACCGACTATTGTCGAGATGGTGAAATAGGAGCCAGAAGTTTTTCAAGTCAATTGTTCCGTATGATTAACAACCAGTCATCAATGTAAAGTTTGTAAACCCCACCCGTATCCTAAATTCATATTGGCACCACCCAGTCCTTAATATGATATCGAACGAAAAGAAAAATGTTCTCACGAAAAAGAATTTGCTTACAAAGTTATGAAGACACGGCCAAGTCTTTTGTGTAAAAAGATTTTCGTGTTATTTCAAAAAAAGTAAAGAGGTTGGCGTTTTCAATGAGTCTTGAAATCTCAAGAGAGATCTTTCCGCAATCATTAAAACTTTGACATCATTTTTTCGGACAAATGAGAGGGCTGCCTTTATTATAAAAGATGACTCGTGGCGATTGTGAAGACCCTAGAAATAATGGTATCAGGAGATTCTGATTTTTTGATTCTTAAACTTTTAACTGTCCTACTACAAAAACTTAGACATGCCTAAAACGACTGATTCTTTCCAAATATTCCACGTAGCGAAAGTTCGCTTGTTTTTGTAATCCCATTCACCGATTTCTATTTCAAATTGTTTGTTTACGTATTCATCATATTTTTATCTGCTCACTTCTAAATAAAACTTGCGAGATCACAGAGTTTTATTATGGGAACATTACAAAACGTACGTTACGCTAACCATATAACCATCTTTCTTCGGGACCGCAGTAATAATTGAATGAAATATTAATACAGCCATTAAATAAACGCTATCGGAAAATAGGAGCGTTAAGGAAATGTTATATAATTTATATGGCGTAGTAATTCGTACGTACATGTTCGCGTGACTGGAAGGTATAATTTGTGTGAACCGTGAAAACAAGTGACTAGCTTTGAGCCGGCACTTTGTCCTCAATACTATTAGAAAATTAGGAAAGTCTATGGTAAGGATACATTTTGTTGTAAGTAAATAGAAGTAACTATTACACGTGGCTTATCTCGCGTGAACCATTAGATTGGCGGTCCAAATTCTAGGATTTTACTGGATTCCCATGAGGTGCTGTTGAATGTTCTCACCATTGAAGTGAAAAGCAGAATGTAAAATCCTACTAATATTATAAATGTGAAAGTTTGTGAGTTTGGATGTTTGTTACTCTTTCACGTCAGAACGGCTGGACAGATCTGGATGAAATTTGGAACATAGATAGATTATAGTCTGGAATAACACATAGGCTACTTTTTATCCCGGAAAAATGAACGGTTCCCGAGGGATATATGATGATGATGATGATGATGAATATATTACTACTAAGTGGGTACTATTACTACTATTACGTCGCGATGTAGTAATAGTAATTATAGTAATAGTAAATAGCGAAAAAAACAAAAACAAATATATCCCTCGGGAACCGTTCATTTTTCCGGGATAAAAAGTAAATCAACCATCTGCGAGCTATTCTGGCGTGCGCTGCCAAAACCGTTACACATGTACCCCCTTATTCATAAACGCTCTATAGGCCTCTGCTAACTTAGCGATCGTTTGTCCTTATCTGTGAAAGGTAAATGTCAAAGTGACAGATAAGGACAAACGATTGCTAAGTTAGCAGAGGCCTATAGAGCGTTTATGAATAAGGGGGTTAATCTATACTAATATTATCTATACTAATATTATAAAGAGGAAAGATTTGTTTGTTTGTTTGTTTGAATTGAATAGGCTCCGAAACTACTGGACCGATTTCAAAAATTCTTTTGCCGTTAGAAAGCTACATTATCACTGAGTGACATAGGCTACTTTTTACCGCGGGAAAATACCTTTTCCTACGGGAAAATTATTTTTTTATAAATGTGTGGGTATATCTCATCATCATCATCATCATCATCATCATCATCATCATCATCATCATCATCATCATCATCATCAGCCTATGTTAGTCCACTGCTGGACATAGGCCTTCCCTAATGAGCGCCACAGCGCCCTGTCTTTAACTTGAAGCATCCAGCATCTGCCTGCAGTCTTTCGCAGATCGTCATCCCACCTGGCCGGAGGGCGTCCTACACTACGTTTGCCAAGTCGCGGTCTCCACTCAAGAACACGTTTCCCCCAGCGGTTGTCGGTTCTTCGCGAGATATGGCCGGCCCACTGCCACTTCAGCTTACTAATTCTTTGAGCTATGTCGGTAACTCTGGTTCTCTGTCGGATGTATTCGTTACGAATCCTGTCCTTCAGAGAGACTCCGAGCATAGCTCTTTCCATAGCTCGCTGAGCGACTTTGAACTGGTGGACCAACCCTACCGTGAGTGTCCACGTCTCAGCTCCGTAGGTCATGACGGGTAGGACGCACTGATAAGGAAAAAACGGGAATTATATATTCGATTCCGAGTGACGCTATCTCAGTAACTATAATAACAGACTCTTCAAATTTGATACAAAAGTAAGTGATTACAAAACTAAGAAACTAATTTCAGGATGTTTGGAGATTCCCACGGGATAAGGAAAAATCGGGATTTATATATTCAGTTCTTACGGGAACGGGAAAAACGGGAACAGGCAGAAAGTTGAAATTTGTCACGTAGGTTTATTCGGGAGTGTAGGGGAACACTAAGAAAGGATTTTCCGAAACGCCCACAGGGACGAGAAAAAACGGGATTTTACGTTTCGAGACGAAACAGCTGAAGAAAGAGACTTAACATTTATAACGTGTGTTTCTTTAAAGGTTTTAAGTGAACTCCGAAAGCACTCCCCAAAATTTCCACGGGAACGGGAAAAACTTATTTTTTCGTTTTACATCTTAGCGCGTACGAAGTCGTGGGCAAAAGCTATTTAGGATATATTTTAGGACAGCCCTATAGGTTAGGTTAGGTTTGTTTTATAAAAATCCTGCAATATTTACAGTTTCAGAAAAATTAAGGCAGCGGGGCAATGCGGGGGCTTGCTTGCATGCTTGCTTGAGTCCTTGCTTTGCATGCTTGATTGCATACTTGCTTTCATGCATGCTTGCTTGCGAGCTTACTTGTATGCATGCTTGCTTGCACGCTTGCTTGGCATGCTTACTTGCATGCTCACTGCGTGCTTGCTTGCACGCTTGCATGTCATGCTTTCATGCATTCTCGCTGAGTGCTTGCTTGCACGCTTGCTTGCATGCTTGCTTGCATGCTTGCTTTGCCTGCTTTCATGCCTGCTTGCATGCCTGCTTGCATGCCTGCTTGCATACTTACATGCTTGCATGCCTGCTTGCATGCCTGTTTGCATGCCTGCTTGCATACTTACATGCTTGCATGCTTGCTTGAAAGCTTGCAGGTTTGCTTGCTTGCTTGCTTGCATGCCTGCTTGCATATTTAGATGCTTGCATGCTTGCTTGCATGCCTGCTTGCATGCCTGCTTGCATACTTACATGCTTGCATGCTTGCTCGATTGCTTGCTTCTTTGAAATGCTCATGGTTCGCTTGCTTACTTGCATGCATGCTTGCTTGCACGCTTGCTTGGCATGCTTACTTGCATGCTCACTGCGTGCTTGCTTGCACGCTTGCATGTCATGCTTTCATGCATTCTCGCTGAGTGCTTGCTTGCACGCTTGCTTGCATGCTTGCTTGCATGCTTGCTTTGCCTGCTTTCATGCCTGCTTGCATGCCTGCTTGCATGCCTGCTTGCATACTTACATGCTTGCATGCTTGCTTGAAAGCTTGCAGTTTCGCTTGCTTGCTTGCTTAATTGCTTGCTTCTTTGAAATGCTCATGGTTCACGCGTGCGAAGCCGCGGGCAACAGCTAGTCGTTCATAAAACTAATTTTACCTTCGATTAAACTATCCATCCTCCCTTGCTCTTCGTGTAGGTATGCGTGTCAAATAAAATGGCGTTATTATCATCAATTTAGTCCTTTTTTGACGTGTTAGTATGTACAATAGATGTCCCCAGATCGAATAATTTTCCATTAGACTAGGTATTTTCGATGTTATCTGTGTAACCGATTGCTGCTGAATCAACAATACGTTCATGGTTTCTTTGTTTAACAGTGAACAGTTAATGCTACTGATAAGATATCTTCGTATTCCTAACGTACCGTAGGAATGTAAATATTTCTAAAACCTTGATGATACACACACACACGCTCCATCTCTATAGTCGTATATACATGCATCCCTAGCTTAAGTCAGGAGTAATAAAGCACTCTTTAACCGGGCATGATGTCTCACCAACCGCTCAACACCACATGACGACCCTGCGAGTGCGGCTTTGTTTGGCTAGGTTATCTTGATTGTTGGCTTGGTACTCCACAACGCTGTTAACTAAAATCCACTAAAAACGTCAAACAGATGCATCAAATTCCATAATACTGTATTCATTCATAACATTCTGAAATCAGGTAAAACGATGAACATGAATAAACGGAAATGTTAGGAGTCCTTTTTTGGACTAGTAATGAAAGTAGTGTTGATTGGAAATTGCGGCAACGATCGCGATAAATAGTTACTGTTTTGTACCTACGTCCTTGTCCGGATCAGTAAAGGCTGCACTCTTGACGCTAAGGATAAAATCATATTAAGACTCTTAAGTTTGGCGAGGGGGAAGGAGGGGGGAGGGAGTTCTTTGATAAGTATCTTCACTAAATGACGCCAGATTTAAGCATCGTCATTATCAGCCGGTACACTTTTAAAGCCTTTTCAAAGGAAATTCACAATGATCGATTTCTTCCTACTCACAGCTTATTATAGCATAAAAAGTAAGGATGGGGTTTTGTGCTCAGTGAAAACCACAAAAACCCAAGTGGGTGGCTCAAGGACGTGTGCACAAATGTCAAAACGTAGTTTATACCAGCCTCACTTTGTCGTTCACTGAACTCTATCATTACCTTTTTATTTGGTCTGAGCCTGCAGACGACAGCACGGACCCAATGGTCTCAGCTCTACGAACTACTACATTTCGAATAGGGCCCTGTCATATTAAACATTTCCAAAAGTTTTATAATTCCCTACTCTTATATCAACCGTATAATCCTGCCTATTACCACATCAGATAAGATTAGGGTTGCTAACACCCTGTATTTGGACGTATCGCAACCGCCTCGGAGCACCTGTTGCTGTATCGACCCGTTTTCTGCCCTGCCGTCGTTTTGTTCTCCTTGCATTGGTTGTAATAGGTATAATTACGATCTTAGGCCGAATAATTTCCTGGAGGTTGCCGAATACATTGAACACGAAAATTAACTTTGTAGAAATATATTTCGTAGCAGATCAGATTGTTTTGTAACTGGCACACGATCAAGCATAAATCGATTTAAGGACTCGATTCTCACACGTAGTTAATAGATTCAACATTCACAGTTTACTAATAAGAAATACATTAAGACTTATTTTCTACGGGATGAATTTCGACGCAATTGCATGCATCATGATTAAAAGATACGCAGAGATATCGTGAACTCGTTAAAGGTAATCACAATCTACGTAGGTGCCACAGAAAGTAGGTTCAAATTACATAGTAGCAACTAAGCATAGCCATGATTATTTCGTTATTGGCATATTATAATGGGCGAAGTTATCGAAATATTCGAATTCCGGCCAAGCTGAGCAACCTTTAGTCAGGGATTCCAGGCTTCCCCGCATTCGAACATTACTTAAATTTAGCGGTTGCGTGAGGTATTCTTGAGATTATTATTTCGAGGGAGCCTTACCCGGTTTCCCTTTTATCCACGTCGACATTTTATATTTAGCAGTGTGCACGAAAACATTTGTGAATTTTATGAACCCCCTGTCGGTGACATGAAATATAAACACGGGAGTAAAAGTTCCTGTTAAAACAAAGCTGGGTGGGAACGGGATTATACCTGGCGTTAAAACACACGAACATCCTTAGCAACGGAGGTTTACCTTGTAAAGGATGGACGTAACGCGGAAGCTTCAAAAAAGTTGTTAGTATTAGTTGCCACATTAAAATTACTAGTACCTAAATAGTGCCAGTAAATCTTCTACGTTTTATCCTTTATTGAAAATGTAAAATTTATTTTGTTTCTTCCATGCTGGTATGGGAGCAAAGAAAATACATAGAATATACCAGTTGCTTCTCCACCCGCGCAGATGGTAAAAGTCCAAAGATGGCAAAAATCATAGGAATCATGTTATTGGCGATGAGGCTAGCAACGCATCACTATTTTGATTTCATTTTCCACCTATACGCCCGCAATCTTGCTAATTTGGCCTGTAGGTACCTGTTACCTTAGGCTATGTCTACCCCGTAAGGGGTAAAGACGTGATTTGTATATGTATGTATGTATGTAATATTTAGGTTTCAGACTGTTCTGTGTGAATAAAGTTTCTGTCAAAAATTACATAGTTAATACAAGCTTTTTTTTGCTGACTGTACCTGCATTGTCATCCGTTCTACATCTGTGCACCAAATTTCAAGTCGATCTTACCGGACCCACCGTTGAAGAGTTCCCTCTGGCGAAAACTATCCTGGCTGGGTCGCCAAAACCAGATTATTGTATTGTCATCCGATTTACTCAAGTATGCGAAATTTCAGCGCAATTGGTTGAAGATATCTGCTTCAAAATCGAGGGGCAAGATTCCACCCGGACAAACATATACATACATATATTATACATTGCAAGTTAAATAAAAGCTTGTGTAAAAATACGTAAAATTTCATATTTATAATATTAAAAAAACAAATCCGGAAACATGCACAGTTTCCACTGGATAATAAATAAGAAATCAACTAAAACAACAATCCGCGATGTTTTTTTCCATACTAAAATCCTCACTTAGTCAAAGAAAATAAACTCGTATTTTTGTTAGAGGGAAGGAATTAAAGCAAATACCGAATAAGCCTAATTCATCCAAAGCACGATAAAGGAATTAGGAATGAAATACGCCACTCGGCTCAGCTACTGTTTTTTCTCATTATTGCCGGCGGCCCTCACAAATGAGCTCTCTCATCATTTTCACTGATATCTCTTATGCGAAAGATAAGCTTTGCCGATCTCCGTTTCTATTATCCCAACCTCGTTGGAAATTAGTCGCTATGAATACTACGAGCGTAAATCAAAGGATTAGGTACTGTAAACGTTTGCCTTTTTGTGTGAAAGGTTGAACATAATTTTCTCAATAATATTTATGGCTTTTCATTAAGCATTTAAGTTTGGGCTACAAGATTTGCCTGTCTAAAGCTTTCTAACAGTTTGCTCCAAAACTTTATCGACTCGTATATATATTTGTTACAATAAAATTAAGTTATATTTAAATTAAATAATTCACGTAAGGCCAGCATAATGCTGAGTTGCGCCCATTTTGTAAACATTTGTTCCTGTTTTTAATTTTTAGTATTTGATTCTAATTTTGAACTACTTTTTAAATTGATGCAAATTCTTTCTTTCGAATTAGGTACCTTTGTAATTTAAACGAACAGTCAACGTCGAAGGCCTTGCCAAAGGTTATACATATTTTTAACTAGCTTTTACCTGCGAGTTCGTCCGCGTAGAATTAAATAATCCGTTCACCATAAGATAACCTGTCTGAAGCCGGGGCGAAATTTAACGTGTCTGAGTGGAAAGACGTTAGTGATATTCTCATCTCGTAGCATCAAGGAGCGATATTAAATATTTCCCGTGCAGTCTGACTCCGAAGCACTTCCGTGGCCGAATACCTGATAATATCGATCGGGTTATACCTGCCGCTGACAATTAAAGATAATTTTACTTCTACTGTAAATACAAAATTTTGGATGGATATATTTTTATTAGATAGGTACACAATCATGTCAGAACGCTTTGAAAGCTTTGGTTGAAATTTGTCATAGAGATTAATAATAGTTGAATATTTAATGACGTTGCAATTCTTTCGCTTCAAAGTTATAATTGGAATTAGCGAAGAAAATATGTAGCTCTATTATTTCTACAATAAATACAGTGTGGCGATTAGTTGACGCTAAGTGGAAAAATACAATTAGCAGCTAGAAAAAGCGTTTCAAGCTTAAAATTAGCATCAACAATTAGCTCAACAAATGCAGCTGCAGTAAATTTTTGTATTTCTGTAGCTATATGTATGTCTAGTTTCAACTCGCAATGCATTTTGTATGAAACTCTATACGACTGCGCGCAGCTGGGTTATATTAAAAAGCATTTGCGGTGGATCATCGTCAAAATGATTCTGTAGAATGTAGCTTGCAAAAATACTGGCTCACTTCCCATATCAGGTTGTATGAAAAATTATCCGTTATATTTGCTTGTTAGTGTAGAATAATAGTACCACTATAAGGCATTTGGGTGACTTTAAGCGAAAGGAAAATGAGACATAGTGTGCATTTTTTAATGCTTATACTCATTCATCGATCAGCTGTGTGATACAGACTTAGTGGCACGTATTGTCCGCCGGGTCGTCTTCGAGCCTTATTTTTTATTATATGCTATCCATCCCCAGCAACCCAGATCAGAGGCACGATAGATCCAAATTGTGCTGACAGGATTCCAAAAAGATGTGCAGCAGTGCCTGATCGCTGCATCGACTTGGCTGAGGCACTGACATGCCATGCAGCTTACGGTATTTTACAGTCACTTTTTGTAATGATGTCAAATTCTAAGACCTTTTTACGTAATAAGCGTTGAAAATAATTGTAGTTGGATACCCTTTTAATGGCTTTTAGAGCATAAACTAAAAGTGAAACTTTACGATGTCCTACATTGTGTTCAAACTTTCAGGTACAATTTATTCACAAAGGCTTATGGAACTAGCCCCGCTGTTATTTAGAGGCTTACCGACGATGACCCAATTCTGGCCGTGTCTAATTGACACGTCACACATGCACTGTGGCTGGTGTTGCCACTCTACAATAGAAAAAACGGAAACGTATTGAGATAAAACAGGAATAGTTTAGTGATACAATACGATACAATACAAATACACTTTATTGAATACCACAAATCAGTACAAAACAATACAGAAACAAAGAACAAGGGAAACAAAAGGCGGTCTTATTGCTTATTAGCGATCTCTAATAGACAATAAGTCGGAGACAGTTGTAGTAGGCGGCGGAAACAAATAGACAGGAGAAACCCAAGAATGATAAAAACAACAATATTAACATAAATTATAGTACATAGCTAAGTAAATAAAATAAAATAATACATGCATACACACATACATACCTACACACATAACATAATTGTATAATACTTAAGGTACCCATACAAAATATATATTAGAATGTAATAACGAAAAATAAATAGATAATAACTATTATTATTGTGATGTTTAATGTCTGTGATAAAAATTACACATACTCTACTTTCCTTGGTCACGGCATCACGCGTGAACAGCTGGAACGATTTCGCAAATTCTTTTTTGTTGTATTTATTATTTTTAGAAGATTCTTATGAAACAATATCTAGAAAAAAAAACAGGAACGGGGACGAAGACGCGAGCAACAGCTAGTTGTTTACAGCAACTAAACAAGTAAAAAAAAATCAACGATCATTAATGGATTTACCCATATTTTCAGATAATTTCTGTTGATTTGAAATTAGAGCATATAGGCCTACATAAAAAATAGCACACGACTTTATCTATGTAGTATCAATAAAAAAAACATTTTGCTTGAGTAGTAGAGTAAGTTCCGTGCCTATTTATTTATTTATTTGTGAATCAATTAATAAAAAAAAACAACATAATGGTTGTTAAGTTTTGTTACTTTTTTACAAAAAAATCGCCTTTTCATAAAAACAAGAAGCTTTGATGTTAACAATTGAAATAAGATAGAAAACAGGGATGTAAACGAAGAAACGGCAAACCTACTGCTAAAACAGTAGGGTAACACTGGCTATGGCCTTTGTTGGTACAATATACACGTTAACACGTCGTTATACTGCATAATGACTGCACGTATTTGCATATGCTACTCAGGCAGATTGGTTCACACGTCACTTAACGAGATGCTGCGTGAGAGTGTTGATAGTGAATCTGTTGATACGCTGCAAAACGTTAGAAAAGTACCAGTACTGTTTTAACATGAGAATAGTACACATTAAAAGACAAATATATCTGCGAGTAGATGGTTAATTAATGGCCGAATTAAAATAATGTTAATCCTGTTTACTAATGCGATAATTTGTTTAATTCTACTTTCCACCTAAACTATACGCTCACAATCTTTCTAAACGTGGCCTTTACGTCTCTGTCTACCACGTAAGGCACAAAGACGTGATTAATCTATGTATAATTTGTTTTACTATTTAATTACTAATTGTTAAGCCCAGTTTAAAAGTGCAAGAAAAATCCGGCAAATTCGTTACTGCGCCAGACCACGCATAGTACGCGTCAAAAGTCGACCCAGTGCCGCGATGTAATGCGATTTGCTGGATTTTTGTCTCAAGTCTGAGCATGTGCATAAAGCGTACCTACTAAGTAGGTAACTACTACTGCTTTTTGAGCTGTGTAAAATGAGCCGGTGGCTGCATAATATTCAAATCGGATTCATTTTATTTAAACTAAACAGGTCGGTCTTAATAGAAGGGTCGCAAGATGTCGTGAGGTTTTGTGTCGGACTAGAGACAACGAAAATAATGTCCGGGTACTTCGAAAAGCCTCGCACAGTGATAAAACAATGATACCCGCCTCTTCAGTCCCTTCAAGACCATGGACATCGCAGCGTATCCGAAACGTAGAGGTAAATAATAAAAATTGTACACGAATAAAACCAGTTTAGTAATAATAGTAAAACGAAAGTCGCGTGACACAAGAGTACTTACGTAAAAATTATTACTTATGTACGCGAATTTGTATGTACAAGACTTTTAGTAGCACCAACCAAGCTAGTTTATTACCAACTTTCTTGTTAACCGTCTGGCGACCAAGAGCGTGCAAGAAAAACGTTGCCAAATCATAACAAAGCCGCTCGAATTTGAAGCTATAAAACTGAAATAGCACGAAACGTGTTATCCGCTTATAGGTTACGTGTTAATTGTTCCACATCCCGCGTTGTAACACTTCCAAGAATTTCCGCTAATTCGGAAGCAGATGCAGGCTATTGTAAGTTTATGGCCGCGTACCTTCCTTCGGCCTTTGAACTTTCTACTTTTGGACTACTTATTCAATTTTATTTCTTGAAATATGAGATACTTAAGTGTTTATAATTGTTAGGGCCGAGTCGACTATTACCACCGTCAAACACGCTACGATTTTATGAAGAACGAAAGTAAAATCACTAATTATATGAGTGAAGCTACAAATCAACAGGGTTCCGATTCTCGTAGCTCGTAAGAATTTCCTACTAATTGGTAGTAATTTTAGATTACACAGCATGATTCTAAAACCTTAGCCTTAGTCATTTAGAAACATGATCGCATCCAATTTTATTTTTTAAAATAAATAGGTACTGTGAAAACACATAAAATACCTACCAAATTCTGATTTTAATAGATAGAAAGTTCAATGCCAAATTGAGGAATCCCAATATGAGTAACCACAACCTACCTATCTGGGTTATAATTATTGTTAATTAATTCAGCTTATCAAACAGTACCGATCAAATCTCTGGACTATGATTTGGTTTGCTGAAGATCATTCAATTAATTCAGTGTACATCAAACAGCGTTTACAATTAAATCAGATTCTACGATAAACATTTTGTTTCATTTCACTTTTATTTCAGTTTTATTGAACTACATAGGTTGTCTTTTTAATTTGGAAGTGGTTTGTACAATACTATTTAATTGAATGGAGTCATTGTTTAAATTATAATAATAATAATTATTATTATGAGCCTATTATGTCCCACTGAGCAAAGGCTTCCCCCAACGCTTCCACTGCTCTCGGTCTGCTGCGGTACGTGTCCCGCCATCACCGTCTGGGTCTGCCGGGCCTCCGCTTTGAGTTAGTGAGACTCCACTTAGTGGTTGTCTTGGCTCTTAGCGCATCCGGGATACGGCAAGCATGACCAGCCCAGTCCCATTTCAGCTTTGCCGCCTTTTTACCAACGTCTTTTTTTTTTTTTTTTTTATATGAATAGGAAGGCAAACGAGCAAGTGGGTCACCTGATGGTAAGTGATCACCACTGCCCATAGACACCCGCAACCCCGGAGGGATTGCAGATGCGACTAGATTCATGGAGCGCAGGTCGATGTTCCGGATTCGATCCACTAGTTTTACACCTAGCATGCTGCGTTCCATGTCTCGCTGGCAAACCCCGATTTTGGACTTGAGAGCCTATGTCAAAGACCAAGTTTGAGCATCGTAGGTGAGTATCGTCCCCGAAACCTCCTGCATACTAAAGAATTGCTCGTTTAAAAGTATTAGATTTAATTAGCTTAATTTCATTTTCAGAGTAAACATAATGAATGAAACTCAATTAATTTAGTAATTAAAACAAGAGATTAAAAGATAATTCTGGTTCGTGACTGAATACAAATGTTCATAAATTTCTGTTGTGAGTCCTACTGTATGCAGAAGTATAGTGATGCGCAACTCTGTTAATGTTTATTCAGTTTAAAAATAGACAATAGTTTCTAACAACAGTCTGCGATGCTAGTTTGTTATTCGTTAGCGAATAAAACGATTTAAGGTGGAAAAGACCTTGAGATGCGTCTAGTTGAATAATAGTTTCTTCAGTAGTACGCGTGTGTGCCTCGTAGTATTGCAATATTTCTTTTACTAACGAGTTCTAAAAAATATTACGTCCTAGTTATTGTAGTAAAATGTTGTCTTTATGCTTTTTGCTTTATGTTTAGCGTGTTTAAAAACGAATACCTACAGGGGGCTACCATGACGTCCTAATGCGATTCTGTTTAGGTTCGTTCACTGTCAGGTCCGTCCTAAGATGACGGCTAGAACCTGAACTGAGTCGGAATTGAATCGCATTAAGACGTCATGGTAAGGCACCAGGAGCTCAATTTAAATCTTGAAACGATTTTTTCGTCATAATTTCTTACAATTGTAATAGAGGCGTTAATTTAAGAGTTGGTAACCGACAGGCACAGTCGAGTGGGCCGCTGGAGACGAACAAAGGCGCGTTACCCGCTTAAGCAAGCGTTAGTAATTCGATTTTAAACCCTACTGACAGAGAAGCTTGACTTTCACGCCACGCAAATTTGTCTCGGATAATGAGCAAACAGAAAGAAATCATAAAGACGGTTGCTCATTTAAAAAATACTTAAAGAGTTTCTTCAAGACTTATTAATAATTTGTTAAATTGGTTAGGTTAGGTTAGGTTCGAGAAAAGGTAGTGGCCAGCCTTCTCTTTTTTCGTCTTGTCGTTCAATCGACAATTTATATTACCTAAGACCAGTTTGACTTAAAAATGACGACAAACATCAAATTAATTATTTGATTTAAAACTACCCAAAATAGCAGTGGGAAATTATTTCAGGTTGGCTATAATTTAAAAAGCTTTAAGTCTCAGAAATCTAACATACAAACACATCTACACTAACATTCAGGCTTCTCGAACCCAGACCAGCATGAAAGCATCTTTACTCCCAGACCAGCATGACAGCATTTCATACTGAAATAAAACCAGGAAGATGTACATTTTTGTATGAATTTTACGCAATAATCTTCCAAAAGACAGCACGTCGCATGCAAATGCAATGCTCGTTATGTGAGGAAAATTGTGAAAATTTTCATCTTGGTTTCCTATTGTTCCCCTCAGCCACACTATACCGGAACAAATAAGAAAGCCTCAGGTTTCAGGCAATAGAAAGGGTAAGTGTGTTTTGTAAACGAGAACGAGTTCGATTTCCTGGAACGGTTATTTGTTTTGTCTGCCCGCAAGGTACACTTTTAATGGAGTTTTTTTTCACTATCCTGAAGCTAAAAGCTGGCTAAGTAAAACAAGTGAAGTGCAAAAACGGCTAAAACATCTGCGTTTAAAAGTATTTACTGAAAATTACTGGGACATGATGTATTCCATCTTAGTTATCTAGACTGGCAACGCGTCTGCAATCATTACCACAAAATAGATACTTTACTTTTATACCTACGCTCAGCGGTCGCATTAAGGTTGTCAATTATGGCTTATGTACAAAAAAATAACGTGGTATTGGCACTCGTATTTTGTTTGATTTATTGTTAAGAATGAAACAGGAAGACTGGAAATACAAATTAATAATAACTAAAATATTTTAATTTTTTATTGCATAATTTTTGTTATATTACAAATTTGTCAAAGAAAATATCTAGCGACATTGGCCAGTCCACTGAACAGTTATAATAACTTTTTTTGATGCTACATTATTGCATATAATGTTCACAGACGCGTCTCAAGCGGATGGTACTCGCGCTCGCACTGGTCCGAACCGGTCCCGCAAATACCGTGTCCGTGAGCAGTGTCTATGTGTGCGTTGCTCGAGCGCACTTTGTATGTAGATTACCTTCTATACCTATTTATTTTGTGTTATTACTTTTTATCGGATACTTCCTCGTTTGTCACGCTAACTCATAGAAAATTGGCAGATTTCAACGGTTACATACTTTACCGTAACCTACCAAACCATTGGTCAGACTAGATTGGACTTCAAAACAAGTTGTATCATCTATTTCATACATATATTTGAGAAGCTTTACCTACTCATAGAACGTTGTCAAGCTTCTTAATTTAACATTCTTTTCTCTTTTTGACATTAAAATTTGCTAGACAAATACAAAGCAAACGTTTTGCTGTAGTTTTATAGACTTGATAAATCCAAAATGCAAGCTATTCATCACACATCCATCATCCCACAAATCTAACCAGACTGTGGTTAACATTCTATGAAACTAGACTACACGATAATTACTCAAATGGATCGGAATCCCGAGAGCATTGCTGTAGGGTCTGTATTCAGCACACTTGTACCATATCAATGCACGACGTAAGCGAGATTGTATCTAGTGAAGTGAAATGCAATCGCGTTTGCAAGAATATTTTCAGGCTACATAGTCGCGGGGCAACTGAAAAGTAAGCGACAACGGAAAAAAATGTGTATCAACTTTCCTTTGGGAAGAACTCATACAAAGTATATCAGACAAGTTCGTTTGAACTGTGGATCTTTTAATAGTCATGCTCTCATGCTACACACGAAATTTCAGTTATACGCGCAACGCGCCAAACTCGCGCGTAACTTTACTGTGATTTAGACTCTGTCGTGTAGACATCGGTTTGTTTGTTTTATCCCTCGCTTAATCTCTCGCATGTGATGCGACAACTGTGTAACGCTGTTGATCCACCAGAGACGAGAGAAGATACGGAATGGAGTGCGAAGTAAAACTTCACCAACAGGAAAGTAGCCGTGGTGGCCTAGTGGGTTCACCTATGGCCTCCAAAGCGGAAGGTTGCACGTTCAAACCCAAGCTTGACCATTGGAGTATTTTGGAACGTGCGAAATTACATTTGAAATTTTATCGTAAGTTTCCCGGTGAAGGAAAACCTAGTGAGGAACCTACACACACCAGCGAAGCATTCTGAGAGGCCTGTACCCAGCAGTAGGACATTTTTAGACCTGAAGATGATGACGAGGAAAGCAAAGCTAAGTGAAGCTAGAAATAAAATACTTATACGTAATCTCTTTGGCAGTTTTTTCCTTGCATATCTCTGGTGTTTGCGCAGCCTTAATCTGTCCCCGGAGCTGTTTGTATTGATTGAATGAAATCATTGAAACATTGATAGAACACATCACGCTGTTCCAAATTACTTAGCGCTAATGATACAAGCTCTGTTTGTGTAAGCTGTATTCATTAGTTGCTAATGCGGGTTTGTGCAATTCGTACAGGGTTTCGTTACATTTGACTAAAGTCGTTGGAGACTCTAGTTATCAAATATTTCAATTTAAAATGCATCCTTGAATTTTTATTGTTTATATATACAAAATGAAGAAATGTTGGGTTTTTCTGAATCAAAATCACTATAATATTATTTTTTGTAAAGAAAAGAGTGTCTTTTACATTGCTTGACAGTGTTGTGTCGTTTTTTATACAACTGAAAACAAAAAAAGCTGACACAATATTTTAAAGAAAATAAAACAATTTAGCTGGACAAATGGGTACCTGCAATTTAAATTTTGATATGTCATTTCCGATTTTTATGCGCACAATTATAAACCGTTCCATATGTAAGTATAACAGATTTAACCTTTATCAACCAAACTACCTATGATCAACAGAACACAAGCCACTAAACTAAATGGCCTGTCAGCGTCCGTAAGAGGTTATTTTGCCGTCTTACACGTCATTACACTCGGAAACCAACGGAAAAGGAACAAAGAAGTGTCATTATTTCCGCAGATATAATGCCGAGATAAGTGGGATAACGTACCTTTGATGAAGTAGAAGTAGTATATGTAGTGCGTTTCACGGTTTCGCCTATAATGAGGTAAAGGCGTGTGTACAGTGAAAAAACTACTCTTATTTACTTTGTTATAAGGCATTATAAAACTGTGTTTTGGATTCACACCAAAAAAGGAAAGACTGAATTCTGCTAACAATAAACTGAATACGGGAAAAATGACGCTTTGCTTTGTGCTGCTTGCATTTGTATGCGTGAAAATACCATACGTCTGTAATAACAGATTCGAATTCCAAACAAAACAGAAATATGGCTCATACGTCATGCCAAAATGAAAGTTGTCACCTATATACTCGTTTGCATGCATAATTCACTGTAGTTTAAACTGTTTCTTACAAATTGAAGGTATATTTTCCCCAAATGTTCAGATCTTTATGATCAGCTCGACTGCGTCGATACTTTTGACAATTTGTGTTTCCTATTATTTTTACCTCAATGAACGTTCCTCATTTATTGGAAAGTCGCTGCTCTTAAATTTATGACGAATTGCGTGTTCTGATGTTATTAACCTTATCTAGTGCAACGAATTTATTGATATTTAATGTTGCTCCGAAATTGAAGACCTCGTCCGCTGCGATATATCTGATGGCAAATTACTTTTCAGAGCTTTTTTTGGTTTTGCTTCTAACACGGACCATAATAAAGATTACCGTTAGACTAGATGAGCTCTGAAATAACTGAGACGAGACCGAAACAAGTGACAGCTCTGCTGACGGCATCGTGTTCAAAGTAATGAGCTTTATTCCTATCGTTAGAGAGTAGGTATTACTAAAGAGGCCCATAGACTGCAAGAAAAACCGTGTATCTATCTCGCTGACATATACGTATTATGTCGTTATTATCGCTCTTATTCTTCCATCGCCAATTTTATGGTGGTATATTCTAAAGAAATGGTACTTAGGAACCTACTTGATGACCACGTTTCATATTTTATAGTACAATTAATGAAGCTATGACAAATAGGTAATTATGATTAGAGTACGTATCGAATTTAACAATTAACTAGCACTTATCTTACGAGAGAGTAGAAAAAAAAGTACTTATGAATGAGCGAGTTGATGCTTATAAATGATCATTTCGACAAGTAAAACACTCAAAGATAGCGTGTAGGTATTTAATATTATTATATTGATAACGAAGTAGGTAAGTTAACAATTATCATGAACTGGCACGTGTTTTAACAAATATTACTAGCGACCCGCCCCGACTTCGCACGGGTGCAATCAGTGTTTCTCTACTATATTATGCATGTATTATACAGCATATAAACCTTCCTGGGCCCAAATCACCATTGGGTTCCGTGGGATTTATATCGGCGCAGATTCAGACCAAATAGGAGATGGCGGGAGGATTTAGATGCCTATCAAATAGAGTGGCAGGGCATGCTGGTGAGAAGGACGCGTGGCGAAAAGAAGGGGAGGGCTTTGCCCCGTAGTATGAAACTATAAAGGTGCGTCTACGCTAGGCGAGTCGAGCACAAGCCGAGCACGAGGGGAGCCGTTCGCGGCGTCAAGTGGGGGTCGAGGCTTGTAAGTCGGGCCACACTAGACCAATTGTGCTCGGCTCGCCTAGCGTAAACGCACCTTAATGCTATCAAATGAATCAAGAATGTTTTACTTTTTCGGTTTTACCGTTAGAAATCAAATTTCTAAATGTCAGTGAAAATTAGAACACATAGAAAAATCCTGCCGGCCATAGCTTTACTTTTCGGATTTTTCTATGTGTTCTAATTTTCACTGACATTTAGAAATTTGGCACCTTAATGGGCTAAGAAAAGATGGACTTCTACGTACGGCGAATTAAAAATGGTTTAAATTACACGTTCGTTTGTTCTAGAAAGAGACGGGTTGTCTATCTTGCGCGAGACGTGACTCTCACGCGCTTATGTGCTGGCCGGGCTGGTGCGTGTGTGCGTATTTCAAGTAGTTTGGTTACACTTTTTTTAAGGAGACTTCTGTACGGTTGCTCAAATAAGTGGTCTGCTACTTTACATCCAACTTTCTATCACATGAAAATGTCGCTAAAGTCGAACTTTGAAGTTGATAGCCATGTCCTATCGACATTATGTATTGTATTGTGACGTGCCAAGGAATTTTAACCTTAGGGTGGCAGACCACATATTTGACTGATGGAACCAATGATGAAACGCATATAACATTTATACCGCCCTTTGCCGTTTGAAGATTTCCGCTTTTTACTTTTTTTTGCCGACTCAACGATTAAAATTATTCACAAGCCAGAGAAATCATTTTAATCTTAAGGAAAACCCGAGTAAGAAAATCTGTCATCTTTTATGTTGGGACAAAATCCCCTTAGCTACTTCTGTCGGTACCACGTTACTGTTAATGGTAATTATTTGGGTTTAACGCAGTGTAGGGCGTCCTGTTGCTAGATGAGGTGATGATATTCGCCAGGCAGTGGGCAGGGATTGGAGGAGAGCTGAAGATCGAGCCCAATGGCGCGCTATAGGAGAGGCCTATGTCCAGCAGTGGACTGACACCGACTGATGATGACGTTGTTTTGCAAGACAGCATAGAATATACCAATAAAATCTCTTCCCGCGCTGATGGTAAAAGCCAATTGAGGGAATGGGCGAAAATCTTAGCAATCATGTTTGTTATAGACGATTCGGGTAGCAATCCATCACAATTTTAATTCCTCTTTAAACTTTGCCTGCAATCACGCCAAACATGGTCTTTAGGTCTTCGTACCTTAGGCTCTGTCTACTGTATAAAGACGTGATTTATGTATACACCGCCAGTACTACACATGGCGCGTTCAGGATTGTCAAATGTCGTTTAAATGAACAAAACATATTTTTAATATATTATTTTTAGTAGCTAGGGAAATAGATTTAGATTTAGATTTAGATTATTTATTCATTCAATAAAAATTACATCATATTGTACATTGTCAATTTTGAAGAATTTAGATTGAAATCGTCAAGAGTAAATTAAATTAAATTAAATAATACAAATCAATTGAATATTACAAAAATGTCAAAATCAAAAACATGACATGAACAATAATAATAATGAAACAATAAGGAACAATTAAATTAATTCTCCAATATTTTTGTTCATTGAAACGGACAAAGTAAAAGGCAAAGTAATGCCGGATTCAATAATAAATGTTTCCATAGGGAGAGATTGAGTAAATTTGAGATATGGTCTTGGCCGAGGATGGAGGTGATAAGCTGGATAGAGCGAAGAACAAACGAAGAAGTTTTGCATTTGGTGGGGGACATGGGCGGATAATGGCAGAAAAAATAAGGGAATGGCGATTACTCCACCGACAAGAACTGGGCTCTGAAATTTAAGAGAAAATGTTTCCATACATTTTTCGATGTTCAAAGCATACGGCGTCAAACGGGTGACGTAATTTTGAATCCAAAACTACGATGAGAAATTGTACGGGAAGGTTCAATCACACTAACCTAACCACCCGCTGAAATATTCTGAATCCATTCGGAGAGACCTAAATGATGTTTAAACTTTCAGAGTAAGGCAGTTAATGTAGAAGCTACTTACTTTAAAGGATTAGGTTGATATATGTAACATTGAAGTTTTAGGCGACGCGCCCATTTAAGTAACTAAGTGTTACAATCTTTTTATCAAATTATCCTATTTTGGCTCTGGCCGCAAATAAATTTAATTGCACGCAGCGCTGAAAAATAAAACAAAAAAAGGTAGTCGTGCCATTGCTCTTGTCAGAGCTGCGTGTTGATATTTTCGATGTAATTTAAATTGTTTTATTTTATTAATTACTACAGAAGTGTTGGGTACTTTAGGGATTCTTTACTACTTTTAACTTATTTTTTATTGTTAGCCATAGTCACATTTGTTCTATGGAAATTTCGGGTGTTTGCTTTTGTTCGTGCAAAAGATAAGATCCTGGGACAGACTTGATACCCTCTAAAATCGTGAAGAACTTAAATATGGTAGTTTTCATGACAAATTGAATTATAAATAGTACCACTCCGGGGTCTACGGCCTCGACAAATGATCATTGCTGAACTTCGTAAGCGGTTTGAAACATTTCGAAACTCCACGTTTAAAAGGAGTTTCAAAGTAATAAGCACTTTGATTTCAATCACTTTACGTGCAAAAGTTCTCTTTAAATTCTATTATTAATATATTTCATAATAAAAATTATCATTGAAAATTTTAAGTTCCACTTATACTTTTCCTAAATGATATTACATTTATATCGAATTTTATATAAATATCTGAAATACTTACATGAATTGTTTGCGCTTTTATTGTATAGTTCCCGATAACGGTAAACGGGTTCTCCATAGAATTCGAGTGAGTTTATAGTTTCGTTTTTTTTTCGATTAACTTTTTTCAATTCGTCATCCTTTTCATAGAGCATTACACAACGACAGGGTTCAAATATCAAAGTATCACCCTTTAGAATAACTCATTGTTCGCGTTTAAGTTTAACGAGAGCCTTCACAATCACAAAGCAAACGTCCCTGTATCAATATTTGGGGACATTGAGACCACGAGTTTGCGTTATCTTTGGCCTGGTGGAATCAGCAAATTAAACGAGTCTTTCAAATATATTTATATTCTGTTGGCCGAACTTTACTTACTAAAGTTTACTTTGAACCTTAAGTGCTATAACAGTTATGATATAGTCTAATTTACGACCTATTGCAGGAAGCAAGCATTCTCTCAAATTGAGAAATGACTGAAGAGAGGTTGAATCTGATGTAGCGGAGTAGCAAGGTATTTTTTTTCATATTTATATGGATCTCTGCAAAGTAATGATTGATCCAATCGATAATTGAGATTGAATACTATACAGAGGAATACAAAAAAATCTATGTAGCCATAATAGATTAAGCAAACTGTAATCACCGGCATCTTCTACAATCTTAATTAGGAACATTTGAAAGTATTAAACTGTTTCCTTCAGAGAACATCGGCAAAAAGTAGGTATTTTAATGATTCAAGCATTTACACAGCCAGTATTTTCTCTCATTATTTTGAGAAATCATCGAAACTCAATGAAACTCAAATACAGTAAATACAGTAGTACACTAATAACCAACGGTTACAAAAATGTATAAACAATTTTTTCTGGAGTGGAAGATACAAGTTAAATTGACGTCCAATTATTTTTATCACATGAAAAACCTACAAAAGAGGACATTCTGAAAAATGGGGCGCAATATTTTCTCTCGCTTTGGCCATTTATTGTTGGTGAGGACTGCAAAATATACCTGTAGTGCTTAACCGACCGTGCCGAAATGGTTGCCATTTATTTTTCACGCAAAAAGAACTGTAGTTGCCACCATAAAACAAACGACACAAGGATATATTGTAATTTTTAACGATAAATTTAATAATGATTTATCTTGGGAAAGTTTATCTTTCTAACTTTGAAATTTTCCAGTACAACTTACCTACTTTTAGATTTATACTGCGATGAGGACACAGAAAAAGCCAGAGAAATGAAACTGTGGTCGGGAATCGAACGCAAATCTTTGTCATACCGTGACGTTAGCTGACCATTTAACCAACCTAAGTATACACGCCAAGACATGATGGTTCTAGAACCAGTTATTTTAAATACATACCTACTAGATCCGCAGATCTTGTCACAGCTTTATATTTGCGTTGTTTTCTGTGTATTGTATCAGTAGAAATTACACGGTCCACTGAATATCTCCCATAGCAAATATCTCTTAAGTGCTTGTTATTTCTGTCCAGTTTTTATATCACTACATTAGAGCTAGTAACAAACACGCCCCTAAGCCTATACATGGTTAGCAAAAACTGAAACAAGGGGTCGACCGCAGTCCTATTTAGCAGGGTCCACGGATCTTCCAACTTTAATGGCCGAGTGTTCCGCAGCGCATTATCTGACCCTTGATAATCAATCAAGCGGGAACGGGTCTTTAGGAATTTGTTCCAAAACTTCTATACAAAAACCACTTAAGAATTGATCGTAACTTCAACTAATTATAAGAGTTTAAGACAGTCGAGATTAAAATTGTCTTGAAGTTCGTATTTCGAATAAAGGAAATCTTTCCATTGTAATAGAAGTCTATCAAAGGACGAAAATCTTCTGTTGAGGTAATCCTTTTCGGGGCCTTATTGCGGGAGTTATTTTATTAATTTCAGCTCAGAAAGCGATATATCAAAAGACTTATTTATGAGGTAGAAAGTAATAAAACTCAAACTTGAAAGTTCAAGGTTTAGTGAATATTTTAAGTTGTTTCGTTGCTCACATCTGCTGGTTTCACAAGTTTGTTTGAAATAAGTTTGAATTTAATGTACAATTTGTAAAGTTAATTGCTGTTATAAGTAAAAAGTCGTAATGAAATAAAATAAACATTAGAGTTATTTTTGTATTGCTTGTTTTTGTTCGTTGTATGACTATAAAACTAGACATTACAACTGAATATAATGTTTATAATAATTTTAAAATCTACAAAGACACTAAACTGAATTTATAGGTAACGTAACTATAGGGTATGATCGTTCGTTTTAATATACCGAATAAACTGATTAATGTAGAAGTATTACTTACTTCATGTGATGTAGATCAGACTCATAGTTAAAATTGTTAGTTTTCCCAGTCACCAATTATATTTGATTCCACTCCATCCATACTTGATAAAAACTTTTTCCAGCTGTTTTAATTTGAGTCTCTTACAATTTCTTCTAGCTGATCCGAATCGCCAGACAATTTATGAATGAATCTGAACGTAATTAAATTTTCGCTAACTTGAACGTCCTCAATCTTTTTTAATTCTTTGGACAAAATATTTTGAAAAAGAATTAAATAAGTGACTATTCTTTAATATGCCATATGTAAATGCTGCACAGATTTATGTATTTACGGAGTGCCCGATTTATCTGCGGAATTTCTTCGGTATACCTCTAATCTCACTACATACAAAAGTACCTATAGATTGATTGATGTTTGTTACTCACACGATCGCGCCGGAATGTCTGTACAGAATCTTTGGATGGATATTGTATGACTATAGCCTGAATTAGCTGCTTTTATCCCGGGAATCAATTAGTTCCCGCAGGATAGGTATAAACAAATTCTTCTCAGACAAAGTCGCGGTCAACAGCTAGTTTGACCATAAAGATAAACCTCAACTATTATTATTTTTCCGATTTTTTAGTTTTTTTTAAGAGAGCCGATTGAGTGACCATTATCTTGTTCAAATTAGAAACATCTATACCTATCCTTTATCTATTTCTTATCTAAATTAATAGGAAAAATAAAATTTGCTGAGTTGTAAATTTTGTTTATTTTCCGCCTGGCAAATTATGATGAAAATGTATAGAATGACTCCCAGGAGACCTCTTAGGTGAGTGTTGACCCAATTTTTAAAGTGCCTACAGTAGCATCGTGTCATTTTTATCTTGAGCTAATTATGATTTTTCAATGCTCGCATAGTTTTATCGGAAATGAAGCATACCCAGTAGTAATCATCGGTTATGATAGTAACTATAAAAATATTAGACACCATTTTCAATAGAACGGGGGAAAATGAGACCTAAGTCAACTTAGACAAGGATTCAGAAAATAGAGCACTAAAAATCACTGACACTGAGGTACGTAATTCACTCTCACAAACTTCTTTAAGTTTTCTTACTGTTTGAACGTCTTTAATACAATCACAAACAAACGAGATTTCGGAGACGGTAGAACTGAAATAATCTCCAAACGTTTTGAGTCCCGAACTATGTGAAATACGGACATCACCTAAAACTTCCTTTTCCTTTAGCAAGAATAAGGAATTTTCTTCCAACAAAGTTGCAAAGACAACAGGAAGAAGGTACACAACAACTTTAAGTCGTAATTTAATCCCAAAAGTCATAGCAATCCACAGTTTCCGCAAACAGGCGGTACTCTGCCGGAACCAGAGTTGAAACCACGCCATTGTGGCCGCGAGCACGGAACTCTTGCCAATTTCACTCTTCTCTCACCTTTATCTCTCTTACAAACACAGAAATTCTTAATGAGTTTCAAAAACACAATACAAACAAAGAGCGGCGGATTTAATTGAAGTTTCATGACAATTCAGTAAAACATCGATCCAAAGCATTTGAGTAGTTCAGAAGTTTGAGCTTTGTATAATGAGTCGACACACACGAATAGGAAAGTTTTTAGAAGGCACATTAATAATGCCTTGACATGAAATGAAACAAATACTCCGTTGCAACTTGTCTTTTGGGTACAAAACCGGTTGCTACCTAATTAAAACTAACGTCTACTTAAAGATTCCATCAAGACCATTCTGCTTGTTGCGGCAATCGTTAGGATTTTCATGAAAACACAATTGGCAAACAAAATATTACGCTGTGTCGGATTATTACTATGGAGACAATCAAACACACCCATGTGTATCATACTACGACACATTGCCTAATAGATTAGGCTATTAAATTCTAATATTAGAGGATTACCACGGAATAGGCTCTGATAAAGAAGCTTAAAATTATCAGCAGATAAGATCTAACGCTAATCCGTTGTAAATTGCTGATCGCAAAATAAAATCAAACCAGAGTACAGCTGTTCTAAAACACTAAATTTAAATTCTGTTTCATTTTAACATTCACCTTTGATAAAGTTTAATTGCGCTAGCTACCCTGTATTAAAATTTCCTTTTTATGAATTATGTTTTTATCCTTTTTCCTTAAACAAAACCCTTTTTTACGCTAAGCTAATTGTTACACAGTTTACCGCATCTCTTTGTATTAAAAATTAATTTTAATTAGAAATTTTAAAATTTGTAACACGCAGTTAAAAATATCGTGTCGTAGGTACCTATCGTAAAGAATAGGGAAAAAGTTTTTAGATAAAATGACCCACGTTTCTGAAATATATTTGCAGATTTCGGATTCCGAGTTCAAATCAGACTCTGACCTGTCAGCTAACAAATATTATTGAAGACAAAGTTGCGGAAAATTTAATTCCAAAAATACCGAATGTTGGCACGGCAGCCGCCGAAAATAGTTGACATTTCTATCGGGATCGTTCGGTGCATTAATAATGAAGAGGTTCTGCCTGACTATACGAATCATTTATTAAAACGCCCCAAACCCTATTTCGCTGCTTATAAATGTTAAAGATTTTTAATATCGCACTGTCTGATGTCACAATGAAAAAATATTACAAAAATACTTTACACCCTTAGACTTTTCTAGAAGTTAGTTTTTGAGTGGATAAAATGCTTTTTCACTATAAAATTTTAACTCATGCCAAAAAAGTGCCTATTTGACTTTTTATTTGGTCTTAATATTTTAACCATAGATAATGCTAAGAGAGGAATGAAATGGTAAGATTGACATAAAAGCCTACGAAAACCACGTGATCTAGTTGAACAAATACCTACCACTTGCAAGCATATAATAATATTTACAGCTATACGCTTCAGAGTTTAACAATAATGATTAAAATTTGCAGATTAAAGTAGGTACAGAAGTGGATATATTAAGGCATGATGTATGTACACAGACACAATGTCCATGTCAGTTAGTAGTTCATATTTGGAGTACGAGTCGAATAACTTTAAAGGCCATAAAGAAGGATGGCAGAGAAGCGCTTGTACCGGTACACCCTGGGCAACAACGGTAGACTAATATATTTATTAATTAGTTGTTGATTAATATCCGGTCCGGGCCCCTTTAGCAGTTACCGAACAGATACTTAGGTAAATAAAAACCTTGACATTCAAATCATCGAATTTACCTAACCGTGGAACTATAGGTAATATAATTAAATCGACCTTTACTTACGAAAAAAGCCCTTGGTATAAAAACTGTAGGTATTGCTAGGGAAGCCTATATAAATCAAAACTTGAGTCGCAAGTTGTTAACAAGAACATTAATAACAAAAACAAAAAGTTGGCAAGTTTGTTAACAAGTAGGATTGCGTATGAGAGGCGACCGTTCAATTTCTGGTAATAACACGTTTATGTCGTACTTCATGTTTCATATGTAATGGATCTTGAAAATTTTATTACGTCGTGCCAGGATGTGAGGTAGGTATCGTAAAAAATGTTTCATTATGTATTTATCGTAATAACTTCTGTATTTGCCACCTTAACATTTCAGGTGATACCATTCAATTCACCAAGCTCCGAGAACTAAATAAATTGAATGTTTCTCTGATTTCAGGTAAATCCTCTATTAGTAGTCACACACAAGACATGATATTATATCTACAGTATGTATAATATCTACAGCCGCTACAGGCCAAATATACGCTTTGATGATCATAGGGCTCCCCACGGGTTTACCACGGTATGTGAACTTAGGAACTCTAAGATTAAATATTTTGGTTGCTTTAAATAGTACAGTCAAGGGCATAAATCTTTATGTCAGACAGTAAGTTCTGTGACATATATTTGACACGATGGCGGTATCGATATAATAATATATGCCCTCGACTCTACAGAGTGAATTTTGTATTCATTACTAGACAATTAAATACTTACAGCAGCAGGAAATCGTGCCTAAAATGTCAAGATTATATTATTTTGATAACCTTAAAAAATAATATTCAACGTTTATATTTTTCCTGTTTAAGCTTTTAACAGAAAACGTTATCTGTTCTCTTAATAAGTTTGTTTGCCGTTTCTCTCGTTCGTTTTGCTTGAACAAAGACATCGGGTTTGTCCTATTGTCATGATAATTCGAGGGTTTTCAGATTGATTTTCGATACTAATTCCACTGCAAAGTACAAGCCTCGTTCGTATTCTGATGAATTCATTAACTGACTATTTATAAACTATGTTGTAACCGCGACAGTGTTTGCTAGATGGAAAACAGTACCAAATTTTGTCTTGAGTAAATATTTAATGCCGATACTTCAGAAATTTTTAGCTGCGTAATTTTTGTTAACATTTTAATGTAGCTAAAAGTGATAGTAGTATAGGCGGTAGTGAATACAAGGTTACAAAATAATTCAATTATTCTTTATTGAACACCATAGGAAACAGGCACATAGAGAATATCACTAACAGGTAAAAAATTAAGAAAAAAAATTATTATATAAAAAATTAACAACAGAAAATTATGAAGATTACAGATTATAATAAATCCATCTAACACAAAATTACACTCATATTATGGTATGTGTAACTAGTTTTCCGAAGTCTATGTCGGTCTTTTCGAATGCCATTACTAATTACCTCCATAGGGAATCTTCTTATTAAAGTGTTTGTAATTTAACAAAACAATCAAGATTTAATTATTAATTATTCACTTTTTACGATGGCTGTACTTCCCCAACATTATTTATTTACAACTTGTTACGGCATCCATTTAGCGTGTCAATTGACTGACAAAACCACCTTGTATTTTGGATCGAATTCGATTTTAAAGTTAACGTTTAAGTGAAGTTCTAAGAGGAATCGTCTCTCGCTGAAAACACATTCAGTGATTCAGATGCAAATTGTATTCAGGAAGATAATCGGATTCCATTCGAAGTCGACTGAACTTCGCCCCTTAGATTATTCCTCCTTGCTTAGAATTAAGTGCGTAAGTATTAACAAGGCCTTTGTTCACCGATATTATCTCGGAAGGAGTTTTAAATGTGGATGTAATGACTGTATTTGAATATCAAAATCTACACCACCATATTTGTGAGTCAGTATGGGCGCTGCCAGTATTGCCTCATTTCCTTCTCAAACAAAAAAATATCAGGACCATCACAAGAACAAGTAAACTTTTTGTGTTAAGTAAATAATTCTATGAAAAGTATTGATAATGTTTTTGGCAAACTGAGACGTAGTTTTTTATCATCTTTGACCTCTTTGTTAATAAAAAGACGTGCCATCAAAGCAAAGTTCGGCTCAAAAGGACAAACAAACCAAACCATTGAATAATGATAAGTTCTAATAATTCCACTATGTTCAGGATAACAATGTGGTGAAATAAATTCATTCTCTACAAACTTAGAACATTAATGTCTAAACTCATTCATTCATATTCGAACTTGAATCCCAAGACTGTCACTACAAGTGCAGCGCACGCTATTGTCGCATGACGTACGATGGTTTTCACACATATCCAGTTAAGTAAAGTGAGCATATCTAAAGCAAGGAAGTATACCTATAGTCAAATACAAAATATACAAGCTTTTATAATTTCAATGTCGAGGTCATGAGTTTGCGAACCTTCGTCGCTAGATATTTTTGTCTCCACCATTTCAACTGGAAAGTCTCACGCGACTGAACAAATTTATGTTCAAGTTTCGTGTTACCATTATTTTTTGCAAAATAATAAATTATAACAATTTCAAAAGCCAGAGTGTGCTGTAAGGCAAATACCTACGCGAGAACAGTGAATGGATTGCACAGATTAAATAAAAAGAAAATCACATGAACCTTCCAAAATATGTATTAAATCTAAGCACAGGAAGATTGATGAAGATTTTGACAGTAAGGCCTTTCAAAACGTCATATGCAGAGCTGTAAAGATTACGTTGATTGAGTGTTTTCCGCTTTTATTTTTTGCGATATTCTTGGTCAATTTTTGCTAAAATACTTTTAACAGATTGCCACTTTCATGAAGGATTAATGTTGATAAAACGTTCCGTCGCGATCCCCTGTTTGTTTAGGATTTTGGTTTCGATTTTGCGCGGCAACGAGAGAGGCCGAGGAGGGCATTTTTTCTAATCCGTTTTGACACTAAACGACTTTTTCAGTTCAACGCGCAGAATCGCACGCGGGGCTTAAAAAGAATGGCTTTTCAGCTAGTCTTTGTTGCCAATTCAATATTTGTTTATCCAATCACCAGAGCGTAATAAATGATGGAATATTTGCACTTCTCATTCATGTTCCACGCCCACGTACATTGTCAGGTGTTGAGTTGCTACGAAGGCTAAGTAAAATTATACGTTGTCGTTACGCTTGGTTTGCTCCGTCTCTTTAGTTTAATCATCCTTCATCGCAGCTATCGCATTACGGCTCGATTGCATTTAAAAAATATTAAGTATCCTCATCATTAAATGGTAGATGAAAATTATGAACTTCAAACTGACCCAGTTTATAAAAACATAAGTATTATTGCGTCCCGGCCGGATACGAGATTGGGAGATCTTCGCAAAAAGTAAATATTATTGAACCTAATTATCTCGGTGATGGGTTGTACTGTCGGTGAAGTGTGTCTGGAAAACAAAGCGTGGGACGTGTCGGCATTCTCGATCATATAATGTGTGCAGCAAAAACCTGTGGAGGTATACGGAGCATAATAATTTAATTGCTACCTCTTGACGATTGTCGTCATGTCGTCATTTCAATTATTGAGTTAAATTAATGGTTTTTGAGTAGGCATGCACAATCATTATTTTATATTTATATTCCAGGCTGTACAGGAAACCAGCGTTGGTGCACTTTATGTGTAGCAACACATGCTGAGTGGAGACCTTTTTAAGTGTCCTTTTGTATCACCCAATTTGTGTAATATTTAAGATTATTGTACCTAGTTTTATTCTAAGGTGGTGACAATTTAGGAACTGAAATAAAAAAAAACCTTTTTTATTCTATATCGTTAGTGCCTACTGTTCACGATTATTTCATTTCATATTTCAGTTCCTGTCAAAGATTTGTCCTTCTATTGTCACAACATTTTTTATGCGACTAGCTTACAACTTATTTACGTTGGTACGCTCAAGTTATCTCTAATTATTCATATACTTTGGTAGATAAGAAGCAGATAACAATAACACCGCTTTTATTCCAGTTGTAATGTTTGGGTTATCGTGCAGTACCTACGCCCGAGCACGCTAATGTTTATTGTTGCTGACAGTACTCGCGTACGAAATTTTTGATGCTCGTTTCATATCTGACGGAGTGGCCTACTTACCAGGAATTGGGTTTCGTACCCATGGAGTTTTGATAAGGAGGTTAACGTGACAATGACATTAAGTTGAGACTAAATGAGGGATAAAATTCATTTAAGTACCATTTTATGAACAAAGTTGACGGACATTTTTGGTAAGAGCCTATGTACCGTCACACTCTGGTTGTACGCTTAAAATTAGCAAGGTTTTATGCAAATATTTTTGAATTGTACTTAACAACTTATTAAAATACCTTTTGCCTTTATAATACGTAGCCTTAAATAACACATAACTTTAATTTATACAAGTATTTAATTACATAGAATTGTAAGGTACCTAAGTACTCACCATAATTAAAAAAACTATAATCACAAAGCAAAATTCGTTCGAATTGTCACAGAACCAAAAACCTTTCCACAGATCAACTAAAACAAAACAGAATCGAACACCACAGCACACACCGGTACTACACTGGCTGGATATTTTACCAGACTTTTCACGTCTATTTTAATTCATGTTTTGATGATACAGTTTTCGCGGGAGATACGACGAGGAGCGTTAAGGGGGGAGCGTCGCGGCCGGCGTCCGGAGGTAGACTGGCGCCCCCCTCTCTGGTACTAAAGTGGGGGGCAAGGTGCGGGGCCCGCAGCCGCCCGCCCATGGAATAATGCCTCGACCACGCATTGGACTATTTGAGTGCAATTCAGGGCTCGCGGGCTGACGCAATTAGTAAACCGCCCCGTTTTGAGTTTTAGTGACTCGTGTTAACGTATGACACGTTTTTGAGGTTAGACGACGGTTTTGAGTTAAGACGTGTTTACTTCAGGCCACTGTGTGTTATGATAATCAGTAAAATCTCACAATGCTTTCTTTTGCTTAGCTTACTTTATATAGATGCGTGATTATATAAATATTATTTAAATGAAGCAAAGCCAAGTCACCTTGCTACTACGCAACAAAAAAAAAACAGTTGTGTGAAAAACAGTTAAGTCTATGTAACACTAAATAATTGCGTATTCGTGTCCTGATTACATCAAAATTGTTTCACATAGACTTCTAACGATTTCCAAACTTACTTCTGACGAAAAATATATTGAAAATAAGTAACACCGTGTGCTTTTTAAATGACAATAATTCGCACTGATGAATCGAAAATCGGAAATTCCAGGGAAAAATAAATAATTTCATATACGCCGACAAAAGCGAGCATAAAAGCCTGCGTAATATTGACTGATTGGATATTTTCATAGCTGACGGGTTCCTGTTCGACGGGGTACAGTCAGCTGCAATATTGCCCCGGGCGTATATATTATTTACGATTGAATTGGTAATTAATTAAAACCCCATCTTGTACTAAAAACACAGATTCAATCGTGACTATGAGATCATCAAAAAAAGATGCTTCAGAGCATCGGAGCTTAAAAAAGCAAACGGGGTAAGCAGTGCCTAAGGTAACAAGACATAAAGGCCGTGTTAAGCATGATTGTGGGCGTATAGGTGGAAAGGGGAATCAAAATAGTGATGGGTACCGTTGCCAGCCGACACCTTTAATAAGATTTCTAACTTTTTGCCCATTTCCTCGATAGGCTTTTACCATTTGTGCGGGAAGAGAGACAACTTCTATGTTTTTTCTTTCCTCCCGACCAGAATAGATGTCACAAAACACAACACTTAACACTCTAGTATCTTTGGCAATACACGGATTTAAAAAGAAATGCCAGACTAATATTTCGAATATTTATTATAAATTAGTTAAGAGATAATACAATTTTAGAAAAAATAAATAAGCCAAATAATAACAGCAATCATGCGAAAGCAGACATGCGAAAATTCCACTCAAGTGGTGAAAAATTGTGCTGAATTTTAAAAATAAGAGAGACATAGAATACAATTACAGCTCTCATTAATCTTGTAAACTAGTCAAAATTTGATTATAGGTGTAGTTTTGAGGATACAAGCAGATTTATACCACTCTCGAATGGTGTGCCTTCAAAAATCAGGAAAGGGAGTTCCGTAATGAAGGCGAAGCTAGTAGTTAAAATGTACGGAAGGAGAATGATTACGAGAAGTTCAATTAAGTGTGTCGCCAAGACAAAGAGAAGTTGTTATTTGAAAAGTTAAGGCTTTTGCGAGAGCATGACGAGGTAGCGACGACTGAATTTTAGATAGTTTTGCTTCTTTTCTTAGATAGATTAATTTTGTTTAAAAGTACCTAACTAATATTCCCAAGACTCTATCTGTGATATAATAATACATTATTTTTACATAATTATGGTTGAGTCTCACGGTAGTTTCACATTTTTTTTCATTTAATTTAGAAGTGTTAATTTATTAAATTAACAACCTATAAATACAATCCTGTCTAAGAGTAACCTCCGTCGTTCTGAAAACCGGTTGAAAACTATTCCACATCGATGATAACGTTTTTTTTAATAAATTTCAAAGAAGTGGCCTAAAAATCGAAATGTTTAGGTACTCTGTATGTACGGTCAAGTGCAAAAATAAGTATCGATAGGAACCTCTCAAAAATATGTCCCACGACCTTATTACGCTGGTATAAGAGCGTATGATACTTATTTTTGGAACTTTGTCTAGAAACATATTATTACACTTGACTGTACCTACGCCGCGAAGGACCAGCGGCAAAAAACACTATTTTTTGTGTACCTATTGAATAAACTATAGCAAGATGTTCATTCTTACTTTTCTAGGTCGACTCGTGTCTAGGTATATCTTCTCACTCAAATACAGCAAGAATATTTCGTGACTCCAATGCGAGGCAAATTTAATCCAACACAAATTGCCAGACAGCCTACGTTACAAAAAAAATAGCTCATTGGATTGCTTAGAAATTGTCAACCCTTTCTTTTCACCTTAATGAGGTTCCCACCCACGGCGCTCAATTTCGAACGTTTTTGTATCAAAGATGTGCTTAATAAGGATTTGATGTTAGTGACCTTTTTGTTGACAAAGTAGAACTTCAGAGCTCAGGCTCTGCTTTTGAACATCACCGATGGGGACCGAGAAGCAGGTTTCTTCACACAACATAATTATATAAGCATTGCGATACTGGTGAACGTTGCCAGCATTATTTTCTTCATTTATTATCATTACCTTAGTTTTCTTTCTTTCTCTCTATTTCTTTTCAATTTAACTTGGGTCTTAAACGTTGTACACATACATACACATACACAAATCACGTCTTTATCCCTTACGGGGTAGAGCGGTAGAGAGCCTATGGTAACAGGTACCTCCAGGCCACGTTTAGCAAGACACTGAGTACGTATAGGTGGAAAATGGAATCAAAATAGTGATGGGTTGCTAGGTTCATCGCCTATAACATGATTCCTATTATTTCCGCCTATTTCCTCGATGGGCTTTTACCATCTGCGCGGGTAGAGAAGCAACTGGTACATTCTGTTTTTCCTTTGCCCCCAGACCTGGAAGAAATTAAATGTTGTAATTTAGTTAATTATTGCCATTTCTGTTCATTACAAAACAAAATAGCTTCTATTAAATTTTGTAGCTATCATTATTTAACGGTTAAATGATTTCCATAGTTTCAATATATCGCCGAGTGTAGGTCGCTGTAATACATTCTAAGCAAATCCTACAATGTATCTTTGTAATGGGACGGAATATCGATACATACGAGGTAGACATTGTGTCCGCTGCGAATAGCAAATTTAATATATCCCGGGGACCCGTAATGCCTTCAGATTAGTTCCTTGCCGGGGAATAACCTACGACGAGCTGCCTTTTGGGACAAAATAAATATTCATCCTGAGGCGCGTGATTTTGGATACACCTTACGCTTATTTGGTTTTAGGATTATTTAGAACAGCACCGTCTTACTAACGTCGTGAATTAATTTTGAAACGAGTGAAATTAAATCGGCCGAGTTTACGTTGAGTCTAGTTACGCAAATCGTATTATTACGTTTTAATCATAGCTTGACTTCTTTATCTTATTTAATACCTAGAATGAAAAACAAAGGTGCTTGGTAAAAGTCATCTAGCGGTTTAATAGGTCACGTCATGGAAAAAGAACGCTGGAAGAAAGTGCACGGCAAATACACCCCCTCCATTTTGTTCCAACGTTCTTTTTATAAGACGCAACCTTTACTATGAACTAGAAGGTTAATTACAAAATATTTCCGCATTCAACCAAAATAAACACTCAAAACGCTTATTCGGCAAGTAAAACGCCAAAGGCTATTTTGTGTTTTTTTTTTATTTGGATCGCTTTCGGAAATACCAACACTGCCTTTGCGGATGCCATGAATGATTGTCAGAAAGTTTATATAACCAAAACAATAAACCAAAGAAAACTAAATGAACAATTAATATTTCCAAAAAAAAAAAAAACATATATTTCGCACAGGCTTGGTTATTGTGCACGTGAGTAGCGGAGTAGCAAGGTAAATATTTTATGTTCATTGAGATGGACCTCCGCAAGGTCACGCCTGGTTCAATAAAACAAACAAAACTAAATACGTGTTTGTCTTTGTCATTGATTTGAATAAAAAATTTGTGAAAAATCATAAAATTGGTACTTAGGTAATCCAATTATTTAGGAGATAAGTATTAAACACAAGCTCGCTCGAGAAAAAACATAAAAGTGACAGATATAATGTTACGCACAAAACTTGGACGTTCTCATGCCTTATTCTCGGCGCCTGTTGAATTATTTATTTTGTAAAACTCCTTAAGTTTCTTAGCCATGGAAAAAATATACATTGAATATTTAAATTTCATGAATACGGCGCGATTTTAAATCACTAGAACAAACAAGTTGTCCCAACATCGCGCAAAAAATAGAAAAAATAGTGCAAAATCAATAAATCACGTCTTTATCCCTTACGGGGTAGACAGAGCCTCAGATAACAAGACCTAAAGGCCACGTTTAGCATGATTGTGGGTGTATAGGTGGAAAGGGGAATCAAAATAGTGATGGGTTGCTAGCCGCATCGCCTATAATTCCTAAGATTTTCACCCATTCCCTCGATGGGCATTTACCAGATGGTAAAAGCTTAATACTTAAGAAAAACTTAAGAGAAAGTGGTGAAACAGACCCTTAGTCTATGATTATACAATTTTGAGAAGGTATAGGTTTCCATTTCTAATTTCGAATGTCGTATGCACAAACAAAACATGCACAAATCACGTCTTTGTCCCTTACGGACAGACAGAGCCTATGGTAACAGGTACCTACAGGCCACATTTAGCAAGATTGTGGGCGTATAAGTGGAAAATGGAATCAAAATAGTGATGGGTTGCTAGCCTAATCGCCTATAACATGATTCCTATGTCGTATGGAATGTCGTATTTGATCCATACTATAGTTAATGGGTTATATTATTGTCTCAGTAAAATGACAAACGCGTTGAATAATTAAGTTTATACCTAGAGTCCTTAGAGACAGGTACTTAAGCCAACAGACAGGCTGTCACCTAAAATTATGGAATATAGAACTAATAGAGGGCTAAACTGGCCATCCAGTCTGAAACTTAGTGTTATATCAATAATAATTAGTAATACCGAGTTGCTTGTAAGGATATCCTTCCGCATCACAACAAAACCCTTATGGATTTTAGAATAATAATAATGACTGTACTTTCAACATGAAACTACCGTGAGACTTAATCATCATTACACATAAACGGATAACCCACGTATAAAAAGTCGAGTGATGCTCGACATGTTTCGGACTATTTCGTAGTCCTTTTTCCAAGAGCGCTCGCCCCGACGGCAGCGACACGAACACTGCGCGCCAGCACTCTGCTCGCGCGGCTGTTCGACGCAACTGACAGCACAACTACCCTCGTTTTCATTGTCATTTTTATTATTGTCAAAATTAAATGTCGGGCAGCACACAACACTGATCACGTCACTCCGTAAAGGTTCGCTCACACTCACCGTTTGGAAATAGTCCGAAACATGTCGAGCATCACTCGACTTTTTATACGTGTGTTATCCGTTTATGTGTAATAATGACTGTACTTATTTAACCTACTCATTTATCATAAAAAACAAATGAATACTTATAACCTAGCACTGATTATCGATAGATCTTAAAAATTTGCTTTCCAAACTCTAGTGAGTCTAGTGTTGTGTTCGACCTTGTCATCCAATCTGAGTGTAGCGATCACAGTGCCTTGGCGTTTTTCTTAACAAATCGAACAACATTTTCGCTCTGTCGGTTCTATGTTTGGTGCCCAAAATACGTAGGTAATATGAACACATAATTAATTAACAGATACATCTCGGAGGATTACTTTACTTAGTGCTTTAGGTGGAGAAGATTAAGTACTTACCTACGAAACGTTCAGTATATTGTCACAGAAGCTCTATAAATTTACCCCATTTTAGAACAATCCCTCTACAAATTCTTAAAAAAAAAGAATGGCGTTTTCCAAATTTTAAGATAAGCGGCTCAATTGCAACGCTGTCAGACGGCGAAGTTTAAAAAAATCCTTATTTACATTTCATGACAAATGAAAACTAGTCTGACATCCAACGCGACATCGCAAAACTAGCGAACACCAGCAGCTATTCATCGCGCAGATTACTCCGGCAGAGCACAATGCAGCCTCCCTAATTGACGGATAGATTCTATTTTTTGGGCTTTAAAAAAAACTTACATAAAATCCTCTAGCAAACAAACTCTTTAATGAAAAAAATACTTGTAGGGAACCATTTTGATTTGTTCTAAAGACGATAACGCTAGGTATTGATGTAGTAGTGGGTGTTGATGTTGACTGTTAGTAACAAGTCTGTGACTGACAGTGTAGTGTAAAACTATCCTTATTTACATTCAGGACAAATGAAAATGAACCACGCGTCAGTCTGACATCCAATGAGACATCGCAAAACTAGAGACCGCCAGCAGCTATCATCGCGGAGATTACTCCGGCAGAGCACAATGCAGCCTCCCTGATTGATGGATAGATTCTACCCTTTGTGCGGTTAGGGTTTATCACGTGAGGTGAAATTGGTAACGCTGATTGAAAAAGGTGACGGAATTGTCTAAGATTTAAAGTATTTTAAGCATAATTTGTTTACAAAGGAACCTAAGTGTTTATTGAGACTTTGGTCTCGAAGTTTCGAAATTTGATAGTAAAATTATAAAATAACTCTAGCCAAAGTAAAGGAAAAGTTATTTTGCTTTATGGTTCAAATCAACAAATTTATTCGAATTCTCCCGAGACGTGATTTGGAAAAAGGTCGTACCCGACTTTATTCGGTTTAATTCTAAATCGTTTAATTTTAAGTTCCACTCAATTTCTTATAGACGGCACCTATGATCCGTATAATGAAAACCCACCGAGTAGTTTCCATAAATAAGATCGGACAAAAGAACCCAAAGGAATTAAATTTTTTGTAGCGGCCCTATTTATGTGCACTTAGTAACCATAATTATCAAGTGATTGGAAAGGTACAGCCGTACTGCCCCTTATCAAGGATGAACGGAGACACGGCGAAACTTTAGTGATGGATTCCGTCGGCATCCTTTGAATTATCTATATAAAATTAGTATAGTCAGTCGCACTATTCAAACCCAACAGAACTTAATAAAGTTCCAGCATTGTTTCGATTTGTCTTATCCGTTACAGCGCCCCCAAATTGCATGTCTCCGTCGAGTGACGAGATAAATCGCACCTGCAGATAGACAGGTAGACGTAATGGAATTATGGTATTCTACACGTCAGACTGGAATCCTTGAGATAATATTGCTATTCAAATGAATTTTACATATACACAAATCACGTCTTTATCCCTTACGGGGTAGACAGAGCCTAAGGTAACAAGACCTAAAAGGCCAAGTTTAGCAAGATACTGAGGGCGTAGAGGTGGAAAGTGGAATCAAAATAGTGATGGGTTGCTAGCCACATCGCCTATATAATGATTCCTATGATTTTCGCCCATTCCCTCGATGGGTTTTTATCATTTGCGCGGGAAGAGAAGCAACTGGTACATTCTATGTGTTTTCTTTGCTCCCAGACCAGCATGGAAGTAATGGATTTTACATTACACTTTTTATTGTAACTTTAATTTACTATGACATGACATAAACACAGATATACAAAAAATAAAAAAAAACTGTTATTTACAAAATATCGTCCGAATCGTTGTTAAAGGCATGGTGCCCATAAGGCTGCCTGCGTTTTCTCGTTGTATGGTTACCCCTATATGTTGCCTATACATTACATTGGTTCCCTATCGTTTGCCGTAACCGTAATTGTATCCTACTAATATTATAAACGCGAAAGTTTGTAAGTATGGATGGATGGATGTTTGTTACTCTTTCACGCCAGAACAGCTGGACAGATCTGGATGAAATTTCGAACATAGATAGATTATACTCTGAAATAATACATAAGCTACTTTTTATCCCGGAATATTGCGTAATTCCTGCAGAATAGCGATAAACGAATTCTATGCAGACGAAGTTGCGGGCAACAGCTAGTATGCCATAAATGCATTGCCGTAACGATCATTTGCTATAAATAAAAATCTCAATTGTTATAAAACTAACCAGACATATATACAGTTCTATAGGATGGCCATTTCAGAACCCCTAAAAATTACGGTTTAAGAGAATAAAAAAGTTAAGGCACATATTACATTAGGTATACCAAACGAAATTCGGATGAACAAAAGGAATCGCTTTACACTATCTCTCTTCAGCATAATGTATAAAATATTTAAAAACTGACGCCAAAAATGTGTTGTTACGCGCAGAATCCACGAACAGCTGAACCACTACAATATTTTCCTTAAATATTCGAAGTCCAAGGATGACTCTTACGAAGGAAAAACCCTGGGCACTAAAGATAGAATACCTCTTGTGCCAGTTATTTCATAGGCTATTAGTTTGCAAGCCAGAACATAGCAGCGCAAGTACTGCTGCTGATGATGCCGTGTAAGATAAAGGTAGCGATCCGGACGAATCTGATCCTACTACGAAAGAGAATATAATCACTTCGTTTAACTAGGCACCTAGCAATTAAAAAAAATCTTAAAGACAAAGTAACGTTTCCCTGATGAACCTCCGCAAACTCAAAGTATCGCCTGATTCAATCAACTAGACAAAATCGCGAGCAATGGCTTGTATTCGATATTTTCTACCCAATTATCATATTTAATTACAAAGGCGTCTTATTTAAAGTTAGAAATCAAATCATGACTTTTGTAGACGAAGAACAAAGTGGACATAATTCAATCCCTTTTAACGAATCTCGTTGGCCAAAGAACCAAAAATGAAAAGGCTTGTAATTTGGCCGCGGCATCGTCACTGGGCTGGGCGTTCTCTGCCTACTAATTACATCTTAATTTTAACAATCAGTGAATTTTGGTATTTCTATCTTAGCGAAACACAATAACGGTGTATTAAAGTGCTTAATTTAGTAATTTGCTTGGTGTTAACGTAACCCTTCCATTGTTTCTATTTACCGTCTGATGGCACTGAAAAATAAGAACGCAGAAAAATCCGAAAGTAACAGCTAACTAATTCCGATGCCAATTGTCAGCCCATACATGAACTGTCAAAATGAACACGATGGCGATTGCGAGCGAGTTAGGTAATAAGCCTACATGGTTAATATTTTATTTGCTCTCAACCGCGTTAATGGCCGTAGGGTATTATAAAAGTAAGCCGACTAAAAGCGTAAAGTGAAGCGAAGTTTACCGAGCTGTGACTAGTGATGCAATATCATCATCATCATCATCATCATTATAATTAAGAAACTTGGATAACGTCGATACTGTCAGATGACGATCCGAGCGGCGAAGATCCGACACGTAGAGTAATCCGGTGCATTTCATTAATTATTATGCCTAAGTGTCACGATAGCTTTCGTTTGTTTTTTTATGCTTAGGTATGACCATATGTTATTTCTCGAGTTTTATTTTATTTTATTGCATGAGAGTTTTATTATTAACAAATAAAAATAAATACGGTGTTAGTGTTTTTCTAATAAAACAAAGAAAGAACGTAAGTGAAAAAAGTCTAAATCGAAGTGAGAAATAATTATATTTCTCTTAGAAACCGCGCCTCATGCGTCAAAACCTTTTTACCTTTTCCGTAACGTAAAAATCTAAAACCATTATTCTGCACTGCTCGGGTGTCTGTGATTTCCTCGGATCACATTATACGAAACTTGAAATACCTACTACTCATTTTGCTTCTCTTGTTTTCGTTAGTTCTCATGAATATTGTACGAATAAGCTGTTTACTGTGTTTAGTTTTAGTAGGTGGGTACTGTTATTGTGAATCTAATAAATATAATTCACTTAAATCCATCCATTACAAGGGGAAGTCATGTATGAGCTTTTTTAGTAAATTTCAAGGTCAAATACAGTAATTCAACTTACTTTGTTGGCCGGTTTTCTATAACATCTATCTTTCCACTACATAATCATTTACAAAAACAAGTGAAATTTAATATTAAAATTAAAAACTTCCCTCGCATTAATCTACTAACGATACGTAAATAAAAAAAACTATTTGAGACCAAAAATGCCTTACATCATTTTGGTAAAGGGGATCTGCAAATTGTTGGATCGAACTTTACCAAACATGGCTAAGAACCACCGCAAGGAAACTGGCTGAAAAACCGCATCAAATCGGTTAAACAAACAGATGTACACACACGCAGCGAGAGAGAGAGAGAGACATCGAGATCAAACTTGTAACACTCCTCTTTTTGCGTCGAGGGTAAAAAAAACTGCAATCAGCAACAAAATTGTCAAACGGAGCCAAGACTATCCCCAGTCGGGCGCTGGCGGGGTCACCCTACAGACACCCGACCACAAGTTTCTTTTGTTGCCCTGAAACGCTGCGAAAGCCTTTGTGGCTAAGCGTTTCCGTGAAATGCTCGACCTACTGCCGCCCTGACCAGCCCACTGCGGCTCTACTTTACGGCGTGGTTTAAGGTTGCTCTAAAAAAACTAGCCAAAGGTAAGTAAGGTTAAATTTGGGGATCAAAGAACTACGGCAGCGTTGATATTTATTTAGGATTTTAACGTTCCGGGCATTGAATGTCTAAGGCAATAAATAAAAATTCTGTTTTCGTAGTACGGCCGGTTCCAACTGCTTACAAGCCTTCAGTGTTGCAAAAAACTAAGCGCGGGGACGAAACGTTTAGTGGTAAGAAATGAAACAAAATAATCTAAAAATCTTACAGGTTTCAATCAAAGAAAAAAAAAATGCTCTTAAATAAAACGCAAGAATGAAAACATAATCACGCCAACGCTCATCCCATTCCGTAGGGATGACTAAGATTAGACGATAAATAAACGCTCTCTCGCACGCCTCGACAGAATAGCTCCATATACATACGAGCGTGATATTCTTAATCTCATCAAAATCTCAATGGGTACCTGGGGTTCGGCACACCGTCATTAATCAGAAACTCAGATTAATCATCCATCAAAAAGTTAGCAAGCGCGCGGTACGCCACTCGCAGGGAAACGCTTTTGAGCATAGTACAATGTACACCCAATACCTATCTGTACCACCTGTGTTGTAACACTTTATGTAGGTAACAAGCGCATAGCTTACACGTTTAATATGTCGGGAACATGGCGGTTAAAATAGGAGAGAATTTTGTACATCGGGAATGTTAGCAGGTTATTAAAGTTGGAGAATAAAGCAGTGGTCTACATAAGCCGATGCTTCGCACTGCGGATTGAAAATACTGCGGGTACTATCTTAAGTTGGTAGAAATAACCTAATGTTACTATTACAAAGAAATAAAATGTTAAAAAATTTTAGTTGTGAACAAAGAAACAACTTTAGCGAAAACTTTCATAGCCGAATTTAAAAACTGCTTTCACTTTTTAATAACAACACAGAATCAGATGAAACACGAAAATGCGAATATGGTCATGGACTGGTTTTAAGACGGCGAAATAAATCATCGGCTTACATTTTTGGGTATAATTGCACTTTTACAACATAAATTGATTTTAAGTACATTTTGTCGATAAAAAACTTACTCTTAGGACTTGATACTCAACATCTCGAATATCGAGTACCTACGTACGAGTTAAATGACGGCTCTCGAGATTCGAGTAGAGATTAAACCAAGATCTCGTGGAACTCTCGGAAACACTACACGGAACAAAGACGAGTACGTCTGTGTAGGTATAGTATCGATATAACTTTCCTTGTTGGAAATGTATTGAAAAAACCATTTTTCCGTCGCTATATTTTTACCGACGAACCTTTAAGTGCTAAAGAAAAAGGACTTTCTAAGGTTTCATGAAATAATATCAATAATAACAAGGGAAAAATTATGTTGTACCTATGTAAGAGTAGGTAAATTGTCTAATCGATTAAGTTTTTAAGTCATCGGAGCTATGACTTAATATTAGTTCAGTAACCAGTTTAATTACAATTCTACAGACGAATAAATCCAGTCTATTTCCGCCTATGACAAAGTTAGCCCTAGTTATTACCCAACCTTAATAAATACCAGCAGAAACAATCCGAAAGTGCTGACTTTGATGGAGTTCTTACAAAACTGTTAAAAAGTCCAACCCCTGTTTTTAAAATGACTAAGGGTGAAATCCGCGCTAATTTTCCAACTTTGAACCGCCCAACTTTTCCGCCATCTACGTTATTCTTATAATCCCTTTTACAAGCTTCTTTAATATCGTCATGATCATCCTGTGGCTTCAACAGGTTACACAAAGAAGGTAAATTAGCTCGAAATATTACATTCAAATGATGCTGCGGTTATGGTAATAACTGCTTGAGACTGACCACATCACCCGTAAATAACGATCGAAAGTGATTGAAATCCGTGTATTGCTACAAAGCTACAACTCAATTAAATTGTCGACTAGTTGACCACAAAGTTCACCACATTTTTTGCAGCAGTAATTTCATTTTCGAATATTACGTTTGTAATTACTTAAGTAGGTACTGTGAGTACTTTCGAGTGACGGGCTTTAAAAATCTAGCCCCTGTTGTTAAAATATTTAATCACTCCTAGGCAAAAGCAAATTTTTAAGCCAGTTACATAAGGCTATAAATGATAGGTGTATGCGTAATACGTAACTTTTAGCATTTATGAATATTTAATAGGTACAGAATAAAAATGTCTAACTACAAAATAAGGAAATCAAAAACCATACCTGTACTGTGGTAATAGTATCTCAAATTTAATGAAAATAAATAAAAATAAAGACTTTTAGCTAAATATATCTGGACTACGATAATGAATGATCGTAAATATCATAATAAATACGACTAATTTTATAATATAACATTCACTATCATTTTTAACACCATAAAAAGACACTGTATTAAACTTTAATATATTGTCATATTTATTTGATCACGCAATTACAGACGCAGACAATACAATCGCATTTATATAATATTTAATTGACCACCAAGAGAACTCCGATGCATCTGATAGCGACTGTACTTTAAACAAGATGGTTGCTGCGTCGATATTGATCTCTCTTGACAATATTGTCACTTCGAAACTGATCTGACTCGGAGCACATCCGGCCGAACCGGCGACTCCGCCCGGCGCAGTTCGCTCCAGTTTTCAACTTCAGGCCAACTAACTTGTCAAGCCGATATCACTAGTGGTGGCTAATATCGGGAATATTAAATAGCTTGCCAACAGGCATCAATATAGCAACCATGGAAGGCGTATTCCACAAAGTTAACTTCATTGAGAACAATGAATTTACTCTTCACAGGAATTACCTTTGTCCTGTCGATAGTAGGTATGTAAAAGTATTAGGTAGATACCAATAAAATTAATATGCGGTACTAAAAGATAAACATTTGAAGATCTAAATTTTGGATTCTCTCAAACTTACGTAAATTTAAAGAGTTTTCTCGAATCATCTAGTATCTTTTAGTAGAAATTATAATAATTTATTTAATGACATCTACGTGTATGGTAAACGTCAACCACGTGGGTCCATGGAACATTTTACGAGTAACATGTGCGTGCAGTGATGTGGAAACGACCGCCTATATTTTGACACGGAGTAAATATGTACCCACGTTCGTGGCGTGTCGTGCGCTGCAGTGGGGCGTCGCCTTTATGAGTTGCAGACCGCGATACGGATCAGTCTGGACTTGGCCATTCACAAATGGTTGGGTTATTAGGACTATAGTGGAATTGACATTTGGATTGCATTTTCTAGAATAAGGAGGTGCTTTGACTCGCTTGCGGTGGCGAAAAGCATTTCCGTACAAATCGATACCGAACTTTATATGGGCTAAAAAGGGGCGTAGATTTAGGTATATATAATTTGGAGAACTCTTGATCAAATGTCATTGTCGATGTCGCATTTTATAGTTTATACATATTGAGCTAATTTTGAAAACAGTTTGTTTTGCGAGAGAGTTAAAAAACACATGACATGGTTAAAAATCACGCAAAAGTCGCTGTAGCGAGAAATTTACACTATTTTTCAAATCTCGACGTCGGCACTTCAGAACTGAAGAAAAGTGAAGGTAACAGCAGAGTTTTATTCCTAGGAAACAGGTAAACATCGTCAAATAGCGGCGCGCCCTCAAGTTTTGACGTTTGGGGACGATGAATGCGCAAACAAACGATGATGGAACGTCCCCCGGCGACCATCGATCTTTGCGGGACTCGCCTTTATGAAACAGAGGTTTTGCCTTATGTGTACTATCATTTTACGAGAGTTTTCACTTTGCCGGTGTAAAGTTCATGTTAGCAAGGTTTTAGTGTAGTAATTAAAGTAATTCGCGTGTAGCTACTGAAGACAAACGCAATCAGTTTTGTACAAGTTTCTGTCCTAAATGTACTGTGTCGTTGTCACTGTGATTCAAAATTTCAAGTAAGAATAGTAATTAAATTCGTAAATGGTTTAACAATCTATTAAACATAGGACTAGTATCATAAAGAATTAAACTTTATTTGTTTATTTTAAAGAAGGTAAACTAGACCCTCTAATTAGTATATGCCAGTTTTTATACTGTCTAAGTGTAAAGTTCCCGCAGGACTAAAGAAAAAAACGGGCAGCATCCAGCGCAACAGCTATTTTAATAATAATAATATAGTCACGAGTATGTCACCGTTAAAAATTAATCGCTTGAACGTGGACTGGAAAGAACATTTTATTATATTCTTGAGAGGAAAACGAGTTTTTCGGAGAGGACAACTTGACCGGCAAGAATTTGAAGAACCAGCAATCTGACGCGCTGTTGATTTGATCCTTTGCTACTCGAAACCTCCGGCTAAAGAGAATACAGGGCATGAGCAAAATAACGCCTTTAGATGTAGGTAAGGATTGCTTTGAAAGGTTTGAAATCCTGTTGAATTAATAATAGTTTATTTTGTAGCTTTCGGAAAAACTTCTTCTACGTCATTAGTTTTGAATAACAGGAGTTTTAAAAATGTGAATCTATCTCTAGTCTAGGTCTAAAAGTTGCCTCATTAAAAAAATCTGGGGCCAAGTGTACCAAGTCCAGCAAAACAGGCCATTTTCAAACTCCTGGAATTTTGTGCTAGCTGAAGTTAGATACAGTCTTCCAGGTTCAAGTGTTTAAAAAGTCAGGACTCTTTTAAATCCTTACTAATATTATAAATGCGAAAGTAACTCTGTCTGTCTGTCTGTCTGTTACCTTTTCACGCTTAAACCGCTGGGCCGATTTAGTTGAAATAGTTTGAGTCCCGGGAAAGGACATAGGATAGTTTTTATCCCGGAAAATTCCATAGTTCCCGCGGGATAGCTCAGCCCAAACCACTGGAATTTTTCAAATTTAAGACGGAACAAAGTTCGCCGGGTCAGCTAGATTAAATAATAAATGTAAATTGCTGACAGAAGCTAGTATTTTTTAAGGAAATACTGGGAGAACAAACTATAAAGTCTACTTAACTGTCAAGAGCACACGAAATTTGAAATTATTGGGCCGTACAAACCCACAACTGTTGTTGCGCTTAAGTGGAAGGCTAGTTTGCCCAAATTGTTTGTGTAGCGACAAACATACTCGCAATTGTGTTAACAATGGTAACCCTCATCACGGCAAGTCAAACTTTGCTCGGCTCGACTTCGCATCAATACATTTTCATGCGGCGTTCAAGAGAAATACCTATAATTATTATTTAGAAATAAATAAATATTTTCGGACAAATGACACCCGGCTATCCGGTCGTCATTTATTTTTATTGTATATTTTACGAGTTTGTTGCGTGATAGTCAAAGTAAGAAACGAGCATTAATAAAGATTTAGTACCTAGTTGTTAAAAAAACTTGGAGAGCATTGATGATGATATAGTTCTCGTAACGCAACTGCGTGATAATTTTGTGTGTAATTTTGGGATTTCTATGTAAGTAAGAGTTTTAGTATTTTGGTGGTTATGTGTAGGTAATTTATTGAAATGTATTCCAATTGCGAATTAAATAAATTATCGCAAGAGTTTGTATTTTATTAATGAGATTATATGCATCTTTTTTTCTCATTATCACAATTATTTAGGCTATTCAATTTTGAGTTAATATAACCGTTTATAGTAAGTACCCCATCACTATTATGCTTCCCTTTTCCACTTCCACCTATCCGACAATCGTGCTAAGCGTGGCCTTTGGGTCTTGTTGCCCTGTAGACTTATTGTCTAACTCGCTCGCAATCGCCATCGTGTTCATTTTGACAGTTTTTGTATGAATGTGACAGCTAGCTGATTCCGATGCCATAAGTGTCAGCCAATACATGAACTGTAAAAATGAACACGATGGCGATTGCGAGCGAGTTAGGTAATTAGCCTACAGGGCTCTGTCTCCGTAAGGGATAAAGACGTGGTTTATGTATATGTATGTATATTTTTTGTATATATTATAGTCAGTAGGCACTGAACTGATATGCTGGTGTTACAATGCCACGTCAGCCGGGCCTGATGCGGGTCCTGCCCGAAGCCGCAGCTATTTGCGCGCACACCGGTGCGATATTCTATTATTGTTATTGCTATTGACCCTTGACCCTCGTGATTCGGTGCTTTTGGAGTTTCGCTTTGCTTCTGATGAATGAATTGGACATGTTATTTAGTTGACATCGATTTGGACAGGTTTTCGGTTGCTAAAGGTTTGACGATATGTCGATGAGGGAACTTAAAATACAGCGCGATAGCGCAACCGTTGATTTTTTTACTAAATTAAAAGTGTGATTTTTTTTTTATTACATTTGGTATCTCAAAATGATTCTTAGGCGAAAATAGAAAAATTAACTCACTTGTTGTAATTATGTATTATTTATAACATTTCTTGTAGTTTACGGTTTAAATCGGTAAATATTTGTGTTAAAAACAAAAGTTATTCAAGCCACCTCTGATTGAAGTATTTTTACCTACCGACTTAATAATTAAGTAGATGAATGAATTCATTATGCTACAAAAAGTCAACTTTTCTGTCAAATAATACAAACGCTGTCTCCACCTGGATAGGGAAAAACAAATAAAATTATTAGCAATTCCAAAAAACACTCTTGAATTCACATTGATGTCAATTTCAGCAAAGGTGTCCCTCAGTTTTCTCCATCCGTTCGGATCTGACAGCTTCAAGCCTCGTTACCCCGAGCCTCTCGGGGCAGGGTTCAAATAAAGATATAACTGCCTGTTAACTGAACTTAATTTTGTATGGGTTCCGTTCGCTATTATTATTACTAAAATAATACCTACTAATCATACTTGACGAGGGCAACGAGGCAACAATTTTAGGGTAGTTTTTAGTGAGACAAAATGAAGTAAACAGTGTATATCGATACATTTTAAGCGTCAGGGATCCCTGTTAATCCCAACTATGTAGTTACACATAGTCGTAGCTTGAACACGAACAGCGCCTTATGAGATAATTTCACATCTGACCGATTTTCCGTCCGAGCGGGCGTTTATTGAAAAAGGTCCAAGGAAAGATTAGAAATTTATTAGGAAGGTCTAGTTGGAAGCGAGATTGGAAATGTTATAAGAGTCCCTTTACGTGACCCTCAACCTGTAATAGTCCTTTTCTCCTAGCCGTTATTATAACCACTTTAAGTTATCATTCTTAAACGAAATTCTCTTTTGGGTAGATGATGTAGGTACATACATTATTTATTTCAGGCAATCGTACTTATAAATCAATGCAAAGAATAGGGACAACCTGTTTTTTAATAGGAATATTTTGATAGTATCTAACTAATAGTAGATAAATCTTTTATATGGTAGTTTATCTACGTAATACTAACTACTATCCATTTCATATTAAAGGAGATCAGAGTTCCAAGAACTTTGTTATTAATTTTCCAAGACTTTCTCTACGTAGAATTTGGCGAACGCTATTTCATGACAATTAAGTAGGTAATTTACTGAAGTAAGAACTTTTCTATGTCCATCTCTGAGTCGTGGTCTCGCTACGATATTTGTAAAATTTTGACCAAATCAATGTTGCCGTTAACGCGTTATTGAACCACAAGGAAACTTACTGACTTTTCCATATATTAGGATTTTGAAAAAGTTAATATTTCACATGAACCCAGTGGGCAAGGTGTTTGACTTAATTATTAGTGGAGCGAGAAATGACAGCACCGTTTTCATTTGATGTGTGTTTATTTTAGTTTTAAATCCATAAACTACGTACAGTCGTACATATTGCAAAAATAAATTAAACACAAGGTTAATCCCTTTTGTTAAGGTAATCCATTTTGGGTATAAAATTGTACCGGATTATTTTACGTGAAATGTAATATCTTCCCTAAAAGAAAAATATTCATTGTATTCAACGTCAACAACATTTTGAAATAATGCCGAAAAGAAATAAAACCACGAACCTCGTTTCTTCTTAACTATTGTAATTTTACAATACTAAACCAGAAACATTGGCCCAAGCAATCAATCACTGTTTGGGATTTGACCATTTTTTCTAGTTTAGAATTGTAAAATTGTATTAGTAGCTTGTACAGTCTACGTCATTATAGTATGAAACATCTTTAATAACCAAAAAGTTCGGCACGCCATACTGAATCTAAGGTGTACCGAATTATTTGGCCGACTTGGATGCTTCAATTTATTATGACGTTGACTATAACTTTGAGAACTATCTTTAAGTCTAAATCAGTCGAAAGCGCATGACCATTTCTGTATTTCAAGTTACTAGAAAGTCCGTAGACTTACGTTAGCTATTTCTCATCCAAACATCATATCCAGCCTACATGGTCACCTCATTGCTGAGTGCCGGTCTTATCGCGAAATGAAAGAGCGTTGCCTGTACTTTGTACTTTGTCTGTACAGCAGGCTTATTACCTAACTCGCTCGCAATCGCCATCGTGTTCATTTTGACAGTTCATGTATAGGCTGACAATTGGCATCGGAATCAGCTAGCTGTCATATTCATACAAGAACTGTCAAAATGAACACGATGGCGATTGCGTGCAAGTTAGGTAATAAGCCTGCATGCCTATAGTGCGGATTGGGAACTTCTTTGAGATGTTTCCTCACAAAATTTTACTTTATCGAAAGCCTTTAATAAATTTTGATACAATTTCGCCCTAATTCCTCATTATTTTGTTTGTTGGGCCGTAAGGCAAACCACTAGGCTACCACAGCTATTTAACTATGTTTCCCAACATCATACGACAGTTTACCCACTCATACTATAAGTGTAGTACACAGGGAACCCGCATGAGTGAATTCAAAACAATTCCCCCTACTGATTTGGTCAAACAATGACTACTGAAACCGCTATTGGCGTGTGATGAGTATGTAATCAGTTTATTTACAGCCAATGCATTCTGATGATGGCCTTTGAGCGGGGATCGTTAACCGCTGGCTAGTAATGTACTAATACAAATTTTAATTGAGCAGCTGTAGCATCCTTCTCATTAAACTGTGTCACGTATAGTTATCTTTGACACTACGTATTACATACTATACATAAATACTGGATAGACTGATAAACTGAGTTTAAACTTAAATGTAAATTTATTTCGCTGCCGGCCTTATGATTTGTAGGATTTGTTTCTTCGCCTTTCGCCTTCTACTAAAGTTCCTACTAGAATATCAAAAAGACTAGTAAACGAGAAGTTCTATTAATGTAAAACTGGGCTTGAGTTAAAAATGTTGACGCAATCAGATGGACCGCCTCTGGCTTAGACAGACGACAGCATGCTTAATGCATGTCGCGATATACCGATACGTGCAAGATTGATCGATAAGCAATGAGATGTATCGGAATATTGAGTGCATCCGAGCGCATCTAACGTTGCTTTGATGGTATCGTTTAACCTTAGTAGATGCCTACTTGATTTTCTGTCGTGCGTTTACTGTACTTTGTTCACGTTTCGCCACTCGTTTTTTTTTAAAGATCGAAACTATTTGAATCGTCTATGATTACATAATTTTACACAGCTTGTGCCAATAGTTTAGGCTTTGCGTTGATGAGTCAGCCGGTCTGTCGATCGGTCGGTCAATTGGTCGTGACTTTTCCATTTTTTCAGTTTATTTATTAGTGTTTTTTTTTTAGCTAACGAAGTAAAATCCTCGGTCATGGCACGCCATAGTATGCTAGCTATAGCCTCTTAGAATGTAATAAGAAACATTGTTTCAATAATTACCATCGCCAGGTAATTCGCGCGTTACCTAGAACCGGACGAGATTATGGTACCGTGGGGAAATTCGGATACGCGCTACTCACCTAAAGTTACGATGTTTTTATGCTGTCATATCGACTCCTAGGTGTACAAAAGTCGTAAAAACCCCGCTCACTTTCGATTCTAAGATACAGTATGTACAGTCAAGGGTATAACCTATATGTACGTTACCACGACGTCAAAAACATCTATACACCTTTATATACATAAATTTCACGTGTTTGCTGTATCGACATTTTATGCCCCGACTGTACACGTACGTAATGTTAAATCATAGAGGTACAGTACGATATAAGACATTATTTAAACATTAAAATTTAGTAGTGTTAGGTTCACTTCATGTGCAAGCAGGAATAACATTACCTCAAATAATCGTTACGCCTGCTTGCAACACTTTCTAATTGGGTTATGGCGGCAAAGCCGATATACTTTTGACAGTCTTGATTGACAGCTTGGGGAGTTCTGGATTGGGGAATGATAATGAAATGTTACTTTAGAAATAAGAAACGAATGAGGATTAAGAGTTATGGTATTGTATGGTTGTCCTGGAGGAATAATATATACATGTTAATAAGGTGAGTGTGTTTTATTATATCAGCTAATTAATTGATTAACTCACTTAAACTTTCACGTTTTGCACTCACTTTATCAAGACCGTGGACGTTGCAGCGTGTCCGAAACGTCACGATAACTAATAAAACGTAGACGCGGTTATATCCCGTTTAGTTAAAATAATAAAAAAGTAAGTAAATGCTTTATTTTATTGAATCAGGCGTTACTTTGCGGAGGTCCATTTCAATGAACAAAAAATTTTACCTTGCTACTCCGCTACTCACGTGCAAAATAACCAAGCCTGTGTGAAATATATATGTTTTTCATGCAATCCCTCCCTCCACTGCTGCCAATAAAACACACATAAATCCCACAAACGGAAAGGAAGCGCTTACATCCCGGGGAGGTAGTTGAAATAATAGATTTAATAACTGTTTGCATGAAGCAGAACTACTTTAGATTTGATGGGCGGTTTTATTTACAGAATGATGGATTAGCAATGGGTTCTCCTCTTAGTCCACTAATGGCAGATATTTTTATGGATAATTTTGAGACTCGGTACATTGTTGGTAATAATAATATTGTTTATTATTATAGGTATGTTGATGATTTGATTATTTGCTGGAGGGGAAGTATGAGACAGCTAGATTCATTTGTTAATGGCTTGAATGATAGGCATCCAAGGATAAAGTTCAAGAGAGAATTAGAGGATAACCACTCATTAAATTTTTTAGATTTGACGATATCTAGAGTAAATAATAAGCATATTTTTCAAATTTATCGTAAGCCTACGCAGACCGATGCTGTTATCCCGGCTGCGTCCACTCACCCTTGGCAGCATAAACTGGCTGCTTTCCATTGCTATATACATAGATTATTAACCGTTCCTCTTTCTGTAGAACATTATGATTCCGAGTTAAGTACTATTTATCAAATTGCGGTTTCAAATGGTTATACTGTAGCAATGGTTAACGGTCTAGTTAGAAAGAAGCAGAGGCGGATAGTGAATAGCATGCTTTACGCCGCAGTACCCACTCAGATTGCTGACAAATATAGGTCTAGTATTACTTATGTAGGTCATTTGTCTGATAAAATCCATAAATTGTTAAAATCAAAAAATATTAATGTCGCTTTTAAGACAAATAATTCTGTGCGTGCGAAACTGTGTAATAACAAGGAAAGGGTGGAAAAAGGAAGTAGATCGGGGGTGTATAAGTTAACTTGTAGTGAATGCAATAGTGTGTATGTGGGGCAAACGGGTCGCAGTTTCGCCACCAGATATAAGGAACATACTGCCTCGTATAGGCTCAATCACCCGGAGAAATCAAATTTTGCAAAACATTTAATAGAGGAAAATCATTCGTTGCCGGATTCAGCGTCTTTCGACATCTTACACTTTTGTGAGAAGGGTTTACAGTTGGATATTTTAGAGCAGTTGGAGATAATTAGGTACAGCAATAGTGGTTCCATAATTAATGAACAAGTGAACTTGCTTTCATCGCCGTTATTGCGTGTTCATTTTGGTGAATAAAAATTGTTGTTGTAAAATACATAACCCTATTTATTTTTACTGTAGTCGAAAAAATTTTTGAAGGTAGTTGTTAATGGATAATAAAAATCATAAATAATAGGGTACTTTGGGAAAACATATGAACGTAGGTACATTAGGCTTATATATACAGTTTAGATTCAGTACGACGTTGGTTTGCATGTGTAACGGTTGTGTGTAAACTTTGATAATGATCCCGTAGAGGGATTGAAACGCGTCAGTGTTTGTGTGGTGTAAGGGATAATTAAGTTTGTGGGATTTATGTGTGTTTTATTGGCAGCAGTGGAGGGAGGGATTGCATGAAAAACATATATATTTCACACAGGCTTGGTTATTTTGCACGTGAGTAGCGGAGTAGCAAGGTAAAATTTTTTGTTCATTGAAATGCTTTATTGTATAAATATAAAGAAACAGACACAAAATACAAAAAGCATAAAACATTATAGTTTTATCAGTTGCTTCTCTTCCCGCGCAGATGGTCCTCCGTCCATCAAAGGAATGGGCGAAAATCTTAGGAGTCATGCTATAGGCGATGCGGCTAGCAACCCATCACTATTTTGAATCCTCTTTCAGCCTGTATGCCCACAATCATGCTAAACGTCTTTGGGTCTTCTTGCCTTAGACTCTGTCTACCCCGTAAGGGATAAAGACGTGATTAATGTATGTATCAAATTTATGTGTAAAAAAGTTTTATAATATCTAGTAACCGACGAATCCTGAGTCGGACCACGTACAAAAGGCTATCGGGCAATGATAATGGCAACGCGATATCTCCTCTGTGACAATAATCGCGTAGTCGAGATAGGTACTACTCTGATGCTATTCTATTATAAATGGATGCGGTAGGTTCTGTTAAAATAAAAATGCTAAACACATTTTCATCTGAATTCATTCTGACATTCATCCTTATATAAATATTATTTCTATCAAGGATAATGTTACTAAAATATCGACCGAGCGACTAAATCGCTGACCTCAGATTTTCACATGCCTTTTTTTTTTAACGTGTGGAAAATGCGCCTTATGCATCTCCGCGCTCAGGGCAGCAACGGAGGTATGATGGGCTCTCCAGCTCGCCGCTGCGATGGAAGGAGGGGAGAGGCCTACCGTCTAAAAACACACACGTTCCCTCCAGGCCTTGAACTGCGGGCGTTGCGGGCGCACTACGGTGACCACCGCAACGTCCGCTGGCCGCCCCGGGATGGGGCAGATGGCAACGGCACCGTTGAATGCGGGTTCCGGATTAGATTTTCACATGCCTAACTTGGCTGAATATTATGTTATGGGCAGCAATACTTGTATTTTGTCGTGTTTATTTTGCACAATAAAGAGTTTACATACATACATACATACATACTTCTTATAAGACCTTATGTAACCATGTGTTCGTTGTGAATAAAGAAACATTTCATTTCATTCCATTTCACAGAGAAGCTCAAAATTAATCCGAAATATTTCAGTAGGTGGCTGGGATAGTTTTACTAAATTCCAAAATCAAAATCAAAATCAAAATTTTTACATGTCTTTTTTAGACTATACCAGCTCATTCAGAAAGATCATCATTGTCAAGACGAATGCGCCGCAAGAAACTTGGCAGAAAGTCATTTTTCAAAATAAAATACAGTAAGAAAAGTTCCTGTACCTACCTAAATGTTTTTTTTTTTATTGTGATCATAATTATTTTCATACATTGGTCGATGTTCAAAGTTCGAGCTCTAAAATTCGAGCTCAACGCTAAACGTTAGGTGAAGAATATAAGTAAGCTTATGATTCACCCCCAAGAGAGTAGTTACGCTAAATATTTACCCCCGCTTCAGCTAACTTAGCAATCGTTTGTCCTTATCTGTCACTTTGACATTTACCTTTCACAGATAAGGACAAACGATTGCTAGGTTAGTAGAAGCCTATAAAGCGTTTACGAATAAGGGTGTTAATCATTGTAATGAACGACGTCCCAGACAAGTACTCTCATTTCTCGGTGTGACATTTATTCTAACACATCTCCCGGGATTTCGTTCGAGCAAAATTAACATCCAGTTATTAATGACATTATGAGTTTGTGAAACAGTCAATTCATCACAGCAAAATAGGTATCAAGTGAAAGCATTGTTCAGTTCAATGCGGCGCCCTCTGTCGTGATCTGATAAGGTGCTCATTTTATCGTCAATAGTTATACAAAATATAGTTATTGAAATCTTCGTCTGTCTCTCAGTTTGTCTGTTCACAATGAACTCAAAAACCACTGAACGGATCTTCATGCGGTTTCATCAATAGATAGTCACTCATGAGGAAGGTTTAGGTATATAATATGTCAAGGTTCTTTTATAAATTGGTTGAAGTATGTCGATAATCGTGTTAGTATCTACTATGCACTCGTACAAAGGCGGGGCCGGCTCGCTAGTTTAGATATAAGAAAATGTCCAATACATATAAACAAATATAATAACGCACCTACATAGAAAAATATTAAGTTACCCTCGAAGACGTTCTTACACTAGCTAGACAGTTTTCAATTTACACACTTTATCCTCGCTACCTAATCTATAATAATATTATTATGTATAAGTTTTCATCGACTGATGTTGACTTACTTCGGTGATTTTTGACCGGATAATTACAAAAGTTAGACATTACTCCCTTCAGGCCTCGCTTCACCGATAATTTGCATGGTTCAGTGGACTTCCCGATCCCTAAGACTACATCAAAGCTAATACTAGGTGCTTATAATATTATGTAGTTCAGTACAAATGAAAACACTGCAACTAGTCAATTAATTTTAATATTTAACATTAAGTACTGTATATTTTTTACACACATATGCTAGTCGTCCAAAACGGCATAGAGGATTGGCATTCTCAGCATATTTTGTGTAGCATTTGGTATGACAAAGAATCATTTATTCAATTAACCATTTATTTTTTCACTTATACGTTAACTTAATACAAATACATAAATATAAACACTATTGTGTGGCTTATACGTTAGGTTTCATTACGTTAGTTCTGTTGTTTAACTTGTGTGCATGAAAAGTTCGGATTATTCAACCATAATTTACATTTCGGCAAATATAATTTACTCTATGAAAAGCTATTTCAATATTAGCTGTATAATATAATATAGTAATCATTTGGATTATTTGTCTAGCGATGCATTTTTGATGAAACGACGGAGATACGATAAAAGTATAGGTAGTGAACCATCTACTGTTAGTACTGCTTATAGAAGAAAAAAACAAATTAACGTTTAATAATCAGTTCATTCAACAGTTTGCATAGAAGACGATTCTTTTTTAACCGACTTCATGAGTAATTGCTGAGTGCCCTGCGGCCCTGGGAAGCTACTCCAAAATTTGATCGTGTGGTACCATCCCTGTCACTCGCAAATTAATCACCACTCGTGTGAGCGAAACGACAAGAAATTAACATCGAGAATAGAAGCTCGGAGTATAAAGCCTGTTATCATTAATTCCCCGCTTAAAACGCAACACAACGCAAAATTAAAAAAAATATGATACAGTTCAACTCAGTATACGGTATATAGGTAATAATTTCCATTGACTTTAGATTGATACCGAAACTTTTTGATGAAACAATTATTTCCGTCATCGAAGTTTCATTCCCACATCCATGTCAGGTCGTGGAATATCAGCTGATTTTCGATCGGCTGCCATAAACGTGCACAGCATCAAACTGTTTACTAGACAAACTAGTACGAGTAAAAGGTAGGTATAGTTATCTAAAAATATCTAAAAACAAGATTTTATACATTTGTGTAAGGTGTCAAGATAATAAATGCTTTCAAACTGGATGTGCAGTCGAGGGCATACATATCGATACACATATTATAATCACGTCTTTATACTTAACGGGGTAGACAGAGCCTAAGGCCACGTGTAGCATGATTAAGGGCATATAGCTGGAAAGGGAAATTAAAATAGCGATGGGTTGCCAGCCGTATCGCCTATAACATGATTCCTAAGACTTTCGCACATTCCCTCAATGGGCTTTTACCATCTGTGTGGGAAGAGAAGCAACTGGTAAATTCTATATTTTTTACTCCCTAACCAGCATGGAAGAAACATACACATCGATACAGTCAGTCAAAATATAGGTGTCACCGACCTATTTGTTTGTAGCATAAAAGTGTATATGTTTCGACGTCTTGGTAACGACGCCTTATACTTACGCGCTTATGATTCACCCCCAAGAGAGTAGTTACGCTAAATATTTACCCCCGCTTCAGCTAACTTAGCAATCGTTTGTCCTTATCTGTCACTTTGACATTTACCTTTCACAGATAAGGACAAACGATTGCTAGGTTAGTAGAAGCCTATAAAGCGTTTACGAATAAGGGTGTTAATCATTGTAATGAACGACGTCCCAGACAAGTACTCTCATTTCTCGGCTACATTTATTTATGCTGTTGCCTGTACATGTCATTATTTATGATTACGACTGCATTCAAGCAAATAGTTATTTTTGTAACACCCAAAATCTCAAGAAGTAAAAAATTGTGTCGAATTTAGATATCACACATGAGAAGGTAAGCTTCTGCATTTCCAAGAAACACCTTTTGAGGGCGTAATGAAGTATAAAATAAACACGGACGGGCGGGCGCAAGCAAACCAATTTGTATTAGAAATCATCAGCTCAAACATAAATTTGCAACTTTATGTAGCTCATTTCTTCCCATTTCACGTTCGGAGCCACTTGCAAATTTCTTCAGACATGTTCATTGACGGTTTTCTCAGACATCAAAGGTTGTCGAATAAATTTTGTTACCTCCTCGCAATATTTACGTGCTCGAGCCAGCTTGGTTGTCACAAACGAGTAAGCGAATGAATTTTCATGAACTTTCGTCTTCAAGCATAAGTCCTGTTGATTGTGTATTCTATATTTTATTTCATATTCTAATTGCATTTCGTAGTTATTGTAACAGGTTTTATGCACACTGATTTCTGATAGAAAGTGTTTTATTCACGTCTTCCAAACATTCGCCATTCCATAATAGTAATTAATTGCAAATAAAAAAATAATAATAAAGTAAACAGCTTCCTAAACGCTTCAGTTAATGGAATAAATAACTTCGAATTTGTTATACAAAAATTAAAAGCAACTATAAAGTATGAAAGGAGTCCCAAAAACTTTCAATATTTGGAAAAATATTTAAACCAAAGCAAATATTTATAGGTCTTAAAAATTCTTCATTAATGTCCCTTCTGGTTTCTTTGAATCGTTCGAGTCCGGAAATAAATGAAGGTGACGTAAGACGGTGTGATTGGCATTTATTCGACAGCGAGGGAATATTAATACTTCGGTACGATGCGGTGTGGGCTCAGAGAGGCACACTAGTCCTGTCCTACTTTACTTGCAACCTGCCAACCTGAATTTATTTTAAGAGCTACTAGCAGGCTCAGTACGACGTTCGTTTGCATGTGTAACAGTTGTGCTTATTATACTTTGACAATGATCCCGTAGAGGGATCGAAATGCGGCAGTGTTTGTGTGGTGTAAGGGATAATTAAGTTTGTGGGATTTATATGTGTTTTATGTGGCATTAGCGGAAAGATTGCATGAAAAACATATATATTTCACACAGGCTTGGTTATCTTGCACGTGAGTAGCGGAGTAGCAAGGTAATCATTTTTTTGTTTATTGAAATGGACCTCCGCAAAGTAACGCCTGATTCAATAAAATACTAGCAGGCTGTTGTTCACGACTTTGTAGTCGTTTCTGGGATAGAAAGGATCCAGGTTGCAAACTGTGAAAGAGTAGCAAACGTCGCTCGTCTTAATTCTTAAACAGAAAAATCTGTATCACAGTTTGTCTGGGCTAATCTCTTATAATAATAATATAGCCTTTTTATTCCGAATTCGCTACAATTTCATTTTTTTTGTTGTTGTTGTTTGTTGTTGTTGTTGTTGTTGTTTTTTATTATTAAATTGTCGCGTAATTCGGCGTGCCTCATGGCATAGGCCTCCTCCGTGTATTGGAGGGTTTGGGCTATAGTTCCCACGCGCGCCCAGTGCGGATTGGGAACTTAACACACACCATTGAATTTCTTCGCCGATGTGTGCAAGGTTTCCTCACGATGTTTTTCCTTCACCGAAAAGCTCATGGCAAATTTCAAATGTAATTTTCGCACATAAATTCCGAAAAACTCAGAGGTGCGCGCCCGGGATTTGAACCCACGACGCTCTGCTTGAGAGGCCACAGGTCAAACCACTAAGCTTTCACGGCTAATCTCTTAATACTTGCTAAATATTGACTACCTAAATAGTTTCGGAGCTACAGCTGAAGTAAAGCTAATCCATTACGTCTGTTTGAATGGAACTCAACAACTTAAGTGGTCAAACAGAAAATGGAACTTGGCCGATGCTGCATCGAATAGAACAAATATGACGCTACTCTTCTGAAATACGATATTTTCATCGGATTTTCCGTAACATGAAAGAACAAATATAACAACGTTTGTACGTTAATCTGCAAGTGCACTGATAGAACCATTGTTTTATCGTATGTATCCTGTTAACAATTATACATGTGAGACTTTGTGTTTGTTTATCTTTCGGGCCAAAATGGGTCTTCAATTGCGGACGGTATCTAGATACTCTGGAATAGTACATATTTTTGTAACCCAATATTTTCTTGGAATCCCGATTTATGTGAATTCCTGAAACCTTAAACACTAAATCTAACCTGTTACAATACTAAATCTAGTCTCTTTACATGAAATTATTCGCGATGATTCTTCATGCCATATATAAAGCCCGGAATTCAGTAAACGGCCAGATCAAATGGTTCATATACAAAACCGCGGATAAAAACCAGTTACGTTAAAAAAACAATAGGTAGAAACACAAATTTCTTCGGATAGACGTGAAAAAACATCGTCCCTGAATAAAAAAGAAAATCCCACAGATCCCTTCCCTAATCATTTCAACCGCAATATCCCGAGGTTTGTTCAGTAAACACAGGTGAACAGGTACAATGGGGCACCATACTCTCCTATAAACCATCCAATGTTTGTACATGGGAAGGCACCCTCTTTTCATTAAAATAATATATAATTATGTGTAACTAGCTCTGTAACAGCCCGTGACTTCGACTGCTAAGAAGGTACATTTAAGGCTATCCTGTGAGAACTACTAAATTTTCTGAGGCAATAACATTATATTTGGTAATCCTGGTTATCAACTGCGTAGGTCACGGGCCACAACAACAATAAAGGAGCGACCACACCACCGCTGCGTATAGTCGCAAGAGGGAACTCTTCAACGGTTGGACCGATTGACTTGAAATTTGATACACATGTATTGTATACATATATGTAGGACGGATGACAATGCAAGTACAGTCAGCTAAAAAGCTTGTATTAAAACTTAGAAAAACTCATTTCAGTGTTTATGATATACACGTAATTTTGCTTAAATATTATGGTTATAGCTAAAAACTATTTGCCCATTATGATGACAATGGTAAATATAACTTTGACTGTCTCGATGACAACGTTTTATGCGGGGAACGAACCAATATTTCCCGTCGTGTATTTCTGTCCATCAAAAAGCGACGGCCAACGGGTCATAATGCGTGGCCATATGAAAAATGACGATACAATTGACTTTTTGTTCTGAATGACAATAAAAAATGCCATCAATCATTGGCTCTACCATCCCTGTGATGTCGATCGATTCTGCGTAGGTACAGTAAAAGTTCAGTAAGTAATCAACTAACAATTTCCGGAAATTGCACTTAAATAAGCACGCACGATCTGTATATCATAATTGTAGAAATTGCAAAATATTACTGTAAACGCAGTAGGTAAAGCCATACATTTTTTAAATCACATCATTCGTAGATAGTATCCGTATTTGGTAAAAATTTGAGCATTGCTTCAAAGCTACAGCTCCTTTTTAAATTTTTTGACAGGTGCTCTTTAGGCTACGTTCAGATGAACGCGCGGAGCCGCGCGGTGCCGCGCGGGTCAGCTGTTCACATGACGGCGGCTTGCGCGCGGCAGTCTATCGTGGACATTCAGCGAGGATGGAAATGGAGCAGGCAATTTGCTTGTCGAAAGCAAAGACTATACTGGGTGCACCCTCTTCTAAGTCAAAGACTTAATTTAAGCCTGTTTGTGACTTTACTAAGACTTTATTTTTCTCTTCAGTCATCACGGTTGTAAAATATCAAAACTAATTCTTCCCATGACCTTCTCTTTATTATTTTATTTGAATATTGCTTCGAGTTAAGATTCCTAATCGCATCTCTTTTTTCAATTTCGTCAATAAGTAAATCGAGACATATTTCCTCCTCCATTTTGTACGTCGCTCCGTGCGTCCAACCGCCTCAAACCGCGCGGATCATCTGAACAGGTCGAGACAGGACTGTAGTTCTTGTCCCGCGCGGCGCCGCGCGGGACAAGAACTTGCGCGCGGTGCACGGCGGCGCGCGCGGTCTCGCGCGGCACCGCGCGCTCATCTACACAGCAACATAGATTTGTTACGATCTTGAACCGCGCGCCAGGCCAACCGCGCGTCGCCGCGCGGTCATCTGAACTTAGCCTTAATTGTCTTTTATAGCTCTACCAGTATGTCAAATTCATATCAATGTTTCAACAAGTTCTAAAGATACTCCTGAGCGCTAAAATTTATGGTATCAAATATTATGGTTTCAGAGCAGAGAGAGTGGATACGCTTGTGCGAGCGGATTTTAGAAGATTGGTTACTTATTAATACTGTGGCGTAGACAAAGGGAGCTTACAATGTTGATATAAATAATTGATGGCTTCCTATATGGAAAGACCATTAAGAAAACGTTAAAATAAAGCATCGAAATCGTTCTGAATACCCGATTGATAGCTTTTAAACATGACTTACTACTTTATATTTACTTTATTCCCTGAGCTATCTTGGACATCTTGGTACCTGGAAGACATTTACTTCCCTTCCTGATTCTTCATTCTGTGCCAGGTTTAGTGAATGGTCTTCGCCGTGAGAGCAGACAGCATGTCCCTGTGCCAGAACGGTAACGGTTACGTAGTATACTTACGGTCACAAGAATAAAGGTCTTTTGCAAGGTTTTAGAAAAAAAACCTTCAGAAAAACGCATCTTGTAATCTAAAGGGTCCGCAGGAGGGCGTAAACAATTTCACCTCAATGCTCAGGTAACATGACAGTAAGTATGTTCGTTTATTCATAACACTAGCCATGTCAAAAAACCAATTGTGTATAAAGTCGGTTTATGGACGATAGTTTTACGTGATAACGTCATAAAGAAACATATTGGAACTGCTAGCTCTGACTTCACGCGACAAGATCGTGCATCTCTATCGTTTTTTCCGCGCTCCCGCTTGCATACGACACGCGAAACGTATCGTAATGAAGCATGCTTTTTCGTGAGTGCAGCCGGCGTTCGTCACGTTCAAGACGCTATCAAGTCAAAAAGCAAATGTAGAAGGAGGGCGGCGCAAGGAGTGTGTATCATAATGTATCACACCACCAAGCATCAAGGACCATACGAGAGACAGATAGATGTTGACCAAACTTTGGCCGCCATGTAAACTTGTTCGATGCGTATTTGTGCGTATGCGTGCTTTCTGAGTTTTCTAGTACTAACTCGTTATCATAGACATGGTAGGGTATTTTATTACTACGAGATTTGGAGTTAGAACTAGTAAATACATTGGTATAAGCTTAAAGCTAATTGAAGCAATGCCTAGTGGCAATGACTGCCTCTTGAAGTGAAACAAAAGAATAATAACTTACAGAATTCCATTCGCGCGCTTAAAATTAATAGCTCGAATTTAGTCTTTATTATTATAGTGGGTATAGCGTCACGTAGTACAACAACCATTAATAACCTGGGCACCGCCATTAGCCCGGGTTCCGCGAACTTTATAATAAATCATCATATTTCATCGCATTGTACGCAACAGGCAGACAATAAGACTTTTTATTTATAATTTTCAAGGAACATTTTTATAATGCCGCTGCGAAATGTTGATGTAAACTTGATTTTAAGAGGTTCAAGTATTTATTGTATGCACATAGAAGAACAATTTTGGTCGCATGAGACGCATTGTGGTTTTGCAAATCGTGAACGCTGTGGTACTGATGTTTATAGTTTTGACCACCGTGTCTCAGATTCAGAAGAAATCTACAAATTCTTCCTAAAACGATAGTCCTAGAGTTCCTTTGTAGCAAATTTAATCAAATTGGTTTGAGCCGTTTCAACATTAAGTAATTTTGTATAAATTTATATACCTACAAATATTGCTCCTATACACGGACAGATTCTCATTTGGAAGAGAAAATACTTACTCGATCACACACATCCCTCTTTTGGCATTACCATTGACCAGTAGAGATTTTATACATCTCTACTATAGACTAATATAATTTAAGGTACCTACACCTACTTAACTTTGAGATGTTATACATTCCGTTTATAAATAAGTTAAGTAGAGTTGTTGTTTTTTGTTCATTGAAATGAACCTCCGCAAAGTAACGCCTGATTCAATAAAAAAGTTAAGTAGTAAAAATTTGAAAATATAACTTTCCGCTTAATTTTTTGCGACGCATTCTTCTTGGCATTGATGGCGCTGGTAGTTTCAAAAACAGACATGTAAAAGAGCCCATGGCGGCTTATTTGCAAAATAAAGTTTTAGAATTTAAAATTAATGAAAATTATAAAAAAATACCAGGTTCAAATGTAGCATTATGTTCAGTACCTACCTTAATTCCAATTATCCATTTTACTATTATCCGTATTTACTTCAACTGCTTTTATGATCGCTTTGATAAGTTGCGTCTGATTGGGCAGCATTTAATAGGTGATCGTAAAGAAAACGATGAGATAATATTAATACGTTCAATTCGATCCTGAGTCGACTGCCAATATCGATCGAAAACGATGATTGAAAGGGCGCTATACTGTGTCAGCAACCTGTAGCTAGAGCTACTTCTAATAGTATTTTATGTACTGTACTCATCCAGAATAAGCTATCAGGCAATTTACTTCAACAAGTTTATTGCGTCTAAAGCCTCTGTATAAAGTTTTTGTGACGAATACGAGGCTCTCTACGCCATGCGATATTTTCCTATTAAAACGTAGACTCCGGGGGCAATTATGTTAGATAAAAAATAATACGAGCGCGTCGCCGCGGCTCTATGTAAGAGAACAATGACAAATTGTTGTTTTTCCCCGCGCTCCCCTGGCGCAATCATTATTCTTTATTGCACTCCGTGGCTATTGTTTCCTCCCTCTAATTAAGACTCGAGGCAAATATTTACTTTCTGCGTATTAAAAATATTACTTTTAGTAATTAGCAGACGCGCTATTTAAATTAAATTCTTGTTTAAATACTTGCAATGTATTTTTATGGTGAAATCTTGCAAGTTTTTGATTTACTTTTAAGTATAGATAGTATCGAATTGACTTGTGTTATCACTACATAGTATAAAACAAAGTCGCTTTCTCTGTCCCTATGTCTCTATGTCCCTATGTATGCTTATATCTTCAAAACTACACAACGGATTTTGATGCGGTTTTTTTAAATAGATAGAGTGATTCAAGAGGAAGGTTTTTATGTATAATTCTTTGCAGACGAAGTCGCGGGCAGAAGCTAGTACATTGTGTAAGAAGGGTGACAGTGCACGTTCAATAAGAAAAGCGAAAAATTGAATTAAAAATGTTATCATGAAATTCAGAATCGTATTTTGTGTTTCCAATGTTTTAATGAACGCATTGTAATGACCTGTAAAGTTGAATAACAATAGTGAGTAATTATTTTACATAGTAAAATAAAGGGTTGTTTCCAATGAATCTGACCCGGATGGCGAGATGCAAAATGCGACTAATAACATTAGCTGAATTCCACGTCTTGTTCGGCTTCGCTTTTAACCGCGCACCAACACTACTTCAAGTTTCAAGTGTCAAAAAAAACGTTTGGGAGGGTTTGACTTTTAGACGCTTAAAACATACACTCATAAATTAGGCAATTGATTGACATATATCGTTCAGTACAATCCACTTAATCCAAATATAAAGCACGAGTATTAACTCATCAGCATAAAAAAACTCGATTTCAAGAAGGTGCTTATTCCATTGAAATGGACAAGAGTGGATAATAATATGTAACGATACCTTGCCGTCTAAAATAACCTGTCTTAACTTAAACTAAATTAGATGATTTGAATAGTATTTTCATTTGAAATCTACTGCAATAATAATATATTCCTCAAGTTCCACGCCTTAATCAACGAGCTACAAAATATATCATGCTCGAATAATGTCGTCAGTTTCGAACTGTAAGTCTGCTCTAAGCATTTAATGTTTACAATACGCATTCGCACTGCGGTATGTAGGGGTGTGTATTTGCTTTTCTAAACCGTCACGAAACACAGAGGTGCGGTGGAGCGGCTAGCATAATACTTGTTATTATATAATGTTTTGACACGCCAAAGATCGTGGCAAGTTTGTGGCCTTGGTATTTCAATATCATAGAGTGCAATAACTTTATTACGGTGTCACTATCTATTTTTTTTCAAGCTGTAATTTTTAGCCATTTATTTTAACCGAGATACATACTACAAAATGATTTCAACTATCTTATTGGACAAGTATTATCTTAACAAAAATATCAACGACGAGCAACCTACTTGCTTTTGCTCTTGACAAGCTACCGTGCACTCACCGTGTCTCGTGCCTTCGCTTAATTTGACTTCTGTTCTCTGAACTCTTAATAAACCTCGTTAGCATTAGCGTACTTCTACTTCAGTATCATCTCCGTACGTTCTTTATTCCGTCGAGTAAACACCCTAGTCTCGGGTGCTAACGAAGGCGTTGACAACAGAACTGATGAATTGGCTTCATTACGTTCGGAGGCTGTCTTGATGAGCCTTCGGTTATGATTCATGGCGAGAACACGTCACTAATGGCACTTACATGAAATAATAATTGCGAGAAATGTGATATTTCTATGCTGATGATCAAGACATATTGTCATTCTATTAAATTCGTCTCGTGCCTTCCGTTTGCCGCCAATTTATTTACATATAAGTGTATTTTTCAAATTAGGTACGTACTTTCTCTATTAGGATTCCTCTTTTCACCTATACGTCCACAACCATGCTAAAAGTGGCCTTTAGGTCTGTTACCTTATGCTCTGTCTACCCCGTGTTTTATGTACGTATGTATGTATTTTTATTGTAGTTTATAATGTGCCTAATTAATACACTGAGAACGAAAAATATTATGAACCACTCAGTGCCTACTCAAATTCTTGTAGGTACATATATGTTTTCTAGCTAAAGCTGATGAGTTTGGTGAGATGATTAGTTTGTTTGATTTTAATTTTCAGTTCGGAATATTCTAGTTTACTATAGTTTAGTAATATTTCTTGTTATGCAGGAGCGGTGCTTTCTGACCCAATAAAACTGAAAGAAAGCTCTAGCTTTCTGTTAAAAAGTACAACAGAACCGAACTACAAAAAGAACATTGCCTAAGGTAACAAAACCTTAAGGCCTCATTTAGCATGATTAAGGGCGTATAGGTGGAAAGGGAAATCAACATAATTATGGGCTTGCTAGCCGCATCGCCTATAACATGATTCCTAAGACATTCGCCCGTTCCCTCATTGGGCTTTTACCATCTGCGCGGGAAGAGAAACAACTGGTAATTTCAATGCTTTTTCTTTACTCCCAGACCAGCATGGAACCTTGAAGAAATTTTCCTTTATTTCTCCAAATATATCGCTCGCTCTTATAACGCATGGATAAAAGTCTGCAGTAACCCAGCTAAGGTGTGCTCCAAATACATAATTCATTTACCTATTTCATTAACATGCACCGCCCAACATGACACACACTACTTAAAGGAATTAGTTCAGAGCCGTGGCACTGTTTTCAATGGGTCGCGCCAAAGGACAGAGTCGCGGGCGACGCTACGGCGACGTTGGCTTCATTAAGGAAAATATACAACGTAAATATAGTAAATATATTTTACGCTACCTAGAAATAATAGCAACATCAGAAGAAGCAACTAACTGGTCCCAGATCAGCGTGGATGAAAAAATGCATTACGAAATTAATTTTTACCGAAAAATTAGGAAGTATAATTAGATTTTTATAAAATAAGAAATAAGAATTAAACAGTCTCCTTTGGTTAGATGTACTTGCACTGTCATCAAATCTACGTACTAAAGTATACATACAACATTTCAAGAACATTCTTTAGAAGTGTTGATACAAAAGCTTGTGAAAATCGCAATTTCTTTGCCTCGACCTAAATTTTGTAATGTCGAGACATTGTACTTAGGTATACCTAAATTCTAGGTATACGCAATAGCGTATAGTCCATAATTCTGAGTGCTCGCTAGCATGTGCCATAATTTAATTCAGCACTAAGCACTTAACACTTACTTGTTGGTGGCAAGAGCTCTTAAACAAACTCGATTAGAGGCGCTATAGGCGACAAATTGGATAAATTTCTACCATTATGGAGTAACAGCGTGTGAGAGCGTATGCTACGATTTTCACAAGGAATGCTTCAATTTAATTAATGCGTTGATTGGCGATTGTGCATCTAAATATTTTATTGAATCAGGCGCTACTTTGCAGAGGTCCATTTTAAGCAAGCCAGAACATAATATATTTCACACAGGCTTGGTATCTTGCACGTGAGTAGCGGAGTAGCAAGGTAAATATTTTTTGTTCATGATCATGTTTCTTAAAATGCAAAACTAGTTAATTTTAAATTAGACATAACTTTACTTTTCTTCTCCCAGATATAATAGTGTGGTCAATTCATGCAAAATAGGAGCTCTTACACTAATATTTTTTATTGACTATACAAAATTTTACATTTTCATTTAACAGAGCTCTTAGTTAATTTTTTAATATTTACTTTCAAAAAACTCTGTAGGTACCTCTACAATCGCAGGTATAAAACACAAAAATCAATAGCAATACAAATCAACTCTGTTCTAATACAAAGTCCTCCTAACAAGTAGGTACCCTAACAATATTATAATATACTGATATTGCTTTGGAAAACAAGCAGCTAATAAAACGCCTACAATCTCGCTTCAAATCACAGTTTGGACTCCTTCGAATACGCCTGTGCTTCGGTTCGATGCTCCTCAGAAGGGCCAAATTAAAAGTGGGAAGCGTTTAGAAGAAGTTTAATATAATTGCTTATTATAAAAGTAGATTAATAACGTTCGACCGATTCTAACAATACCTAATGAATGATAAAGAAAAAAAAATGTGTCTTATCATGACTACGAATTTACAGTAAAAAGGAACATGCATAACGACAAAGCTTGTATCTAGAAATATTATTTGAAAATGCGAGTCACTGTACGTATATCTATTTCACATAATGAAGTCGCACTCCTTTTTCTTGTATTACTAATATTACGCGAAGTTGGCGCGGGCGCATAGATGTACGGGTAAATAATAATCTCGTTATTTTTATAAATAAATAAATAAATAAATATTAGGGAACAATTCACACAAATTGACCTAGTCCCAAAGTAAGCGCTAGTAAGGCTTGTGTCATGGGTACTAGACAACGATAAACATACTTATATAGAGAAATACATACTTATATAGATACACATCCATGACTCAGAAACAAGTATTCGTGCTCATCACACAAATATATGCACTTACCAGGATTCGAACCCGGGACGCTTGCTTCGCAGGCAGGGTCACTACCAACTAGGCCAACCGCGTCGTCAAATCTCGTTATTAATCACGGAAAAGTACTTTTGACATCTTATGACGATAAACGATTGCGGGTAGCAGCTAATTCAACTACATAATAATGTAATTTGTAATTTTATTCAAACATGCTAAACGTGGCTTTTAGGTCTTGTTACAGACGTGATTTGTGTATGTATGTATGTAATTTTGTTAGTAAATCGGTTTGTTTTGATAACATAGACGAAGGAATTTAAAGCCGAATCGCTTATGCTTTGACGTTGTACCGCAACACAAGGTATCCTGAATTATTTATATCCAATCGGTACCCGTATTGTAGTCGTGCTTTTCGTATTATACGCACACTAGTTTGTAAAACAGAGCCCTCCGTTTTATCTGTACGGATAAATTGTTTCTCCAATGACGTAGATATTTTCTTTCGCTGCGCGTTGAAGCAAATTCAATTTCTGTTTGACTTTGTTTTACTGATATTTTAAATAGCAAATACTCAAGTAGAGGCGATACTTGGATCTTGATGCTGAGTTGAAAGACGGACAAGACGGAGTGACGAGGAGCGTAAAGTAGTGTAATCATAGAGAGATCTTTGTTTACATTTTAAATCGGTGAAAATGCTGAATCACATTTATATGAGAAGCCTTGACAACTTTAAGATTAGAGTTCCTTGAGCTAGATGGAACCCACTTGAGGGATCTGTAACGCGTGTGCTAGGAGTCCGTGGTTTAGGTAACTCAGTAACATATTTACAAAAGGTTTTTTCATGCATCGCTTTGTTTTCTTTTCCTGTAACATCATTCAGCAGGAGCCCCTGATATTTTACATTCCTGAAAAGTTTTAAGAAAAAGTATAGAAAGATTAGATAGATATACCAGCAAAAAAGTTGTAAGAATCAAAACAACACCGTTATTTTTGAATAACGTTAAGATACTGGCTACCCAAAATTGTATTACTAAATAGGCATAGGACGGTATAGATAAGTACCTTAGTCATCATTTTAAAACGTTTAGAATCAGTCGCAAACATAGGAACCTTTAAGCGGCTAGACTTAAAATTGTAGGTCCTCTCGATTTAAAAATGGCTACGTATTATTTATGTTAATCTCCGACCAAGTTAAAGGATTTCGAGGCGTATCATGCGGAGGAAATATTGTATAATCGGCTTAGATATCCGAGCGCTGTAATCCAATCCTGGCTTCATTCATGTTCAGCAGCTCCGTGTTCAGACAGCATCAGGATATTATGCGATTGAAATAAACCTGTTTTGAACAGATTATAACGTTGTAAAACCGAAACTTTAACTGACTTATATTGTGAACGCTTGGCATTACTAACCTACCCGTGTTCCTGAAAGTATCTACCTATCTATATTACCTATATATAAGTATCTACCTATACCTATGACGACCGGATAGCCTAGTGGTTAGTGACCCTGACTATGAAGCTAGAGGTCCTGGGTTCGAATCCCGGTAGGGGCAGACAGTTGTATGATGAATACGAATGTTTGTGCCCGAGTCACGGATGTTGTATGTATTTAAGTATGTATTTTATCTACATTATATAAGTATGTTTATCCGTTGCCTGGTACCCATAGCACAAGCTTTGCTTAGTTTGGGGCTGGGTCAATTGGTGTAATTTGTCCCAAGATATTTATTTATTATTTATTTATTTATCTTTAAACTTTTCGACAACAAAAGAAAAAAGCATAAGTACAAAGTACCTACATAAAATCAATCATTTAAATCTCGGTCCATATTACACTTTTTATCCTTACTTGCTCGTTTGTCTAATCATCGCGTAATTGACATTAATATTCATACCGTTCGTTATTAAAAAAACAATTTCACCAATAACATTATTAAATGTAATAACACGGCATCATTTATCACTTGGCAAGGCTCAAGGGAGGTCGGTATCTCAGGCGTTTTACCTTTAATATAATTTAACCGTTGATTTAGGTCGCTGGGTACTTGAATTTCCCTCAATCGATTGAAATTTATCTATGTTTAATGGCAAAGTGAATATTTTCAGTAGTGTCTTTATAATGTAGCCTAAAGGTGCATCCTAGTACTTGGTAAGCTCAGATTAACTAAAATAGTTGTGTCATAGCTTTGACGGATCCGGGCCTGTTCGGCACTGACACGCAAGCGATATTAACAACCGTTTGCAGAGCCTAACGTTTAATTTGCTATTCGGCGTCGCCAAAATTACAATTTGCTGAGCGTAACTGATAAGAACGCGATGAGTTCAGTAAGCTATTCGGGGCGTTACGTCATTTTTGTTGGGGATTTTCAACAGAGCTGTCAAAGAGAAAAGAGGAATCCTGATCGCATATCCTATAAAATCTATAACGAGCTATCTAATAATTCAGTGCGATGATATCAAATTCATCAAAATGTAAGCCATAATTAAGTAATACTAAAACCCCTGAATCCCCAAGTAATCCGTCTTTACTCGGGCCTTTGCGACGTCATCGCAGATCGCAGAACGCATGGTCAGAATAGGCTGTCCAGTAGTCTCCAATCACTGAGATATCGTTCTCAACCGCCTTCAGATTGTTACTCATACTTTGGAATATTTTTTTCCCAGATAATGTTTTCACTGTCTCCGTTGATACTCATGTAAGGTACATAAGAACCCTTTCAGATGTATCGGTATATCGTGTCGCCGACGGTGCCATAATTGCCCGTTTGTCCGGAGTGTATAATAATCGCGTATCGCTCCAGGCCCAACCTGCCGATCATGATAGATATGCGGGTGACACGCAAATGCTTATAAAACTGCCGATTTTTTAATCACAACTCTATTTTTCTTACAGTTAGCGATGCGCAGTTTAAATGAAATGATAAATAAGAAAGAAAGAAAAAGAAATCTATATATATAAAAGAAAGTCGTGTTAGTTACACTATTGGAAAATTCCGAAATGTTGCAGGTACTAATAAAGCTACAGACATTAATTTAGCATGCCTACATATTATTCCTTGATTAGTATAAAGATGCACTTACAAAGGAATTTTTCAAATTTAAGGCGGAACAAAGTTCGCCGGGTCAGCTAGTCAATAATAAATTACGCTTCATTCTCTGCTTTTTAACCGACTTCAAACAAAGGAGAAGGTTCTCAATTCGTCTGTATTTGTTTTTTAAATGTTACTAGGTTTATAGAGTCTCGTCAGTGTTATTTTTTTATTTTGTGTGCAATAAACAGTTACATGCATAATTAATAAATTCTAGATCAACGGTGAGATTGAAACGAAATTGGTTTTATCCGGCTCCAAAGGAGATATTCCCAACAAGCATGATATTGCCCCGGCAGCGCCACCTTCATTCACTTGGTTGTTTTTTAAAACACGCCGTGTTATTTTTATTTCTCTTATAAGCAGAGTAGAGGCTCGCGTTAAGTGCTCTCTGAGCCAGGCTGAATATTTCACGGACGTGCCTCGTACGACACAAAGAACACTCCACGAGATTGTAGTACATTTCCTACAAATTCTATTCAAATCCTTCTTAATTTTCAACAATAGGTCCTTGACATTTTTGTGAGGAACGCTCTCATGGCTTCCTTGTAGTTTGCTTGCTAAGAGAAGTGTCCGTGGGCCTTATAATGACGTTTTGGATCTGACAGCGAGCGAACCTAAACTGAGTCGGAATTGAATAGCATTAATACGTCATGGTAACGACCCTGTGGCAATGACCTGTGATTATTATTCTTCTGGAAATTTCAGGACGCGGTCACGTCATAATCAAGTGTGGAGAAACGTTTTTCTTTATTTACTCTTCGCAAATTTACGACGTTATTTTCAACATATCGCACCCTTCGTGGAAGAAAGACGTAAGTCCCATGGTAAGTCAATAGGACTTACGTCTTTCTTCCACGAAGGGTGCGATATATTCGTGCATAGTTTTTTATTCTAATAATCAACATAATAACAGAATAATGATAAAACGTTAATTAATGTTTTAAATAATTAGACGGATTCATACATTCTTACTAAGCTTTGCAGGTACTATAACGTATGTGTTAAACGTTTTCAGAATGTGAAAAATTTCTAAGCCTCTCAGTGAATGCGTTATTTTAAAACTTTGACTTAGCTGTATCAAATACCTACTTATACTAGTGACGGTAAATGTTAAGGTAATTTTTTTCATTTGTCTAGAGTTCGGATGGACTTGAAATTTAATTTAATAACAAAAAAGCCTTAATTTCTAAACGACACTGAAAATTAGAACACATAGAAAAATCCGAAAAGTAAAGCTATGGCCGGGAATCGAACCCGGATCCTCGTCATTCCGTGATGCGTGCTATACCCCTCTGTGGTCTCATTTTCAGTGTAGTTTAGAAATTCAATTTCTAACAGGAAAACCGTAAAAGCATCTAAACATAAAAAATCAAGAAGTAACATTTCTTAATTCATTTGATAGTGCAAAAAAGCTTATTTAAAAGCTCAATTTATTTCATAAATTTTACTGAAAACTGAAGTTAAGTGTTTGCAGTTTAATAAATAAAGTCATTGGCAATATAGCTCATAAGAGCTGACGACCAATATCCGCTCAAGTTATACCCGCCGCAAACGCAGCGTATTTACAACTAGTAGTCGTATAAATTTTATGATTTTGCTTAGCACATAAATTGAGCTGATGCCACACTCCCGTTTAAAATTTATATCATGACATACTAGTTTTAAACTTCTCAGAAACATTAATTGCCTTCATGAAGAAAAATAAGATCAACTGGAAATATTTCCTTAAAATATTATAACCACAGAAAAAACAAATGTTATAAATATATACCAGATTGGTAAAATTATGAATTTAAGTCCTACATATTTTTTGTGCGCATTCTCAATAGTTAAAAAAAATTACAAAAGCGAGTTTTCTTTGAGTATTTCATTTAATATATAAGATTACAATAACAAAAATATCACACAATGAATACGAGAGATTTAACGTTATAACTTTCCCTCATTTTTAAAATTCTGTTAACGACGTCCGTTTGTTATCTCTCACTTTGGCATTTGCCATTGCCAGACTGGCAAAACATAGTTTTTTCTGCTGTAGCATGTCTCTTAGCATACACGGGAAAATAATACGTACGTGACGTAACAAATAGGTGAGTGAACCCACTTACCTAGTGCCTATTTTTATACATCTGAGTGACACGGCAGTTCTATATCGTAGGTCTGACTTTTTATAAATAAAGGAGTCATTAAAGCTTAGTTTAGCCTAGTAGAGTTGTTAGCCACTGGTTCTGTTGTCTTTGTTGTTTCCTGGCTATTGTCTGATGGCAGGAACATTCCCAAAATGGCACCAGCTAGAAACAAACGTTTGCGTTTATTATTTGCTTTAACGATAAACAAAACAACAGAACAAACACAAACAAAAGACAAAACAAATTCTTTCTTTTGATGCGAATAGGTATTTTGTTTGATCAGTTTTTCAGACAATATATAAGAATTATTCGAATTGGGTGTTTATACAGATTAAGAATTAATGAAACCATTAAAAATGAAAAGTTACTTAGAACAATATAGTAATTCTATTATTAGTAGATTAATTCATCGGAGCTGCATTGTAGCAACAGTTGCTGTATTTTTATTCGTTACTCAAAAATCGCATTATTATGTTGGAAATTAACTATGAACTTTTTGACAAAAGAAAACATCGTGAGGTACTTCAATTAATGGTGTATATGAAGTTGCCGAGTCAAAAGGACGCTCGTGGGGACTACAACAAATGCCCCCACATTACATTATGTGAGGAAGATTTAGCGTAGCTGTGGCTCGTAAATAGACGAGTAGGAGAGTGATAACAATGATAGCCCAACGATTTCAAAACAGTGTTTCTTTGGCCATCCAAATACCATTACTTACATAGTAAAAATGCTGCCAGATATAACAGAAAATTGCTGCAATTGGTCAGTAATTGAATGCCGATTATATTGAAAAATATAAACGAACAAGCCCTTGCAACCATCATGGACAGGCCTACCGCCATTGCCCTGAAAAAACAATAGTTATTTTTGAGTAAACACATAAACAAATACAGCTGACTTACACTTGTGATATAAAAGTGGCAACTATTTGTAGTAGTAGTATTTGTAGTAGCGGTAGTAGTAGTAGGTTTAGCTACTATATTTACTTTAAATTTTAGAACTGTTTCCAGAAGGTAGGCACATGAGCGTTGGTACATTACATATAAGCAAAATAATCATAAGGTAGCCAAAATACATACATACTATAGGTATTGGTCTTTATTATTATGTATTTGTAACAAAACATTTTACTTTGTCATTTCAGATTTGACACCTCGCTGATTAAATACAAAAGCGACACATTTCAAAATTGGACACTGTTACATTTGAAACCTTATAACGACCGACTTTTGTTTTTAGATGCAATGGCGAATGATTTTGGAATGCGTCCGTTTTGTATTTATTCAACGACCTATTTACGTATCTAGAAAACAAAACTGGTCAGTATTTGTACGTGTACTTATGTTTGGACGCAAATTTTCCTCGTCCTGAGAAGATAAAATAACCGTTGGAGCACTGAATTAATCCAGACAGTGAATATAAACTGCTCCACATTGCAAAAAAACAGATGCTCATGTCTTGGTTTCCAGTTAAACGCTACGTGCTGCGTCCAGTTTGACAGTGTAAACGCTCCAATCGGCGTCTTACTGTCCATGTACAGTGTCCGTAGACAATATATTTAGACACACAGTAGCGTAGTGTAGCGTAGTAAAGCTACACTACAAATTATATATCGGTCGAAATTAATACATATTTAATTGAAAAATCGCGTGTGGACGCTAAAATAAGGCTGATCCGTTGGAGGGAGTACTGTTCTTGTGGTATTTCGGTGTTTCTACTGGTTAACGGTAACCTTTATTCGAGGTAAGTTCGAACAAGCCGAAGATCTAGGGAGCCTACGCCAGCTAGTACAACCGAACTCTGCACCATCATCTGCAGAACATTGAGGTGAGTACTTCAAACAACTGATTGAAGCCCATTTTCCGTTTTGCGTTGCAAAATCTTTCGTATTTGTTTCTTATTAAAATTAGTCCAAAAATATTCGTTTACAGTCCGCTTAAATTATCGTTTTCGTATTCTAAACATTTTGGTTACAAAGCTACACGTAGTTAAAACTCGTCATGTTTTAAGCTTACCTCATATAAGTAGGAAACAACTCCACCGCATAGCTAGTAGTAACTCCCATGCACACAACATTACACATCATTCCTATGAAAGTAAGCACACTCCACCCAAGACTGACGTGGTCCACCACAACGGCCAGCACGGCTGAGAACACGTGCATCCCCACGTACGTCCACTTCTTCCCTATGTACTTGATGATGATCACACTGATGACTGACACGATGGTGATGAGGGTGGCGAACGCTGCGATGCCCAAGAATGTGAAGTCGGCGATGGTGTCGTCACATTGTGTGTCCTGGAACGATGTAACGTTCTAAGTTAAGAAACTATTGAAAGGACGAGAGCATATTAAACACACGTTAGTATCCTCCCATGATTATTACCGGGCGCACACCGGTGCGGCCTACCGTCATATATTTAATACCGTCATATGTATTGCTGAATAAATATACAGGTTGTCCCTAGCCTCTGGACAACTACGAATAGAATAGATTTAGTAGGATATTTAAAACTAGACTGCAAAGTATCATAACGATTGGTCCAGTATTTACCGAAAAACGAAAGGTTTTCAATTTATCACTTTGGAGCAGCCTGTAATGTAGTTGCATGGTCTAAGAAGGTATCCAGAAGATAGCAAACTCTTTTAAATTGCATTAGAACTAGAACTCCATGTTAAATGCCAGATTTTATGAAACAAAATAAATTTAGTGTAGGTACCTAAGTGTACCTATTGGTTTTCACAAAACTATAACTCAAGGGATCATCGTTGATAATCATAAAAAGGTGTCATTACATTTGATTGAGCTTTTAAAATGGTTTTTTTTTCATTATATGTACTTACATTAATTTCTTAAAAATATTCAAACTTATAAACGATACATACCGTTTTAGTGGCATTGCTGCTTGAGTTCGTTTTAAATATTTGGCAAAAGGTGATGTTGGGCATGTCTGAGTTTACATAGCTATTGAAGATAAGCGGCAACCACACGGCAAATGGCGGAGATCTGTAAAAAATAATATTGTTTTCAACAATATTTCTTATTTATACTCATATATTTAGTATGGATACTTTTTATTTAAATTAAATAATTAAGAAAAACCACTGATATAGACAAAATACAACTACAATAGGTACAAGCTTTTTTGCTGACTGCACTTGCATTGGCATCCGTCCTACATATATATGTCTAACAAATTTCAAGTTAATTGGACCAATCGTTGAAGAGTTTCCTCCTGCGGTGACGATCCTGGCTGGGTCACCAGAACTCAACTATCAGATTATTGTAATGTCATCCGTTTTAATATAGTATGCAAAATTTCAGCTCAATCGGTTGAAGATAACTTCAAAATTAAGTCGCAAGATTCCACCCGGACAAACATATTATTTACATGCATACATACCAAATAGGCAAAAAGATGCTAGCAAAATTTCCTCGCTGACGCAAAATTCAAAGTCACCGTGTATTCATAAAAAATACAAGCGTAGCCAGGGGGGTTTGGGGGTTCAAACCACCCCCGAAAAGTTCAGATATTAACATTCATAGAATTAAAATAAATTTCTTATATTATAAGGGTTATTTTATGTCTACTCTTAGTCTAAAACCTGGCTACGCGTGTGATAAAAACAATGTATTGTGGCAGATTGAACAAGATTTACGTAACAACTATGTAAAAAAGCACTTACACGCAGTATGTAGGAATACTGATGCCAAAAATAAGCAATGTATTTTTGATATATTTTCTACGGAACAAGGGTACTGTCTGGTTCCAAACAGAATGAAAGAAGTTGGTACTTTTTGTTTTGTTTTCATCTTCGTTCAAAACGACACGCCTGACCTGGGAAACAAAGTAGGTTAGAAATAAATACAGGTGAATGCAGTCTTCAGAAAATGAAGCAAAACAAGGCAATGGGTCCACCGTTTACATTTAATTGTCTCATAATTTTTAAACTCAAACTCTAACAGTTAATCCCTCTCAACCAGCGCCGTTACGCGTTGGCTATTAATGCAAGTCATTTCTATCCTGTAGGTATAATCTAGGTATTAAAGAATTTTAACAATTTCGCTTACATCATAACTTTCTTTGCTGTTGCCAGTATTGACTGCATAAATATTTTTGAGCACTTCCAATCCCTTGTCATGTTCACCTTTTGAAAAGTAAAACTTGGGACTTTCGAGCGTATAGTACTTGATGAAGAAGAAATTGATTGCGCTCAATAAGGCTATGACTTGGTTCAAGAACCGCCACGGCCGGTAAAATAACCCAAGGAAGGGAATGTAGTAGGCGAAGTTCAGTTTTAGAGCTGGGAACGCCACGGCTGAAAAATAATTGGATTGGTTTTGGATAAATTGACAAAAAAAAACTAATTGATGATACTTGATAATGAGGGTACACTTCACCGGCTAAGTTTACATACGTACATAAATCACGTCTTTATCCCTTACAAATAGACAGAACCTAGGGTAACACGACCTAAATGCCACGTTTAACATGACTGTGGGCGTACCTAAATGTGGAAAGTGGAATAATAATAGTTATGGGTTACTAGCCGCAATTCCTAAGATTTACGCATATTCCCTTGCTAAAGTTATGTTTGCGTTCAAACACTATAATAATAGTTTGTTGTCGATAAATGCCGCTAGTGGCGCTGCTAATTTTGTAGCGCTGTAATCGAGATGTTTACGCGAGCGCGTGTTTATTGAGTCAAAAACGTACACTGGACATTTTACGAGCTTACTTTAAATAATAGGTACATACAAGTGATAACGCCTTGGCTGAACATGATCCCCGTAGTGGCGTACAGGAGGAAGCGACGTCGGTACAACTGTTGCGTGCTTTCTCCCAGCAGGGTGTAGACAACTGCATTTGTACCACAAGCGCTGAAATAATAAACTCAACATCAACTGTTATATTTCTTCTTTAAATTTCTAAACGACACTGAAAATTGGAACAGACAGAAAAATCCGAAAAGTAAAGCTATGGCCGGGAATTGAACCCGGATTTTCGTCATTCCGTGAAGCGCACTATAACCCTACACCACCTAGTTACATAAAAGTTAAATAAATCCACTTCAACTATTAACATCACAGAAACAGTCCGTAATTATCTAGATGATTGCTGCTACTTTCGAGGATTATAACATAGCGTTAAATTAGAACTTTAATTCTACTTACAATATAGCGGATACAAGTTTTGAAAACGTCATGAAAGCCCAGTGGTTCATGAAACTGGACAAGAAAGCGCCAGCCACGGTCCCAACAATACTAATGCGGAGAGTGTACACGCGGCCTCTGGTGTCGGCCACGTAGCCCCAGAAGTGGGCACTCGCTATTACACCTGAAATTAACGTGAATACTTACAGGAATAAGTCACAGGTGATGCAGACATTGCACAAAATTAGGACAAACACACCGCAAAATGGGAACCGTAAAATTATTTAGGAAATAGAAAAGGTCATGTTCGAAAATATCATGACGACCGGATAGCCTAGTGGTTAGTGACCCTGACTATGAAGCTAGAGGTCCTGGGTTCGAATCCCGGCAGGGGCAGACAGTTGTATGATGAATACGAATGTTTGCGCCCGAGTCACGGATGTTGTATCTATCTAAGTACGTATTTATCTACATTATATAAGTATCTTTATCCGTTGCCTGGTACCCATAGCACAAGCTTTGCTTAGTTTGGGGCTGGGTCAATTGGTGTAATTTGTCCCAAGATATTTATTTATTTATTTATTATTAACCCGCTCCACTAATCATTTGCTTGAATGACAGGTGAATGAGATTGATTACCACTATAACGTAGCTAGTTAAGTAGGTATACTTACAAAATAGAACTAGATCTATGTCTGTGGCGAATGTGCCTTCAACAAAGAACTGACACCAGAAGATCCGGAGCTTCATAGTCGCAGAGTACCAAGCTTAAATTTCATGAATATTTAACATAGAATATCATACCCAAAATGGGAACAGAGCTGATAATCCCCTTCTCAAATACTTCGAGGTCCAAGTCGCACTGACTGGAGGTCACAATGACGCCCACACTGAACACCTCGGCTGCAGCTGCGAGGAGTGTGTAAATGCTGAGAACCAACAATCGGTAGTTGTATTTTCCAAATCCTAAAAAAAAAAACATGCGCAAAACAACGCAGGTACAGTCGCCCCGTTTCAATGTAGATTATGTAGATTATGCCCACGTTAAATTTCAGTAGATTTTGTTCTTGTTAGTCACAAAGTTATTTCTATGAAAATATTCCACAGGTAGTCACGGTTTAGAATAGATACCTAAATGGTTCATATGCACACAAATTATAGACGATACTCCTCCTAAGAGCTTCAAAGAAGATGGTGTACAAAAAAATAATATCCTTTGCTAAAAATAGTACTTAATAATCCGCACATCACTGTGCACAGGTATTGCTACAGTTACCTGTTAATATTAAAGCGTCTTCAAATGCAATCTCTTCGATTTTTTCCGCTTGGGTCACATTTTTAATTTCTATTACTTCGTCTTTTTGACAAGACACCGTTCCTTTCTCATCGGCCATTGTTATTAATTTTTATTTACCTCAGAATAATCTACGCATTCTACACGACATTATTCAACCACGCTCTGATTTGAAATAAATCATTGTGTTAATGTTTATACCTAATATGAAGATCTTGTGATACCTTAGTCTGCAAGACAAGTAAATATTGAAGACAGACGTCACAATTTACACATGCTGAAATTATCTAATCATCAGACTGGGGCCCCATTTTCGAAAGCATGTTACATCACACGGAAGGGCCATTTGAACGTTGCAGCACAAATGAAAGGCTTACAATACTTCTAGTTTCTTAATGTATTTGACAGTTGCCGTGTTTCATATAAACATGAATGAAAAAGTACGTTACTAGGGATGAGAGCGAGTAGTTTGGACAGAGGGATGCTCGATACAGCTGTTGCACTTGCTCTAGATCTTAACAATTAATTTTTCATTCATGTTTATTCAGAACACGGCAACTGGCAATTACATTAATAAACTAGAAGCTTCCATTCTACTCGTATTTACTTCAAATTCACTACAAAATATAACCACATTCGAGTGGTATTTTCGCATACGTGCTTTCAAAATATCGGGGACCCAGATCAAAGTCGTTAGTAGTAGAGGTTGAATGCGGAAAACAAATGACTTTGGTGCACCGGCTGAATATGATGATGAGGCATAAACATTTAATTTTTATACAAAACCATATCACAATACAATAATTGTGCTTATCGTTTTATTTTTACATCACACAGCCGAGTACTACAGCACTGTTTTTTTACGTGAATAAATAAACTCTTATCTGAATTATGTACATTATAAATGTGATATAAACAATCAGCTATATTTAAACTAAGTCAAATATTGCCAAATTATATCCATCACGTTTATTTCTCGTGTTTGAATAAGACATATTTATTGTTTGTCAGACACCTGTTGTTGATAGGTATTTTATTGGACGCTGTTTACTCGGAATAAATATAGCAAAATCTGTTTAATATAGCTTTAGAAGATTTGGTTTCCTCTTGTTCACAAAGCTCCACGAAAACAGTAAATCTTTCACAACCATCCATCGTGAACATAAGACCCAGAAAATATTCATCGACTAGTTTAGGTTAGTTATTGAGAGGATGTATACGTATATATGTATGTATAATTATAATATAATAATATATGACCCGTTAGGTCAGGTTACATGGAGTCAGGTATTTCATGTTGCTGTTTCCGTTCCATGAATTCGAGTAAATCGATCAAATTTCTACGTATTTTTTGAGAAACTCTTAAACCAAGGTTTAATAACGAATTATCATAGCCCGCGATGACCTGTCATCGCAAAAGAAACGCAACACGGTAATAGAACAATAACTATGTCAGAAATGCAACTAAAAAAAGCCAAATGTTTACCAAAATCTTAGTTGCACTAACCTCTATTCTATCTGGTTCTATGTCCGAGCTATGCTTTATTACAATAGGACGGTATTGAAAGATTCAACACAAAAAGGCATTGAATAGTCCCTCATAGACGACAGAACTAGGTTCTAAGTGTGAAAAGACGTGCCTTGCTCGTCGAGCTATTCGAGCGTATAGTATCACATCCGTGCAGTGAGCAGTCGTTTGTGGGGAAATAGCGGAAGGGGTGATTGGCTATACAACCAGATATAGCACGTATGCAGACCGTTAGTAACGGTAGTGTGAGAACGTAAGGCACAGTTATTGAACAGGATGCAATACTAGTTTTTTCTCGTTTTTAGGGTTCCGTTTTAACCCTTTAGGTACGGAATTACTAAGACTCCACTGTCTGTCTGTCAGTCACTATCATGAACCGTGATATTAATTGAAATTTTCACAGATAATGTACCTACTAAAAGTAGTTTCTTCTATGCTGGTCTGGGAGTAAAGAAAAAACTTAGAATGTACCAGTTGCTGGTATAAGCCCATCGAGGGAATGGGCGAAAATCTTAGGCATCATGTTATAAGCGATGCGGCTAGCAACCTATCACTGTTTTGATTCTCCTTTCCGCCTATACGCCCATAATCATTATAAACGTGGGCTGTTACTCAGACTCTGTCTTGTCTAACCCGTAAGGGATAATGACGTGATTTATGTCTGTATGTATGTAGTTTTTGCGTTAGGTACCTACTTGCTAGGTAGGCAGCAATTACTGTTACTTATTAATGTTTTTTTATGTAAATAAATTCAATTTTATCTGATTTTGTACATTAAAAAGAAAAGAAAAAGAATCTTTACAGTGTATTAGGTACTAAAAAAATCATAATGAGAATAGGATTGAATCGGGATTGAATGATCTGTCATCTACTTATACATTGTGATGTACCGTGGGCTTATTGTCTAACTCGCTCGCAATCGCCATCGTATTCATTTTGACAGTTCGTGTATGGGCTGACAATTGGCAACGGAATCAGCTAGCTGTCACATTCATACAAGAACTGTCAAAATAGCGATTGCAAGCGAGTTAGACAATAAGCCTACTGATGTAAGTATGTGGAAAAACTTTCAGTTCCAATCTTCAGTATTGTGGTCTACAACGTTCATCTTAAATATGTCCAAATGTTTAGAAAAAGGGGTACCTAAGTGATCAAAAGTTAATATTATTGTAGATTTATTTCAACCATTAACGTTTGTGTACTTCGTGCATTTACACACGATAATATTTTACTTTAACGCCGTCCTCTGAATGCATAAAATGCGGTGTAAGATCATAAAAAATAAACGCGACTCCGTTCCACTTGCCGTCTCATCAAACTGAAAGCTTTTGCTACACGGAACATTTGTTTTACACATATTTTATTGAAGTCACTCTGTTTTTTCCTTGTATCGTTTATCTCAGTTTTTGTTCTAAGTATCATCATCATTAGTCAAAGTGGGGATTTAGGCTTCGGTGGGAATGTCAGACGCCCGTCAAAGACGACAGTGTTTGTAGTCATTTGACTTAATTTTGACGTTGAATAGGTGTATATTCTTTGTTGTAACGTTGCTCTTCAGCAGCATATATCATTCTGTAAAAGGTATAAAATTTACAGCTACTACCCATATAATATTTTTAAACGCTTAAATGTATTTTGCATGTAATTAATTATTTAAATATTTAAGTTGAATCATGTTACCCTTTCTATACTTGAAACACAGGAATTTCCTAGTTCAAGTGCTTGTATTAGCTTTCTCTCTTAATAAGTATAGCCTTTAAGTTTACCTAACTTTGTAATTTTTTGTACTTACCTAAGGAAATATTTTTTATTATTACTATTTTATTTCTTTCATCAGTCCTCTGCACCATCTACTTTACTCTTGTAAGATTCAAGTAACTATTGGCGATAATAATTGTACTTAGAACATAAGTCGATCTATTCTATCATTTGAATATTGAATGACATTGATACATATTCCTATGACGAAGCGAATAAACGTTAATATTGGAAACGTACACATAAAGTTTGAACGACTAGCTGATAAATGTGATACCAAGATCTTCAGTGAGCATTTATTTTATCTAACAACTCTTAAAGCCTATTAATAATTTCTTATCTCGCAAAGTTAAGACCATAGCTGATGCCTCCACAATTAGTTATTCGAACAACAAACAAAAGCAAGTTTGCTGTTCGCAACAAATGGCGGCGGTGGCAGCTTTGCGGGCAGAATATCCGAGCCTAATTAGGGTGTCGAAATAAAGTTTTTTTTGTCATAGGACAAGTAAAGTTATTACCTTAATTTTTGAGAACTCCCGTTACATCTGTACTTGTATAGCCCACAGTAAGTGCTCTTTTGTGACAGTAGGTACCAATATTAGAAAAAAGACGATACGATATTGTCCCAATGACCTTGTAAGTGGAAATAGTATTTGATTTTCAAGCTGTACAATGGCGGTTAATAAATTTATCAAATAGGTACATAAAGTTTTAAATGCCTAGTCGGTCAAAATCAAACTACAATAATGGTTCAAAATATATTATTCAGATTTCAGGGAAACAGGATAGGTACAGCACTGAATAGCAAGATGTGGAGGTAGCGAGGCGAGACTTTTGTTCGACTATACATTTAATTTAAAAAAAAACTAGTTATGAACGTTAAAAGTTACGTATCGCCATATGTAGCTAGTACCGACTAGCGACTCTAGTAGTATCGATTAATCTGTTCTACTTCTTCTACTGATAATAGAGTCAACAGACTATTCGAGGTATAAAAGTAGTTTTATCTAAGTTTGTTTAATATCTGAGGCTGAAAGATCGATCAGGAGTAGAATTTTAGCGAAAACGGTTATATTCTTACATATTTGTACCTGTCACGTCGAAATTATTATTCATAACCGGTACGAGGTATCTGAAGCTTGTCCCACGCGTAAAATGTATTATCACATGAGTTGATTGCGCGACGAAGCCGACTGATCATGAATAATGTATTCCTGTTCCCTTAATAAGCGACAGATAACCGTTACATGCCGATCAATCTATACCCACCCTTATTACTATTGCCATAAGTCGTATCTCAGTGTCAACTGTTGATGACGCGTAACCAACAGATAACGTCTCAATCGATGCCGCGAATGAATTTTCATCTTAGAATTCAGTGATTCTCCTTTTTGTGATAGGGTTTAGAATTGTTTCGTATTTTTTTTTTATTTATGAATTAATTAAGAGATAAATAAAGTGAAATTGATTATCTGAACTTGTTGTTTTAAGCCTCCCTTATTAATACTGTGATAATTTACGTCAGTGGATTTACAGCTACTTAAAAAGTTGGGAACCGTCAAGTGTGAGTTGAAAACGAATACGAAGGGATTTTTTTTCTTGTTCTCCTTTTTTAATATGGCCCCATCGATCGATGTTGTACGATAGAACACGGTCAACCCCCCAACGTATAGTGTTATCCCTCAGAATCTGCCAGGAAATCATTAGCCGATGCCCCGGGTGCACCGGACCAAGCACTGCCCTTCCCCTTGGACGGATCTAAAAACGAACCGCCGCTCTTAACCACACGCGGAGGTAACCCGACTCGCAACCCGAATTAAAATTTATCATTCTAAGTGGTTGCCATGTACCTACCACGCAATAAACTTTACGTCAAATGTTGTGACTGTTACTCAGGAACTGTTAATTTAATTCCTACACTTTACTGACAGATTCTGCTAAAATACTTACCTATTAGTATTTTTCTCATGCTTCCTGTCATTGCTCTTTAAATTTTTATATTTTAGATTAATACCCTATCACCCGAAGAGTAGCACCTACCCGGTATTTTTATTTAAATGGTTGTATATACAAGAAATAGCTTGATTAACAAAACACTAACCCCCTTATTCATAAACGCTCTATTCAACTCTATTGGCTTCTACTAACTTAGCAATTGTTTGTCCTTATCTGTGAAAGGTAAAAGTCAAAGTGACAGATAAGGACGATTGTTAAGTTAGCAGAAGCCTACAGAGCGTTTATGAATTCACATAAGGAAATTGTGAGTTACTTATTAATGCATAGAGTTGTCATGTCGTTGTAATAACAAAGAGTTTGGATTATACTCCGTACAGCTCTACTCCGCAAACGCCGTGTTTGCCTTCATATTCAAATTTACATGCCGTATTAATTTGTGCCAGGATCCGTTTAGATATTGGTATGCAAATGAAGCGCCCATTCACTGCATTTGTCAAATGAAACATGCGAAAATCTCTTAAGACTTTAACTTACATGAACGATTATTAGGTATTGTAACTGGATCGAAATTAGGTTCTATGCTGGTCTGGGGACAAAGAAAAACCATAGAATGTACCAGTTGCTTCTCATCCCGCGCAGATGATGAAAACCATTCGAGGGAATGGGCGATAATCTTAGGAATTATGTTATAGGCGATGCGGCTAGCAACCCATCACTATTTTGATCCCCCTTCCACGTATACGCCCACAATCATGCTAAACGTGGCCTTTAGGTCTTTGTCTTTGGCTTTGTCTACCATACAACGGAAATGCCATCATTGTTATTATCAATTCGCTGCGAGAATCATAGGTTAGTGGCTACCACAAATATAATGTTTATATAGCAAGTACAGACATAGGGTAGGCATGAGAGTTCAAAAAAAGTACGAAATGATTGACAGGTAAATGAAAGTTGTAATTTAAAGATCCTTGTTTTGTTTGTTTGTGTTGCAGTTAAGCTTATTTTTTCTATTGTATATTTAAGTCAAATCTATAGAACCGAGCTTCACTAACTTTATTTAATCAGATTAATTTGAAAAGGTTTTACAATGTAAATAGAGTTAAGTAAGAACACATTCAGCTAACCAAAACTCATAACTTTCGGAACGCAAAAAACTTAAACTTAATTTCTAATAACGAATTTACGAAACTATACGAACTACAAACCTCGCCCCTTGCGCCATTAAAAACTCTTTAAGCAACAAGGACCTACAGCGACATATAACTTATAAGTATAACTATAAGTACATTAGGTAACTGATGAATAATGTATGTAGGATCTGCTCCAGGTGATCGTGCCTCGACATGCCAACACCTGTTTGTTATACTTATGAGCCGAGACTCGCCCAACATGTTGCTCGAGCAGATGGCTTTAAGTTCGTAAGCACCGCGGTAGGATTTTCATCTTGACTCTGAGTTTCAAATCTGTAAAATATGGCAAGAAACATCTAAATTATTAGCTGATTTTTAAGATACACTGTAACACCGATGGGTTGTAAATTTGATCTTCTTTCAGATTTTTTATAGTAACATCGCCGCTGAAGGTTTGCGTGGATAGAATCTTCGTTGTTTTGGTGTTACCTAATTGCTACATCTGTTTTGTTATTTCTAAGTTTTGTAGCATTGTAAATGTACACTGTATCACATTCGGGTCTTGTAGATAAAGGTAAGGCAGTCTGAAATAAAACTGGCACAAGACACATTCAAATTCAAATTCAAATTCAAATTCAAATTCAAATTCAAATTCAAATTCAAATTCAAAATTCAAATTGTTTATTTGTAAGAATACGGTATATGTACAGTACAGTGGTCTTATAAGTGGTATAAGTAGTCCCTGTATTCAGCCTGCAAGCAAGCGTACAAATATTTTAAAATATAAACTAATTAATTAATTCGGGTAGGCATTTAATTTACAATAAATGGTCAATAATATCAATAATAATGGAATAATAACATTCCCAGATAATAATGATGTCAACTTAATCCAATAAATGTACAATGTCAATGATGTCTATAATTTAAGTAGTCCTTGACACTGTAGAAACATTTCTCCAATAACCATCTCGTCAAATTACGTTTGAACATCCTTTCCCGACGACTTTTTTAGTTCATCCGGCAAATGATTAAAAATTTCAATGCACATATTGTACGCATTTCTTTTGTAAAACATTGCCTCCTAGCCCTCTAGATTTTCTGAACAACGTTTTATCTTTCAACGGGTACAACGGTAGGGCGGGCATTAGTGATCACTTTCATATCGTTGTGTGGCGCGCTTACAGTAACATACTCATCAAAAATGTTTGAAGCTTGGCCGTGCTAAAGGTAGCATTTTATGCCGAATACAACGCGTTCCCAATACATTTATAATTGGAAATACTTCGCGCACCAACGTGCCCATTGTGAATTCGCTCTGCTGTTCCGAGTAAATTCAATTTAATTGGATTTGTTTTTTTTAAGTTAACCGACAGTTCAAAGAGTATTGACGGAGCAAATAAAAAGCTTTCAACGTTGGCACAGGCTTCCAGTTGCAGTTTGTAAAATAAAAGTACAATTAAACGCTATTTTTTTTTTTTTTTTTTTTTTTTTTATTTTAGAGAGGCCAGACAAACGAACTAGTGGGTCACCTGATGGAAAATGATCACCACTGTCCATAGACACCCGCAGCACTGTATTGTATTTAAATTACACTGTACTAATTGCACTGTATTGTTTTTGTTATTTTATTTGTATTATTTAAATTGTATTTTTATCGTTAAATAAAAAAGTTTGAAGACTCGTCGAGCACCGCGATTGGTGACATGGTTTGCCGACTGACTTAAATAAGATTAAAGAAACAATACTTTTTCTATGAACGCGCGTGATTTTTTTTTAATTCATTTCAATTTTCTTTGAAGATAGCCCGTATAAAACTCGCCTAGTTACAAGATAACTACAGAGAGTTACAAATCTGACCTTAAAATATCTGGCGCGTTTAAAAAGCATACAAAAAATCGCAACCTCGTCCCGTAAATTGTCAAACACGGAGCACCCCGAAGAGAATTACGTTAATTTACTAAAACGGCCATTCCTCCCGCCCTTCCTCTTAACCTAATTTATATTGTAAACGGACTTGCTTGTACTAAGTGCATTACTTAAGTAGCCGAAACGGATTTGGAGCTACAATTACGTTGGTGTCAATTTAAAGAAGTACTTTGTCCTGTCTAAAATACAAAATCGAATTTCTTTGTCAAAAGATTGAAACTAAAGCTCCTCAGTTTTAACAAAAGGTAAAGTGACACGCAATTGATTGGATAATCAAAGAGAAATATTAGTTTCCATCGGTTAGAGGGGTCGGCGTAACTGCGGGTAGTCGAGCTGAAAACCGGCTGCTTTTGAACGGACTTGCTGGCGAGATTTATGTTTTCCGTTGCTTTGATGACTGCTAATGGCAGCTTTTTAATTTAAACTAACTGGATCAAACCACAAGCTTGGGTTCTGTAGGCAGGTAAGTGGTGCTTTGTCAACGAGTGCCTAATTATCACTAAAGCCTCAAAAATCCATCTCCTAAAAGCTTTAATGTTCCCCATATTTCTGTACGTCGGAGAGGCTTGGACATTGCGAGAAGGTAAGGAGAAGCAAATGGACTCTTTTAAGATGTAGTCCTAGTGAAGGAAGCATTTTGCAGGAGCTAGGCCTAAAATCAGCGTCTATCATCCATCGTACTAGTTCGCATTTTTACATTCTTCTCATAATATACCTAATACATATATCGGCGTGATGATGGCCTGGAAGGGTCGCCTATGAGATGGACCGATCAAAATGATTGTAGGCAAAAATGTAATCCGGGGTAAAGCACACTTGCCTAGGAATTGCCTCTTCACCTTTAATTGAACGTAAGCGACAGGATACTGATCTAGTATGTATGTATGTATATATAACTCTTTATTGTACATAACACACATGAATAAAGAACACTGGATAATACAAATGCACAGTGGCGAACTTATCCCTAGTGGCAGAATCGTAAGTAGAACCACCTACAGTCAGCGTCATATAGTATGAAACATTCAAGGTGACAAAAAAGTTCGACACACTACACTATTTCTATGGTGTACCGACCTATTTCGCCGACTTGGATGATGAAACTATATGATGCTGACTGTACCTATTTACCCACTAAATTGACTCAAAACAAATGACAGTTCAAGAGAGACAAGCGATGCGTTTCAGTTCAAGTAATATTTTCTATGAGCAAACTTAGCCTACGCCATTGCAGTCATTTCTCATTCGCTAAAAGCCAAAACTAAATTTGGTTTCAGTCAATATTTTAAAAAGGTTTTGCAAGTAGCTCGGTGTCCGGGGACCGGCGGCCGGAGACGGCGGTCGTGGCTGGCTCGTCCGTTTATACTACCTGACTATCGCCTTTCCGGAAATAGGTATACTTTAACTTAGGGTGTGTCTCGAAATAGTGTCTGTATAGTATTTTTAGGGTCAGGGTGGAAATATTCTTAAAAAAAACAATCGATCTTAATCTAGAACTTTAATCACAGATTTTAAACAAAAATAAATTCTCCAAAAATTACACAAAAATCAAAAGAGCACTTGAAACACCAATTTAAATCAAAAACACTCAAAGATAAGGAAAAAACAAAATGGCTCACGCAATACTGCTGGAGTCGACCAAAACCGATATCCTCACGACCGTCCGTCCCGAGCGCCACGAGCAAAAAAGTCCACTACTGCGCACTGCAGCGCTTTTTATAAACTGACCCGTGTGCGAGGGAGATGGCATGAGGAGATCAGCTTATACGGCCTCTCCTGACGTCAGGTCGTCCTCGACCTACGCCTAACTATCCGAGTCTTCCTCCAGAAGGGGCATTGTGAGACCAGCTTCAGCGAGCTCTTCAACTTGCTCAGATGCTCTGCTGGAACCGGGTGTTGTTGGCTCCTCGTCTTGATGCAGGGGCGGCATCACGGGGTCGGGTTCAGGAGCCTGTCTAGCAAGATCAACCTCGGTGTCATCATCATCATCACCTGAAAGCAACAAAATATTAGAAACTGTCGTCCAATTTCCATCATTCTACACATCAAACATACTCTTTCGAATCCCTTTCATTCAATTCATTCATCCTCAGTTTTACTGCAATCAGATTTCTTTTATACAACTTCCTTGTATACAGTCCTACAGAGACGTCTCTAAACCAGGCTGATTATTTCCCCAGTCTCCTCTCCATGACTGCAACAGCAGACTCCTGCTGTAGTCAGCTCACTGCAAGGCAGGAACGCCAAACCTGTAACAACTGACGACTTGACGCAAGTGCGCCAACGCCAGTACAGAGCGACTTGGCAACGAATACCAACGCTAGTGCGACTTGGCAACGAATACCAACGCTAGTGCGACTTGGCAACGAATACCAACGCTAGTGCGACTTGGCAACGAATACCAACGCTAGTGCGACTTGGCAACGAATACCAACGCTAGTGCGACTTGGCAACGAATACCAACGCTAGTGCGACTTGGCAACGAATACCAACGCTAGATGCGACTTGACAAATTAATGCCAACGCAAGATGTGACTTGACAACTATATGCCAACGCATCTTCCAAACATACCACGACGCCTTGACTGGCAGCCAATGTCTACACACGTTACATTAGTAACCACACATCCACAGTTTTTACTTTCATAGTCGGCACCCGTATACATCCCTGTTCGCGGCAATCATATAAATATAAGTCTACATGTGTGTGATTGTGTATGTGTAAAAGTGACCCCAAATGTATACGTGTGTGGTGAATTTAAAGTTATAAAAATGTGTACATATGGATTGCAACGAACAAACATGCAACGTTATCGAAAATCATTTTCGATGCTTACTTGCAAAGAAGGCAGCACATGACTCCAGACACTATTCGCCACGCCACAACACCATGTGTTGAGCTGCAGCCTGGGTCGTCTTGCCGTAGCTTCCAGCCAGAAGTTTCAGACCATAACGTCCGCTGGACAAGATGTCCACCACCTTGTACGGGCCTCTCATACCCGGGTCAAGTTTTCCCGTGGCCTGTGAAAACTCTATCACAAAGACAAGGTCATCTCGTGCTACATACCGATTGGCTTCCAGAGTACCATCCTGTAGTCTTTGCATCAGTTCCTGTGTCTCATTGTCGGCTGCCTGAGCGATTTGGGCCCAGTTGCGAGGTCTGGTGATTTATTCACACTTACGGTCGGATTTCGGCTCAGATAGTCAGCGTGTGGCAGCATCACTCTTTTGCGGTATTCGATGGAAAAGTTAAAATCCTGGAGATATATCCACCAGCGCGCGACTCGAGGTATGAGGTCCTTCTTCTTTTCCGTTAATTTTAGGGCGTTGCAGTCAGTAACCAGTACAAAGGAAAGTCCAACGAGGTAATGCCGGAAGTGTTGGAGAGCTTTTACCACGGCGGGCTCGGCCTTACCTGACCCTGACTGATTACCCTTCCTAATTCTATTGTTGAGAATGAGTTTCTGAACGCGCTTTTAAGAAGCACATGCTATCATCGTGCCCGGGTTTCTTACAAAATGAACACGCGTTATTTGTTTTGGTACTAGCCGTGTGAGGGGATGGAACAGACTTCGGTGGAATATTAGATTTTTGAGCTTTAGGACAATCACGCCGTGTATGACCCCGTTGATCACACAAGAAACATTTAATATCTGTATCAGGGTTACGCTTTTGGAAATGCGATCTTTTCTCTGTTGTTGAAGGACGGTTATAGTGTTTCGTGCGATTAGGTTTGACATAGATCGACAGGAACGATACTAGATTGTCTACGGACAAATTTGCATTGGAAGCCGCCGCGCGAATCTGCGGGCTATCAATCCCACGAATCACGATGAGCGTCCTTAATTCGTCACTAAGTCCCTGAATCATTTTCAAACGTAAAAGAGTACGGCGGGCATACTCAGCATAAGTGGTGAATTTATCAGAAGTAGTGTTCATAGCATCCAGCAAAATATTGGCATAATCCAATTTAGAGGGACAAAGTGATTTGAATTCACGTTTAAAGTTTGACCAAGTACGATCGTTCGTAACCCATTCGTTCAGCCATACTTTCGCGTCACCTTTTAAGCATGACCCCACACGTGACAAACATTCCTGATCACTCCATCTGTTGGAATCTCTGGCGCGGTCCACTTCTGCACACCATACCTCTATATTGTGTATAGAGGGATCAAAATTCGAGATAAAGTAATTTTGAGACTTCATAGGCTGAGCTGATTTAATTGCTTCCATCAAAGCGTGTGCAAGAGTAAACGCCTCAGAATTTTGACCACTGGATTGCACAGATCCTTCAGGATTGCTTGCACTTGGTTTACGAACTCTCGCCAAAGTCTCATTTCTACGAGTACAATTATTGCACGGGGGCAAGGGACTTGGAGTCCTATGCGTAAGTGACCGACGGTGACGTGTACGACCGCTTGATCGTCTTGTGGCGCTACGTGAACGTCGCGGAGAGACCTTGTTATTGCGTGACCGTCGGCGTGACGGGGAACGTGAACGTCGGCGATATTCCCTACGCGTATACCTACGGATGCGTGATCGAGAACGTTCACTACTAGACATGCTACGATGGCGCACACGAGAATATTCGCGCACCGACCTGTCATCTACCGACCTTTTCGAACGTGAACGTGATCTGTCACGAGATCTAACACGAGAATGCCTGCGGCCACGTTCATCACGCACTGCACTACGTAAACGTGAACGAGAGCGAATACGGGAATGAGATTTGCGTCTTCGATTACGCGAGCCATTCCGCGAACAAGTTCGAGTTTTACCACGCGATTTACTTCGCGCCATTTCAAACGTAAACGGCAACCGTTAAAGTTTAACACTTCGTAAACAAAGAAAATATTCAAAAATGGCGGTAGATTTGAAACAACTACGAGTGCTTTTTTGTTTTTGGCAATTGTGGGCCGTGTTTCTTTATCCCATGCCTGATTTTAGGGTCAGGGTGGAAATATTCTTAAAAAAAACAATCGATCTTAATCTAGAACTTTAATCACAGATTTTAAACAAAAATAAATTCTCCAAAAATTACACAAAAATCAAAAGAGCACTTGAAACACCAATTTAAATCAAAAACACTCAAAGATAAGGAAAAAACAAAATGGCTCACGCAATACTGCTGGAGTCGACCAAAACCGATATCCTCACGACCGTCCGTCCCGAGCGCCACGAGCAAAAAAGTCCACTACTGCGCACTGCAGCGCTTTTTATAAACTGACCCGTGTGCGAGGGAGATGGCATGAGGAGATCAGCTTATAGTATACATACGGAATGAAGTGTATGAAACTTTTTTGTGTCAGTTCCTACATCTGAAATAAACGAAAAAAACACAATCGAATTGAGAACCTCCTTTTTTTGAAGTCGGTTAAAAATAGTTAGGTACCTATCTGCCATACTGATTTGTAAATCCAACCTGTTAGAACAAAAAGTGCTGAATAAATAAAAGTACAATATAAATAAATATATACCTAGTATCGGACAAAGACAAACTGACAAATCAAACACACGATTGTTAAGTTAACAAGATTTATGAAAATTTAATAAGTAAGAGGATAAATGTGTACAAGTGACATTATTGAACTGGAGTTCTAAAATAATTTCTTGGATAAACATAATTTACTAGAGCCTCGTTGTTTTTAGATGCCTCGTGAACATCATAGAAGATTGACATCATTATATTAAGTAACTAGCTGTTGCCCGCAACTTCGTCTGCATAGAATTCGTTTATCGCTATCCCGCAGTAATTACGCAATTTTCCGGGATAAAAAGTAGCCTATGTGTTATTCCAGACTATAATCTATCTGTGTTCCAAATTTCATCCAGATCTGTCCAGCCGTTCTGGTGTGAAAGACTAACAAACATCCAAACATCCATACTCACAAACTTTCACATTTATAATATTAGTAGGATGTGATAAACTACAAAAACTACTGTCTATTTTCAGTCTTGAGCCCGCTATCTTCCACAGAAACTTAGTTACTATACATCTGCTATCATATAATACGCATGTTAAAAACTGTTTGCTAGACAAATCAAAAGGGTAATTTTAAATAGAAACATGCAAAACACAAGTGACGTCACAGCGTGTCTTAATTTGATTTGTCAGTTTATTATGATAACTATGTACTAAAGTATAAAGACGGATAAAGACGTGATTTATGTATGTATGTATGTATATTATACTTATTCTTTTTACATTAAAAATACAAAATGACACGGTGATTTATTTCGGTGATACGCGGCCGTCCCAATTTCAATTTCCGGTCTGTAATATCCCCGCCACGCCAGCGCCATCCGGCGGCTTCGTGCGATATTAGTCTCCAAAACGGTTGATATACCACTATATTTTGCATAAATAGAGATTTGACGAACCCTTTCGTAAAGGCAGCTTAGACCTCACAATTTACAGGAGTTAGAATAATATTTGAAGTAAAATATCGGTGTATGTCTGCTTATACTTGTAACGTGGCAAATGCCGTTAATTAAAGTTAACCGATAAAACATCTCATTTACTCAAAGATTAACTGGTAGAGATCCCTTATAGGGATAAGTTCGCTTTTGTGCATATATTTAAGGTATTTTTTTGTGATTTGTCTCTGTTTCTTTATATTTGTATAACTTTATAGTTGTAAAACAGTGCGTTTAAAATGCAATCACACTAGACTAAACACTCGGCACTAAACTTCATCCCTTGTTGACCTAATTTGATCTAAATCTCAAATAAAAATCGATTTCAGTCGCAAGCTTCCCATCTACATGCCGTAAGACTGCACTAATTTGTTTCGAAGCGAAAAAACGCAATACTAACAACTAGCCCTAACCAAGTCTATTTTTTTTTCTGAATTTGAACTTACATTCATATAAACATAGAATAAAGTTGCAATAAAGCACAATGACAACTACCATTTCTAAAATGCCACTCAGCACAAAGCTAAATTGATAAAGGGTTCAGTGGCAAAATAATATGAAGGAGATAAGAAAAAACATTTCTACGAGACAGAGGAGTACAAAGGGAGAAAATAATTGAGCGGGTTAGCCCGCGGGGTCGCCTCAGATGAAGTTACGCGAGCGGTGGATTGTCCCAATTTTATAAACCACCCCTAGATATTTTCTTTGGCTGTTCCTAAATGGTATTATTGTCATAGTGGCCAGTAATTGAATCATTTGATAGAGGGTTATTGCTTGGTTTGTAGCATTTACTTACTTATCGCTAGTGTTTTGTAAGGTTAAATACCCGAAATTTGTAATTTTCTTCACGAGCACAAATCTAATTAAGACATTTTCGGAGTAATAAAATTCTTACAAGAGCCGTTGTCAAAAACATCTAACGCTTTCGTGTTCGTTAATAACGCTAAAATTTGTGCACCTTCTTTAGATTTGCCGAATAAAGGCGAAGTCTCCTTCGGTAAATGGATAAATTGCCGGAAAGGTATAATTTACGCTAATGGGCTGCCTATTAGGAATACAGAAATATATTTAATGAAATGCTATTTAACTTAAAAAATAATTTACCCGCCGTGACGATTGGGGATGAATCGGGTAACATTAAATTTATTAACAGACTCATCAGTAGAAATAAAGACTATAATACGAGTAAAGGAGAGATCAATTTAGTGCTTCGATGGTGCGAACAAAACCTAATTATTGACATACAAGTTAGTTGCCGCCAACAAAGTCGCAAAAAAATTAGTTACGTGTCTAACCATTTCAAAATTTCTGAATGGACATAAAATTTATGAAAGCTAGTATGTCTTTCACAATCGCCGTTCTGACAGTGAATTTTTAGAATAACGATGCTATAATTTGACAGTAAAATACGTTCCCCGCCTGTCCGCAAGCACACAATTGTATAGCACGCTCATTTTTTGCAATTCCGCTTTTTAAAGGTAAAAAAATCTAAAAAGTAATTTCTTTGAGTCCCCCCAGTCTCATTCGAATTCCCTTTCTTCTCGAGGCAACTTTTTATTTAAATCCGTGGCTCGATTTAGGTCGGAACGTTCATTTTGCGATTTTGGCCGTTGAATTTTAATCGGCTCCGCGGGGTGGTATTATTAGGGAACCACTTGGTTCTACACTAATTCCTAAGATCGTCAAAGGTACCAATCATATACCTACAGGTTAAGGTGAAGATTATAAAACCTAACAACCTCGGACATTGCAGTCAGATATCAAGGCAGTAATTAAAATTAGTTTTAAAATAAACTAAACGTATACGTAAACTAATACATAATATAAATATATATTTATGAAAATGATATTTCAATTACTTTAAGATTTAATTAAACATTTTTCAAAGTATCCGAGTCTAAATTATTAACTTCTTGCACCAATACACAAACGAAAGTTGCTTAATAAAATCTTCAGTCTGCTAGTATTACAAGGGGTAAACTACTTCGGCAGCCGTAAGCAGAAACTTTAAAATTGGTTCACAAGACGCGATAGGTACTAGTTCGTAAATTGAAAAACTTAGTCAAAATACCATGATACTTGTTTTATTGGCTCTTTAGAAAGTGAAATATGTACCTACTTAGATAGTGAGCACCCCATATCATAAATGTGTTTTTTTTAATTAAATAGTGTGACTAAGGAACATGTAGACACTTTATGGTAAGTGATCATTATCGCCCATGGACATCAGCTACACTAGAGGATTACTAACATTGCTTATATCAGATAACAGGCGATTCTCTGTAAGAACCTGTAGGTACTCTGTAAAACTTCTTGAAACCCTCACTTTTCTGATTATTTATCAATATCTCTAGGCACTTGGTATTTCACTTCAAGAAGCTTCAAGTTGTTCTGCGTTGAACAAGTTTAAAGTATTGAAATCTTACGGGAATAGATTAGAGATATCGCCCCATTTCTCAGCAAAAGCTAAACTTATAAACTACTTGAGGCGGTGACAGTTTTCAGAACTCTAATCGTTTTACTCCTTTAAGAATTGGGAAGTTTTGAATGGTTAAATTATTGAACTGATGCCTTCTATATAGTCTAATCACGACTCTATTCTTAGATGCGCTCGTCTGAAACAAAACATTTGATCAATAGAGTTTCGCCGAATTCTTCATTCAATTAAAGTATTATAATTACTCATCTAAATACGAATATACAAAGGTAGGTACATAAAACTAAATGAGACTGGACACTTTGTCTAAAAAAATAGATTAAGTAACATTACTGACACGGGACTAACGCTACGTACTACTTAGCTATTAAACGCAGGGAGAACTACAAAATTCCAGTCCACAGATCTTTCCTGCAAATTCTTAGGTTTAAATAACATATATCAGTGTTGATAACAGCCTTTTTAGTCTTCAAATTCGATAAACAATTGAAACGTGAAAATATTTTTTCAATTCACCCTAACCTGTAAATCTTGTATCCTCGCTCGGCTGGAAGCCATTCAGATTCCGACATAAACAAGCCTTATAATTCCCAAATTCTAAATTACCGAGTTCGAATCGTGCCGTCTCGCAAAAGCTAACGGTGTTCAAGAGAGACGGTAAGAACTTCGAATTTCAAATTTGGGAGTAGACCCCCAGAGCATGCCGTTGCGTCGCTCCAGTAGCCAGGGATGAAAAGAATTTCGATTATAGAGAGAGTATTTTAAATCCAAAGAAACGTGTTTTAATACCTACCCTGGAAAAGGTTTTTCCCGATATTCAAGCCACATTCATTCATTGAACAATATCTATGTACCTACATCTACATAGCTACTTACAATGTTGATCTGTGATTAATGAATGATTCGTTTCTTCAGAAGTTTAATGAAAAGATTCATTAAAAACTTATATCATTAAAATCATACAAATTTAATCAAAATACATAAAAACTGCTAAAAAGTAGTTAGTAAAATAGTTATAACTAAATTTGTAAATGAGATACAATCAATGTGTGTTACAATTTAATTTGCACGCTAAATAATGAGATGATGTTGTTGTTTCCAAAAACGACAACTTGCATTATCTTAAATTCGTCATTTTTGTTATTGTATAATCACCGAAATCATAATGACTAATATTTTTATGATATTTATACCACCTTAAATTTAATTTACATTTTTATTCAAGCCCACAAACTGTCAGCTGAAACTGGAACCAAAAACCAAAAATCCACGTCCACACGAGGGTTTTTCGTTACTGCAACGTGCAACAGTAACGGTTACAGCATGCAGATGGGTACCTGGCTTAAGCTGAAGGATTCTCATCCATCTAAACGAACCACGCCATCTATTTGTCATTTCCTACAACAGTTTCGCTAAGTTTCCAGGTTGCTTGCGACGAAATGAGGTAATTTGTTACTCTTTGCGAATGTTTATAGTACTTGCTGGTCCTGTCGCTAGGTCATTCCGCTTCGCCGTCATCTACGTTCAACTTTGTGCTTTTTACTGTTTTACTCCTTCAGTTTTTTTTTTCAATGGTTGAATCACCCTGGTCCCAACGGAAGATCAGCGCTAGCTATAAGGCCAGCATATGCTGGGACCATTTTGTGACAGTTTATTTATCTGTAGCTACCTACACTACCTCTACTTCTCTTACCAGACCCTTTTTTGCAGCTGGATTAGTTTGACAACTTATTCAGCTACAAAAGGCATCATTAATTGTAATAATTATAATTATTATTGTTCCTTGGGTACTTGGATAATGCCTGGTAAAATTGACAAAAAAATCAGTGAGATATGAATATGAAAAACGGAAACTGATGTACGGGATAGAAATGCAATGGATGTTTGTTGCTCTTTCATGGCAAAACGTCTAAACCGGTTTTATTGAAATTTGGTACAGAGATAGTTACAGCCCCGGGGAAGGACATAGGATAGTTTTTATCCCAAAAAATAGCGTAGTTCCCGCGTCATAGCGATAAACGAATCCATCGCAGACGGAGTCACAGGCAACAGCGAGTAGTAAATAAATAAAATAAAACTACCAATTCAAGACACAATGGTTTGTGTTAACAGAGTAATCCACAAAATTTACCCCAAGTAGATACCAGCACCTACTACCGTAGAGAGTGGATAGAGCGGATTGCGCGAATAGTAACTCTGTGAAAACCATCTGGAAATAGCCCATGAAAATGTATTTGTTTTAAATATTTGACGAAAATATTTCTTTCATAAAACAGATGGTGACATTTGTTTGTAAATATCGTCTTTTCGAGATGAACTGGAAAATATAAAATAGAAAAGAAAAAATACGAAGAGGAGCCGTTTAGATAAAGTCAAGGAAGAAATGGCGCTCAAAATGAAAGTCATTTAACGTCGTATTATTTATTTCGTCTGTGTTCCAGCCGCTCGGTACAGATACGAGCGGCGTTTACTCGTTACCTTAAGTACACGTAGTAACGCTACTTTTACCAAATTGTCGAAATACTGATATTATTCGAGAGGTCAAAGACCCCGCAACGCAAACGTACAGCGGTCGTCGCTATGAGAGTCACTTTAATCACTGATCAATATCTACAATGCATTTGTTAATATAAATAGGTATTTCAATATATTACAAATAAAATTTCACTATATAAACGACTTAATAATTCTTTCTATAAATATTATTGAAAGATTCAATGGTTATTGACTTTCATCAACCTTAACTAATCCATCTTCTATAAATTGCTTGTTATAATGCTTCTGTTCCTATAACGGTCCTAGTTATTTCATACATTACTTTTACTGCCACAAAAACATTCAGCTACACGTAGTTATTTCATCCGGTATTTAGATAATTATAACAATAAGAATTTAAATCCATTGTATGTTATAGATCTGTAACTTGTTCATAAATCCATAAATTCCTTTTGTTTCTCGTTTTAATTCGAGAAAATGTCCGCCAACGTTCGACTAATGTAAAATGTATAGAATGGTAAAACTGATCAAAGGCATATTATGTACACAGAATGTATTGTTTTTATTCCCCTTTTTTTTTCACCTATATGCCCACAATCATTTGTCGCCTTTAGGTATTTTTTCCTTAGGCTTTATCTACCCCGTAAGGGATAAAGACCAGATTTATGTGTGTATGTAAATTCAAATATTTTGCTGATATAAATGCAGCAATAATGACATTCCAACAACAGTTACATGTACCTAGCTAGCAGATTATATATATAAGAAACATGTAATGATTCTAAACATCCATATCGAACATCGACGGACAATGTTTACTATAAACACTTCATGCAATTTTTCCACTCTCAAAGCAATTATTTCACAGCATAAACATTATAACCTCAAGGCATGAGCTTAGATTGAAGCAATAATTCTTTAAACCAAATATTATTTACTCGTTTTATAGCGTAATTCGAATAAAGTTCAAGTTTAAATGAATTTAGACACAATCCGTTTGAATTTTCATTTAAATATAACCGACTCGACCTTTACTCGTAATATCAGTCCTCACCATTGGAACAATATCATTAACTAAACTCCCACATAATAAAATAGAAAACATATGAAGGCTACACTACGTTAGTAAAAAATTGTTGTCACATTAAAACATTTGACATTCAAAATGTGCCAGTTAGCCCTCAATTAATTTGTACTCTTTTATGTGAGAATCTAACAGAACAACAACCATGCTTTAAGTCTAAACATCACAAAGCTCTCCAATCTGGTGGACGCATTTGAATTCCGTGCATACATTTGACAATTTCTTAACTCTAACTTTAACTCAACAAAATGAGTATTGCTTCAACCAATCCCACGCAAATTGACTTTTACATTTAACAATCCCTTCCTGGTGAAAGTCAGTAAAGAATTTCAAGTTACTTCTTTGACGTTCCAACCGCCCAACATTACCTTGACCAAATAATAATCTGGCCTTGCCCTGCCACCAACTAATAAAACATACAGTAGGTACAGATAGAGCACGTAACACGCCACGACCCTTGTTTGTTGCGATTTGATAGCAAATGTATTTATAATAACCTATCTATCTATATACCCTGTTTCACCTATGAATATACTCAATTGCTTTCTATGGGTCTTCGCCAACAAGCAAGCGATATATTTCGCACAGGTTACTGTCTCGTAGAACTAGGTAAATGCTCAAAAAATTGTAGAGATCAACGCATGTAGAATTCATACGTGACTAAAGAATGTCTGGACACTTGACGTTTTATTCATAGGTTTACAAATTCGTGCAGTCAGACTACGAAAAACAAGAATCGTGAATGCGAATGCTAGCCATTCCTCGTCTTATCAACACAGCATAAGGGTACAATTCGAAACTGGCGAATTCACTACTAATAATTGTAATAGCTCAGTGACTGAAAGATTACCTTGGTCTCCAATACAAGAGAACGCTTGGCCTCTCTATTTAATTCTGCACCACATTATGCCCGTAATTATGCATTACTCCCAAAGAATATCAAATCCTTTCAAAATTGTACCTAATAGCATAGCCTAGGCTTTAAAAGCACTCAAATTTAGAATTAAGATCCTAGTAATGCCACAAATATGCGAAATAACAGACAACCAGAAAATAGAACAAAGGGGAATCCAAGCCCGTATCTGTTCTAGTCATAAGGGGTAGAAGGGCGGTTGGATCGTCCTAGTGCTCAAACCTTGAATTACACTAACCTAGTATAAGTTATCTGGAGGATCTCTCAAAGCGACCGCCGCTCTGAAGCCAACTGAAGCCGTGCGCCGTAGTCACTACACACTACTGCCGCTGCCGCGGCGGCTACTGACTGTCGAGCGACACTTCAAGCCAATCACAAATGTTAAAGCTACGGTTATCGTATATTTTAATCAGTGCGTGTTGGACGTTGGACACCTTAAACACAAACGTTTGAAGCCGTTCTGTGAAAAAATCGTGTTTATCTTGACTAAGTCGTTTTATTATTTCATACATTTCATCACTAAAGAGCATCTATGCGAAAATTAAAATTTAATTATGATACCATTTTCAGACATTTTGTTGATAGGCTTGTTTTTCGGATGCACGGTAAATTGACTTCTTAGTTGTTGTTGTTCATTATAAGTTTTGCCATCATCGTTGCTCATCAGTGATGATAATCGTGTCATCAAGGCTCTAAATTCGTTTTAAAATAGAGTTAATTTGATTTATTAGGTCGCCAGTTATGAAATTTAAGATCTGAGAATTCTTTATATTAAAATTAAAGTAGGTATATAAAAGTCTGCGTTGTTTTAACATATAGTGAGACAATATGACATGAATGAAGCTTATATTACAGTCCAAGATCCAACGAAATGAACCGACTTCTCTAAGAATAAGTATGACTGCATAATGTTATTTACAATTCATGTAATCTACAGTATACAGAGATAGATAAACATTGGTATATTTCTCGTTCCATTATTTCATATTATTGTAGTAGTTTAATTCGTGCACGAATCTCATATCAAAAAAGTTCTTATAATGTTGGCCTATTTTTCTAGATAATACTAGTTGGCAGTAATTTACACAAAGCAAAAAAAATACCTTCCTAAGTATTTTAAGAAAGTCTGCTAATTCGAAAAACAGACATTGAAGGATGAGGTTGGTATTTAAATATTCGCTGAAAGTACCTAAACATTAGATTGAACGAAACGCTTTACTCTCAAATTATATGTAGGCATAGAGTTGTCTAATAGGTATCTTTGAAAATTATAAAAAAAACATACCATTTTTTGCACGACATGACTTATTATCAATTCGAAAATGTTACGTTAAGTATTATTATAAGCGAGGTTCCAAAGTAATTTATTATTATACGAGGGGCAGGTAAAAAAACAAGTATCAAAAACATTTTGTGTCCCATATCAGTCGCGTTATTTGTGCAATGGTTTTATAAAACAGTTATCAACAACAAAATTGTGTCTTGAAGTGTTGCTCAAAAGTGATTGGTAACCATGTAGCTTCCGACAGACATATAAACAAGTGTATACAATATTATGCTTTCTATCAAAAATGGACCAATCATGGCAGTGACAGTTAGTGGATCAATGCGGTCATTGGTCAATTTCTCCCACTCTTATATTATATGTCTAGCAGACGCTCGTTTATATAATTGAACTGAGAGTCTATTCTCAAATACCGAGGTTGACCTTATTTATTTTTCAGTATCCCTTACATTTATTTGCTGGATACCTACTTGCGCCATTTTCAGCGTTTTGGAGAAATCCCTTCGGTATTTGAACATAGCGCCTCTGATCTTGAGATTGCGACCGCTCTCAAACCCTAATTAATTCCTTTCCCTCGCAGAAGAAGCGATTCGTATAAATGACTCCTTAATATTAAATATTTATTTATTTAACTTTTATTGTTATACGTCATTCGAGTATTAAATAGAGTTAAAAGATTTTTTAAAGTTTGGCTTTCAACATGAAACCGCATCGGGCAACTGAATACAGCAACAGTGTCTCGGCGATCGCTCGTTCTCCGAGGGTTCCGCGCGTGGCTCGGAGCCCCCTAACTACTCTGATATGGTCTCAGTCTCAAGACAGTCCGTACGTCTGGTCTCTATGATACTCTCTCCCTACTCGAGCTACTGACTTGTGCCCACTGCCGGCACGGGGGACCACTCGGTGTCGGTGACAACGTTTGGAGTCCGCTGGGAAGGTGGAGGTGCCGCCAGCGCGCACAAGCCTCTGATATGTGGGATGATGTGTGTAGCGCCCGGGCCGTCCGCCGCCGATCCGAACGAAGGGTACAAAACGGGAGCGTACCTACATATACGTATATAATTATATACAATGTACATTACAATACGATAAACACTATAGAGGCTACGGGGCGGAGCGTCGGCGGCCGGCGAGGCGCGTGCCTCGCGCGTCAGTGTACATTCTCACATTAATATACATCGTAACTAGCTCTATATATAACAAACATCACGAGCGCGCACCACACTCGTTAAACAACATAATATACAGCGGAATCGTAGCACTCTTTCGATTCGATAAAAAAATTGACTAGAAAATCTCAATTCGCTATGAGCACTATGTGTGCGTGGATGAGGGCGGGGAGAAGATGTCGGCGGCGCGCCAGGCCTCCGCCTCCTCCTCCGCGTCGTACTGCTGCAGGAACGGGTTGGTGGCGCTGCAGTAGCGCGGCGACAGCGCGCCCGCCGAGTTCAGCGTCACGGCCAGCCCGGCCGACGTGCCCGGGATGCCGGCGCGCGGCGAGTCGCGCGACCCCGGCGTCAGCTCGCGCGGCGTCAGCTCACGCGGCGTCAGCTCGCGCGGCGTGCCGTCCCGCGGCGTGCTGGTGCGCGGCGAGTCCCGCGGCGAGGCGCGCGGGGAGTGGCGCGGCGAGGCGGCGCGCTCCGGCTGCCGCAGGATGGACGACACGGAGCCGCCGTGCTTGATCGTGTCCGCGGGGCTGTGGCTGCCCGAGCTACTGCTGGGCGAACCGGGCGACGAGACTGTCACCTGACGGGAGCGAGGAGGAGCGGGCAGAGGCCCGCGGAGAGGCGACTGCGGACGATATTGGACGCCCCTGACTGATGAGAGAACCTGAACCAAATAAAGCTTCGATCAAATTCGTTGACAGTTCCCGTTTTTAAAATTTATATCGGACCAGAGAAGCTTGTTTTACAGCATTGAGAGCCTAATTTTTTTGTACGGAACGTCTTAATGTAGCTTCAATCAGTGCTATGAATAATGATGTTAGGAAAATGAAGGTGCTCGCATGACGCGTTTAAGCAAAAGCATTGAAAGGCGGAGTAAAGGTTCCAATTCGTGTTGTGTGTCACGTTGTTAAATAACTACCAATTTGTTTATCATACCAGTAATTCGTGGCAGTATAGTCACTTTTAAGAATATCTTCAAAAGAAACCTTGTGTGATGAAACTAAAGTTGGCGTATTACCCAGTGCTTCATTATGGGTACCACTTCGGTTGGAGACCATGCATAATATCAACTTTACAATTCAACGGCGTGTACGGTCTGACTCCACCCAGTCATTATTTATGAGGTTGGGCCCACTTCTACTGATTTGATACAGTATATTGTCCTTCCTGAAACTGAATACCCTTAAAAAGGCTTCTCCTCGTCATACCTAAGTCGTGCTGAAGTGCATGTTTGTAAAAGTGATGCTATCTCTTCACTGTCGCTGACGATTACTGTCTATCTCGCGTTAGTCCACGAGAGTAAAGAGCATAGCAGGAGTGTATACGAACATGTGCGGGCGGCGAGCGGTCGGGCGCGGGCCGAGCCGAGAGAGCTGGCGGCGGAGATGCTGCTGATGCTGCCGCTTGAGGCCGATATGGACTGACTGAGGGCGGAACTCGGCCTGCCGAACAAGCATGATATGTCGCTGCTTATAAACTGAAGGGCCACAAATCAAAATTTTCCAAAATCACTTTTATTTAAAAAATGTGGCCAAAATCAACCTTATTTTCATATGTCACAAAGACACCGGTCAAAATCGGTCTCTAAATCGCAGTTTTATGCATGCGCCCTTTTGACATTTTTACGCATTGACGGTTAAGTTAAGGATATAGTTACCTCAAAGTTAAAATAAACAAAAGGTAGAGAATTAAAATACGCATCGACGGTATTATGACACAAAAACATTGGACGTAGGAGTGAAAAAAAACAAATAAAAAATCAAATGAAAAGTTTAATTGTGCTCTCCTCAAAAAAACTTGATTTTGATTTGTGGCACTTTTGTTTATAAGCAGCGATGTATGTACCAACCAGCCAACATTGAACCAACATTGGGACCAACTGTCAACCAACTTATCAACGCTATGCTCAACAGATTTACTGAATAAATATTTTTTAACCTCGTAATCTATTGGTTACGCTACAGGCGATACATCAAGAAAGATAGGCATAGGATGCATTAGATGCAATATTTAATCCATTTGAATTAATATTGGTATTTATATTCAAGATCAAAAGTGTATATAGGTAATGTCCTATGCAGTCGACTCTGCGAAATGTTTTAAACATTCAAGTTGGTAGTGTTGGCCCGATAGTGGGTGATTGGTATTAACTACGTGACTGTGAATTACATTTAAATATAGGTATTGAAATTGAATGTGATAAAATTTGCTTGGTAATAAAACCTCAATAGTTTCAGAGAGTTCTGCTACAGAAATTGGTTAGTGAGATGATTAATATAATGAATAAGTGCTCTACATAATTTTACAGTGCAATGTTAAAAATATTAACCTAATTTTATTTAAGGTGCTATTTAGTAACACGACCGAATTCCTACTTAAAATACGTTACTATTTTTCCAGTTGATGGAATAGAATCAAAATTTCAGCAGTCTAAATTCCAATAACACTAATTTTAGCGGCAATTTGTTATTCTTCTTTTCCATTACAAATATCTCAAATTAGCTTTATGTTTCTTTTTGACATGGTTTGTAAAAATAGGTAGGTAAATCTGAAATTAATGCGAGCACATTATCAGTGAGGAAACTATCAAACAAGATCATTATCGATAGACCGCGCACCGGTCTATAGCCCGAAATGTTTTAGGATCTGATAGGCATGGATTCGACGGTCAATATTATCGTGATACTTGTATGTCATTTTCTCTATATACTCCGCAACTATTCAAGTTTTAAGTATCCTCACCCGCATCGCCTTCCTCTGCCTTCAACCACGCCAAGAGAACGCCCTAAATGCCCCTGCACTGTTTAAATTCTGGTTTAGGCATCAGCGCACTCCTGACCTTCCGCTAATTACAAAATTGGCTATTTATACGCCTTAACCTTGTTGTCTTTGGTTTATTTGTGAGATAGTAACAGTCTCTCTAACATTTGGATCGCGATGTGTATTGATCACACAATAATATTGACCGTCTAAAATCCATACCATAAACCTTGCCTATAACGGTCATTCCGAAGGCGCTGGCAGTTTCAAAAAATACTCGTTATCTTTTGCGTGGCCATGGTGGCCTATTATCAAAATTAACTTTCTGTAACAAGCTTTTATTTAACTTGCAATGTATGTTTTGTATTTGGAACAGTGGGTGGGTGGGTTACCTTGGGGGAGTATGAGTGAGGCCGCTTGCGACGCACTGACTCTGTTTCCACGCAGCCCGGTTGCTGGCTCGCCGCGCCGAACTGTCTACAAACATACATGCGTTAAGGTACCGCTTAGCCCGTTGCAATATGTGTTCGTTTGATTGCGTTGCTACTGTATTTATACTCAAGACATACCTAGGACTCAAACTTTGAGTTTTGGAGCAGGTATGGCTTCAGTATAAACGCTACTCATCAAATAGTCAAAGTAGGTGTACAGGGTAACAAAAACTCCAGGTGATAATCCACTGAGGTAAAGTCGTTTTTTGCTGTCGTTTACATAAAACATAGCTATAGTCGCTAAAAAGTATGAAAAAGTACTTCATAAAGACTAAAATATTGATAGTCAAAATATGAAATTTAGAGAGATTTTTTGAGTTTTTTTTATGACAGCAAAAATAAAACTAGGTATATAGACATTAGACATACCACAGTGAATTATCGCACGGGGTGTTCGTAACACCCAGTATTGTTCAAATGTATGCATGCTTGTTGTGAAAAATGTGACAAAAAATGTAACCGTGCATTAAGTTTCTGTTGAGTCAGCGACGTCTCTACTGCGTAGCTAATGTATAGTGCATTTGATAGTACCAATATGCGAAATGACATTACCTGAACGTTTAGGCGCCGGCCATATTTGAAGAAGGCATTGAAGAACATGTATCGGTCTTTGGTAATCTAGATCAGTAGGCGGTTGCGAGTGCAGCATCAGCGGCGGCGCCAATGCCACGGCTAGATGCTGAGGAGACATCTTGTTCCGGTCTTGAGCAGCTACGACCAGCGCTAAGTGGTCCAGGAGGAAGACCAGGGTTGCGCGCGCGGCGCGAGGCAGGCATTCCACTATTGAGGCCATCAGTCGAGCGTTGCCTTCCCGGTCGTCTGGCAGGCAAACTCCTGTGGAAGGATCGCAGTTAAGTTTGCTTGACCCACGGGTATCACTTGTGAATGCGTAGCATCTTTTTGAATAGGTAGATTAAGCATGAGACACAGTTCTGTTGTCTGATCATTCTTTCTGAATTACACTGTAACTAGAACACATAGAAAAATATTTAAAAGTAATTCTGGGGTTGGGAATCGAATCCACTAGTTCCTTATTAGTTAGTTACTAGCCCGAACCATAAAAATAAAATTGAATAAAAAAACAGCTATGAACAGTATTAAGTGAACCGCCTGTTGGTATATTTTATCAACTTTTCTAAAGTTTTTAAAAGAAGAGTAACCAAGCAAGAACTTTGGTGCAGAGTAAGAATGCCTACTGAAATTCAAAGCTCTAAAGCAACTACAATTATTTTTGGTGGTATCGTTTCCTCCATCCCTACTAATATTATGAATACGATAGTAACTCTGTCCGTCTGTCTGTCTGTTACCTTCTCACGCTTAAACCACTGGACTGATTTAGTTATGATTTGGTATACAGATAGTTTCACTTCCAGGACCTTCTCCGGCATAAGCCAACATAGGATAGTTGTTATCCCGGTAAATTTGCGGGTGGTAGGGCCTTGTGCAAGGTCCGTCCGGATCACTACCACCATCTTACTCGCTAATCCTGCCGCTAAGTAGCAGTGCTTGCTCTGCTGTGTTCCGGTGTGGAGAGTAAGACAGCCGGGGAAATTACGGGCACAAGAGGCATTTCATCTTAGTCCTCTAGGTTGGCAACGCATCTGCAATCCCTCAGGGGTTGCGGGTGTCTATGTGCAGTGGTGATCACTTACCATCAGGTGACCCACTTGCTCGTTTGCCTTCCTATTCATATAAAAAAAAAAAAAAAAAAAAATTACATAGTTCAAATTCTGCGCAGACGGAATCGCAGGCTAATAATATTAGAAATTCGAAGCAGCCTACCAAGAGCGTCCAGCGTCATCTGATACAGGCAGCGACTGAACAGCGGCTGCGGCAGTTCCCGGAGGTAGTCCTTGAGCAAGCCCGTGATGACGTTGATGTCCGGGACAGAGTCCGGCGCGAGCTCCACGCCGCGGGAGTTGCGCTCGAACGACTCGCGCAGGATGCGCTTCTTGTTCGCTGAGCCGCATAGTCGGTACAGGCCTGCGTACGATGTGGTGTAGTAAGAATGGAGTTGAAGTCTTTTTTGTAATCCCCAACGCAAAAAGAGAAGGGTGTAATAAGTTTGACGTCGATTTCTGTGTGTCTGTGGCATCGTAACTCTTAAGCGGATGGACCGATTTGGATACAGTTTTTCATTCGAAAGCCAGTTTCCCCGCTGTTTCTTTGTGTATGAATGGGTATAGCGGATCTAGGGAACAGGGCCAATGAATTGAGCTGTCAACATGTCTTCCAAGGTGTCTATTCAAGAAGTCATTTAAATAATTGTTACAAAGATTCCTAGTTTTAACACCGCGCCACCTAGGCGGATATCTAAGAACGAATTACTAAAGCATGAGACTAATTGACAGCTAACTCCCATCCTCTTACAATGATCTATCGTATAAGCCATCTAGTTTGTATAAAATATCCTAGATGGCGCTGTCAGAAATTGACACCCGCGTTGATTCTTAGCTATGTCTGGTAAAAATCGTTCCAGCAGTTTGAAGAGCATCAGCTCTTTACCAAAATGATATAAGCCATTTTTACCATAAAATTGTTTATTTTTTAACTTTAAGTCTTTTTTAATTTTCAATAGTTATAGACTACAGGCCCACGTACAAAAAATGTGGGTCATATGAACCACCAGGTGACGTATATAGGACGATATAAGAGCATAAAATAATAAGATTCAACACTATGCCGTCACTTGTAAGCTGTCCAACTGGGTGCTGGTGAGAATTCAAAAGTGCAGGTAGAGTGAGTACATTTTGGTCATATGATCATGTACGGCATTTTTACCATCGATAGATCCATGAAAAATAATAAGAAAGCGCGCAGTGCCGTAAAAAAATGGTGAGCCACAAAGTCGATATTTTCTTTTGATTTTCTGACAATTTCGAGGGTAAATTTGGTCATTTGATTCTGTACGGCATCAGTTTCATACTGTTTCAATACAGCTTCTAATCCATTATTCCGCAACGCCGTACAAAAATTGTGCGACAAGGGGACAAAATCGAGGGTTGCAACCCCCTCTTTTTCCGTGGTCCGGGGGGTGATTTGAAACAGTACGGCTTCGGTTCCAAAACATTATCTAGCACTCAAAAGTACTATTACAAATAATGCCGTCAAAAAATTATTGTTCATTTGAATGATTATCTTAATTTCATGGTATACTTGATTTATAAAGCTGTAAAATCATTTGACTCTGTACGGCAACTTTTTTTTTAACATGATATTGTAAAATACAACTGTTATATAGTAGTGCCGTTCAAAAGAAACTGTTCTAAAAAAAATTATAGAGAAATACAAAAACTGAATTTGCAAAAGTTTAAATATTCATAGATTAATAGAACATAGCAATTTTATAAATTTTTCCCTTGTTTTATATAGTATTAAGATAAATAAATTAGGAAAAAATTATGCCGTACATTTTAATGCAGACCATTTTTTTCATACATTTCGTTCTATGGGTTCGTTCCTTGAGTGTTTTTTCCCTACAAACCTTTGGACCAACGAAAATGTACGGCATGTAAAAAAATATTATCTATGCATAAAATACTTCCAAAATAAATTAATTTTATGTTGTGTCAAATCACCCCCCGGACCACGGAAAAAGAGGGGGTTGCAACCCTCGATTTTGTCCCCTTGTCGCACAATTTTTGTACGGCGTTGTGGAATAATGGATTAGAAGCTGTATTGAAACAGTATAAAACTGATGCCGTACAGAATCAAATGACCAAATTTACCCTCGAAATTGTAAGAAAATCAAAAGAAAATATCGACTTTGTGGCTCACCATTTTTTTACGGCACTGCGCGCTTTCTTATTATTTTTCATGGATCTATCGATGGTAAAAATGCCGTACATGATCATATGACCAAAATGTACTCACTCTACCTGCACTTTTGAATTCTCACCAGCACCCAGTTGGACAGCTTACAAGTGACGGCATAGTGTTGAATCTTATTATTTTATGCTCTTATATCGTCCTATATACGTCACCTGGTGGTTCATATGACCCACATTTTTTGTACGTGGGCCTGTAGTCTATTACTGTTGAAGACACCAGTGGATTACCTGGAATCGAAACTACTTCAATTACCTATAATATCCAACCCCCTCCGCTCGATTTCCTCGACGCAGCGGCGCACGATGAGCGGCACGGGCGGCGCGTGCGGCGGCCGCACCTCGCGCGCGACCACCGCGTCGAGCTCGGCGCCGAACAGCGGCGGCGGCGACAGGCGCGCCGCGGCCGGCCGCCGCCGGAACAGCTCGTGGGGCTCCGTGTGGCGCACGCGCACGTACAGGGTGCCGCGGGGCTCCATCTGGAAGCAAGAGCATGCTTCTTCAAAAAAAAAACAAAAGGCTTATTTTGCAAATAGGCCGCCGAGGGCTTTATATTTTTGTCAACTATCAGCGCTTTCGGAAATATCATTGCCAAAAAGAAAAAAAAAATTGCAGCAAGTTTGAAAAAAATGAAAACATACTTACTTTATACATAATTCACTTTTACTTAAACGACTAATCCATATCCATACTAATATTATAAATGCGAAAGTAACTCTGTCTGTCTGTCTGTTACCTTTTCACGCTTAAACCGCTGGGCAGATTTAGTTGAAATTTGGTATACAGATAGTTTGAGTCCCGGGAAAGGACATAGGATAGTTTTTATCCCGGAAAATTGCATAGTTCCCGCGGGATAGCACAGCCCAAACCACTGGAATTTTTCAAATTTAAGGCGGAACAAAGTTCGCCGGGTCAGCTAGTTTTATCATAAACTAAATTAACATGTTAACATTGCTCACTGTATGAAAGATATGACTAACTTTTGACGAAGTTTCTGGTGGTGGATTTTTTTTGGAAGTGATTCCAAAAGCACTACTACAAGTAGTATAAAAAAGCCAAGAGAGCCATTTGTAAAGGTATGTTAAACTATTAGCTTGTATGGTCCTTCTTCGTCACCTTAATAGCCAGTTGGTGGTTGGGCGACCTAGCCAGCAGGTCCGGCAGGGTGACGGCGCCGCGGTAGCACAGCTTGTGCCGGTGCTGCGGGTCCCACGAGTACACCAGCACGTCCAGCTGCCGGTTGTCCACCAGCTCCAGCTCGAAGGATTCGTCCCAGTCGAACTGCAACTCTCCGGTACGGACCTGCGAGAGTAAAATGGTTTAGACTAGGTTACTTTAGTACATCGCGGCGACACCATAGTGCTCCCGCAACGCCCACAGTTCATGGCCAGGAGGGAACGTGTGTGTTTTGAGACGGTAGGCCTCTCCCCTCCTTCCATAGGGAAGGCAGCGGCGAGTTGGAGAGCCCGTTGCTGCCCCGAGCGAATGCATAAGGCGCATTTTCCACACGTTAAAAAAAAAGGTTACTTTAGTAGGTACATTATTGTATTGTAAACGGAAAGTAAGTAATATTTAAAAATGCGAGCTCGAGAGCCGAGGTATAATTGAGGCATACAACCCGGTTGGTCGGATACCATATCTACATAATATACAGTTGTATGAAACGCGACCCGCTATTTTTGCTCGTCAGTGTGTTGTGTACCTACAGTACCTACCAATGATTTTAATATCTTTTTTTTTTCAATGTTTTTTAATTAACACAACACATTGGATATACCACAAAAACAATGCTAGAGCTGTGGATACCGTTATAACGTGACGTGTCTTAACCAGTCTAAAAGGCCAATTTAAAAAAAAACGAACGGAAAATCCAGAGACATGAAGTATAGAGGCGTCCCACACAGTCCACGCAAAGTTAAACTCACCACAGTCCTAGCTTTATGCACTCGATCGCACTCCAGCACACAGTACAGGTCCCTCGGAGCGACCGGAGGCTGCGCAGGCGCTAGCGGCCCGGACGGCGGGGAGCCGGGCGACGAACCGGACGGCGCCGGACGCAGGTTCCGTCCGGCCAGCAGGTGCACCCAGAGCATGCCGGACACACCACCGGACAGACGAGATAGGCCGGTCATGGAAGCCGACAGCCCGCCCGAGCCTGGCTTCTCCACTTTGTATTTTAGGAACTCTGAAATGTTACGAAATAATGTTGTAGGTAGGTACAATACATTTTCTTCCAAAATATCTAGGCATTAACCGCCTAGGCAAGACCTAATGGCCACGGTTTAGCATGGTTGTGGGCGTATATGTGGAAAGGGGAATCTAAATAGGGTTGCTAACCGCATCGCCTATACCAAGACAGTAGGTAATAATATGAATTAAAAACCAAGCCGAAAGTCTTTCTTTGAGTAGACATCGTCATAACCATCTTAATAGTATCAAATCGACGACGGTTACCACATAATACATATTTTTTGTGGGATCTAGATGGGTCGATGTCAATTCTGTGTACGGTCTACCCTAACCACCCGCAATTTCTTCAGTCTACCCGTGCGTGTTGAAGTACTATGCCGAGCTGGGAAGAAAAGTCTACTTATGCAGACCATCAAAAAGCGTAAAGTTGCCTACCTGGGCACGCCAGATACGAACTCCTGCAATTAATAATGATGGGCAAAGTAGCAGGCAGAAGAGCCGTCGGCCGTAGGAAGAAGTCGTGGTTGCGCAATATCCGGGAGTGGACCGGAGTCGCAAGTGCTGCCGAACTTTTCAACCTCGCGAAGGATCGGTGGAAATATGCGGAGCTCCAGCTCCAGCAGCTGGCGCACGCGCCGCGCCGACGGCGAGCCGCCCGCCGCGCCGCCCAGCTGCTGCGACGGCATTCTCACCATTGGGGTTTATGTCTAGATGGCGATGGTGGCGGGAGCCGGGCGTGGGCACGGGGCTGGGGCTGGGGCAGCCGAAGCGCGCGCCCAGCTCCAGCAGCTGGCGCACGCGCCGCGCCGACGGCGAGCCGCCCGCCGCCCCGCCCAGCTGCTGCGACGGCATTCTCACCATTGGGGTTTATGTCTAGATGGCGATGGTGGCGGGAGCCGGGCGTGGGCACGGGGCTGGGGCTGGGGCAGCCGAAGCGCGCGCCCAGCTCCAGCAGCTGGCGCACGCGCCGCGCCGACGGCGAGCCGCCCGCCGCCCCGCCCAGCTGCTGCGACGGCATTCTCACCATTGGGGTTTATGTCTAGATGGCGATGGTGGCGGGAGCCGGGCGTGGGCACGGGGCTGGGGCTGGGGCAGCCGAAGCGCGCGCCCAGCTCCAGCAGCTGGCGCACGCGCCGCGCCGACGGCGAGCCGCCCGCCGCCCCGCCCAGCTGCTGCGACGGCATTCTCACCATTGGGGTTTATGTCTAGATGGCGATGGTGGCGGGAGCCGGGCGTGGGCACGGGGCTGGGGCTGGGGCAGCCGAAGCGCGCGCCCAGCTCCAGCAGCTGGCGCACGCGCCGCGCCGACGGCGAGCCGCCCGCCGCCCCGCCCAGCTGCTGCGACGGCATTCTCACCATTGGGGTTTATGTCTAGATGGCGATGGTGGCGGGAGCCGGGCGTGGGCACGGGGCTGGGGCTGGGGCAGCCGAAGCGCGCGCCCAGCTCCAGCAGCTGGCGCACGCGCCGCGCCGACGGCGAGCCGCCCGCCGCCCCGCCCAGCTGCTGCGACGGCATTCTCACCATTGGGGTTTATGTCTAGATGGCGATGGTGGCGGGAGCCGGGCGTGGGCACGGGGCTGGGGCTGGGGCAGCCGAAGCGCGCGCCCAGCTCCAGCAGCTGGCGCACGCGCCGCGCCGACGGCGAGCCGCCCGCCGCCCCGCCCAGCTGCTGCGACGGCATTCTCACCATTGGGGTTTATGTCTAGATGGCGATGGTGGCGGGAGCCGGGCGTGGGCACGGGGCTGGGGCTGGGGCAGCCGAAGCGCGCGCCCAGCTCCAGCAGCTGGCGCACGCGCCGCGCCGACGGCGAGCCGCCCGCCGCCCCGCCCAGCTGCTGCGACGGCATTCTCACCATTGGGGTTTATGTCTAGATGGCGATGGTGGCGGGAGCCGGGCGTGGGCACGGGGCTGGGGCTGGGGCAGCCGAAGCGCGCGCCCAGCTCCAGCAGCTGGCGCACGCGCCGCGCCGACGGCGAGCCGCCCGCCGCCCCGCCCAGCTGCTGCGACGGCATTCTCACCATTGGGGTTTATGTCTAGATGGCGATGGTGGCGGGAGCCGGGCGTGGGCACGGGGCTGGGGCTGGGGCAGCCGAAGCGCGCGCCCAGCTCCAGCAGCTGGCGCACGCGCCGCGCCGACGGCGAGCCGCCCGCCGCCCCGCCCAGCTGCTGCGACGACAGCGAGCGCGCCGGCAGGTGCCGCGGCCGCTCCGCGCGCCGGCTCGCCAGCCCCAGGGAGGACCCGAAGCGACTGCCGCTTTCCATCTGGGACGATTCAATGTTCGGTTACACAGCCAATTAGCAGTTTGGGAGTAATATATGTCATTAGTCATTATTCCGTCACTCGGGAATAGTTTTTTTTTTGGATGCAAGGTGCGTTACTCATGAGTCGTGACAACGTGTATGCCATATTTCATGATTTTACTCCTTTAGGGCTTGAGACGTAAAAACGTAAGTCACCATCGCATTGCTAAATATTTTTAAAGAATCAGAAGAAGAAGAGACAGAGAGAGAAAATGGCATACAGAATCCCTACTAATATAACTCTGTCTGTCGGTCTGTGTGTCTGTTACCTTTTCACGCTAAAACCGCTGATCCGATTTAATTGAAATTAGGAATACAAAGAGTTTTAGTCCCGGGGAAGGACGTAGGATAGTTTTTATCCCGGAAGATCACATAGTTCCCAAAGGATAGCGATAAGCGAATTCTGCGCAGACGGAGTCGCGGGCAACCGCTAGTTCTAAATAGTGATCGATTTGAACTACTCTTCGTTTTTGACTGTTTGCGTCAGTACTGAATTAGAAATCTCAAATTAAAACAGTTTGTACGTAATACTTTATTTCCTGAACCGATTACAAAAACTCTTCATGTTTTGTCACTAGGCGTACCAATATTTTTGATTCTTTTTAGAACATCATACTCCGTCCTTTAACCTTTTCGACGCCAACGACACATAATATATCAGCACCGCAGGTTCAACGCCAATGACCTATATATACGTCCATTGCTTCAATGCAAAAGCAACCATCGTTCAATTGAGTTTAGGTTCAACTTAAGGTATCGCAATAAAGAAGTCTGGCGTATGGGTGACGTCTCTTGACGTGGCGGCAAAAAGTTTAATGAGACAGTCAACCAGAGACCTGTCGAAATTTGAGGGCATCCATAACTTACGTTTTTGAGCGCGTCGTGTATGTTCTCAGCTGAGTAGTGCGTGGGCAGACGCGGGCGCAGCGTCTCGTACAGCGCGCTCGTGGATGGCGCGCGCGACAGCCACGCGCGGTACTCGTCAGACGTGAACACTGACATAACGAAGTAAAAAAGTATTTTGAAATGTACATTTTTAAAACACCTTTTCATTCGCGGTACTGATCGGGGTAAACATCGAGTTGCAGAATTTGATTAGATTGTTTGGTTTTGGTTAGTTAGATGGGAAGGTGTAAGTTATCAAGTACTTTGTGGGTTCTGTTCTGTAATATCGGAACATCTTACAGTACCTAATTAGCAGTAGCTTCGTAGAGAAAGTTATCAAAACTTTTTTTCTACTTGAACATGACTGCTTATCTTCTTAAAGGGACAAGATATCGACTTCCTTGCTGGTAGTGGAGTAGCAAGGTATGCTTATTTTAATTTTCTTACTGTTGTCTTTAAGTGTATTATATTTATAATGCTATCAGTAAACAAGGAAATCTTACCTCTGGAAGAACGTAGATCTAAACGTGAAGACAATGGTTCTGGTTCATCTTGAAGAACACTTCCCGCGCGCCTCGATAACCCCAATCTGCATCAAAAATACAAAATTAATAATATAACTAAACTCTATTCTAACGTAATTATTAAGTCAGAACAACATATATTCCACTTACCTCTGACCAGTGCCTCGAACATCCCTCGGCAGCGAATTAAACTTGGAACTAATATCTCTTCCCAACGTACTGCTCCTGTATCCACTCAGTCCAGAATAATACGGCGTTCTGGTCGGCGCGGTGGCTTCAGTATCCGAAGAATAGTCCAAGCTTCTATTCCTTCTGTTCGTTCCAAACTTGGTGCTATACGATGACAGTCCTAAGCCCGTAGTCCCATAGGTTCCTCCAAGTGTTCCCAAGCCAGATCCTGTTAAGCCGCCTCCTAGGCCTGAGCTGGTTAGGCCAGACCCCACTAAGCTTGAACCAGTTAGGCCGCTAAGGCCGGTCGTGGAAAGCCCGGATGGTAGGCCAGGACCGCCAAGACCGGAACTAGTTAAGCCACTGCCAGTAAGACCGCTGCTAGGAAGGCCTGGGCCCATACCCACTCCATATCTTTGATTGTATCTTGAAAGACTTGAAGCTGAAAGAATGTTGAAAATTGTAATACAAGTAGTTGAAGATAAAGTGTACTTAGTTTATGAATTAGTCCCTTACCACCGGTAGCAGCAGATGCCTTTAAACTGGATCTCAGTAAGGAGTGTCTTCCGAAATCGCCGTGGGTCTCGGCACGAGGCAGTTGTTGTTCTGAACCAGATCTTGGAACTCTTGTGTTGAAGCGCGTACTGAAATAATAACAGATGAACTATTAGATTATCCACCCTATACATATAGGTAGCAGAATCAACATGCTTTAAAAACCTTAAAGAGACACAAAATTGTAATCGACTAAAGGAAGCGTGTCCAGGAAAATATAACTGAATGAGTGTCACATTTAGAATAAGCAAGTTTGAGCTGATTTCTCAGGAAGTTGTCACAATTAAGATACATATAAAATTTGCAAAGTACCTGAATCGTATTTTTTCTTACCTTCCACTTTCTGAAGGGTAGAAGGAGTGCACCTTCTCCGCGAGGCTTTCCAGCGTGTTAGGATAGGAACGCTCATAGGGCACGAAGTGAGTAGCCCCAGATTTGGGCTGCTCCGTAATCACAGGCGGAGGCGGACGATAGCTGAAGAATATTAAAACTTATTTAGTACAAAAATTTGATCTGAATCACATAATACAGCAGCAGAGCAGACTCTCTAAAAGAAAGCTGCTTTTTAAAATATATGTACTTATATGAAGGCTTTATTCATGGGAGACCATGAAAAATCTACACGTGAAGATCGTAATTATAGCACACATTATATTAAATGCACAGGGTAATATTTTTTTAGAGAGCACACTTCATTGTCTCGGCGCTACATGATGACATTAGTATGAACAGGACGGTCTGGACATCGACTTGTCCCATGACATTTACTTATTTATTAAACTGTGTTAAAGGTACCCTGTATTATTGACTGTACCTCCAAGTAGAGTGATCGGAAGGCGGGCGCGAGTTGTAGTACATGTCCAGCGCATTGGAGTCCGGCGAGAGCGCGCCGAGCTGCAGACGGCTGCGCTCCTCACGGCCGTCCCCGACAGGCCGCACGCCGCCGCCCGGCCCGCCGGCCGACCGGAGCGTGCCGTGGCTGTAAGATCTGCCAACAACAGACATCTTTAGACCCGTGTAAATGTTTAGAACCTTGTCATCCTTAGGTACTAATATTATAAATGGGTAAGTGAGTATGTTTGTTAGTTTGTCCCACTTTACGCTTTAACTACTGAATCGATTGCGATTAATCGATTGCATACATCGTCTTAGAAGTCTATAATAAGTAATAAGATAAATTTCATCTCAGAATTTTGTGTAGTTCCCGCAGCTACTTTTAAATAAAAAATATTTTTTTATTTATTGCTAAACTGCCATTTTACCTATACGTAATTATGTGAAATTTTACGTGAAAATTTTATTTTTTAAGACCGTATCGTACTTTAACAAAGTTCTTACTGTGAATACAGCCCGTCGACTCTATCCCTGTCTCTGTCGTCGTCGTCTCGCATGTCTCTTTTCAACACGACCACTGGCGGCGGTTTGTGCTCGGTGCGAGGCAGAGAAGGCGAACCCGGGCCAGATTTTCCTGTTAAAATACATAATTTTATAAGAATGAAATGGTAGAAACACGCCCATTTATTTATATTTACCTAATGGTATCGATGAAATTCAAGTGGTACCTATTTTCTTTTGGCGTATAACTTGTCAGCTCTCTAAATTTACACGCGTATATTAAAAAGCGAGGAGTGGTGATAAAAGGACGAAGAAAAAAGTTTGTCAAATTTAGAGACATAGCAAGATCCTGCAACAACCTAACGTAATTTTAGCAAGTTTAAGAGCGATGAATTTCACGAAATTATAGACACCCAGAACAAATAAATAATATTTCTATTGCTTTATACCTCTACCTTTTCTCTGCCTCGTGCACAGCAGCAGTCTTCGCGGTATGGACATGATGATGACGACGTCATCCAAAGACATCCGCCGTACATCCACCAGGTTCACGGCCAGGATCTCGTCTCCAACCTTGAGGCAACCACTGTTGTAGACCGCGGATTCCAGTGCTATCCGAGAGATGAAGACTCCATCGGTCCGGGCGCCTCCGTCGCCTTCTCTGATGTAAAGCCCCAAGGTCTGACCCGGCCGCTTCACTATTTCCACAAGTTGGACTATGTGCCGAGCGTCCTAGAAATAAAAATATTATTAAATACATACATACATACATAAATCACCTCTTTATCCCTTACTAAAGTATCTTAATAATAATTTAGTGGCAAGTATAATATGTTGGTATTTAGTAGCTTAGTTTAGTACTAGTGAGTATATTTTTGGCGACAGCCAAAAATCGCCAAAAATCGATAGATATTGATGATATTCTTAAAAAAAATCGAACTTAAAATAGTCTCTATTGAAGTGACCAATTTATTGGAAAATATTCTAAAAAATCCATGAGCTAAACAATGCAAGAAATACTTATTGCTAACTTTTATATAAAACAACAGTAAAACAAACGCTTTAAGGACGCGTTCGGTGTCAAAACTAAGCAGGGAAAACAAAAAAACTTTCATTTGTTTTTTATATCTCCGCGCGTGCTGTATCAACGGCCAGTAACATTTTTTGCCAAAGAGTTCCGACTACCAGATAAAAAACAAAGGTGACTGAAAGTTTTTTTTAAACAAGTTCCAATCTATATTCGAAGCTGTTTAATCGAGTGATCTGTCCAATTTAACCCTATACATTTATCGCATCCACATAGACGTACAATCAACCCGCCGGCTTGTTCGCATCGACCGCCATGCCTGGCACCGTATCCCGGCAATGCCGGTCTAGATTGCGTTCGCATTCCCGCTATCTAGGGCACCGCCGGGAACAATAGGGTTCACTAGAGTAGCGTTCTTTCACAGGGTTCAGTTCACTAGTATTCAGGTCAATGGAGGGTGACGTTTTAAGGTTAATCTCTAGCGTGTATGAAGAGCCTGGTTTATTTTGAGAGTGTAGTAAATGTGTAATGTGTCCTTAGTTTTAATATACTTGTATGTTGATTTGAATTCATAAAGTTCACTAATGTAAGTATTTTTAGGTCATTAGATCTTTTTTTCTCGCCGTTCAGTACTTACTTAATTACGAGTAAATAAATTACTTCCGCATTGCATAATATTACTATTTTAAAGAGTAGATTACATGACTGACTACCATCAACTGTATATTATAACACACCGACTTCCTCGCTCAGTGTAAATCACTTTTGAAGTATAGTTTTTTACGAGTTTTCGAATCTAATCAAGAATTCCGAAATGTGTACGACGTTTTTGTTTTACTTTGTAAGGAAGACTTGTTATCTAAAAATGTAAAAATACCTTCCATGCTGGTCTGGGAGCAAAGGAAAAACATAGAATGTACCAGTTGCTTCTCGTCCCGCGCAGATGGTAAAAGCCCATCGAGGGAATGGGCGAGTCTTAGGAATCGTGTTATAGGCGATGCGGCTAGCAACCCATCACTATTTTGATTCCCTTTTCCATCTATACGCCTACAATCATGCTAAACGTGGCCTTTAGGTCTTGTTACCTCAGGCTATGTCTACCCCGTAAGGGATATAGACGTGATTTGTGTGTGTGTGTGTAAAAATACCAGTTCCAAATTGTATATTTCGAAACAATACCTATTTAAAGAAAGCTGAACACGTGAACCCTCAAAGCCAACCATGTCGAAACAAGCTTGTATTGACGTTCTTTCACGAACTTTATTACACGTGACTGCTCATAATGGAAAGCGGGAAGCCTCTTTAACCTAAACTTTGCAAAGGGAAAGAATGAAAACCATTCAAGTGCTTCGAACTCACGTAGGTACAGTAAGGTTGGGTTACTGTGACCCAACGGAGGGTAACTTTGACCCACATGAAAACCCCGAAAGCGTTTGACAAGAACCATAAAAGCGTGGGTTAGCTACAACCAATCATTCGGCAATGTGGCATTATTTCAACGCATGTGCAGTCTCTTAATATTTGTATGCCTTATGGCAAGCATAGTGATACAAGATTTATGTAACATCAACATTTACCTATGTTAGCAAATAAATTATTTGATTTGATTTGATTTGATTTGAACGCAATAGTAAATCTTGGACCGAGTTAATCCCAAAAGCCAAAGTATCCCCTCCAAACCCATACTATAGTAACCCGATCTTACCGTAGTTCATTTCAGGCCACTTGGCTTACTATCATGATGTAAATACAAGCTTATTTTGCAAGAAAAAAAATGTTTTACCTGAAGTGAAAAAAACTTCTTGGCAGCCTCGATATTGTTCCGGCCCACTTGTCTTATTTCAAGTATACGAACGATCATCTCGCCGCGGCGCTCCACCGCCTATAAAAAAAGACATACATACTTAAACAAACTGGTTAAAGTCGCGGGTTCAAGATGGATGCAAGCCGCTTCCAACCGAGGCCACTGAAGGCCTATGTCTAACAGTGGACGTCCTATGGCTGATAATATATGATGATGATGACTTAATACATATGTACAAAGAACACAATTTAACATTATACACCTAGAGTGGCAACGAAATAATGGCTCCGAATGCAACGTCATTCCCGTAAGAGTCAAAGAAGGCTCTAACAAAAGCCTTGATTTATGTATGTCAAATCAAAAACTAAAAATGCTTTTATAGGAACCTTACAATGCCAGAAGCCCTTTATTGGTCAATTCCTCCACAGCAAAAGTGCATTAGGGTCAACACTTCGCACTTATGATTCCCCGGGTCTTCCAGGTGTCCCTGGGCGACGGTGATTGCTTTCCATCAGGTGACCCGTCTGCTCGTTTGCCCCCTCTTTTATAAAAAAAAAAAAAAAACAAATCCAAGTCTTTCTTACCTCGAGCGCCGCGGCCGTGGTCGCGTCGTGGTCGTTCTCGACCATCTCAATCTGTCTGAATATTTCATTGCTAACCCCGGACACCTGAAACATGAGCATACCATTTCATAATCGTATTACAAATTCGAAGTCGTAGAGGTGTAGAGGCTCTACGAGGCGTAGCGAGCTCGTAGGGGTCTACGTCAGTAGTGTACAGTAAAGTTTTAGGCCGGATTTTCTACCTAATAAGAGCCGGATGTGAGTTTGAGAGGTTCTGATCTAACAATACTTCGGGGGATATGAACTGAACAGATTTTCAAAAATTATATAAGCAAGTACCTACTATTTTTTTTTCCAAAAGTTTAGACCATGTTAACCGGTTTAATAAAACGACAGACTGAAAAAAGTTACATTTTGACATAGAAATTAGCCATAATAACAAAATAGTTCCAATCAAAAACATGTTGTTCAAATTAACTGCCGCACAGCAGAATAATTCGAAGCGATTAAACTTTTTGATCTTCACCTTTTTCTACTTGCGTTTGTTTTTTCAGAGGTGGTCCATTGTTGTGCAAAGACCATTATTCCTTACTTTTCCCAATAAATGCCTTTACATTTAGAGTTTTCTCGCTGATATGACTCAAAATTACTCGCAAAACTATTAAATCATTAATAAAAAATGACAGTCCTTTTAAAATTAATTACTTATAAAAAAAGTTAGATTAAAATGGTTCTCATGTTTGTCACTTGTATTATTGGTGCATTTAAAAAGTACACAGTAACTAAACACACACATTTCAACTTTTAAAAGTTCTAAAAGGTAAACCTGTTAAAATAGCATCCAAAAGCGCAGGTGCACTGCTGCGAGCCGTAAATTTACGTTGTAATTTGAACCATAAAAATATCAGGTTAAATTCTGCGCTGTAACGCCGGCAACGCCTTAAAATTTCTCAACGGATATTTTAGAGCTCTAGTGGAAAAGAGATTCAATCCGCCGTAATGTGACCGAAGCGTCGAGGTAATTTTAAAGTTACTTTTACGTGATTAAATCTCGTGTGTTTTAATTAAAAAGAGAAGGAGCTACTTGCTATCTTAGTTCTTTAATCACGTGTAATTACATTTGTAATCGGTAATTTTTATGTCCGATGGAACAGTACCGACGGGGTCTGATTTTAAAAGCACGCCACTCGAAAATTTTGATTCGAAATGGACGAAAACAGTTTATTGCTGCAAAAGTACAGCTCAAACAGCTCAAATTTTAGAAAGTTTTATTAGGAGTATTTTTACATTATGTGTACTCGAAAATCGGTCTCCTGGGCCCGACTATGACAGACAACGTTGAGTACCAGAAAAATAAAAACTTTTAACTTTTTTTTAAATAATATTATTGAAACAAATAACGCTAATACTTGTACCAAAATCTCAGCAAAACCAAATTTTAATGAAATTGTGGTCAAGTAACGTTATTTAATTCTATAAGTATTACTTAGTCACTTACTAAAAAAGTTTAATCGCAATTTATTAGAAACAGTTGTACGGAACTGTCAAGCAACCAATATAGCGCGTAAGTGAACTAAAAATATTTTTACATGCGAAAACATGGTGAAATGTAAACGCATGCACCTAAACTAAACGCGCAACTGTACGTGCGTCCGCTAGCGTGATACTTTATAATACCAAACGTACATACATATGCTTCTAGTCTTCTACTCGTAGTCTAATAGGGGTTAACCGTACCTTTCTAAAGTCGGGTTGCAGCACACAGGGCGGCGCATGGTTGGCGCGCGGCGGCTGCGGCAGCCCGGGCGGCGCGCGGCCCGGCGACGCCGTCAGGTCCGGCGCCGCGCGGCCGTTCTCCTGCCGGACCAATCAAAACGATGCGATCAGTGTTGCCAGTTTACAAAAATATTGATTCAATTAAAAAGGATGAGTTCAGTGTTGCGAGTTTTCAAAATTATGTTTATAATTCAAACAGATGCCTTCAGTATTGCCAGTTTACAAAAATATGGATGTAATTCAAAAGGATGCGTTCAGTATTGCCAGTTAACAAAAATATGGTTGTAATTCAAAAGGATGCGTTTAATGTTGGGAGTTTTCAAAAATATGTTTATAATTCAAAACGATATTGTGTTCAATGTGTTGTGAGTTTTCAAAAATATAGACATTTTATTTTGATATTTTTTGTATTTTAGCAGGTAGAGTTAAATACGTGTACGCTTTGTATGAGTTGAATTTTTTATCACAATCCAATTTTTGATGGAATCATTTAGTATCAAGAAAATATGTAAAAGTAATTTGAGTATGTTTCATTCAAATACTAGAATTTTGATTTTTAAATTTCCCAAAATAATTCAAACAGATTTTTTAACGAATTCGAACTCCAAAAAGTTTGTGTCTCCAAAATTTTAAAAAATATGTTGTGTAATATTCATAGAAGTTATATCCACGATACTAAACTGAACTTATTTTTAAAAATAACCCCTATTTTAGTCAATATTTCATTGAGAATTTGCATCTACTTTTATTAAATTCCACAGTAGCTAGTGCCGTGTGGGGACATAAGTTCGGTCCTCTTATTGTGAACATACCATGTACGGTCAAGTGCAAAAATAAGTATCGATAGGAACTTCTCAAAAATATGTCCCACGACCTTATTACGCTGGCGTAAGAGCGTATGGTACTTATTTTTGAAACTTTGTCTAGATACATATTATTACACTTGACTGTACAAAGTAGTGCGCATAAATGCTGGACTTCAACCTCAGCGGTGTTATCACAACGATCCTTCCAAACAACCGGATAAGTATTACAGAAAAACTAGGCTACAGAAATATTCATGCCATATTTTCCAAGCTCATGTTAATAATTCTAAGTGAGAGAAGCATGAAGACACGATGACCTATTTGGCAGAAATCACATGCTCTTGTTTATTTGGCACGAGTACAGAAAAGACTTATTCAATATGGACATGAATATTTATCCTGTCCGAATTATGGGAACATACGGATATGGTGTATGGTAATACGCCAATAGGGACAAACGTATCATACTACTAATATTTATAAACGCAAAAATTTGTAAGTATGGATGGATGGATGGGTGTTTGTGACTCTTTCACGTAAAAACTACAGAACGGATTTGTATAAAATTTGGAACGGAGATAGCTAATACCCTAGATTAATACATAGGTTATTTTTTATCCCGAAAAATTGCATAGTTCCCGCGGGATAGCGAAAAACTATATTTTTGCAGATGAAGTCGCGGGCAGCAGCAGTAGAGAAATAAATCTATAGAGTGGAAATATCATCCAATTTGTTTTAAAAAATTGCAAATCACCGAAGCGATTGCTGTGCTCTAATAATAGCACCATAAAACAGATTCTACATCAAACTACGAGACCACAACCTCACGAACCTATGTATAAATCAAAAGAAAATGTAGCACCAAACTTTTACACTCAGTAAAGTCGTGTCAAAGTGAAAAGGTTCTAATTAGTAAGATTAACACGGCTTACGGAAGTCCGTGCTCCTTCGCGAGGATAAATGAAAACTTTTTAAGGATTCTTTTAATCATTCCGGAATGGTTTTAGTGTCAAGAAATAGTAGGATAAATTGCTTCTCTTTAAGCAACTGTATTTCGGCATTAAATGACTTAGGGCCCGTTTCACTGCTCTTTGCTAAGTTCCAGTCTCTATTTGTTACTACGAAACAGACTGAGACGTTATCATAGATAAGTGACTCTGAAGATAACTGGAACTTAACAGAGAGTGGTGAAACAGACCTTAAGAACCTTTAAAATAGAGTTATGTGTGTAGTCGAGCCAGAAAATGTTTTATTATTCTTGATGTCAGTTTCTACATAATTAAAAACTGTGTGACATTAAATTGTAAGTGAAAATTTATTTTTCGACTATAAGTCATTTACAGACGTTAGTAATCTTATTATAATAACTAATGATTATCTTTAATATCGCATTTTGCAAAAATTATGCACACTGGGCGTAACCTATTAGCACAACAGAATTTTAAAGTAATCAAAATCAATTAAAAGCTTTTCATTCGAATTCGTATACAGAATGCGAAGTCGGGTCTAAAACCGGAATTCTCCATTATATATTATATCCTTTTGGTCGGGCTAGAAGCTTTGAGACTATATATAAAATACATTAGAAAACGGAAATAAATAAAGTGAACGTCGTATGTGCATATCGGTTATTTCCTGCTACTAAAAATAGAGTTGTACTTAATCAAAATTACCCCCTCCCCCCTCCAATTTTAAACACCGCAGAGCCCGACCTAGTTTCGTTTTTACGTTCTGGATTTTATGGCCCATAATCCGTTCCTTCGACTAGAGAGCGTTTTGTTTCTCCTCGAATGCGTTAGGAATTTGGCGGTCGATCGAGTGGGGGTCGCGGGGCGGGGGCTGGGGGCCCTGACCTAGTTCCCGGCCGCCTCCCCCCTCGCGTACGCACGAGGTCACTGTACTGCAGTTGCAAGCCCCGAACACCGCAAGAGTGACTAGAATATCCCCACAAACAGCCACAGCCAATCGCCTGTTACCCCCGCGGTCAGCCCTTTCATGCGATTACAATTATTTCACAATAATCGACTAAGAGGAAATAAAAAATATAAATGCAACTATTTTTTTCAACGGACAGCGAACGATCGACGCCTGAGGCTACTTTATAATTAAACATTATTTAAATGGGATTATGCAAATATTCCGAAACGTTAATATTTATTTAGTACAGTCAATTAACGGTCAAAATTGAAACACGAACACGTTAAGTTGAATTCGGCTGAAATTCGTTTTTGGTGAAGCTTAATTGCAAACAGATTGTTGATTCATTCCGCCCGTCCGCCCTGAATGTGCGCGTAACAAAAACCAGATATAAAACTGGCAAATCGCTCGATGACTTGCACGTTCCCTGGACTTTTTCATCCTTTTCTGTTTATAGAGCAATTATGTGACCCTTCCCAGTAACAAACGACAGCCAAATGCACTCTCTAACAACACATTAGTCGGCCATTTCACGTTACAAATTAAGACTTATTGCTCCGCGGGAACACATGATATTGGAACGAGTTAGGTCGAGATTAAAAACCAACGATGCAAGCCGTACGGTCGTACGATGAAAATGAACACTTAATGAAAAACATAACTCCTTTCTTGGGTTAAAATTGTCCATAAACCTTGATCACTCACGATGCTTATTCTCATATGAGTATAAAGTTTATAACAACATCTAAACATAAATCCTTAAAAAAAGTCACGGTTACGTTATGAAACGATCTGTTCTCATACAATTTTACATAATCTAGTGTCAATTCGAAACAGCATTTCAGTTTAATTATTTTAATTCGGAGGTTTTTTCACATGGCCATTTTGTCACCCTTAAACGTGAATTAATATTTAATTAAATTATTTTCCACGACAAAAATAACTAAATGAAAGCAATGCTTAAATTATAGCATAACGTGTAGGCTAAATAGTCTTATAAGCTACATATTTGGGTAGCTTCAATAATCTTCGTATCGACATCATCAATTATTCAGAGTTGCCGGCTTAGCTCAGTCTTCGAGGAAAATAACGGACTTGATTTACTGAATTATTTATGTACCTAGTTGACTGTGATTGTAATTTTTCGTCGCTGAAGGCCCCTGTCTGACAAAATTGGTTTGATTTTATATTTGAACTGGCATTTAGACGTGATTATCGCATATCATTTTGTTCTAAAATTCAGGAACTTTCACTTATATTATTTAAGAACGATTATAAGTTACTGTATCGTGTTGATAACTAAAAGCAAACTCGTTTTTTCATGCGTATACCACGTGTCTGGAAACTAATAGGTACGGAATATTAAAGGAGGCGATTAGGCGAGGCAGATAGGTAAGTAAGTAAGTAAGTAAGTAAATGCTTTATTAGGTGTTAGTTGTCTAGAACTAAGGTATTTCATGTAAAATAAAATAGATCTGAAACCTATAAATTCAAATGGTTTTTAAATCACCACTTCTCTGTAATGGTTTTTTGTAACAAATTGTTAGTATTTACCTACTTTGAATAATGACCAATTTATGGAGCATTTGTGAACCTCAATTAAACAACCTGAAAAGCTATTATTACTCTGTACTATGGAGTGAACGTTATGTAAATATGAATGAACCATGAACTCTACAAAGGGCAACTACTTTGTATCAACACTTCAGACCTTATTCATTGTTAAGCAGTGCTTTGACGACCGCCCATTACTTAATGTCTAATAGCAACGATTTTCCAAACAAAAAAGAAACATGCAATCACATTGGGAACAATCCTCCTTTGTTTGAAAAACGTTTAAAGGATAAAACTTAGCATCTATAACTATCAATTGAAGTCCCTGAGTATAGCAGTAAGTAACTGTTACGCCAATAATCGGTAAATGACACATCCATTGAACACTTATATTGAAACGGACCAGCATAATTTTCTTATACACGATAATTTGATTTGACGTGCCTTATTCCCTTCGCGTAAATTTCGTTTTCCTAAATGGAGCATATACTCGGAATACAATTACTTGTATAAAGTACTGTACTCCGTCTCAGTCATAAGTCAAGCCATTAAAAGGGATGACGTAACAATACCTCTTGTTGAGAGTAAATTCTACGTTTGGCGATAAAATTGAACAGTTGTAGATTTTATCAAGGGCGTTAACCTTCTGTATTGTTCAGTTGGAATTTTATTTCAATGATTTCGTTCAAATGTTCTGACTTTACTGTTTGGTTTGGTTAATAATTTGATATGACACTATAAGTTGATACAAACAATAATATTAGGAATAAAATAAATAAGAAGAAGGAAAAGGTCAAGGAACTGTACTAAAAGAACATAATAAAGAAGGAAATAAACGTTGTATAATATCAGGAGATGAAAGAACTTGCTCTGCCGTGGAAGAAAATCTTCCCTTTAAATAAACATTAAATAACAGCGAAAGTAACTAATAACTATGCTAACGCGACTCTACATTATCAGTCTGTTCGCGGAAGAATAATATCATGGCCATAATATCTATTCCATTTTCATAATTCTATAAAAACTAAATAAATAAAATAAATATTAGGGAACAATTCACACAAATCCACCTAGTCCCAAAATAAGCTCTAATAAAGCCAGTGTTATGGGTACTAGACAACGACATAATTATACATACTTAAATAGAGAAATTAAATACATAAAGTACTTAAATAGATAGAAACATCCATGACTCAGGAACAAATATTCGTGATTTCATACATACATACATACACATACATAAATCACGTCTTTATCCCTTACGGGGTAGACAGAGCCCTAAGGTGACAAGACCTAAAGACCACGTTTAGCATGATTGTGGGCGTATGGATGGAAAGGGGAATCAAAACAGTGATGGGTTGCTAGCCACATCGCCTATATAACATGATCCCTAAGATTTCATCACACAAATATATGCCCTTACCAGGAGTACAAACTATAAAGGTGTCATCTAAATAAACGAATCTCGTCCGTAAACTGATCGCTGCGCTTAAGAGACCAACATAACTTGACTCATTCGCTAGCACCCACTACGCAGAGGCAGGTATCTTGACGTAGCTCTTGTATTGACGTTGATAACAAGACACTTGACTCTGTATAATGTCTACGAGCGAAAGGGTCATGTTAAAATTGTCGTCTTAGTTAAGCGAATAGTTCACAGACGAGGTTCCTTGAGTGAACACAGCGGGTATTAGGGGCGTTAGTTTCGCGTATCGTGCGGTTGCGACGCCTGCCAGCTGTCAGCGTTTCTAGTGTAAGCTTAATTTGCTTTAGAAATAAACACAAAACCTTTTAGTTTTCTTTAAACCGTAAGCTATTAAGATATAAATCGCTTATATGTATACTGGCTTTAAGTAAATAGATGTAGCCGTTTGTAAAAATATATACGAACTTTCTTTGTTAACGTAACTTTTTGATGACTGTACTATACTTGAATATTATGTATTGTTATCCAATTTACATAATGTATATCAAACAAATTTAAGTCAATTCGACTATGAGGCGTAAGTGAAAATCAACAAAATTTGACATCGACAATTAAATAAAAAATTGTTTTAAACACTTATTTTTAAGAAGTGGTAATAACCGACAAACTATGTTTAAGGTAACATGTGAGGTGCATGTGAACAAGAATAAAAAAAATGGCTGTCTTAAGACTTACTGATAAAACGGTGTACTATTTTTAAGATAACAGGGATCTCATTTTTGTTATTATAGATGATTATGAATCATCGCAGTAGGTACAACAAAAGTCTATCTTTCGTTATCATTCAAACAACAAAACTGATTTAAAGCAAGTGCAGCAAATGCTACAGTTACTTCACAATCATGAAATGAAACATTTCCCGAAGTCAAAGCGAATAAAAATGTTGCGAAGGAAATCTAGTTAACCTTAAGCTTCCCGGAAGACAGGAATACCGCTAAAGTATCAAAGGAAGTTAAATAAGCAATAATACCAAAGCATATCTTCCAGCGGAAGACTTCAATGGACTCCCTCTTAAGAAACCCTACACAAAGCGTTGAAGGGGTTTTTAAAAGGGGGCATCCTTATAAATGATCTCGAAAAATTCATTACTAACTCGCCTGTGAGCTTAGGCCATGCAATAAAAAAGTGCGGCTTGGAATAGTCTTTGGCAATTTTTCAGCGTTTCAACCGTCCCTACAATACACCAATTGTGTACAAGAATGACTTGTACCGCTGAAATTTCCGTTTGTCAATCATTTTCCAGCGGTAAAAAAGCAATTGAAACGCTCGAATAATCACCCGCTTCCGTTGGCGTTCAAGCATATGCAGTAAGGTACATGCTTGGCAATCGTTGGCGATAAAGCAGGCACGTGGGCATATAAATGTAACTTACGCAATCGCAATAAAAGTACGGAGAGATCATCTAGTCAGAGGCAAGATGGAGTACTTTGAAACTGTAAGTAACATTTTAAAACGGTTTTAGAAATGAAACTAAGCCAAGCAGCAAGACGCTTCTGGGCGGTATACACCGGCTGGCGGGTCGATGGGCATAGTCCGTACTCCCAATCGATAGTCTCGTACTACCGCCTCAATGGAATGCGCGCGCCGGTGGCCTTACGTAACGCGCAGCACTAACACCTGTTGGTTAGTACTACCCCCACGTATAACCCAGCAGATTTAAGACGCTCACAGCGAGCTTTTGGAGCGCTTACGTTTGGTGTGACTGAATTTGGCCGGTTGTTCGGTGTCAATGCACCACAGCAACCTTCGCTGCACTCAAGGGTGCATAGTAGTGTAAAAGAATGATAATGATCTTCATTAGCGTATTGGACGCTCATAATGGAAGGCTGGGCTATGGTTGAAAGTTAATTTCAGTAAGCTTAATTAACTGTTAGTTTGAAATTGCTAACGATTTCAACTGTGACTTAAGTTGTGCAGTTAGCGAAGGAATTATTTTAGTGTTATTTTAATACGAAGTCGGAAATACGTTTACTTTTTTTTAGTTTAGGGTAAATATTTCTTTCATTGCCTTCTTTGAAATACTTAACTTGCTTATTTTAAGCCTTCATTAGCTTTGGTGGTTAATGGTCGGCGTTTTTTACAAATTTCTTTGAACATAAAAAATTTCAAACTTTTGGTGTTTGGAAAATGCTGCCGAGTCTTTTGGATATTAGCAAACTACTCTAAAGAATATTATAATAAGTAAATTAACTCTATTACCAAGCTTGGCAGGTTTAGTAATATATCAAATTTTACGACGCATATTATCTACAAAATTTCCAGCGGAGTAGATTATTAATTACGTCAAACGAAAATACACAAAAAAAGTTAACAGTTTTTAATAACGTAAGACCAAAATTGTTATAGTTTTATTGAAACTGTGATGCCACAATATTTTAACACTAAGTGAGAATTTACGGTTATACGTGAAATTAAAAAATTATGTGCTTAACGTCTGTGTTGTCATATGTCAATAAAAAAACCTTAATAAATTACTTCAAACTCATACTTTCAAAACCTCCATTATCAGAATCTGTTAATTTGTACAATTAGGCAAAAAAACTAAAAGCTTAAATAGCGTAGCTTTAGTTATGTAAAGTTAGAATAAATATATAACTGTTTTAGAAAATTTTATAGGAATATGAGTAGATATTGGTTCGGCAAATGATGAGATTGATAATGATACATACATACATAAATCACGTCTTTATCTCTTACGGGGTAGACAGAGCCTAAGGTAACAAGACCTAAAGACCACGTTTAGCGTTATTGTGGGTGTATGGATGGAAAGGGGAATCAAAATAGTGATGGGTTGCTAGCCACATCGCCTATAACATGATTCCTAAGATTTTCGCCCATTCCGTCGATAGGCTTTTACCATCTGCGCAGAAAGAGCAACATGGAATTTGATAATGATTAGTTAGCGAAATTATGCAACGGTGAAGTGTTTTGAGAAACAGTAATAGACCAATTTGGATAATTAAAATGCACTAAAACGCGAAAATAAAGGTATCGACAACTTGTAATAAAAATCTAAAAAAATTGTAGCTTAGGGGTACAAAAATATTTAGTAAGTATCTCCTCGTATTTATTAACCGCATTCAAAGCAAACTTTCCAGACATTAATTAGGGAAAAAGGAAATCCCGATTTAATTAAACCACCCAATAATCCGACGTCCGATTAATCTTGTCCGATAAAATCCTTCGACCCGGGCATAGTTCGAATTAGTTTTATTTTACAAACCAAATTCGTTCATTAACCGTTATTAGTGTTACTTACTATCACGACAGTTATTATATGATATACGACCTTGTGTAAAATCCATCATCAAAACTAACATCGTCTCGTTTAGCAGCAGTGCTTCAATAAACATGCAAACTGAGGCTTCCTTTATCACCGCTCGAGGTGTGTACACAATTTCACGTCTTCCCCTGACCAGGGTGGAAATTTCCGCTCGCTTAGCGGGCGGTAAATTACTACTTACGGTCCGGGTGACGTAGTAGTACATTACAGACCTAGGGCGGTGAAGTCGTAATTGTCCCAGAACGCAGGAGGTGGTGGCCGAAACCGAAGGTGAGGGCCATAAATATGCGATCTGGGGCTTTACGAATTACCGCCTGTGATTTGTATAAAGTTTTACGTCTTGCCTTGGCCAGGAAGTGAGATTTTCTGCCGGGCGTAATATCCCTATTACGGCCTAGGGTGACGTCAAAACATTTACAGAGGTGTCAAGTCAAACTATTTAATCTAACCGTCTGGTGAAATATTCCAGAACTATTTTCATTTAAGAGACCTTGTATAAAAACTTATACAAAAACAACACTCATGACTATACCGCTATAGAAATAATGTATACTACTGAGAATTAATAGGCGCCTATTAGACTATAATGGTAGTGATTACGGTAGACGAGGGACAGGCTCAAGTAACGTGACCTAAAACCTTTAGTAGGCGTATTTATAATTGACAAATACAACCGATGCCTACAAATCAATGGGCATGATAACCTTTCATAACACAGCTTTACGTGCTTATATTAGTTTTTGGACAGTAAACTTGCTACTAACGAGAGATATCACTATTTTGATTCCCTTTTCCACCTATACGCCCACAATCATGCTAAACGTGGCCTTAAGGTTGTGTTACCTTAGGCTCTGACTACCCCGTAAGGGATTAAAACGTGATATAGGTATGTATGTATTGTATGTACTTAAAAAAAATGAAATTTAACCGCATGCCTTAAGATTTATTCCTCCAAAGCCTTTAACAAATTAGGTAACAAATAAAAATTTTAGTTAAGTAAAACAAAATGATGAGACGATAGTTCCTAATTGAAATAAGTAAACGTTTTAATGACCACTATAAATAACATAACATAATAAAAAAAAAAACAATTTGATTAATCGAAGAAATAACCAATGCCTGTTTGCTCTATGATTAGATTATATAAGTAGGTATTCCTCTGCGTCTTTAATATAAATAATGAACGAGACGTCATTGCATTCATTGCCCACAGAGTATTTAAATAAACCCACTCGCCCTTCAAATGCAACCCTCTTTCGTCTAAAATAAGGCGTCCTTAGATTATAATACTGCTCTCTAGTAATGGAGCGTCGTCAAGGCTGACGTCTAGACGGCGGCAACCGTTATTAACTTGTCATTGGGACGTCGTGGCTTTATTGACATTTCGCGGTGCATGTTTCTCTTTTCTAGACGAAACACTACTTAAACGAACTGATTTTAAGACGACTTGCTATTTTGACCGGTTGCGGCATAGACCAGTTGCGTTCTGGACGAAACACTATTTAGACGAATTTTAATAATAAAATATTAAATAAAACATTTATTTTTTCATACCTCTCATTCAGAAAAGTAAGCTTTGCTCCCTGACGAGAGGGATCAAATGCAACTTTTCTGTTCAAGGCTTTTCTATTCTAGTTTTTTTTTTTTATATTAATAGGAAGGCAAACGAGCAAGTGGGTCACCTGATGGTAAGTGATCACCACTGCCCATAGACACCCGCAACCCCGGAGGGCTTGCAGATGCGTTGCCAACCTAGAGGACATGACATGACATGCCTCTTGTGCCCGTAATTTCCCCGGCTGTCTTACTCTCCACACCGGAACTCAGCACTGCAAGCACTGCTACTTAGCGGCAGGATTAGCGAGTAGGAGCAGGAGTATCTCTTTAATTATGTTTAGAATTCTTATGTCAAGTTTTTTAATGTTCGGTGTGAAAAGTTGTGTGAGCCACTCGGGAACAAAATTATTTTCAACTTGGGCGTAAACACTAGAATCCCTCATTACGCTCGGGATTCTACTTTAGAATCCTTCGCTACATTCTGGATTCAATGTAGCGCCCTCGCCGTAAATACATCATTTTGCTCCCTAGTGACACAAATAACTATCAGTTTTTTACCTAACTTAAACTTTTTTTAGCTAATCTCAGAGAAGTCTTAAATGATAATGGATGATACTTTCACAGATGTATCGTACTTTTAAGAAAACATTTTAGTTTTTATAGAATGGACAATATAATCCCACTAGTATTCATTCATCATCCATTATTCTGCAAATAATATGCAACCTATTCCTTTCACCAGAACTAATATGTAAAGGTACAGACCTATTGTTTAAAGTTCTCAATAAGCGATGCGTCTCAAATAATTCCTAGCGTGCATTTGTATTGTGTATTAACTAAACTAAGTGACCTCATTTTTCTGTTCACAGCAGACTAATAGACTCTATTTATACATGAGTTCAGTGAAAAGTAAAGCTCTTTGTCTCCAGGTAGTTAATTTATTCGGAACGTATCCACATTTGCATGGAACAAGAAACAGGCAGTTTGTTATCAAACTTTCCTTACCTGAGAATTTGTTTTTGTAGATATATAATATCGTATGAATTTGAGGGTAGGCAGGTTCAACTTCATACGTACTTATTGTATTGTATTTTCTCTAAGCACTAGCTGCTGCCCGCGACTCCGTCTAGATAATTTTCCGGGACAAAATCTATCTTTATGATCTTCCCGGGGACTGAAACTGTTTGTATACCAAATTTTAACTAAATCGATCCAGCGGTTTAAGCGTGAAAAGGTAACAGACAGACATATAGTCAAAGTTACTGTCGCATTTTTAATATTAGTAGAGATTAGATACTGACATGAAATAATGGCGTTTATACTCGATGTAACAAAATGAAAAGTCAAAACTTACTTATACCTTATTTATCTTGGACAGCAAATTGATAGTCAAATTAGTTGATAATTTACACCAAGGCTTGATTTAAACGCTGGATTCGGTTGCTCTTTTTGCATGTACTCGTATGTACGCAAAATTTAACTATTTTTCATTTGTTTTTCTTTTGTGTCAGCTACATTTCCCTTCAAGATCTTTGGAGTGGTAACATACGTGGTCAGTTTCAATATTTTTTGTCTGAGTAGGTATAAGGCATTGACCCTTCTATCCAGCCTGAAATACCTTTTGACTGAATTGATCTAAATATTAAATTTTGATGTCGAAAATCGTTTCCTCTCGCCCTACCGTACGTAAATAGCTTAAGGACCTTTACTAAGACTATGCAATATTTGTAGGCGTCATTTGTGACTCACACAATTGATTCATTCTCATTCATATAGCAGACAATTTCCATTAAATAGGTATATGAGTCATCGGGAATTTAGTGTAGGGTAGGGTATTCATTGTTTAACGCATTTGGATGTAACTAACTGTATTTGTGAAATTAATGCCTAGAGAGAACACACACGAATGCTAAGACATTAAAATCAGTCAAATTATCTTATTTGTAAATGCGTTTTATATGAGATTCAGGTGAAACTTGAAGCTAAGTAACATATACAATGTATTTGTATCCTGCAAGCTACTGCTCGTCAATTCGACAGCGAGACTTCTGTTTTTCCTCTCTCGGGAAACGTGTGATTTTCCGGGATGAGGAACACATACCTTATGCGTTATTTCCGGGCGTAAACGATTTACGTTTTGATGGAAAAAATGGCATACAGATAAACAGGCGACGCGTCGGGGTTATAGAGTAGATGTGCTCCTCCTACTAAGGTTAGGTTTATTAAAGTTACCGGAGGAACGTGTTTACACAGATTGTCAATTTTTTTTGTATTGTCTGTTTTACGGGAAAAGTTTCTAACCGGATAGCCTAGTGGTTAGTGACCCTGACTATGAAGCTAGAGGTCCTGAGTTCGAATCCCGGTAGGGGCAGACAGTTGTACGATGAATACGAATGTTTGTGCCCGAGTCATGGATGTTGTATGTATTTAAGTATGTATTTATCTACATTATATAAGTATGTTTATCCGTTGCCTGGTACCCATAACACAAGCTTTGCTTAGTTTGGGGCTGGGTCAATTGGTGTAATTTGTCCCAAGATATTAAAAGATGCTGGCTAGTCATACTTCTTTACACCTACGTTAAAAAATTAGGATGTATTATCGTGTTGGCTGCTCAAATTAGGATTTCTATGTATATGATCGGGGACACTTTGAAATCCATCGAAATTCTTTGAACTCGTTTACTTGATTAGATAATCATCACTTCTCGTACCAGGATTGATGACCTCGTTTGATCTCTGTCATGTCCTGACTGGCATCAACACTCAGCCCCAAACTTGTATGTATGTACGTATTGTACGTATAGTAATCCCTTTATTGTGCAATTTAAAATAAAACAAATACAAACTGACACTGAGATAAATACACAAAGGCGAACTCATCCCTTTAATGGATCTCTTCCAGTTAGCCTTTGAGTGTTATCACTTGTATTTTAAAAGCTGGAATTTAGCAAAGGGGTTCGCTTTATAATGTTGACAAGGAATAGGGACACAAACAAAACAAACTCAAATCACGTTTATATCCCTAACGGGGTAGACAGGGTCTAAGGTAACAAGACCTAAGGACCACGTTTAGCATGATTGTGGGTGTATGGACGGAAAGGGACTATACAGGGAAACGGCGAACCCAAAATAGTGATGGGTTGCTAGCCACATCGTCTATAACAAGATTCCTAAGATTTTCGCCCACTCGATGGGCTTTTACCATCTGCGCGGGAAGAGAAGCAACTGGTGCATTCTATATTTTTTCTTTGCTCCCAGACAATGGAAATATTATTCTGAGAATAATTGTTACCTTAGGCTCCGTCTACCTCGTAAGGAAAAAAAACGTGATTTATGTATGTTTGTATTGTTACAGTTTAAATTAAACGAGTTAACGTTAGCAAATAGAACGTTTAAACAGCACAGCACTCTGTCACCATTATTGTCGTGATTTCAACTCGCTCTAAGTGCCGTCTTTAGCGCAAAGAATCCCTTAAACTAATATCTTAAATATTCAAAATGTTGCCATTAAGGCTACTTCACTCACGCCTCACGTTGTTGCCATTACAAAGTTTCAACGTCAAGATAAGTCTTACGTCTTTTGCGGTGAATTTCAAATGCTACTTGCTCTAAAAAGGGTTGGTACTGATCCCGTATTTTTTATAGGTTATGATCATTCCTGTACGGATGTAGGGCGTAGAGTAAGGCGGGCAACTGTATCGCGCAACGTTTTATGCGCCCGATCGTGAATACGTAATATTTTCATTCCTCTAACGTTTTTACGTTTGTATTTACACGTACTCGCTGGCGAGAGCGTATCACAATTTGTTTTTTGTTTCATGATTGCAGTTTTTGGTAGTGGGCAGGGGAGTGTTTGATGAATCTGACCCAAGAGACATCCAATGAGGCTGGCATAGTCACACAAGTGCACTTAAGCCTCGTAAAAATATTAGATTAAAAAAAAATGATTGCAGTTTTCTACATTCTCAGAGACCCGGACTCTTTAGCTGGTTCTTTGGAAGGTTCTTTAGCTGATTTAAATTCAATGGTTGTTAGTCCTACTATACCTATATGATCACTACATAGTATAAAACAAAGTCGCTTTCTCTGTCCTCATGTCCCTATGTCCCTATGTCCCTATGTATGCTTAGATCTTCAAAACTACACAGCGGTTTTTTTAATAGATAGAGTGATTCAAGAGGAAGGTTTTTATGTATAATTCTACGCAGACGAAGTCGCGGGCAGAAGCTATCCTACTAATATTATAAATGTGAAAGTTTGTGAGTATGTTTGGATGTTTGTTACTCTTTCACGCCAGAACGGCTGGACAGATCTGGATGAAATTTGGAACATAGGTAGATTGTAGACGGGAATAACACGTAGGCTACTTTTTATCCCGAAAAATTGCGTAGTTCCTGCGGGATAGCGATAAACGAATTATATGCAGACGAAGTTGCGGGCAACAGCTAGTTGAATATAAAATGGCAACATTACGGGGTAGACAGAGCCTAAGCGAACAAGGTTTAATGGCCACGTGTAGCGTGATTGTAGGCGTAAAGGTGGAAAGGGAAATTGTGATGGGTTTGCTAGCCACATCGCCTATAACATGATTCCTAAAATTTTGCCCGTTCCCTAGATGGACTTTTACCATATGCGCAGGAAGAGAAACAACTGGTAAATTCTACGTTTTTTCTTTGCTTCCAGGCCAGTTTGGATGGGTAAAGTAGTAGATAACATAAAAATTTGATCCATATCGTGACTCATTTTGTACTGTGGAACTTGACAGCACAGTAAAAATCATGAGGGTAAAATTCCGTCGTTTCCGCTCTCATCCTCGCAATTTCATTATATCACTCAAATTGAGTAGGCGTCGATGGAAATACACTCAACACATACCCACTCAGAGATACTCATACCTATAAGTAGATACTTGTCGCCGCTCGCCCGATCAATTCGACCCTACATTTTTTAAACCTTGCTCTGATAACGTAACGCACCTACATCAATATTCAAACTGCCGTGCTTATAAGATCAAAAATTCGCGACCTTCGATGGCAAAGTTGTGAAAGCCTGTCACCAAGGCCCCTCGAGGGCCTCAGGAGCAGTTCCCGGCTTTGTAATAAAGATCACGTCACGTCGCGGGGCATAATGACGTCACAGTTCATTAGGGCGCCCCCGCCCCATCCTGGCTCGCACGCCCACTGCTTTGCACAGCCTGGTGGACAGATTTAATGACGTGAAAATCACTATGCTTTTGATCGAAAATCGGATGCTAATAGACTACAAGCCCATGGACAAAAAAACATGTGAAATGAACCAGCATGAATGAAGCTTAGAAGTCTGTTACTATATCATAAAATAACTCCGTCATTTTTGGGTAATTTAAAAAATAACTTTTTTATATTTTACTGACTTGTTTGCCAAGCGTACTTAATGGGCTTTAAATAATAGTATTATAAAGCATTGAACGTGAAACTATAGGTTTCCAACCCTCTTGTGGTCCTATCCGGTGTTGTAAGTATGACCATCAGCGATAAAGCGTGTTGGATATTTAATTTTCTTGCATTAAGAATGCATTATTGTGCATTGTCTATAAATAAGAAGGTTGATTATTACGTATTGTCAATTGTCTAGTCGCCTTCTTATGAGTAAGATAAATGTTAGTTTATAAACTTCAGTAGAGTAGCCCTAATTTACTAATTCATGAACAAACGGTAAATGGAATCCGAGGTGAAAAGTCTGTAAATAAAAACTATCTAATTAGACGTTGGTTCAGCGGTATAAAATAAAAATAAGAAAGTAATTACCTAGTAGAAAAAATAATAAGGAAAATACCACGAAATACGAATTCCAGGGAGGGTTATAATTTATTTTTCTTGTAATGTTTAGTTAGATATTCCGTACTACAGTGTATTGCTTGACTTTACCAGGAATCGTAAATTATTTCCTTTGAACAAAGCTACGTCAATTAGAGTAACTAAACACTTTTGAAATAAGTTAGTAATAACATTATTGAATAACCATTCTTGCAACTTTTCCATTTGGTCGGTAATAAATATTATATAATAGACTTGGCTTAAAGGACCTAGCATCCAGGCCATAAGATGTAAAAAAAAGCAAGCAAAAATGTTGGCAAATTTTCATGCAACTGTCTATGGAAAGTGACCCATTATTTCAGCTTTTCAACTTACGTTACCTATACAGTTACTGGAAGTTCATTTTATTCTGATTAAACCGTATTTTTGATCTCTGTCCACGAACTTTAAATACTTATTGTACTGTTTGTTGTGTTGTTTATTTCGCTCGCAATAATATCAGGCTTTATTAATATTCGATTCAAGTAATTTAAATTAAAACAGTGAAACTTTAGCAATGTTAATGATAAGGACATTCAAAGTACTCTTGAAATGATTTACATATATTTTCACTTCTTTACACATGTGGCTTACGGGGTAAACCGAGCCTAGGGTAACAAAACCTAAAGTCTACGTTTAGCGTAATTGTAGGTGTAACGAGATTTAATTCCACGGGTGGTGAAGAATGTTTGGAGCGTTTTGAGCGCTGGGACCAAACGTTTTTATTCTCTACCAATTATTACTTCAATGAAAAGACAACAACTTTGTTCAAACTGGTCTTGTTAAATATACATTCGTTCACTGATTGCATTGATAAAATTATCTCTTCTATATACAATTTAACAATGTTCGGTGAAATAAGATAATAACGGAAAAAACGTCTCAAAACGCTAACATAGACTCGTCTTTTTATTTGCTACAAGGATGGCGAACGAGCAACCTGATAGTAAGTGAGCATCACCATCCATAAACACCCGCTACACTAGAAGATTGCAGATGCGTGGCCAGCCTAGAGGACTAACACCTCATGTGCCAGTTATTTCACCGGCTGCCTTTCTCTCCACGCTGGAATACAGCAACGCAAGCACTGCTGCTTGACACCGGATTAAAAAGCTAGGCAGTGGTAACGATTCCTATCACTAAAACCCGAGTGATTGAAAAATGTACGAACGCTTTCAAAATGAATCGCAAGTCAAGGTGTGGGTAGTTGAAACCCTAAAAGTCATCCAGTGCTGAGTAATCCATCTACGCTACGCTAATATTACTAAGTGGCACCCACGTCGGCCACGGCACTACCTACGCCGGCAACAAAGAGCCGAGAAACAAAACGCTCCATCTCAAAGCACAATGCATCACGTACTGACGCAGCTTACCGTAAAAAAAAGTTTCAAGTACTTTCAAAAAACAAAATACTATCATCCGTGGCCATAGGAATAATGTTATACCCGATGCCGCTAACAACCCATCACTATTTTGATTCCCCTTTCCATGTTAGCCCACAACCTTGCTAAACGTGGCGTCTTGTTACCTTAGACTATGTCTACCCCGTAAGTAATCAAGATGTGATTTATGTATACAAGTATGTGCCTATGTATTTGAGTAGGTACTTATAACTGTGAATAACACATTGCAAAATCAAAGATTGTAACATAATGTTTTTATTATGTTCTGCTCTTCGCTTTTATTTCACTGGCAACATTTGTTTGTCAATATAAGATGAGAACTTCCTAGTCGTTCTAGATCGTGACTATTATGAGAAATGACATAAAAGTGTAGTTAAGCTGAAATAACTTTCGTCATAATTATGTGATTACACCTCAGTTGTAAGGTTTAATTGTCAAAATATAAATACTGGGTGATTGCGAAACATTTTAATAACATGTATACATGTGCTTACATAGATTAAGAACATATTACAGTAAAGACTGGCCATGCTAGAAAAAGAGCGCTATAATACGAATAGGGTAAGATAGATGGACTAGACCATTTTATTACACGCTATAAAGCCGTATGAACCTAACGTTCGGAAACGAAAGTAATAATAGTACATTACTGCAGAGGCCGTGAAGTAAGGGATTGCTGGACGAGTTTGGGGTAGGTGGCCGAGTCGAAGACGAGGCCAGATAGAACGAGTCCTGCAATCCCTGTTCCGGCCAAAGCTTGTATAGTGCTTTTCTCAAACAATGTGAGGAAATATTAAAATTAAAATAACTACTAGACAATCAAGTAAATCATAGTTTACTTTTTTCCGGAAGCATATTTTGCATAGCTAAATTTGCCTCCTCTTTTAAATGAGGCGGAGTACAGTTCATAAGTTCCCCGTCACTTTCATCACTAGAAGTCATTTTTATTTCTGTTAAATTATAATAACAATCACTACGAAATACGCATAAGCAGAAAAAAGATTTTCGATTTGACACCTTTTTTATTTTTTAAATGTACTAATTTGATCCAGCTATTTGAGCACCATGTTTAACCGCACATAAATATAGTACCATAGATTATTTTTTTTATGTCGCAATTATGCTTAGGTACAGATTGTGGTGGTGGTTGGCTGTATGTAATTTTTTCCTTTGCCAATTTAATTTTAGTATAGAAATTTAAAAAATTAGAGCAGCGGACAAAAATGGATTTTCATACTAACTTTTGTGGCCTAAGCCAAGAAGTAATGTAGGGAGCCATAAACGAGAAACTTCATGTCCTCATATCGGGACATTAACGCATACATTTCCGAGCATGTTTGAGAAAAGGTTATTTTTCTCAGATACGCGCTGACAGCTGTTTTTTATGCTGTCGTCTCATTTATTTAAAAGCGTGTTCTAAATTCAAACGTGTGCATAACTTATTAAAGAAATCGAATGTCATTTGTTTTCGAATCTCGATCAAGTCCAATCACGCGTTAGGAGAGTAAACAGCAGTGTCTCGCTCGTTTCCTACTCGTTCAAAATCGGGTGGCATACCCCCCTCTCCCCATCCCTTCCCCGCTCATGTCTGTCTCCTTTGAACGGTGCCTAATGAGAAACGCCGAGACCTAAAATTTGGCGCCAACTCGAACTCTCAAGTAGGTACTCTGGGACGTCAAGAGCCTACGACTGAACTCAGAACTGGGGCACACGACTCTTTCGCCGGATTCACTCAAATTCAACCGTATCTGATCGAGGAGAAGGCAGAACACGCAATAAATAAAATTGTCGGTGACGGAGCGAGTGCCAAATGGCGGTTTTGATAGAATTTTTACGATTCCATTTTTAAGAGACGCTTTTATCGACGGTAACCCGATTTCAATTGCAAGGGATATTGGTGGATGAAACGTTTTTACGGACGCCTTTGAAAGATGAAGCTGTGTCCGTTGCCTTAAAGGCTTAATCGAGACTTGAAAGTGATTTTAAAATCAAATCAGAATGTTTATGCGCTCGCTCTTTTACGCGCCTTTTAAGTCTAACAACACTTTCGGTAGAAACAATCATTTTCTAATAAATGTCAAGAAGCCGCAAAAATTTGGCAGAGCAAAAAACACAGAAAAAACTAATTATTTCCTTAATTTTCCAGTGTCAGAATAGAAATATAAAAAATATATATATTGTATTTGATATTTACGAATAGATTACATTAAGATCACACTGATTTTTCTAAGAGAATAATAAAATAAGAAATATGCCAATCGGTAACTCAGACTTTTTGAAAAATACCATAAGTCCAACACAGAAGCCAATAAGACACTGATAGCTGCAGTTTAAAGTTAGTCTGCTTATTTAAAGTGAAAAGTAGCATCGACTACGATTCTCGTAGCAGGTCTACGCGATCGTAGCCACCGTAGCGGCTACGACATTTCTTTCACAAGCCTGTTGTGAATTTTGTAGTATGTTTAATGAAAATATAAATCACGATATAGTTTAAAACGAAAGTTGCAAATCAATCAACTCGGTTATCACGAGTTTTACCTGATACTTGACGTAGATATAAAGAATTACAGCAATTATAAGTCGATTTGTTCGAATAGTGTCCTCTGATTATTCCACAGGGTATAGTCGTGAATGATATTTATTTAATAGGACAAAAATAACGCTATAAAGCACCAAACTAAATACTCGAAATATCACAGTAATATTTTAATCAAGTAAGGATTAGCGAGGATTACAAATCATACATTACTGTGTCTTTTACTTACTTGCTCTGCGTTTTATTTACTTGGTCTGGGTTCTGCTGGTCTGGGAGTAAAGAAAAAACATAGAATGTACCAGTTGTTTTTCTTCCCGTGCAGGTGGTAAACGCCCAATGGAATGGGCGAAAATCTTAGGAATCATGTTATAGGCGTTGCGGCTAGCAACCCATCACTATTTTGGTTCCTGTTTCCACCTGTAAGCCTGTGGTCTGTAGGTCTTGTTGCTTTGGGCGCTGTCTACCCCGTAAGGGATAAAGACGTGATTTAGGTATGTATGTACATTACTTACTTGCTGTTTTTTTTAATTATGCTTGTTAGCTCCAAACAGAACTTATACGTCATTGCCTATTCATCCCACATTCAAAGCTACCCTGGAAATAAAACTGCTCAACAGTTTTGTCGACTCCCCGTAAACAGAGCACGCTTTATAATCTTTCACAATAACTTATTCTAATGGACCGTATTGTTTGAAATAAATCACAAAGAAAACCGTAACATCAGGTCTTCACGAGAAATCTTTTGTCAAAAAACGGGACAAAACAATTTGTTCTTTAACAAGGCTTTTTGTTTTTTCACGAAGAAGCCTTTCGTTTTATCTTTAAAATAAGCTTTTCAATGGTTTCTTGTTTTACAGACTAAACAAGAATTTAATTGGCGTGCTTCTTTGTTCCTTAAAACTTTGAACAGGAATCGGTTGTACAAAGAATTGAGTCCTGAGGTTCCTTCTTCTTGAGATTTCTTCTTCCTTCAAATTATTCTTGACTAAGCGACCCAAAATAATCAAGTATGATACTTATTTTTGAAACTTTGACTAGATACATATTATTACACTTGACTGTGGATGGAATGTTCTCATATGAAACAGTTGCTTTTCGGTGTCAATAAACACGTTGTAAATATTTGCATGAGTGCAAAGTACAGACACCCAAACGGAACCGGTGACTATAGCACCTTTTCATAATCAACGTCGGAATACTTTGACACTGACTGACAGAAATAACAAGCCGATCATTCATTGCGATAAGGCAATACAGTTACCTAGTTTAATTATTTATTTTGTAAGCTACACGCTAGCTGTTGCCCGCAACTTCGTCTGCATAGAATTCGTTTATCGCAATCCCGCAGGAATTGCGCAATTTTCTGGGATAAAAAGTAGCCTATGTGTTATTCCAGACTATAATCTATCTATGTTTTAATTTCCATCCAGAAATTTTAAGTATCAGCCTAAATAATTTTAGGTTTACTCGCATTCATTAGCTTTACTGTACCTACGTGTATAAATAATAATAAAAAATACATACACATACACAAATCACGTCAATATCCTTTACGGGGTAGACAGAGCCCGAGGCAACAAAACCTAAATGCCACGTTTAGCATGACTGTTGGCGTGTAGGTGGAAAAAGGAATCAAACTAGTGATGGGCTGCTAGCCGCATCGCCTATAACATGATTCCTAAGAATTCCCCATTCCCTCGATAAAAAAATAGCTAACGAAAATACCATTAACTTGCTTATTGATGCCTTTGGACGGTTCATTATGCTTTTCATTATGCCTTTCATTATGCCTTTCATTACGTTGACGTCACCGTGGAGCGGCGCATTTTGTCCGGTTAACGCTATCATTAAATATTGTCACTGCCGTCCGCTGAAGTGATAAATTGGTGATAAAAGTGATAAAGCATCGACCTAAACGCTATGTTAAAAATGCCAAGCATTTATACACACGTCATCTATAGGTACATTAGCGTCACATAGTTCGTGACGTCCAAAGTGGCCAAAAAGTTAGCAACACATTGTTATTTCAACCTTATTTTGGAATTTTAAACTTACACTTTGTCGGTCCCTCGTTTAATGCTCCTCTCATCTACTCAAAGGTTAACTGGTAGAGATAAGTTCGCCTTTGTGCATATATTAATGTTATTTTTATTTTTTGTGAATTGTATCTGTTTCTTTCTTTCTTCCATGCTGGTCTGGGAGCAAATGAAAAACATAGAATGTACCAGTTTCTTCTCTTCCCGCGCAGATGGTACAAGCCCATCGAGGGAATGGGCGAAAGTCTTAGGAATCATGTTATACTCGATGCGGCTAGCAACTCATCACTATTTTGATTTCCCTTTCCACCTATACGCCTTTAATCATGCCAAACGTGGCCTTAAGGTTTTGTTACCCCGTAAGGGATAAAAACGTGATATATGTATGTACTAGCTGTTGCTCGCAACTTCGTCTGCATAGAATTCGTTTATCGCTATCCCACAGTAATTACGCAATTTTCCGGGATAAAAAGTAGCCTATGTGTTATTCCAGTCTATAATGCTACTATGTTCCAAATTTCATCCAGATCTGTCCACCCGTTCTGGCGTGAAAGAGTAACAAACATCCAAACATACTCACAAACTTTCACATTTATAATATTAGTGGGATGTATCAAATTAATTGGTTGGTGGGTAACGAGTGCTCAGTTACAGTAACCCAACCGCCTGCTAAATTACGTGGTATCCAAAAATATTTCTAAATGTCAAATCAATATATTTCTCGACCTTTGCCCTTTCCCACAGATTCTTGAATACCAACCATTATTAAATTATTATCTCCTCCTACGATAAATTTTCTCAGTGGGCGCGGCGCATTCGAGTTAAGCACCCGAAATCTTTCGCCCTTAAAAACTTTCTACGAACATCCACCTACGTACGTAAACTAACTTAAATAATGTGTATGGAAATTTCTGGAAAATTTACTTGAACAATTTAATTAACTGGATATTTTGATAAACAATTCTAGGATATGAAAAATGTTGTTTTCACCCGTCACAGGAAATGCACCGAAGCTTGGATTTTTCTCCACCACGAATAGCAGATGAATGAAATAAATATAGTAGCACTCATTCCCTTTCCACCTATACGCCCTTAATCATGCTAAACGTGGCCTTAAGGTTTTGTTACCTTAGACTCTGTCTACCACGTAAGGGATAAAGACGTGATATATATGTGTATGTATGTATGTACTCATTACCCAGTTGAATTGTACATAAAAGTCCCTAAAATTAACACCAACGTATGCACTTTATCATTACTTTTTTTAGTCCACAGGCTGCGAAATTATCATTTAACTAGCCGCTACCCGCGACTTCGTTTGCAAAGTATTTGTGTCTCGCTATCCCTCGGGAACTATGCAATTTTCCGGGATAAAAAGTCCATCCATCCTCATAAACTTAGGATAGACAAAAAATACATATATATGTGGTCTAACATCTCTTAGCTTAAGTATCTGAATGTTTTCATATCAGCTATGAGAACCGGTCACTTGCTACAAAAGCTAGCCGTGATATTTTTCCGCTAAGCTAAGATAACAATGGCTTGGATGCCATCGAAGAATATGTACAGATAAAGCTCACTAACGAGATTGTGACGCAACCTCGACCCGAGACTAAAGTACAATAAAAATGCACCATGAATGTACAAACATTATTGCGTAGTCATTCAAGTGTTCCATATTTGGTGGAGATTTGTGGACTTTTTATACTGACAATAGAGACGTGACGGTTTACGCTAGATCTAGAGAATGGACCTAAATCTGTGCGATTTCAAGTCTAAGGAGGTTTGTTTTGTTTTTCATAGACATCGTATTGTGCGAGGAAAACGAAATAAGTATTTATGCAAAACAGTACGGAGTTGTTGAAATCTGTTTTTTTTTAATTCCTTACATTTTATTACTCCTTAAATAAAAAAGCTTTGCACGTTTTTGAGCGTTTACAAAAAAAAGTCCACGTGAACATTTTTTCCAGGATTTAACTAGTTTTGGGTTTTCTTACTCAGAATCTACCCTATCGAACCTTATACAAGGAAAAATGTGTCCCAAAATTTCCATTCCAGTTCGTCACTTCTTTTAATAAAAGTACCTAAGTGCGGAACGTGACGAACAGGAAAAATGATTCCATAGTAAAATCTGGGACACATTTTTTCTTGTATGAGAATCGATAGGGTAAACGATTTCTATTTAAATTGTGGAAAAATGAACGCCCTTTTGCACATAGTAAGTCAGAAAAGCAAAGAGACAAATGGATAAATAATAACAGATGTTCATAGACAGGTGTTGACGAGGGATTGCCGATGCGTTGCCGAACTACAAGTAGAGGGGTACAATTTCACCGGTATTAACATGAATAACTTTAGCTTTTAAACGGTAGCTAAAATAATTTTCAACAAAATCAAGTCACGCATAACTAATTTTCTTAACTAGCCAATGCTGCATTGTCGGGAGTAAATCAACAGTCCGTGATTTTATTAGTCCACGTTAAACCTGCCATTATACGGGTCTGCGGCAACAAACTTCACTCAATTTGCTTTAAACTCCACGCCAGTTATGTCAACAATTCTAGACCCAAATTATAGTCAACTATGTAACAACAAAACCGCTGTACGAAGTTTATACAACGAAGCGTCGAATATTGTAATGTTCGATAAGGCTGTGGCGGAGGAAACGGGGAGCGGTGCAAGCGCTCTGTGAGGTGGTAGACTTTTCGCATGAATTTGATGTTAGAGAAAAATAAAGTCAGCAATTGGTTGATATTCCAACACAAAGTGCAATATAAAGCGATTAATCAGAAATTATTTCGTTTTTGTTTCGTCCGTTTTCTTTTTGCAAACCGCTTCGGCTTTATAGAAAAGTAATTGATTAAATAAATTTCTACTATGTAGTTATATGAAATAACCTTGAACCAAATGGGTCACGTGTTAAGTTGAGAGAAATGCAGTTTCGTGCGTTTATATTATGTAGAAAAGCACTTTAACTGAAGTATAATGAATCAGATTACGATGGTAAAGATTAAGAAATGGATGAAGAACGAAGAAAAATTAAACATACGAAATTCGTGCCACGTACAGTAAAATTTTCGAATCTAAGTGCCATCAGCGGTGTTAACAATCATGACGCCTTCAAAAATGAGTTTATTATTCACAGAAAGGCCAGCAACAAAATAGACAATCTCTTAATGTCACTGATTTTCATGGGTGACTGTATCGGTTGCTCTTTAACTACAAATGGCCGCATACAGACTACAAGAATACTGGCATTAAGTGCAATATCAACTTAAAAAGATAAACGCGCCTCTCAAGACCTAACCTAAGCCACGCCCAGCATGCTTCAATTTTAAACACAATATAAGGCCTTCAATCAGTACAATATAATCCATGCCATGGAACACCCTGGTTAAGTGATATTTATATTGCTGTCCTACTTTCTTTCCCATTCTTATGTAAATTACGTAGGCACAGATGTAGCCTTTTCGTTTTGTTTAGTTACATTGCATTTTCTCGGAACCTGACATGCAAAGCGGTTCTGTAAGTTAAACCAAATTGGATTGACACTTGAAAGTATAAAACGAGAGCACATAATTTAAATATATTTTTCATTTTTCTCCTGCTACATTCAATTTACGCAAAACATGAATAAAAATATAGCAATTTGGCATTTACTTCGTTAGAATTCGTGTGGTTTATGTCGACAAGTCAAATGTTTAATTTAAAAGTCAGTTCTGCGCAAACGCAACGTATGTCAAAACGTACAACCACGTCGAGATCGAGTAACCATCTAACGTAAGTACCGTTATAGTAATAAAAGCAAAGAATGGAGATTAAAATGATCAACCCTAAATTCCATTCTGATAGGTATCATCATCACTTTGATAGGTTTTGTTTGTGAAAGAAAGGAGACAGTCAATTATAAAGGGTTGGAATTAAAATTGTTGGAAAATATTTCACTTGATGAATAACCCGCTCGTTTTAGTCACCCAACATCATGAATAATGAATGTCATAATACTAGGTCAACTCATTTGTCATATCACTATTCACTGCAACGTTCACTTGTTTTAAAAAATCCAGAAAAGCGTTATTAAATGTGAACCTGCTAGCACCAGTTACTGTCCTAAGACAAGATGGCGAGTGATGCTGCAAGTAGGTACTGTATTTAACCTACTTTCAGCCCATTACTGAATCGAGACTAACGGGTTTAAAATTCAACTTCTTACGTCCAAATTATGACTTAAACTCGTACTGAAAGGGCGTTTTCATATGTTTGGCATCGCCAAAAAAGCTAGACAGTGTTATTTACAATCATAACATGCAATGTGTAACACTTATTACAAATTCACGAGAACAATACCGGGGCGAGTTTAACGTTATGATCGATTTATTATCATGCACCACGTTCACGTGACCGATCTGCCGGCACCACTATTAATCATTATGCTGTAATTTGAAACTTAGTACGTTTAGTACAAAGTAGGAGGGGCCGAATGCTCAGGCTGTTCAGGTCTTGAACTCGTTATTTAAGCACTTGTGGGCAGGGTGAGGCAACGGTCGCGGGAGCGGGCTCCATGAGTTAGAAGCGGTATCGCCGGGGTCGTCGGCCGTAGAGAAGCGGCGGCGGCCGGGCCGGGAGGGGCGACGGTTTCGGCGCGCGCTATCGATCGGATCGCATACCTTCCTGCGGCCGCAGCAGAGCATCCTCCGAGCGCGCGACTGTCCGCCCGGCGAAGACTTCAACCTGGCCAGCTTTCGCCACTGCATGGGTGCAGGTTAGCGCGGCGAGTGCCGGCGCGGCCGCGGGCCCGGGGACGCGCGCATCGCGGACGCCCGGCACGCGGGCGGAGCGCGCGAGCCTTCCTCGCGGAGTGCCCGCCGGCCGCGCGCGCGTGCGCCCTCGCGCCCCCACCCCCACCCCCACGCCCCTCACCCACCGCGATTAATAATTCCGGCTACGCTGCCAGTGCGTATGTGGGTTAGTTTTTTGGCGATCGATGCCGCTATTTGGTGCGAGCCGCTTCCGGTCGCTAGACCGTCGCTGCACTCTAGACGAAGGCAGACGACCTATTAATCGCCTCACCCGACCACCGATAAGCGCCGGATTTATCAGGATACGGCTAAACGTGTGGCTTACACTCAAGTGCGAGGGCGTGAATACATTTGTGCTACACTTCCCGAATACAACGCAAACATAACAAATCCGTCTATACGAGTACTACGCGAAAGCAATAAAATCGCACCTGCAAATTAACTTGTAAGCACCACTAACCCACTCCCCTTCAGCGTGCCGTCGCCGTGCGCTTATAAAAACCCTAATTACCGCCAGGGACATAATAATTAAAGGGGCAGGCAGGAGTCAATGTTTTCAGTCATAATGAGCTACAGTTACCGGCACAAAGGGCGACCTCGCGGGACCAGATCGAGATCGTCCCGCCACTCTTATACTCAGATTAATGGTATTTCAACGACCTCTGTGTGCACAATAAATAGAGACGAAAGTTAGGTATGTGAAGGAGCTAAGCTTAGACGAGCGATGTGTACGGTTAGACGAATACACGACATGCTTAGAAGACTCGACTAATAACCGATGGAAAAAGAGTCCTGTAGTGACTGCTTTGCACACTAGTTCCACTCATGATCTGATCAAAGTTGGACATAAATTCAGTGTGACTTTTTTTCTGCCATGCTGGTCTGGGAGTAAAGAAAAAACAGAATTTACCAGTTGCTTCACTTCCCGCGCAGATGGTAAAAGCCCATCGGGGGAATGGGCGAAATTCTTAGAAATCATGTTATAGGCGATGCGGCTAGCAACCCATCACTATTTTGATTTCCCTTTCCATCTATACGCCCTTAATCATCTAAACGTGGCCTTAAGGTTTTGTTACCTATAAAGATGTGATATATGTATGTATGTATGTATGTTTTTATTATGACAGTCAATATTTCTGAACGGATTCTGGCTGATTATATCTCTTTGGAATTTTGAATTAGTATACAATTTAATATAGCGAATACCCGATTTTCGCTCCATGTTCTGCTCGCTTAAAGACTCTTATCGGTCACCTCCTTAAGGTACTAACAAACTTGCAGAAACTGCGTCCATCTTCGATCCTTAATCAAATGAAAATCTTTTAGTAACCCTTTGTACGGCCAATCCATACGTATTTTTAAAGTTACATAACCGTGGTTTTTGACACTTTTACAATGTTAATATTTCCTTTTTTTAATGAATTCCATGTTTTTGTTTATAAAGTTTGCAAAAGGTTACAATTCAACTAAATAATTGCAATGCATTTATTTAAAACGCACATAAATCACGTCTCTATCCCTTTTAATAATAAATAAATTATGAGCACGATCAATCATTTAAGAATCTTATCGTTCGTCATCATTTTAATTAATGAACTCATTCCATTGTTTCTGTATAGACTTATTTTCGATACATCGTGTTCCTTTGTTCATGAACTTAATGATCGAAAACTGATACCTAAGTACCGTCACTCTACTAATTGATGGAGTACTAGCTAACAGCTTTTGTTACTACGAAGAACCCTCGTAGCCTTGAGTAGGTAGAACATTTTTCTGAACTGTTTTAGGTCATCCACAGAACAAGAAACAAAAGCTAAGCTGACTTTGTGAACGTCAGGTTTCCTACTTTCTGGGAACTATCGGTAGAGTAGAGGCGGCAGCAGCTAAATCAAATCAGCTATAATAATATAACTGTGGAATGGAACGTAAGAGGGTGTAAATGAGACGGACGAATAAGTATGGGTCTCAGCGCCGAACAAAACTTTGTCCTTTTCGGTATTGAAACCCTTGGTCCGTGGGGTCCAGCGGTATCCTCTTCAAAGAAATTTCTAAGAGGCTAATAGATGCTACGGGTGACCGCAGAGCTGGCATCTTCCTTAGACAACGCATTAGTCTCGCTATTCAAAGGGGAAATGCCGTCTGCAGTATTATACCGCGGAAGCCACTTCTTGATTTATATTTCTAAACGACACTTTAAATTAGAACAAATAGAAAAATCCGAAAAGTAAAGTTTGGCCGGGAATCTAACCCGCATCCTAGTCATAACGGGTGAGTAAGCCTTCGAATCTTTCTATATCTACCAGCTGTAAAATTCTTGATTCTTTTGAAAGTAGGATCCTACCTCTAATTGATTTATTTTAAGAGTACTTACTTATGCTTAGTTAAAAAAAACTTTTTTTTTTGATAAAATTTTACTCGATTTTTTTTATTTTATTTAGCAGTGTATTAGAAACAAACATTACATTGCCGGTTAAAATAAAGCTTATAAAAGTTATACATGATTTTACGAGGCAATGTATTCTTACTCGTATATTACGCAAACAATATAACACAGCCCTTAATTTGGGAATGGCGTGGCGCGCCCGGCAGGATTGATCGGAGCAATTTCGAAAATTATATTTTATTTCAGAGCGTCTCATCCACCGTGGACGTAGTAAATGGATTTTATGGTTAAATTGTATCTTCTTCTTATTCTTATTCTTATTGTGGGCGATCTCGATTGACCAGGTCAAAACAATACTTTTGTGAATCAGCAAGTTTTCGTAGACCGTAGCGACGGCGTAGCGCGTAGCGGTACCCAGCGTAGCACATGGACGTAGCATGGTATACTTACCCATTTCGTAGATGCTACGTATTATGTAGAGCTATTCAACGCTACTCCATTTTTCAAAATTAAAAAAACAGAATTTAATCCTCTGTTGACATCAAAAACATGATAAAATTTGAATTTAAAAAAAATATATATTTGACCAGCGGACACATACTTACTTAAACTTGCCATATTACCTTAAAATTAAGTAAATTAATCACAATTTTGATGCCTCTGTGTCATGGTTATAAATACACGAAAAACCTTTTTTGTAAAAATAAAAAAATGCCCTACTTGGTGGTAAGAGATCGTTCACATTAGTGAGGCATAGTGAGCTAAGAAAGCCCTTTGTCCGGGCACAGTATAACTGTGAAATGAAAAAAAAACCAACTAAACTCCAAAAACAATACGTAATTGAACAATCCGAATAGTCCGTTTCGTTATCTTGATGTCGGGTGAGTGATTGACTAGTTAATTGTGGTCTTACTGAAATGTCGATAAACAATGGCTGCTAATCGAAAAATACGGTCTGTACAATCGACCAAATGCTCTACCATTTTACTAAATTTTATATACAATCAAGGGCATAAATGTATGTCCGTTACCAAGGCGTTAAAAACATCTAGACACCTCTTAGCTACTTACAATAAGGCCGGTGATACATATGCATATATCGATACTTATGCCTTGGACTGTACGTCACCTGCCCCGGTGACCGTCTGTGATCAAACTTTATAGACAAGTTAATTTTGCCGTGATTACTATAATTGACGTGAAATTCGGAATACGTAATTGAGTCCAATGACAACACATATTCTTGTATTTATTCTCCGCTCATACTTCGACGGATTTGCCTATCTTTGTTAAGTTTTTCTCTCTGAAATCAATTTAACTGATTCCAGTTCCAGGTATCTTTTCTAAGGATAAGTTTGCCTTTGTATTGCTATCTGTTATTATTGTATACATTTCTGTTTTTATTTGGTTAAGTGCAATAAAGACTTACCTACTCAGGGGCGCCGACTTTTAGAAAACCTCGTGGGTGCTCATGCTTATTTGATGACTCGAAAACGGGTCGTCAAGTAATGAAAAAACACCTATCCGTAAAAGACGATTACTGATCTGTTTCGTGATGTCTATTCTCAGGGGTGCTCGGCACCCACTGTTTATTTCTCATGGGTGCTCGAGCCCCCGAGCACCCACGGAGTCGGCGCCCCTGTACCTACTACATACATACATACATAACTCACGTCTTTATCCCTTACGGGGTAGACAGAGCCTATAAAGACATGATTTGTGTATGTATGTATAAATGAATAAATGGTCGATGGCTAAAAATTCAAATGTGTTAGTTTGTACTTCCTTGCTGGTTTGGGAGCTATCACAAACATCACAATCACGCTAAACGTGGCTTTGAGATCGTAACCGTTTACCCCGTAAAGGATAAAACGTGAACTATATGTATTTTAGTTTGTTGGCTTCGAGCGAAAGTTCCCTCTTTCTCATTTATTTTTTCTTGTAACTGTCATAGTATTCTATGGCGACGGACTCAGCAGCAAACAATAGACATTAAAATAATGCCAATAATAGCTTCTTATTGCAATCCGAAGTAATAACTAAAACACAATAAAACCCATTCTGCTGTTCCAACCTGTTTATAAATAACATTCTCCATTCTTAAACTTTTCTCGTGCTGTTAGTCTAAATAGGTTGTACTGCGTAATCGAAGTTGTCAGGCAAGCAGGCAATTTGCCTAGTTCCGGGGTATTACGGCTCTGCAATACTGGCAGGCACGGCGAGGATTTTCAATTTAGCTTGTGGTCAGTTGTGATTGACACGGCGTATTAGCAAAGTACGTCATTTTTGCAGGCAAGTGTAATATGTATCTAATAAAATGTATACACATACACATACACAAGTCACGTCTTTATCCCTTACTAGACAGAGCCTAAGGTAACAAGACCTACAGGCCACGTTTAGCAAGACACTGAGGGCGTAGAGGTGGAAAGTGGAATCAAAATAGTGATGGGTTGCTAGCCGCATCGCCTATAACATGATTCCTATGATTCCTATGATGAAAATGTATATGAGTTTGTAATATTTATTTATTTATTTATTTAATATGTATGTAATTGTGTCGTACAGACACCTCATTCAAATAGATCAGACAAAAATTCGCATAGTAACAAGGTCACGTGGCAGCTAGTAACAGATAGAAAAATTTGAAGGTTTACTCACCTGCTATGGGTGGTGTAGGGATATAGCACGCGTCACGGAATGACGAGGATCCAAGTTCGATTCCCGGCCATAGCTTTATTTTTCGGATATTTCTGTGTTCTAATTTTCAGCGTCGTTTAGAAATTCAATATGTATCTGGTCAAAGTTTAGTACGCTTTTACACCGGCGTAATAAGGTCGTGGGACATATTTTTGAAAAGTGCGTATCGAATCACTGAAAACAGAAATAAAGGGTGAACTATTTCCCATGCAAAGTTGTTAGCTACCCTGCTTAAGCGCTTCAAAAGGTGACAGCTGAAAAGAAGGTGGGCCCTTCTTTCATTTCTACCCATCATGACAATCCAGGTATTTGCCCATCAGCAGCAGTTGAGGCACACTATTAAGGGCACCAAAAAAAAATGACAATCTACTGCCTCTCCCATGCCAATCAGCTCGATCTTCAGTTCAGAATGTGAGAGAATTAGTGATTTTTTAGAACTGAATGTGTACTATTTAACCTTTTCGACACCAATGACACATATATCAGCACCGCAGGTTCAACGTCAACGACCTAAATATACGTCCATTACTTCAATGCAAAAGCAACCTTCGTTCAGTTGGGTTTAGGTTCAACTTAAGGCATCGCTATAAAGAAATCTGGCGTATGGGTGACGTCTCTTGTATTTGACGTGGCGGCGAAAAGGTTAACTGTCTAATTCTTCCTTCTCTCCTTTTATTATCTAAGTATGCACTGTAGGCTATCGTACTGTCCCTCTAAATCTTAAATTAATGGCTATAGTATGAACGGAACGGGACCAAACGAACTTCGAACTGTTAAGGTTGTAGCACTAGTTAAAAGTCTATGGGCGCTACTAGGCTACCAACTGTTATTTTATGTCATGTCACTCGCAATAAAAAACTGAATAAAGAAAAACGTCTTGTGCTACCAAAAGTGTTTATTAAATAAATAACTGTGTTCAGTGTTGTGTTAAAATACTATCTAAATTCGTGTGATCATTAAAATTCCTCAACTTCATTGTATCACTGTCTTCGCTCCCGATATTCCACATTTACAGTTGGTAAGCCACTCTTCTTTAACTTACTCTAATAGGTTCTGTGCCCCACCGGAAAAGAAAGAAGACAGTTTGCAATGGATTTTTCCACGAAAATAGACATAGGAAAACTAGAAGGCAAACAGAATTGGGCAACCTGGAAGTATAAAATGTCTATTATGTTAGAAGGCACGGAAAGTGCTCTTGACGCAATTGACGGAAAACTCCAGAAACCAGTTCTTGCCGAAGGAGCAGGTGACGCCGCAATAAGCGCCTATAATGCCCAGATGGCTAAATATAGGAGGACTGAAAGTGGTGCTATGCTCATGCTGACAACGAACATGACTGAAGAGACTCTTCATAAAGTTATGCGGTATAGAACGGCACATGACGTTTGGCAAGAGCTTCATAGACTATTTGACGGAAAAACGGATGACAAGGCCTACAATTTGTGCTTGGAATTCTTTGGACTTCAATACAGAAAGGAAGATGACATTCCCACCCATATTTCAAAGCTTAAAAATATATGGAATGATTTGAAAGTCGAGATTTCAAAAGTTGACGAAACGGCCAAACTCCCCGAGTTATTCCTGATATGTAAAGTTTTAAATACGCTTGACGATAGGTATTTCAACTTTAAGTCGAGTTGGCTAATGCTAAAAAAGTCTGAAAGGACTATAGACAGTTTAACGAGTCACCTTTGCACGTTTGAAAAAGATTTAGGTAGTCAACTGAACTCACAACAGGAGGCTCTAGTGACTACGCACGCTGAGCGAAATGTCAAGCACAACAAGGACGAGCAGCTGATCTGCAACTATTGCTCCTTAAAAGGACATAGAGTTAGGAAGTGTAAGAAGTGGATTAAGGATGGGAGGCCACCCAAACCATCTTCAGGCACAACAGCGTCTAGCTCAAAGTCAAAGCAAGTGCAACAGATTTCGCTGATGGTAAATGCATGCTCTCTGAATCAAATTCAAGACCGAGAACATTGGTATGTTGATAATGGAGCGACGACACACATTGCAGTGAAAAGAAATTTCTTCAGTGATTTTCATGAGTTTGATTCTGACCATACCGTAACGACGGCGGATGGAACTACTATACCTGCATTAGGAAAGGGCTCTGTCGTGGTAGAAACAAATGTCAGTGGAAATAAGGAGAAGATAACACTCAACGAAGTGTGGTTAGTACCATCTCTAACAAAAAATCTTTTTTCAACGTTGGCAGCGCAAGATAGGATGCAGAATAGCATCTTTACATCTACAACTAGAGAGTGCAAATTAGATATTGAAGGCACGACTAGAGTTGTTGGAAGAAGAGTCCCTCAAGGTGGACTATATAAGTTGGAAATGAAGACTGTCATTCCAACAAAACGTACAGCGATAGAAGTAAATGCTATAACGGGCTCAAATATGCTACAGCTGTATCATGAGCGCCTTGCACACCAGGACAAAAGGCACGTCATTCGTGTGGTGAAACGAGAGTTAGGCATAACCTTGAGTCCAGATAATGTGAAGTGTGAAGGCTGCATTTACGGAAAGTCACATCGCAAGCCGTTTGGTACAAGAGTTAGAGCAACAGCCGTTGGAGAGCTGGTGCACACTGACGTATGTGGTCCCTTCGAAAAAAGCTGTTCGAAATACCAGTACTTCGTATTATTTAAGGACGATTACTCAAGTTACCGTATGGTCTACTTCATGAAAGAGAAGTCTGAGGTAAAGGATAAGCTGCTTCAAATGCTGCAAGAAGCAAATAGTGCTGGGCATACCATTAAGACTCTACTGAGTGACAACGGTGGCGAGTTTGATAACGAAGCCGTCCGAAAGATACTGCGAAATCATGGTATTGAGCAACGCCTGACAATGCCCTACACGCCGGAGCAGAATGGCTGTAGTGAAAGAGAAAACCGAACGCTGGTTGAAGCTGCCAGGTCAATAATGCATACGAGAGGAGAGTTGCCGCAGATACTCTGGGCTGAGCTGATTAACACAGCTGCTTACGTACTCAACAGGACAGGTCCTACTAGAGTGGACGTCATAGTACCCTATGAGCTATGGCATGGGAAGAAACCCAAAATAAGCCATCTTAAAATTATTGGCAGTACATGCTATGCGCATGTTCCAAAACAAAAACGCAAGAAAATGTGTAAGAAAGCGATTAAGGGCATACTAATTGGCTACGAGAATGACGATGGCTATCGTATCTGGGATGGAAGGAAGACGCTGAGGTCAAGGGACATAACGTTCGAAACTGATGTCGAATTTAGGACTTCCATCACTATCCCCATTTGTTCAGAGGGAGAAGTAAACGTCGGCGATAACATTACCGAAAATATTCTTGAGCAAGAGCCAGCAAATGAAGAACACATACTTGACCATGTTCTAGAGGGAGATAGAATAGATGTCACAGAAGACCAAGTTCAAGCAGATGAGCGGGTAAACTCTAACGAAAGAGCCGTGTCTGGGAATCTTGAAAGTGAAATCAACGATAGTGATGACGATTTTGTGGACGCTGATGAAGAGTCTTTGGAAGTAGTTGAACCTCTGAGAGAAGCGGAGCCTCGATACAACCTAAGAGACAGATCAACCATTGCACGTCCCAAGAAGTTTGACGATTGTGTGTGCTCCATAGGCACAGAAAGTTTCCCTGAAACATTCAGAGAAGCTATTGAGAGGGACGACAGAGCTGAATGGCAGAAAGCCATGGCAAACGAACTCAAGTCCCTAGACGAAAACAAAGTTTGGACGCTGTGTGATCTACCACCCAACAGAAAGGCACTTCCGTGCAAATGGGTCTTTAGAATCAAACGCCATCCAGATGGAACCATTGACAAATACAAAGCTAGGCTTGTAGCTAAAGGGTTCAAGCAAAGAAAAGGAATTGATTATGAACAGACCTTCAGTCCAGTGGCCCGAATGGCCACTATAAGAGCTTTGTTAAGTGTCAGCGCCAAAGAAAGGCTTCATCTGACTCAATTTGACGTGTCTACTGCATTCCTAAATGGTACGGTCGATGAAGAGATTTACATGAAGCAGCCAGATGGATTCAGCGACGGTACTTCAAAAGTTTGTCGATTAAAAAGAAGTTTATATGGATTAAAACAAGCACCTCGCTGTTGGAACTCATGCTTTGAGGAAATCCTATTGGCAAAAGGTTTCGTACAGAATGCAGCTGACTGCTGTTTGTTTACGAAGAGTATAGGAGACAAGAAAATCCTAATTACTTTATACGTAGACGACGGGCTTGTGGCCTCAACAGATGAAGATTTGGCAAACGAATTTCTCAAAGAATTAGGAGAAATTATCAAAATAACAACTAAAGCAGCATCCTACTACTTAGGGATGGAAATTGCTCGCTCAACGGATGGTTCCATATATGTCAAGCAGGAATCTTATACTAGGAAGATTTTGGAACGTTTTCGGATGTCGGAATGTAATCCAGTCTCGACTCCCATCGACAGGAATCCGACTGCTGAAACAGGGAAAGTGGAGAACGAAAATCCTGAACCCAAGCCATTCCCATATAGAGAAGCTGTAGGTGCTCTTGCGTACCTTATGACAGGCACGCGCCCTGACATAGCATATGCTGTTGGAGTAGTTTCCCGGAAATTGGAAAAACCAACATATGCTGACTGGCTAAAAGTCAAAAGGATATTTAGATATTTAAAGGGAACAATATCCTATGGTATAAAATATAATGCAAACTGTGCCAGAGCCATAATTGAAGGCTACAGCGATGCAGACCATGCTGGTGATGACCTGACTGGACGCTCCACAACGGGAGTCACTTGTCTCTTCGCTGGAGGAGTTGTTTCTTGGCTCAGCCAACGTCAACCATCCGTTGCTATTTCAACGACGGAAGCAGAGATTGTTGCAGCGAGCGAAGGCGCACGTGAGCTAGTTTGGCTTCAAAGAATATTCAGTGAACTAACACAGTTAGAAGGAATACCGATACTGAAAGTCGACAATGAAGCGGCCATACGCCTTGCACATAATCCTGAATTTCACAAGAGGACAAAGCACATTCGTGTTAGACATTTCTTTGTTCGCGAGACAGTACAAGAAGGCCTTGTGGATGTACAGAAAACGAGTTCTGCCAAACAACTAGCTGACATTTTGACTAAGGCAGTTCCGAAACCCAGGCTCGTAGAGATCCGAGCTGACTTGGGGCTGCGAGACCTCTCCAACTAGTGAGGGAAAGTGTTAAGGTTGTAGCACTAGTTAAAAGTCTATGGGCGCTACTAGGCTACCAACTGTTATTTTATGTCATGTCACTCGCAATAAAAAACTGAATAAAGAAAAACGTCTTGTGCTACCAAAAGTGTTTATTAAATAAATAACTGTGTTCAGTGTTGTGTTAAAATACTATCTAAATTCGTGTGATCATTAAAATTCCTCAACTTCATTGTATCACTGTCTTCGCTCCCGATATTCCACATTTACAGTTGGTAAGCCACTCTTCTTTAACTTACTCTAATACGAACATCGAATTTCACAGTATGAGGCCAGTATCAGGCCAGAAAGGAGTTTACACTGTGCAATTAATTAAGTGGAAATAGTGAAATAGAGTGTAACGTTTTGTGGGTCACTGTATAAAGCGTTAGCTCATCGGCCGCGCAATGTAATGCTAGTTTCACGAAATTACTTGCATGATGTAAACTGGCCCTTTACTCGTAAGCGACGTTTACGCCCGAGAGAGGAGGACAACTGCGAATCTAGAAACTGTGTCAACTGCTACTTCGACCAGAGACCCGCTTAAGAGCTTAAAGCCAGCATTAAACAGGTAAATGTTTACTTTTCCAGACAGCGTACCTACCGACGAATTATATTATATTCTTGATTGCTGTGATCATAGCCCTTAGTGTAGGTTTTTCGTTTGAAAAAACAACCGAACGCGTTCGCTTTGAAGTTGCAAATACTTAACTATGAGACTGGGTACTTCGTGACGATGACTTTGTAATTGAGAAGTATAAGACGTTTTTTGTTTTAAAAACTTACACTAATATCTCAGATTTCAAATTATTTCGCAATTTGAATGTGCTGCGGAAATGGCAGTATTTTTTTCCACTGAAAAAAAAATCATCAAAAAAGATAGGTACCTACTATAAGATGTTGATAACTAACGGCAATTCTTACAAGACCATGGAATGGATAATAAATCAGATCGATTCACTGTTGCTACAATCGCAACAAGAATGGGGTGGTTAGTTCTAAAGTTAGTTGACTGGCCGTCATGCGGTTAACGGTTATTCGTAGCCGAATAACTAAGTATCTTCAAAATAGATCGCTTTCAACGAGTTTTTTTTATAGAAATAAAATGTTGATTCGCCTTTATGCATATATTAATGTTATTTTTAATTTTTCCATGCTGGTTTGGGAGTAAGAAAAAACATAGAATTTACCAGTTGCTTCTCTTCCCGCGCAGGTGGTAAAAGCCCATTGAGGGAATGGGCGAAAGTCTTAGGTATCATGTTAAGGCGATGCGGCTAGCAACCCATCATTATTTTGATTTCCCTCTCCACTTACACGCCCTTAGTCATGCAAAACGTGGCCTTAAGGTTTAGTTACCTTAGGCTCTGTCTGCCTCGTAAGGGATGGAGAATTGATATATGTATTTGTTTCTTTATGTTTGTACAGTAAAGCATTTACTTACTTAATTGGTGGTGCGTAGCCTATGTTATTTGTAATTGTTTTTTTCAAGTGATACTTTTCTTTCGTTTCGTTCGATAAAACTATTATTATTAAAACTATTATTATTAAGGATTAAGGGTTGGAAAAAGAAGAATGATAATTTCTAATAAAATAAAAGAATGAAGGAAGTACTAATTTTTCTTACTGTATAGTTTATTTTTCATGTAGGTACAGTCAAGTGTAATAATATGTATCTAGACAAAGTTTCAAAAATAAGTACCATACGCTCTTACGCCAGCGTAATAAGGTCGTGGGACATATTTTTGAGAAGTTCCTATCGATACTTATTTTTGCACTTGACCGGTACAGTCATCGGAAGATTTAAAGAGGACACAATCCTTATACTCTCTTGGAAATACAGTGGCTTATAGATCATTCTGAACTCGTCTGTGTAGATCAAGTTGCTACAGATTGTAGCTTTCAACAGTTGGCAGAGGGTCAATGTTCGTCGCCAACTAGGATGGCGACACAATAGTTCACTCGGCTCATTTGTGGTAGACGGCTAGCCCAGGCATAAACTTAAATTTTCATTAAACTATGGTGATATAATTTTACTTTGTACTGAATCAAAAAAATAGAGAGATTACTAAGTGGGCTATCGGTTTTCGAATGCAAAGTCCGGGTATTTTTGCCTATTCCAATAGCAGAATCTTTTTTTTTCAATTCATACCTAAGTAGCTCGTTTAAAGATGGCCAAATCGTAGCACACTGGGAATAAAAACACAATCAAATACATTTTAGCTATCAGGATAATAAAGAACGAGTAAACGAGGACGCATCAAACTTTCGAGTAAAGTAAAGTTGTTCATAATACCAACCTTCTTTTTTCTTTTTAGGGTTCCGTACCTCAAAAGGAAAAAACGGAACCCTTATAGGATCACTTTGTTGTCCGTCTGTCCGTCCGTCCGTCTGTCACGACCCTTTTTCTCAGTAACGCGTGGAGGTATGAAGCTGAAATTTATATCAATTACTCAGGTCTACTGTCCCTTGAAGCTGTGAAAAAATCAAACTTCTAAGCCAACGCAATCAAAAGATACAGCCGTTTATGCCGCAAATTTCCGCAAATTTTCAACTCTCAAGGGAATCAAAACCTACAAGGTAGTTCCCGTGAACGCAGAATCTTGAAATTTGGTATGAAGGTAGGTCTTATAGCACAGATTAAAGAATAATTGCGAAAACCGTAAATGTGTATGTATGTCTGTATATAGCAGTGACCAATATAAAGTAACCCCACACTGCGTACATTTTGCTTTGGAACAGGGCTCTGCTTACACTGGTTTTAGATATTTATAGTTTTCTCAGTAACGCGTGGAGGTATGAAGCTGAAATTTATATCAATTACTCAGGTCTACTGTCCCTTGAAGCTGTGAAAAAATCAAACTTCTAAGCCAACGCAATCAAAAGATACAGCCGTTTATGCCGCAAATTTCCGCAAATTTTCAACTCTCAAGGGAATCAAAACCTACAAGGTAGTTCCCGTGAACGCAGAATCTTGAAATTTGGTATGAAGGTAGGTCTTATAGCACAGATTAAAGAATAATTGCGAAAACCGTAAATGTGTATGTATGTCTGTATATAGCAGTGACCAATATAAAGTAACCCCACACTGCGTACATTTTGCTTTGGAACAGGGCTCTGCTTACACTGGAGATACAGCCGTTTATGCCGCAAATTTCCGCAAATTTTCAACTCTCAAGGGAATCAAAACCTACAAGGTAGTTCCCGTGAACGCAGAATCTTGAAATTTGGTATGAAGGTAGGTCTTATAGCACGGATTAAAGAATAATTGCGAAAACCGTAAATGTGTATGTATGTCTGTATATAGCAGTGACCAATATAAAGTAACCCCACACTGCGTACATTTTGCTTTGGAACAGGGCTCTGCTTACACTGGTTTTAGATATTTATAGATAATGATACGGAACCCTCGGTGCGCGAGTCCGACTCGCACTTGACCGGTTTTTTTTTATGGTGTGCAAAATGCGCCTTATGCATCCGCCCGGTACGGGAGTACCGGGGGTATGTGGGGCTCTCCCGTGACGGCAAGCATACCCACTAAAAACCACACGGATTCCCTATTCAAAACCTCGATTTTACCTAACCGTACCTAATATTAGGTACTTAAGTATCTACAACATATTTATACATAAGTCACTATTAACAGAATACTGGGTTGACAAATTCTAACAGAACTTTGGTTTGCATAGGACCCGTATCATCAAACTTAGCTGTCAGTCTGGATCGAGTTTCGGAGTAAACTCAGTGTTTACAAAATACACCTAAATGAATAGGGATATAGCTTAGCAGACGCTACAAGATAATTACAACGCGTACATCGACTTATGTAAAATATAGTGGTTTATAAGATCATCATCATCAGCCAAAAGATGTTCACTGCTGAACATAGGTCCCCCAAAGAGCTCCATAAAGACTGGTCTTGCACGGCCCTCATACAGAATTCCAGCAGACTTCAGCAGGCCATGTACCATTACCCTGGCGCCCTCTAGTCTAGTAGGCGCAATTTAATCTTTAATTATCTGTTTTAAGGCTGATTTCACGTTGAAACAAAAGTTATTGTGTAAAGTTAAATAGAGTAGCCTTGCTTTGCTACCGCGCCGCGCGCCCGGCGTCGGCCATAACACGGGCGCCGCGAGCGACGCATCTATGTGGAGGTGTCGCATTAGAGGGCGCTCGGCGCCCCCTTAGACCCGGCGCCCGTGTGCGCCGCACACCCTGCACCATAGGTAAAGACGCCTCTGACCATGTAGGCCAGGTAAGTGGTCGCCAGTAGAGAACCTTCCCTCTCCATCGGCCGTCAGACCTGCGAGCCGCGTGACCAGACCACTGCCACTGGAGTGTAGCAATTCTTCGGGGTATGCCGGTTTATAAGACAAATCTACTAAAGTGGGGAGAAAAATAAAAAGCTTACTAGCTAAGTAGGTACGTAGTACTTTCAGTTGAGTCAGTGGCATCACTTTGACTTTGGCCAGAGGCAAATTCATGAGATAATGGTCCATTCTCAGTGTAAAGAAGTGCATCATCGACCCTTCTATACCTACTCTAGGCCGAGTCAGTTCGGGGTCCCGTGAATAGCCCGTGGCATATTGCCACCATATTATAGTTTCGCCACGGAGTTGAGTAGTTTTGTGTTGAGTTTTGTGTTTGTGACACCGTGACGACCCGTATTAACCGGGATAGGTACCTACCATTAGCGGCATTAGTCAAATATATGGTCTGTCACCCTAAGATTGAAAATCGTTTGCACGATATAAAATACATTGATAAGAAGTGATAGATCACCTTGTTTGGCTGACCGTACCCCCTTACCGTATGCATAGTCGGAATTACGAGTGACAATGTTCTAAGCTGTACCAACGACATTGAGCCTGGGTGACAAAGGAATATCTTGGCTGACTTTACCCAATCTAACGTCAGCGATTAAATTTGTGTTCAAAATGTTTCCTGGGCCGCCATAGAACTCTTTCACAGTAAATAATTTTATTAGCCTATGACAAAGCTTTACGAATGACGTAACTGTCACTGTGACTGTGACCAAGTCTGTTGTTGGCCTCGGATTCAAATGTGACGTCGTGTCCTGGGGCCTTACCATGTTGTCTTAATGCGATTCAGTTTCGACTCAGTTCAGGTTTTAGCTGTCATTTTTGGTATGGATCTGACAGCAAGCGAACCTAAACTGAAATGGAATGGAATGGCATCAAGATGTTATGGTAAGGTTGATATATCGGTTTCCGTTTTTTGTTGTGACGCGCCTGTGACTCATAAACAATTCATACATATAATATTTTTTGCATAGATTACGATGAGTCAGAACGGTGACGGTCCTAGTAAATATAGATAGTGCACGGAAATCTTCCACATCAAAACTCTATTAAAATTTAAATCCTACCTACTAATATGAGAAAGTTTGTGTGTGAGTGTGTAGGTATGTTTGTTCCTTCTTCACGCAGAAACGACTCGTCGGATTTGAATCAAATTTGTGACGGAGATAGCTGGTACCCTAGATCGAAACATAGGCTATTTTATTTCTAAAAATTGCATAATTCCCGCGGGATAGCGATAAACATGTCAATGGTCGTAACTGCCTACGTTGCGAACGTAAATTATTATTGACTAGCTGTTGCCCGCAACTTCGTCTACATAGAAGTCGTTTATCGCTATCCCGCGGGAAGACTATAATCTATATCGGATGGGTCCTACGTATAACGGCCAATCCATGAAAAAATTACAAAGTAAATGCTACCTTAAGTATAATCAAACATAATTTAAACTACCCTATCTAGAATGATTTAGATTAGCCCATATAGGTACGTTGGACCCATCGCTATATGTTCCAAATTTCATTCCGATCTGTGCAGCCGTTCTGGCGTGAAAGAGTAACAAACATCCAAACATACTCACAAACTTTCACATTTATAATATTAGTAGGATTTATAATATTAGTAGATAGGATTAGTAGGATTCTGCGCGGACGAAGTCGTGGGCAAAAGCTAGTATTCCATAATAACAACAAACGAAAATGGACACAGTTTTAATTAACATTTCTCAACACATCTCCCACTATCGAGGTCCCGCAGCAGGCCGGGAACGCACCAGCAGTTGCAGATGTAGTTGGGGTGCGCGGACGCATGGTGGCCCCCGCAAGACGGCTCGGGGCCCCCCTGCCGTTCGCGGCAGTCGGGGCCCGGGTTGTATTCGTTAGGGGGACAATCCGCCGACAGGAGGGGCTGTTGGGGATCTGAGATGTAAGAAACATGAATTAACAACAGATATAAATAAATAAATAAATAAATAACAAAAAGCATTCACTTTGCTACTCCGCTCTTCTCGTGCAGGATAGCCAAGATGTGCCAAAGCTTCGCACAGGCTTGGCTATCTTGCACGTGAGTGGCGGAGTAGCAAGGTAAATGTTTCTTGTTTATTGAAATGGGCTTCCGCAAAGTAACGCCTGATGCAATTAAAACCTGATGCTTGATGCAATTAATTAATCATTCTTTGAAGAGTAACGTGGGGATGTTGCCTATATAAATTGTACTATAACTTGTGAACTGTATTATTGCAATAAACGTCATTTTCATTTCTTTTAATACTTACCTAACTACGTCTACCTACGCCTTCCGCTCTTGAGGGCTTGGACTTATAGTTCCAACAACAGCTAGAGCAAGTTTCCTGGCGATGTTTTCCCTCCCTTGCACATAGTAAATTTTAATTTTTTTTTTTTAGTTTTGTTTTTTATTTTGTTAATTTCGAATTATTATTCCGTAAAATTCAGAGGTGGAAGCCCGCGGGTTTGAACCTACGACCCTAACACTAGGCTACTATGGCTTAGTAACAAACAAGTACCCACCCAATATTAAATTTATACCTACTGGGTAACTACTTCAAACGGCATTATAGTTTACTAATATAGTTGATTCTAAAAGAGAGGGAACGTATTTAAAATGCTTAAACTTGGCAAATATTTTTATATCAAATATAAATTAAACATCGACCGCCCCAAGTGGGCGCCTTCTAAGATCTGAACCCTTATCCCAGTCTTTTTTTTTACTTAAAACAACAAGGAAAGAGTTTGTACACTTACTTACATTAGGTACTGTCGTAATAAACTTTAAAAAATATTGACGCTTTTAATGACACAAATCTGTCTGCTCAATATGTTCACTAGCCCACTGTAGTACCCAGTTGTTTGCTTACAATTATTGAATTGTATAAAATAGCCAAACAAATCTACATTTAACAATCCTATGACATGAACACCTCGCAATACACAATTGCAACCAAAATAATCTAAACCAATTCATAATTCGTAAAAACTCACCTTCATTTCCTGACCGCGCCACGGCCATGTAAACCGCAAACACAAACAAAACAATACAGAACCTCATCGTAACAAACAACTGAATGACGATATTTCTCCTCCGTCCTATTAAATATGTGCTGAATCTATTAACGTAGAGCGTCTAACTCTTACGTAACTATAATCTCAAAGATCCTATTGCCTGGGCAATAGAATTCTTTTTTAAACTACTCGGAAGCTATTAGAATTGAAGTTAAGATAAAACATTGATTAACTAGGGATGACGCTGCTCTCGATAAGGTTATCACTTATATGGATTGGATCATTAGAATTGGTAGATTATCATTAGACTAGACCACAAACTACGCATTCGAATAGGTAAATACTCGGACGGCAGGTAAGTTATTATTTTCAATCAGAATTCTAGTTAGCTACCTCCTACAAACTTACACTGCTGTTTTTCGTTGATCGTATTTAGTTTTTGTTTCTTTCGAAATAATTTAAGATATTGGTACAATCAGCATTAGAAGTTGATTAACAGTTGAACTCAAAATGTGCTACACTCTCGCCAAGGTAAATCATTTTAACTGTACCTACCTAAATACAATAAATACAAAAGCGATCTTTTCCCTCAAGGGATCTCTACAAGTTCATCTCAGATCGTAGGTATACGTCCACTTTTGAACATAGGCCTCCCGCATCCGACACCACAAATGGTTAACTGGTAGAAATCCCTTATAGGGATAAGTTCGCCTTTGTGCATATATTTAAGGTATTTTTTGTGATTTGTCTCTGCTTCTTTATATTCGTACAATAAAGCATTTACTTACTTACAAAATAGCGGTCCTGAGCCGCCTCCATCCATCGACTTCCTGCGACCGGTACAATGTCGTCAGTCCACAGAGTAGGTGATCTTCCAACACTCCGGTTCGCATTGCATCGTGGTCGCCACGCGAGAGCCTTCAGGTAGGTACCTACATACCTACTCATCAGCGGTTACCAGTCAACAACCTTTAACTAGCTAACATTTTCTAAGTTGTATCGAAATTAGATAGCACGAATTAAAATTTCGGTTTTTTATGAGATAGGGTTGGAAAATGAGTTAAAGGTTACTCCCCAGTAAGTGAGCACCACCCATCGACACCACATTACACAACACCCATGATACGTACTGACAAGTTTTTTTTTTTTAATTTTCTACTTATTTTGCGCTCCGCTGACATGACAACGCTTGGATTAAACATTTATTTATAATTAATGCTTTTGCACTTTTTACAGAATTTTCAAACAATATTTAATTTTGGAGGGCCATTTTTGTCAATGTCAAGCGAGAAACACTTTCAAAACATATCAGCTATTCTACAGTAAGGAAAAATTACCAATCAAGCAGTAATAGTTAACCAATATTTTTTTAAATATTGAAATGTTTATAGAGCAAATTTTTATGGAAATAGAAATGCCTACATATACATTTAGCCAACAGCAAAGCAGCTAGTTTAGTTCATAATGGGAAAGCCTTTTTAGACTGGAGTTTATCCATAGATTAGATTCGATTTCTTCTTTAGCATGTAAACACCCATCGTTGGGCATACGCCTCTTCAATCAGTCTCCATCCCGAACGGTTGTCCGTTTCCCTCTTCCAGACTGGTCCTGCTGTCTCCCTTATGTCATCGGACCATCGGGCAGGTGGTCTGCTTACACTTCTTCTAAAATAACTAAAACTAAGGTCTTCCTACTCTTACTCTACGTTTGCTAGGCATGTGCGATTCCTATAGCTCTGATTTAGTGTTGAAAGAATAATTCTGTAGTGTCGTTACATTGCCAGGCCGTATTGCGAACTGGTTAGAAGTCATCAAACCAGTGCCATAATCTGTTGCAACTGGCAGGATTTTTCTTAAAAATCTAAGGGCTTGTATCACCACTCTCTGTTACTACGAAACAGACAGAGACGTCATCATAGATAACTGACACTTAAGATAACTGGAACTTAACAGAGGGTGGTGAAACAGGCCGTTAATCGGCTTGGAAGTTAAGAATGGAAACAATAAAATTAAACCTTAAACATATTTATTTACATACTAATAAAGACATGATACATGTAATGTAATATTACATATGTATGTATGTAATATTACATTACACATACTAATATTATGGTACATTTGTAGCCTTATTGACTATTTTTCCGCAATTGAGCCCATGGATCCTCAAGCATTGAAGGATGAAGATATGCATCAATGTTGTTTCTGTTGTCTCTGGTGAAACTACTGTTGCTGTCGCTCTGAAATAGAATATCATAGAAATGTTTATCACAACAATCAAAATAATGTTAGTGTCCTATTTTGTGTCACAATGGAACCACTACAAACAGGCTTTATGTAAAATTGATCCCATACTTTTTAAGGATGTTTAGTGGTGTGAAATGAGCCTTATTTCAGCAAGTGACTCAAGTAAGGGCAAAACTTGTGACTCAAAAAAAACTGATTGGATAAAATTAATTTGTATCTTTTTAAAGCTGTATAACACATTCAGCCCCAAGAATATCACAGTTGTGTTTTCTGTTCATAGGCAATTTTTGCAAGGATGTGTTTTGACTAGAATGTTGATCGTGTATTAGGTTTTCTATTAACAGCCTGGTGTAGAAACAAAACACCATTTCCATCCCTGAAGTTCCTTGCATAATAATAATATTAGAGCTCAGCCTCACTGGGACGCCATGGCAACCATAGCCTTACAAATTCATATAGAAATGGATCGGCGACTTTGCGACGTCTGATTTGTATACGATTGATAGCTTACGATGTCGCCGTAGAGTCCTGGTGAGGCAAGGCTCTTAGCTAGTAATTCTGCGTGAAGACAACTATTATATTTCCTGCTAAGTATACTTACACCATAGCTGCTGTTCCTCTGAGAATTATTTCCCCAGCGGTTATTGTATCCGTTCCCTCTCCCGTTGCTGTTTTGGTATCTATTATTTTGAAATCTCATCTGCTGTCGGTTTTGCCTTCTTTCTTGCCATTTGCCCTGCATAGGCGTGCTTTGATTGAAAGGAATGAAGTCGTCAGACATGATAGTAAAAAGCAAATAAGTTATTTGTATCAAGTGGACGAACTAGAAAATGATACGGTATTTTCTTTGGTTTGAGTTATCAACTTATCACAACACAGACCACGACACTACCAGATACCCCGTACATTTAACTTCATGTTTAAACGAATAATTAACTATTATAATAGTAATGAATGGTAATTTAGCAAATATTGTTAATGACTGACATTAGCAAACAGGTCGAAAATTAACACGTTAATTATTGTTGTTGCTAAAAAGAACACACAAACTAAAATGACTGCGGGCGGGTTGGGGGCAGCGGGTGCTGTGCCACAGACTAATCATGACATGTCACTCAAATGGGGCAACATACAGACACAAAGTAACTTTTATGTCTGTGTGTTGGTACAAGCAAGAACTGAAAAAGTCAAAACAAACAGCTGATTTATAAAAAAATGTGCTTAATTAAATTTCACTATTATAGAAATTTAATATCAAAAAATATATACGTTTAGGTGTAAGCTGCCTATCGATTTGTTTGAAATTGGTTAAAAATACAGGGTAGGCTACAAATAAAAATTTAAAATCGTGAATAAGCACCATTTAGCGTTTTACTGAAAAAATAGAAAGTTCTAAGGTATAATTTGATGGTTCTAATACAAGCAATCAGACATGGATAACATTCTTTATAAGAGACTTAGAGCTCTATAACATTAAGAAGTTGGTAGTCAGTGTTGCACTATTTTATCACTGGAATCTTTCTTTCCTTCCATGGTAGAAAAATTATGCTTAATCTGTGATTCTGTGATTATTCGAGGTATCTGATAAAACTCTCATGTTGCTGCGATCATTGTTTTACCGATTATCGAATTAAATCAAAGACAACCATTCCTATTGTACTTGAATGGTAGCACTAGTTCAGCAGTTGTCAAAGTTATTAGTCGATTGGATTGTCTTTCTCTTAGGCATATAAATCGTTTTTGTGTTTTATTATTCTTGATGAAACAATAATCTAGTTACGATGTTGTTGTGAATGTCACGTACACGTTTAGTGTAAGCTTGGGACACAGCAAGATGTGGGTGCCCACAAAGTCTCCAAAATTAGCAGTTGGTAAGTGAGACCTTTTATGTATTCAGTCGGCAATATAATACATCCTGTCCGGAATTGCAGCGGAAACGTAAAAAATATGTGCGTAATGTTAATGTTTATAACAATGGATTGCCTCTCCCTGATTTACTTAATTTTCATATAGCCACAAGAACAGCGTGATATTAGTTTAAAATATTTTAAAATGTTCTAAAGTGTTAAGTATGAACCTAAATAATTTGTTTATTGTATATGATATAGTACGTAGGTTTAGAGTCCTTCGCTTCCTGTTGTATTTTTATATTAGGTCACTGAACTTTCAAGATCAACAGTGAGAATAAATGTCTTTATGAGTGGAAATATTTTCTCTTTTCAACTTTCTTGAAATACTTCTTGTAGTTATATAATATGCTTTCATAGGTTTCTAATCGTGCTTTCTGTTGTTCTATCAAACAACTTGAAATTTTATGCATGATTCTTGAATTAAATAAAAGAAAATTCCTCCTCCTCACCCCTGGCTTACAATGTGTATTTTTTTAACCATTTATTTAGCTTGCGATGTTTGGTGAAATTTATTTTTACGATTATTTTTCAATATAAAAATTCAATTCTCTTACAGCTGTCTACAACTGGAAAGGAGATGTACGGTCCGGGCTCCCCTTGGAAATTGGGGAGACTGTACAAATATTAGAGGAACATTCAGGTAAAAATTATTATACTTATTAAGTATTAAAAAAAAATTGTTGAACTTTTGTGTAATTTTATATGAAATATAATATAATGTCAGATGTGGCTGTCAACTTGAAAGTTCAAATCAAGTCATATTTTCATGTGATAGGATGTTGGTAGAAAAGTAAGACCACATATTTGACCGACTATACTTATGTCAACTAGACCTCTCAATACTAATCTTATCTAGACATTTTGTCCGAGACTTGGTTTTGGATTGGTTTAAACCGTTAGTTCATGATTACCATATCTCTTTCAGGATGGTGTCGAGGCTTCAGTACCAAAGACCGGTCTGCTTGGGGTATTTTCCCCCTGTGTGTGGTTTCTGTTCGGCCTTGCACCGTCAAAGGGTCAGGACCAACTGCCATTGCTGAGCTGAAAGACGATCCCTTAGTCCGGGAAATTGCCTGTGTGCTAAGAGAATGGGCCCGACTATGGAAGAAACTTTATGTGGTGAATATAAAAACACTGGTTTTCTTAGTAATAGCCATTCAAAAAATGTCTGTTCTGAAAAGTTTAGTTTGTGTTTTTGTCAAGTCTATACAATTGATGCAGGAGGGGAGGGAAGTGAATACAGTTGGGTAAAATTAAATGCCTTATGCATAAAGCATACTCTAAGCCTACATTAGACTAAAGATCAATGAAATGAAATTAATTCTTGATAACTGGCATTACAAGTTACATCATTATCCTTTCGTATGCTTAGTGACGGAGCCGGGCCAAGATTCAAAGCTTAATAATTTTTTTAAATCTCTGCTGTTGAATGCAACTTGAACACAGGTTTTTTTCCCAGTTGACTTTAACTAACAATCAAACACAAACCAAAACATTTTTGGTGCCATGTGAATTATTATGACAGTTCAAACAAAAATGAAAACTTTAAAACTCAAGTTTGAAGATGATTGTCTTTTAGGCGAAATAAGTAGCTAGAGTTGAAATGTATAATTCATTCATGACCCAAGTGTGGTAATTATGGAAGCCAGAGATGAACAAAAGGCAATGACTTGCTATATTAGCATATTCTAATGACATGTTTGCTCTTTTGAAACATGCCTTCAAAATTACCATGACGCTCATTCATGGTTTAGCTAGACGTTTCATATGTTTTACAAAATTGTGTCCGAAAGAAATTGAAATTGTAAATATTTTGGTATTTTATTACGGTTCATCCTTAATATTTCACACACATGTGCCATTTGAATCCGTTTTCTTGCTATATTTTATGTTTAGGATTTTTGCTTTGTGTTGTCTGGATAACAGTTTGTACTGTAATTATTTGGTCTCTTTGTTGCTTTAGATAAAATAATGAGTCACAGAAATAATATTTACTTAGGTATGTAACTGAACGTAATTGTTTGTCTTAGTTAGACCACTAGTTAACTCCATGCTATAAAAGTTCAGTTGTACCATTGTAGATGGCGTTGCAAGTAACTATGTAACAGTTTTGCACATTCATGAAATAAATAAGCTTTACTTGTTGGTCTTATTTTGCATAACTTTCACGGGTTTGAAACTTCATTACGACTTCGTGTCGAATTGAGGCCGAACTTTTCCTTTACTTATTATAATAATGTACAGTTTGTGAGCTCTTAGAATGCCTTGAGGGTTTGTCTTGCTGTCTCACACACTCTTATGGGATTGATACTTGAATCGGCCGAGTGAGTGAGACAGCAAGACAAACCTAAATGGCATTCTACAAGCTCACAGACTAAACTTTCGACGATACCTACGTTTCTTTCATATTAGTTAGCGAAAAACGGACTTCAAGTTCACTACATACTATAAAACAAAGTGGCTCCCTGCTGTCGGTCTGTCCCTATGTAAGCTTAGATCTTTAAGTCGACGCAACGGAAGTGATTCAAAAAGAAGGTTTAAATGTATATAACATACATGTAAAATAATTATATAGTACCTCGCCATGTTATCACATTTTATGCCTTTTAAGAACTGGGCCCGAATGGGTTAGAATTATCGCCTAAGCAGTGGGACGTATACAGGCTCGTCGTATTGTCTGGATCGTTCGTGCGTGTTCCTACGAAAAGTCATGCGATGTGCGATTGGCTTTTTTTCATTTTTGATTTTCCAATAATCTGTTGATGTTTTCACCAGGAACGCGAGACGTACCGGTTCAGTGCGGTTGCGAAGGTGATGCGAGAGCTTCTGAGCGGCCGGCGCGCCCTCCTAGCCGGTACCTTGACCCAAGACCAAACAAGGGCGCTCCGGCTCAAACTCGTCGCTAAACTCGACTGGGGGAACCGGTAAGTCACTTTACAGCACTGTTGAAGTATGCAACTTGCAGGAAGGTTTAGTCGCACATAGAAATGCTTAAACGATCATTAGAAGATAGCGGAGCTGACAAATGGTGCATAGAATTTGTTTGACAACACAGTTGCCCGTCGCTACTTATATTAGTCGCTTACCTTTACGCACAGAAACCACTGTCCATAGCGCCAAAAAACAAAAGCGCATCAGCAGTATACAAGTATACAGTGACGGGCTGAAATGGAATGTCAGAGATTCTTCCTACATCAAATTATGAACGCTGGGACTATCAGTAGTCACTACTTCATTGTATCCGGTCGGCAGCCATTAGGTACTTATTAGAAATATTATCCACGTTATTGGTCGTATGTATAGGTGCAATTAGTCAATTGTATCCGGTTCATCTAATTGCCCTATTGGACTTTAAATGTTAATTTAATAAGAAAACAAATAAGTTTAGGCCTGATATGATTACGGTTGTATACGCCGGTGACTATGTTATGCCGTCGTTTTCGACCTATTTGTCGGTGTGAAAATATTTAATGGGGAAAGGAAGGAGGGAGGTTAGAAAGAAGGGAAGTATATTCTACTATTTCTACTTCATCTCTGATTCAGGTTGTTGATATCCGACAAGGAAAGGTCTGATGGATTCCTAGTTGTATCGACTTTTGTCACGTTCCCTTGTGATCAAAATCTAATTGCTTGGGTGTATGTTGGTGTTATTTACTCGGTGGTGGTTAGTTGATTACTTTAAAAAATAAAACTTTTTAAAACTTTTCATTCGTTTATTTCCAAGAAAATATAACCAAAACTACATAAAAACTACGCGAATTGCATACACAAATTCACAGTAGCAGTCTTTCTTACATTATTGTACGTAATCGTCGGCTACAGAGATATTTATCATAGGAAAGTTGTAGCTTTAATAAAAACGAAATGTCTTTGTATAGTAAATATAACATGATATAGTTAATGTCACAGGCATACTGCTAGAACTGACATAGCAACGTCTTGCTACTTATGCTACAATTACGTAAAATACAGTGGAGATGCAGGAAGTATATTAAATTAATCGTTTTCATATCTTATCCTTAAGAATATGGCTAAAATGACTGAAAATAAAATTACCTAAAACTAAGTATATCATTTGCATAAACAATCGAGATATTGAAAGGAAAAATTGGTCCATAAAGTTTGTAGGAAATCTGAAAATGCAAATCTGCTGTTCCGATTTCAACCGAAAGGCAACAAGTATTTGTTGCGATGGCACAATATTTCGAGTAACTTATTCGAGTACAAAAATATTCTCTACAGATTTAGTACCTTATAATTTGCACCGAAATCCTACCACTTAGTATTTAATTTGTACCTACTACTAGTAAAATGCTTAAATTTCATGCTGGTGATATGTGTATTCGTCTTTTTGATTAATTTGTAGTCTTGAATTTGAGTATCTAGTCGCATAATGTTAGCAGCAAAATGCAGAATTACTAAAGTAATAAGCAATTAGAAAAAAAAGCCTATAAATACAGATTTACGTCTAATGCGTGTGCTGTTCGAGCTCAAAGGCGTACCTACAAGCGATCGTTCAAGAAATTAATGTAAGTCCACTTAATATACCAGTGAACTTAGGAATTAATGTGTACAAAACATAAGCAGTTATTTTGATATCGCTTTCACTGATTTTATCTAGGCCACCCTGTAAGACACCGTCCCTGCGTTCTATTGTAAAAAGCTTATTGCTAATTAAAAAGCAAGCTACAAAATGTTATTTGTTTACAACGGTTTTTGTTAATTTAACTGTAAAACTAAATTGAGACTCAAAAATATCGAAATAAACGGATCACTCGCTCCTTGATGTGGCTTTCTTAGTTGGGAGTCTATATCAAGGAAAAACCATGAAGTAATTCGTATCGTGTAGTACAAAACCCAACTGGCTATTCGTGAGTGCTTCATCTAGTTCAATTAACTGGTTTGTATTTTGTTTCCTATCTACGTTAATTACTTCAAAAAGTAATTTTCATTTACTCTCTTCTATATGTAGATTATCTTAGTGTTAGTTCACAAAACAGACAAAAGATCAAAATAACGACTCTTACTCGACAGTCTCACCAATTACAATATCGTAACAATTAAAATCACTCCTTAAAAATCTATCCATTCACACTATAAATTTCAATTTATTAACTATTTTATTCACAAACTTTCAACGAACATTTTTGAAAAAATATTTTTTTTACACTTATTCATTTCATTGAGACCGAAATTTAAAGCTCGAGCTTAGAAAAAGGCAAACTGAGGCTTAGTTCTTACCATGCATAGTCGATATTTTCATTAGTATTTTATATTCTAATAAAAAAGGAATGTCATGAACCGTCTATTTTCGCAAACTGGAATACCTTACTATATAAAAACTCCCTTTCGTCAAACAATAGAAAAAGATAAAAGTAATACACATATAATTTGAATGCCTCCTCAATCAAGATAATTCTATCCGTCACTGTTTGTCTTATTCTTTTGTCTTAACAGACGCAAAACCTGCCTACTGCTAGTCAACTAGTCAAAAATTGTGTACTACTTTAGTGTTTTATAGCTTACGTCTCTGTTTCCTTTGAGAACTTGTCTATATTAGGATATATGGGTGCCATTTCGATGGTCGACGGGGCCGAAGGTGGGTTGGAGCCGAGGTGGAGTCTCCGGGATAGCTCATCCAGGACTTCGCCGAATACGCGCATTGACATGTTCTGGCCAAGCAGGTGGAGCAGTAGGAAGTCACCCACCTGTTGGGAAAATAATGTATGAAATGTCAGCCCAACCATGCTTTCGTTGATAACATAAAGAAAGAAAGAAAGAAAACATTTATTCGTGATATATGTATAGTGACTGGGTTACAAAAACAAAAAGAGTGAAAAAAAAAACAAAAAAAAATCAGTACATACATCACGAAATGGTCCTATCTCAGCATAATGCTGGCCTTGCAGCCAGCGCTGGTCTTCCGATGGGACCATCAAGTGCTAACTAAGCACATACATATTAAAAAAATACATACGTATATTAAAAATGTGAAACCGGCATTATAACCTTTAGCCTGGCTGCATGGGCAATAATTCCTTTACTCATCCCACAAGGGATGAATTTTAAACGAGTAAAAAAATTGTTGACTTGAGATGATGATAATGAAAATTAGTTGTCCATTTTTCAAAAGAAGGACAGTGATTTCTAGAACGTAAACTAGTCTGTAAATAATAACTGAATCTTTGGAGCCGTACCTGTGTTTTCCTAACGAGGGCCTCGACTCCCTTTGGCGTTCCGAATCGGAATCTTCGCTTCAGGATCTGTTCGCGAGTGCTCGGCAAGAGGATCACGGCCGCTGAGTACAGAAGCGCCAGGCCTGACACCACTGATAAGATTATGAACCTGGAATACAAAACAAAATATAAGCTCCCGTCTGAACACCTGATGCTAGGTAGGGTTACACATTGTCATGTGTTGTTACGGCAGATTTCCTAAGAAATTGCTTGTATATGTATGTTTTGATTTGGCTCTTTTCTTGCGACAGTGTGTTTCCTTAATAATTATTTTCTATCAACAATGCACTTTGTCTAAATATCCAATAATCATTGAGTGGTTAAAATTAGTTACGTTATCGTCTTGACGATACGAATCTCACAAATCACAAAAACAAAATTAGAACTCTAATAAATAAGAAGGTTTTCTATTTAATGTCAGGTAGAAAGGTACTCACCAGAACCACAGGAATATGAATATCTTTTCATTGAGGATGTTCAAAGCGAGAACGCAAAGCGAGTCGTGGGTCTGGATCGACCCAGAAGCACCGTATTTGTGGAATGTGCACTTCGTCAATCTCGGGAAGACTTCAATCTGTGAAAAGGCACGTCCATAATGAAGGTAATGAAATGACAATAACAAAATCCTTGACCAAACTGTTGAAACTGTGTCAGTAGTCTTAAATGATTAGAAGTGTAACACGAGGTAATTTGTACTTGACTATTGCACTGGTAAAATATTAGTTGACGTACCATGGGGTCTGTTCGCTGTTCCTGGTTCATGTTGGAGAACTTAATCACTTCGGATCCGTAAGTCAAGAAAGCGCCATTCAGGAATCTATCTAGGAAGAAGATGTTGCCGACCTGGAAATTATAAATTTTAACATTAAAAAAGTTTACACAAGTTAGAACTGAATACTGTTATCTTTGCTAGATGTATCTTGATATTGATAGTTCAGGTTGTTCTTAAATACTACCAGTGATATTTATACAGTAAAAGTTAAAGTGTAGTGTGTTTATGAAGATTTATACTTACAACATTGACAAAGTTCAAGGCTTCGCAAAAGAAATATCCGAAGGAATAGGTGTTGTGCATATTCATCGTGTCAATGAGGTATTCGACGAGTCGGTTCTGAAATCAAACGAAGATAGATAACTTTAGCAAACATGAAGATAAATCCAATTTTGTTTAAGAATAGAAATACAATGATGGTTATGCTTTGTTGATAAAACGTAAACTAGTTTCGGAATGGGGACAATGTCAGTGCACAATCTTTATTGTAGTAAATGAATTAGTTTAGTTTTCTCAAGCATTTGGCGGCGGCATTGAGATTTGACAGAATAACAAATTGTTTAAATAACCTTGGGCCACGATTCCCTCGGTAGGCTTTACCACATGATGCATTAAATAGAAGTTATTTCTGATAAAGATTTTAAGTATTTATTAGTTGACATTTGTTATGTAGGTATCAAGTTGGTTTATTAACCTGTCGTTTGTTTCTGCCGTCGGAGATGCTGGCCACAGCCCCGCGGATCCCGTCCGAGATCATGCGGACCTTACCCTCTTCCCAGTTCTTCCAGACCCAGTGAGGAATGTAGAAGAGCACGCCCTGCAAATTTACAATCAAATGAATCACTCAATGTATCGTAAACTAAGTCGTCGCACACACGATAGACAGTCATGTTTACAAATATCAGTCATTAGGTTTCTGTTGGATAGTCATAATTTAAGTTGCTAATAATGGTTTACGTTTGCCCTCTGTTTTATCTTACGGCGTCATACTCAAATAAGGGAACGGCCTCACGATAACTTCGTCATTTAAGTCTTAAACAACGTCAATATACCGCCACCTATAGTAAAAATAGGTTTGCTGAGCGTGAGCAATTTACCAACAATATTACTCTTAGTATGACATGCTATATCCCCGTATAACTAAATGGACCATTATACCGACAGTGTTCGTGTAAAACATTGTCTAAGGTGGCAAAAAGTGTTCGATCTTACCTGGAAAAACAGCATGAACGGAACCCACTGATAGTATGAGTGTATGCGTTTCTCTTCTTGGCCTTCGTTGCCGAGGTGCGAGATGCTGGGATGAGCGGCGTGCATAGCCGGATTGAAGGGCAGGGTAAAGGTGTACGTTATCCAGCAGAAGTTGTTTATCACGTGCTGTGGTACCGATCCATCGGTGATGCAGGAGATCGGGTCACCTGGAACAAATACAACAACATTTAGTGTATAGTTTACAAATAGGCGAAGAGCTTGTACAATTGCTTTTTTGGAAAGTATGTGTTGAGGCATAGGCACTTTTACAAGCTTGTATTTTTTTCATAAACATCTTCTAAAGGATACGTTTCTATACAGTTGGCAATTAATGATAAATCATGGGCGACAAAATAATTACTCTGTACAAGCTTCCAGACCTGTTGTCTTGTGAAGATTAAGCCGTTTAGGAGTTTAATTACATAATATGTGTCGCCGGAGGAGTACTCGTAATACCAGTTCACAAAGGTCAGCCTAGACTCAACGAATACTCATGGCCGCAGGCATTCGCTGGATAAATGGGACAGTAGAAGTCTCCAAATGGAAGTGCCTAAGTACCTGCTGATTTACATTCCACGAGAGTGGTTGTGAAGCGGTAAATTTACAGATGGAAGTTATGCCTACCTTTTAAGGATAGGCGCGAATGAATAATGCAGCGGTGGACTAAATTTTGACCATAGTCTGAAAGCTAACCATCTTGCTATGAACAGGCTGCCCTTAATTTAAGGAAGTTCGAGAAAATCGCTGAGTATTTTAATTTAAAATATTTAGTTCCTCGAACATTTAAAATCATTCATGGCCTTCTGTAGTCGTTAGAACTGTTTGCAATAGCTGTTATGTCCTTAACATTGCACCGTGTTCAGCGGATGGCACTAATATCGGCAGTAGAGGCACTGCAGCTGCCCCTGCATCAATTGGCGGCCGTGACTCGATCACCTTGCCCGCCGTTGGGGTTACCATTGTATTAATAGCGTGAACGTCTATGTATAAATAGTAGGTTCACACGTGCATTGTAGTGATATTAATCAATCAAGCGGAAGGGCAATGCTTAAGAATATGAAGTTGTGCTTCTTGAGCCCAGCAATTTGTTTGACGATTTTTACTCGTTCTATTGAGAATCTTGTACAGCGGGCAATTTTGAATGTATCCGTTTTCCTAGTACAAATATTTAGAAGGATTTATGAGAATCCAATTTATTATACGTATTATCAAGTATTGTATTGTTTTTCTGCTGACGTTTCCTATTAAAATCACAACATGAGGCACTAATTAGTGCTCGCTTCAGAATATATGTATATATAGATAGAGGTTTCAGTTTTCCTGGAATGGTGCCGAGTTGCGTTAACGTTAAATGTGACTTCAAGTAAATTATAAATGGGCGCATCGTGTGCGTTCCTTCGCTTTGCCTTCTGGCGATTAGCGATAAGTCTGGGCCGTTGGTTAATCACTTCAAAAATGTTTACTAATCGGTGTATCTGACGCTCCTTTGGTTACTTTCTACACGTGATGCTTTGTTACAGTCATTTTACTTCCCGGTATAAAACTCTGCGGGGGTATTGAAGGTACGAAGTACGAACACGTGTTTCGACACAATGAGCGTAGAGAAAGCGGCTTATAAGTTTATAATGCTCAAGTTAAATGAGCTTCGACGTTGTTCGTTGTTAATACGCCATCAGCGTGAATCACAGCATATGGGTCTGCCGCGTTTACCGTTCGACCCAAATGCCATGCAACTAAAATAAGGAAAATAATAACCCAAAGATCATTCCCACTGTCTTACTCCTAAGTAACGTTATAGCATGACTCACTAATAACAGCCTAGGTGTGAATTTGACTGACTTGACTCGCGTTGATTGAGCAATGACTATCATTTAGGGCATTAGTTAGAGCATTTATCATCAGCGCTCGCTATTTATTATCCAGCCTTTGCCGACTGCGGTGTTACGCCGAATAATGCGATGACTTTAAATCATTGAGAGATAATGGCTGTGTTGTTTGAAGTTTACTTTGGCTTAGTTTATAATTTCTTTAAATCTTTATTTAGTTAAAAGGGCTTTTGTCAGACAGTGGCGATAGTTTATATTTTAGAATCTTGTTTAACAATAAGTTACCTACTGATGTAGTTTTGTGAGACACGTTTACCCAAATTTTGATTGGTTCAATGTAAGAATTTTCAATGAAATTCTTTAAATTCTATCATGGCTCGAGGGTCGCTAAAATAATGTTACTTTTAGGAAAAAAATGCTTATAGGTGTACAGTAGGTACAGTAACTACATGAGTAAAATGATTAAAATTCAATGAACTGCACACACCATGTGTGCCTTATGTATTTATTTGCTGGCTTAAACCTAATCGAATACAATAATTAAGTAGGTGTCAATTTTAAAGTGATTATTACTACTTACAACTAGATTATTTTGTTGAGTTAACCTCAATTGATCGTAAATGTTTAGAGCTATTTTAGATTAATTTAATCATTAAAATTTATTGAGAACTTTGACCCCTCTAAAATATCTATCTATATACCTATGTATATAAAAATGAATTTGCTGTTCGTTTGTGTCGCTAAAGCTCGAGAATGGCTGTACCTATCGATTTGAATAATTTTGGTTTTTAAACATTTGTGCAAGCCCAGGAAAGGTTTAAGCTGTGAGCTAGTATGGTAAAATTTATATTTGGCCAGTACCTGACAAAGACAAATGTCGAAGTGAGAAATAAAAGAAAAAAATGTTAAGTTAACAAAAGCTTAACAATATCCGGGTACGGGTTGGGTTTTTACACATCTGCATTATGCATATTGCAAAGCTTGTAAAAGAAATATGGACAATCGACCCTTTAAGCTGAATCGAATCCTAGCCTAAAAACGCCGGATACAGCTTGATGAAGAAGATGTATGCGTTCGTTATGAAGATGTTTGAAAGAGATTAAAGAGTATTAAACAGTGACCGACGTCTGTCAAAGATAAACCTGATTTATAATAAAGACATGGACAACATCATTTTCGTCCTGTATTGTTTCCGTTTATTATCAGAAGCTGCACAATTTAACGGCCCGTAAAGTGTACACCTAGTGAAATCAATTCAGGTTATTCTTGTTATGGTAATCATAGTCTGCCGTTTGTGTAGGTAATAATGTGAGAAGCGAGATAAGGGCGCCGTAGGTGACCATTTGCAGGTGTAGCTGCAGGCGTGCTGTTACTAGGTCATGGCAACTTTGCTGCGTATGATATTTATTGACGGCTTTATAGATGACTTGTGAATAGGTACTTGTGCTATTGGCTGAGGTAAGGCGAGTGGAAATATTACGACATACATGGAGTATAAAGTTTGTTCACAGGCGAACGTAAAGTTAGCGGAGATTTCAAGAGTTAAAGGTTTTAACTTGTAATGAAACTTTGTTATTTCTTTGTTTTTTCACGTTGTATTGAATGTTAAAGGGAAAGAATTACGTAGACGTGCAGGGTTTACAGTGAATGAAACTGAATCGCGTAACACTGGAACCTTATCACTGCAAATGTCATAATGACTTACCATACACGTGCCAAAGAAATTATTACGAAATTGTAAGAGCAAAGGTTCTACAGAGGTGCGTCATTAAGTTTCTTTGACCGTACATTACTATCGCATTCGTGAGGTATTCAGTCTGTCGGTCTAACTGTTAGGCAGTTGACTTACCACTGATTAGGAAACGACCAACTATCGACTATTTTCTCACTCAGAAACTGAAACGTGCAAGGTTTTAGATTTTACAAGATCCTCAGAGCTTATTCTTAAGTTGATTATAATTGTTAGGTAGGTGAATGCATAGGCACCTCCACGTTTCAAGTTTTACTTACATTTTATATTATTAAAATATTATTAAACAAGGATAGTATAGTATCGTCTTGAAAATGTTCGGAATTGGATGGCATCGTTTTGAGACGAAGGAAAACCCATGACTATATAACGTGAAGTTTACCCTATAAAAGGAAGTACTTAGACAAGTAGCGAGGAAATATTTTAATGAGAACTTAATTAATATTCGCCTCCTAAGTATTGTTTACGTATAAATTAAATATGAAATATCTACGTTGCGCTCGAATTATTCAGGTCGTGAGGTGAACAATGGATCAGCCAGTTGTTATTGTTGAACGTTGCAACATCTGCTTTGTCAGATTTTGATGAAAATCGGAACATTGTTTTTATTTTTACCAAATTCTCAGGGTTCTAGTATGACGTATTTCTGTGTATTATGTTGTCATCATACTTGGATTAATACGATAGGTGCAGAGTTTTTTATTTTGTTAAACTACTTGAGTACAAGCCTCCTCCGTCGTACCAAACTTTGTAAGTAAAAAACTAGTTTACAATGGAAAGTAATAGTAATAGCAATACAAAAATAGCTTTTAAATAAGTGTTTTTGCTGGTGGTACCTGATTATTATGTTATCATCGGAGCTACTAATCAAGTTAATACGACTAATTGGGAGTAGGGCAAAAGTAACATGCAATAATGCAATATTAAAACGGATAACATATGAAAACTGTAATTTTATTAATATTTTTTATTCCCTTTTCATTTCATTCTAATTTATTATAGACTTCATTATTGATATCGGTCTCAAAAGGTTTCATAATGTTTGTTTGTGTTGCATGATACTGTTTGTGCTTGACATTAAGTAATTAACTATTTAATTACAAATGAAATTAAGTTAAACTTGTAAACATTACCAAGCTATGTTGTCACGTCATGACAACAAAGTATGTATAGGTACTTCTTTCGTGCAATTGTATGTCGAAGTTACCTTGGACTGGGTCAAATTAAATTAGGCGTATTTATTAATTTAGGTACGCCTCTATGTGTTTCTAGTTCCCATAAAGCCTTCATAGCAACGGCTGACGCATGTGATATCTTTGTGATTGACACCTGGGGAGCAAATGTGCTTATTTATCACATAACATACCCCGTGTGTTATGACGAGTGATCACGAACTATAACGTTATATGGCTTCAGTGTCGCTAAACATGCAGTTAGCAACTAGACAGTGCTGTCTGTGCAATTTGCAGAGTATAAACAATGAAACAGTTCTTAGGCGGTGTCCGAGTGACTTGATAGATATGGTCATGCTGATAGATGAACAAGTAGGATAGTTCTTTGATTTCATTGGTTAGGTGTGTCAGTAACCTTCCTACTCCGCAATGTCTGTGCGAAACGTGTGAATGTCTTCATGCAAAAAATGCAGAGTGCACATGTTGCCTTTCTTTCTTGTGTTTGTGCTGAGGTAAAGTTAGAGTTAAACGGAACGTTCAAAACTAAATGTCTCTAAATAAGGCGGTTATTTATATAATTAGCGTAGATAATAAGAGTTGTTAGTTCAATTAGCTGACACTTGATGATAATTGCGTAAGAACTGTGACCATTGTAAATGGCGGGCCTAATTCTATTTTTTTTTAAATTGAGCTATCAATTTGAAGGTAGGTACGTAACAAAATTGGGCGAGAATTAAAAAGTTACACACCATTAAAGTTGCGTTAGTAAGGTAATTAAAATTCGCTAACTTTTCCATTTTGACATGAAAATTCACAATGGAAAAAGTTAACGAATTTTAACTAGATACCTTACTAACGCAACTTTAACGGTAGGTACTTACCTACAGACACTTTTTGCTTCTTAACCAATTATTTTTAAGCTACTTCATGTCTAATTATAGAAATTAGAAATAGTTATGTTAGACCTATACATAGCTACAACATACAGTCGTACCTTGGAATCTCAGCGTCGCATAATCATACATGTTACAGAAAGTCTGAACTAAGATAATAATAATTTTTGTTGACTGTATATTGCATTGTCAATTGTTATACATCTTACATAACGTATGCTAAATTTCAAGCCAAAAATTGGGTCAAATTCGACTTACAAAGTAAAGATTTATTAGGACTCAAAAAAGAAATATTAAAGAGAGTGAGTTACTCTTAGCCAATATGGTCTACATCGAAGTAATCGAAACCGAGCAAGAGCATAACTTATACAATGATAATATGTAAGTATATTTCATAAGTGGCGATTACAAGTTCTGTTTACATCGGCAGCAAGTTAAATGAGGGGCACGCGATAACGCGAACATAAACATGGCTTCGTGTCGGTTTGCTTTGGTTCCCACTTGACGCTGATTCGCTGCTAACTCGTGAGATGAACCACTAATTATTAGTAGAGCTACTGATATTTCAAGTACTTGATTAACTTGCTTGGACTTAAGTGTTCCCATAGGCAGATGCAATAATTTTCAAAGTATACTCTTCAGATATACCTATACGGGTTGGAATAATTGTAATTCACATTCAAAGTATTATTTTTACAGTATTATTGCTTTAGGTATTGGTGATTTGTCGTTAGGGAAACCGCGTGAGTAAACTTTGATTTGGAACGCTTAACACGGATTTTTAGCTCATTCTTCCCTTTACGTAGGCTATTCGGTTACCTGTTCGGTTTCCCCGAGTTACCAGTAGGCAAATCAAAACTTGTAGTTGAAACAATTTACTACAATTATGCGCAATACATAGTTACGTCCGACATTTACAAACAATGAAATTGATAGTATCATTAATATGAATGAATTCATAATTGACTGATGACGATGTTTTTTACTCACGCGGAATGATCGTTTATTATTATATTCTTCAGTAAATTGCTTAACACCGCTGATTTAGTTGGTTGATAAAGCAGTCATTTCTAAACAATGACACTTGCTTGCTACCCGAGACGGTGTATGACAAATCTTTAACTAGATGCAAGAAGTTCACTGACCCGATTCGCCTCAGTGGCTCGAAATGCAAGCATCGTACGTATGTATTGGAACGGCTGTGTTTTGTTTGTACAAACGATTTGTTGATGACGTATCAATTTGGGTAAGCGTTACTGTTACGTATATTTCCGCGCCACTACTGAACGATGACCTGAAAATGACTCACATGTTACAGCGTCGAGGACTAACTGTTATCTTGTAATGTACGGGATTCTTTGTTGTGTCTAGTTCATCAGGTCAGTAGTTTTGCGCTTATGAATGCCACCAGTGTTTGGGAATATTGATTACTTTCTCCCTATCTGGATCACGCGAAAGTAATCTCACTGAAGTGTGTGACGTTTTAACTTTCACATTGCATACTGTTTAATGTTTTAATTATTTAATAATAAGGAAACAAATAATAGTTCGCTTTTCTATTAGGCACCTCTTTACACAGAAAAAACTGTGTCATAATCGATGACGCGCAAACTCAAACATTTCTCGGAAGAAAAAATCGTTCACGGTCTTTATCGCAAAAATCATACTACAAATATTAGTTACTTCGAAATTTGGCAAACTCGACTCACCAATTAGATTGTTGGCTGTGACCAGGATGCAGAACAGGAATAGCAGGGCCGATGTGATGCGGTAGTGCATCCTGAACACCATGTTGTCGATGATGGCCTTGTCGATGAGATAGCGGACTTTGACGAAGCCCGCCACCGCGGATACCATCCCCAGTAACGCCATTTTGTATTGCTATCTGAAACAAATGAATAAGGATATTGTATAACAATGAAACAATGAAGAATAAGCGATGAGACATTGAGATTCGGCTTATAAGCTATTGCTTCACGAAGTGAAATCTTTAAACAGACCGTAGACTACGAATTACTGGTAAATAGTACTGTATACCTACCGCAGAAAGAATACCTAATCAATATATTGTTTTATAAAAAGTAAAGAATCCTGCATTTTCAACTGTGCTATAAACATAAACAAACAATAGTAAAAGGGGACTATTAATAAATCCACGCTGTCTATAGCAGCGCCGTCGTGACAAGTGCCATGCGCTTCCCATACTAAATTAGAAGTTTGAACGGTAAACTTAACCGTGTTCGATTTTATTCTGACCAATGTGTTGAACATCTGTATGTGTGTAGCAGGAACATGGAATCACATGTCGTGTTTGTAGTAAAATATGTCAGGACGCTACAAGTTTCACCATAAAGTTTAGCTGGGCTGAAATCTTAATTTAAGTTTCATAGTTTGTTATGAAACGTAAGTTAAAAGTACTAATGTGTTTATGTATGTAACACACATAGATGCAGCTTAGACGGCCGTGTCTTCCCAATCAATGACCTCTCAGCATTATTTAACGATGCGGCTACCTCTCGCCCACGCTTCGCATTAGGCGCTCGGGGTCTATAGCTTTTTATAAACTAATATTTTCGGTCCGGCCCGAACACTTTAAGCATCATCATTTCGATCATTACTTATTTAGAATCCGAATGGGCCGTTACCTTCTCGTGTTACTACCGAAATGAGCGTACATATGAATGCCGTCTATGAGACAATTTGTAACAAATGGATCCAACCTTGGCAACCCGGTCTGTTCCTACGCTATCGCGTGTCCAGCACTTTATACTATTTAGGTCGCTTACAAGAGGGCATAGGCTAATAGACAATTGAAATTGAATATCATTATTTGTTCCAGAATAACATTCCTAATGGCTTACGTAAGGTTCGCTTAAATTAAAAGTTCTCTACAATGCACCGGTAGCTGTGTAAGTGGTAGGAAATAATTATATTTTATTAGGTTATCAATCTGTGTGGCCTTGCTAAGTACTTAACTAAGTAGGTACGACAGTATAATAAGTTGGTTTAGCTGTACGGGAACTAGGCACCTTCCTGTGAAGTTTAAGAAATCCTGCATGTAAAACATGTATTTCTAAAAGATTTTGCTCATCATTTTTGTCATGGATTTTGCCAACATCGTAGTTGTAATCGTGTTAGAATCGTCCACGGCAGAGGCGAATGTTGCGCCGGCGCAGGGCATGCGGCGGGTCGTCGACCGGCCGCTGCTCATGCGCCTCCTGCGTTTCCAACCGCCCCCGCCCCCCTACCCCTCTCTACCTCCCCTGACCCTGTGCTGATGCATCGCGTGGCAACGCGAATTTTACGCGGAAACCAGTTTGCGCGGCGACAAACGTAGCCCGATTCGCACGGCGTGATCTTGTCAATTGATTAGTTTGGGAACATTCTCCACAGTAGGCAACCTAAGTCAGTTTTACGCTTAAAAAGCCGAACCAATTACTTCTTCCGAGTAACGGAGTTATTCCTTAAAATCAATTAAAACTTTCCTTAAGACGTTGACTTTCTGAATTTATCGACAGCGACACGTCCCAGATGAACATTGTTTGCTAACGTGGTGACCGATAATAGGGCCAAGGCGGGCGGGGTGCGCGCGCGGGGTGCGGGAGCATTCCACCGTTTATGACAGGCGCAGGCGCACAGTCGCTGCCGGTGGGATCCGTCCCTGAACCTGCTTTTGTGTCGCTCGTAACATCCTTATTCCACTTGCTCGTTACTGAAGCCATTTATCTTTGGCACGTCTTGTTCCTAGCTTGCATTTTGAAGATACGGCTAAGAATGTTTTGTTTTAGTAGGATACATCTTTGAAGTTAACGAATTGTCATAACTGCTAGCTTGTATTTTCCAATGCCGTAGACAGTCATATAGGTTAAAGTCTACGTCTTCTTGCTGACTTAACAAAATGATAACCAGTTTAAGCAATCAGCTGCTGTACTTATTTAAGAGCGCCGGCACGCGTCGACCGGCCGTTGAATGGACACTAATTGCGGCAGATGAGAGCCGCGTCCGACTGAGCATCACACGTCTACACAACTCACATAATACGGACAAGCCGTACGTGGGAAAAGAATCTTGGAGTCACTCGCCGACAAAACACAATATCGATACCCCTCGGACAATAACGGGCTATTTAAGCTGCAGGCTTAATAAGAGAGCGGTAAAAGCGTGACTAATGACGGGAACGACGAGGTCGGTCGAGATTATTGAGCAACCTGTAGATTTGCGCGTTCCAAATGAATGACCTGACGATTCTTATGAAATTTATGTGTAACTCCGATCACGCCTGCGGCATTGTGACGCTACGGCTGTTGGGGTCGCAGGCGGTGACGTCGATTGTAATTAACTCTGGTGGTCGCGTAGACAGCGAGCGGCTTTCCGGTTACACCCGCATTGTTTACCTCGTGGAACAATCACGTGCTTCCAATATCTCACGCTGCTTCGCATGGGAACCGTTGGAACTGTTCAATGGGCGCGTTTCATACTCGTCCACGAGATAAGCTATCCTGATATCGATTATAAATGAGCGTAACATCCGTTGCGTCGCGAGTTACGTTTGGAATACGCCTGTTTCTCGTCACGGGCTTACGTATATGGAGCTATACGGAAACGATGGATAAAGTACCTACTCTGCGGTTCCGTTGGCTCGGTGGAGCTTGGGTGTCGTATGCAGCGGTTGGGCAGTCAGTCAATCATGAAATACATTTTTAAGGCTGCTCCGATAGATTGATAATACAACATAAATTGAAATTTAAAAATCACGCATTGAGATACACGTTAGTTATCATAAAGGTCAAAGATGTTGCTTGAGGTCGAAAACAAACACGCGCACTGTGGAACATGCGGGCTAATTGATATCGCGTGTGTTGCTTTTGGTATGAGCCGTTCTTATCGGCTGACTATATCATTATCGATGAGACCCGCACGAAATGAAGTACAAATACAGTGAGATGTATTCTGGTTGAATACTAAACGTACTGCGAATTTGTGGGTAAAAAGGTTGTAAAATTTTTAACGAGGTATTATAGGCGCCCCGGCATAATTGGTTATGCAGGTGGCGTGGTGCACGCTCCGTGACATGAGTCCAATGACTGTGACCTGTTAAAGAAGCTTTTGTCCAGAGCGCTGAGAATCTCGCACACCGCGCTGGGAAACAAATTCCTACTCCACTCTCGCATGTCGTGATTTGAAATTTAAATGCTTCTCCGTTTAGAATGCAGGTTTTCAGAATAATATTAAACATTAGATAGTTAACTTAAGCTTTATCCTGGTATATTATTTCGAGAATGAGTGGCTATGGGTGCTCGTGGTTTTCGCCTTGACATATAAACTGGCTTGTAAATAATTAATCTCGAAATCATGATAAATACTCATTTTATGGTACTAATTAGAGTATGTACATCAAATAGAACCTACTTCCAAAGATAAGACTTACTGGCATGTGGCATGTTTATTTTATCTATGTCATAGTATTGTTTTCTAGCCGTCGACGATTTTGCCCCCAGAGCCCATCAATTCTAAATTGCCTATATCCGGGTTGCCCATGTAACAGGTAGGTAGTGAGCATTGACCAGTTTATGCGTTATTTAGCCTGTCCTTGGCCGGAACATCTTCAATGAAGAGCCGTGGAGCGTGACAATTCACGTGCTACCACAAAATCAAGCAATCGAGTACCTGTTACAAAACATGTGGAGGAATTTTCAATGATCATACCATACATAAAGTACTTTAGTGCTTAAAAACAAGCTTTCCCCCGCCGGGTGTTGTTTAAATACATTTATTACTTTACCTCGAAATGCTTTGTCCATTCTATACAAACAAATATTCCCAGTAAAGGGAACTGCGTCCCTTCCCCTTCGCACGGCCCTCAGGTAAATGGGGACAGCGCCGCTACCTGCGTGAAATTCATCCTGACACGTCAGACTGTCCATTTCATATCACCATCACTATCAGCTTATAAACACCACGTATCTGTTTCTTATTACTTGTATAACATTCTTCAAACAAGAAAGCGAGCGAAAAAAAAGACCAGGGATGACTATGCACAAGGCTTTTGTTCCCGCATATGTCCATTATGCTGTCAAACTGCATTCCTCGCATCGAAGACAGGAGCTCCGCGTCTCGATCCGTTCCTAAAACCAAGCTTTTGTGACACAACTTACCTGTTTTGAACCTAACAGTTATTTTTCTAGCGCCACCTCCGGTTTCTCAAAACTTTACGATTTCACGCTTAGTCTCTAACCACAACACTATAATACTGTCTCACATGTGATTTAAATAGCACGTTAACACATTAATTTAACACTGATTGATTAGAATCGTAGCATTTCATAGTGAAATGTTTAAAATTGTATTGAGTAAAACGGGTGGCTGCGCGCGGCTGGCAGCGCACACCAGCTGCTTACGGGTCGGGACACTGACTGGTGGGTTCAGTGCAATCGGTCGGCCTCCTGCCTTTTCACTACCGAACTTGCGGAGCTGCGTATGCGCAGCTATACCTGTCTCTATCGCGCGCGCGGTACACGGCCGAGTCTATTGCTGCTGTCTCTGTCTAAACCTCAACCGAGTGAACAGTAGTCGGTAGCTCTTAGTGAACCAGTTCTGTCGAGCGTCGGGCCGCGTTGCTGCGCACCGTACTCATGCGTTTTCTCCACGAGCAATATGTCGGAAGTTTCATTATGCCATTTTTTAGATGAGACTATGATTACCGGTTTTAACGACTTGTAATTGCCCGGGGCTATTGATTGTCTTTACGAACCGTTTAGCTTCTTATCTTACGTGTCGTGATATATAAGATCGTCATGTTGATTAGAATTTAGAAAGTCGTAAAAATGACGATAAAAAATACGAATTACAAAAAAAACTTCTTTTGATTGTTTTATACGGTTAAATACACATTACTTTATGATATAAAATATTTTTTTAGGTCATTTATTTTATCTGTCATGTCTTATGTGTGTGTGTGAGTTTGTAAGAGCATCAGTCAGTCAGCCTAGAGTTCAAGAACAGGTCGAGATTTTCTGAATCGTCGCACACAAACTGCGATCATTATAATACTTGGACGTCGGACTTTTCCAACTAAAATAAAGCTATACTTATACATAACTGATTACGAGTACATTTACACTATTTACACTAAGTAAAAAAAAGCTGATGAAATAATCCATAATTTAAAGAAATTCCCGTTCTATAGATGTAGTATAGAATTAAAAAATGTAACTACAAAAAAATTAAATCGGTCCAGTAGTTTTTGAGTAATTATAAAAAACTAATATTATAAAGAGGAAAGATTTGTACCTATTTTTGTATGTTTGTAATGAATAGGCTCAAAAAGTACTGGGCCGATCTGGATGAAATTTGGAACATAGATAGATTATAGTCTGGAATAACACATAGGCTACTTTTTATCCCGGAAAATTGCGTGATTCCCGCGGGATAGCGATAAACGAATTCTACGCAGACGAAGTTGCGGGCAACTGCTAGTAAAAAATAAAATAAAGTAGTGTAGATAACTTATTTATACAGTTTCCACTATATGGTCCTGCACTGAGATTTATGAAATGAGACTGCGATCCGCAATAATCTCATTTTATCACTTTGAGAGCTCGGTGCAATGCTTGCAACTGGCTCACCTTGTCCCTTTGTGTAATAAACAAGTGTTTGTTACAAATTCCATTATACTCTACTTGTTCTTTTTACACAAGCCAAAGGACTCTAGAGGCGTAAGCTCGAATAAAAATTAATATTTAGAACTTAATACCTGTGTCAATACGTGTTTAGCAAAAACTGGACAGACCAGAATTGGCTAATGGTCTATCTATCGGGTTTTAAATGCCTAATTTATTCCGTCTAAGGCATCCAACCTCATTAGCTAAAAAAAAGTTTTGTAGTTTTGATTTATCATTTTGAAAAGTACCTGAGCGCAAAGTTGAAATTCAAACCTAGCAGAGCCAACGATTAGCGTGTTTTGTTTTCGTTGTTCTCCTCTGCTTTGTCCTTTTTTTCTTGGCAATGCATCTCCGATGAATCATTTTCATGGGACACGTACCTACGCCTACATTGGTAGGTACTGTCCTTTTTCCTTAAATTTTTAACACTACTTTTGAATCATCAGATTTTCAGCGTATTTAGTATAAAAAGTAGTTGAATAAAAAGCGACTGCAAAAAGTAGTGTTTCTTTTGATTCGTAGTTACCTGATTAAATTTTAAAGAATGCCTTAGGTACCTATTCTTTATTAGGTACTTAGATGCAAGGCTAACAAGCGACAAACATCGTTAACGTTAAACATTAGTACTAATTTAATCATAATTAAATGCAGTCCATTTGTCGCCCCCACCAAGACTATCGATGAAGATATTCAAGTTATAATTTCCAACTCAAAGTCTGTGCTTGCTTTCTGTGGGTCTGAGGTAGTAATCATAACAGCCCAGATACAGTCACTGCTAAGTAAAAAAAGCTGTCTGCCGAATAATTTTTTAATCATTTCAGTTGCGTTATCCTCATTCCGGATCGTTCGAAATGCCATTATTTTCAATGCATTTCCAAAACATGCAAAGCAGCGACAGCAAACCAAGTTTGATCAAGTTTTGAACACAACAGAAATGACAAGTTTGGGTATGGATGGGATACTATGTACAAAATGATGACACGGATCGCATTTTATTTGGCATGCAATTTAACTATCTTAGTTTAACTTGTGTACCTACATACTTACATAAATCACGTCTTTATCCCTTACGGGGTAGACAGGGTCTGAGTTAACAAGACCTAAAGCCCACGTTTAACATGATTGTGGGCGTATAAGCGGAAAGGAGAATCAAAACAGTGATGACCTAAAATTTTTCGCCCATTCCCTCGATGGACTTTTACCACCTGCGCGGGAAAAGTACCTAAATTCTATGTTTTTTCTTTTCTCACAGACCAGCATGGAACCTGTCTGAACTTGTGTAGGTATCTGTATAACCTAAAATCTATACCGGCTCAGATATTGGGTGGCAAGCATACCGCAAGTTTGCCAGACATCTCCCAGTGTCGCTTGACTAACTGGTTTGGCGACCTTTCCGTTGCACGCCGATCGGACCCATACCACTCGACAATTAGCCTTAAAAGCACCTTAATATTAGTCATATATTCAGAGTCACTAACTTGGTTCTGTTAATGGTGATTTAGATGATGTATCTACCCGAGATTATGATCACAGAAGATCGTAAAAAAAGCAGAATTGCCTCCACCTGAATTACCTGCCTTGTAACATCTCGCGTTAGTTTTAATTTTAAGTTATTCGTGGCTAAGTTAAAACATGTATTTAGGTATTTGATTAACGTACTTACAGTCATGCTCACGTATTTATGTGAGTACTTCTGTCTTCTTCATCATTATACCACCCAGTAGACGATATCTGCTGGACTTAGACCTGTCCCAGAGATTTTCACGACGCTTTGTATTAGGATGTTACCCGCGATCTTTACTAGTTTGTCCGTCCATCTTGCGGGACGCCCAATATTTTGCCTTCCGGTACGCGGCCGTGACTCCAAAACCAAACGGATTTTGATGATCTTGTGTGTGGTAGTTAGTCATTGCTAAACTAGCTTGTATTAAGAGCGGCATAAGGCTACTAAAAAAGTTTCTTCACAGAAACTTAAGTTATTGGTTTTACCTGCCAATGCCGGTGACGATTCAGCTTGGGAATTTATAATAATAATTTAACCATTTCACTATTCAATGATCCTTTATATTATGTCTACATAATCAATTATAAGATTATTGCATCACATTAAGAGAACAGAACATCATGACCTCTTAGGTACTTGCTGGGGACAAGCCACCTAGACTTGAGTATTATATTAAATTCAATTCTAATTTAATGTAGCAAGCAAGGGAAAGGCAAAGACAGCTGACATTATTTGCATGGATCCTCTGGCTTGGTTCCTTGAGCAGGTAAATTAGTAAATATTTGCTATAATCGCTAGCGTCTGGTGTTCACAGAAATTTTGCTCTTGCTCATTAGCTTGCTTAAATATATGCAGTACTCGCTATTGCTTATTAGCACGATGATTCTGGATAGGTTCAATGACTCTTGACATGTTTAAACATTTTCTTATATTTGTCAGTGAGAATTCAGTTGTTTAATTATTTAGTGTCGTTGTTTTTGAAGCGCGTGACTTCATTCATTGGGTTGACCGCCTTGATTAGGTACAGAAATGATTTATTAATCTTAACAGCGTCAATTTAGTCCTCACACACTCGCTGTTGCGATGTTTCGCGAGGCTGCGTCTGCTCCTTAAATAGGTAGGTAGCTACAGTAAATTATGTGCAAATTTGCAAGCAATTTTTTATCACATCGAAAGTACTTAGGCGTCGTAACTCTAAATGTTCGTATTCACAACTTAGCTTAGCTTAGTAAGTAGATGTATCAGATGACTAGGAAATGTAACGTCTTCCGGTGCATACGAATGTTGTCATTTTAAAGATTCTGCATAACGTTAATGTGAGATGTTATTTAAAATTATTTGTGCCCCAAATCACAAAGTTGACAAGCCAATTGGCTAATTGACTATTTTATCAGCATTTCTCGAAATCACATCACATTTAATAATTCCACGTTTCACACGAAACACTAACTCACAAATAAGATCAAGCAAATTTCAGCTTATAACCACGACCCAGGATTGATATTAGCTTGTTCATTCGTTCTCTTGAAAGCTTCACGAATTTATGCGAGAATGAACTTTATCTCATTGGTGAACAGTCAGCTTTTGAAAGTTGAGTCCACAAGATGATTGGTGAGTTAACCAATACGTGGCTTGATTGAAAGCTCGGCTGCAACGGTTACGTGACCGATTATTCTCTCATTTAACCTTTAGAATAGTTTTTCTTATACAAATTACTTGGCAATTTTAGGAGCGTTGTCTTTTTGTGCTAGGATGGACAGGAAGATTACCACAGATTAGAATATTTTGCGTTCCGGCAAGAATAGTGCGCAAAAATATTATTAAGTTAAATTATGTATGTAAACTCTTTATTGTGCAAAACAAACATAAGACAAATACAATTGACAAACACTGAGATACATGCAAGGCAAAATAATAGATAATTTTATAATGACCATACCTAATATTTTAGTTGAGCTTCCCTAAGAATATTGTGCACTTAATAGTGATCCTTTTACCTTGTTTGGCTGCCTCCCACATGCCGTAGCAGTCATTATGCTGTGATTCGCAAAATAAAAATTGTAGTTATGCGAATAGTCACGTACGTGTCTTACTCATTCAAGAATTATTTTCCTTTATGCATTATGTATATACCTAGTAAGAAATGCAAGCTGTTGTTTTTTTTTATTTACGTATTAAGCACTTATTTGAATGGTTCCCATTATTGGTTTACTGTCTCCCCAAAATCTTGTTTGTTTATTATCATTTTAGTCTAAAAATTGTGGATTGGCCAACCTGTTGCTTAGAAAAAACTCAGTCTCTCTCAAAAACCCAAAGGTGTTATTAGTTCTAGCACTTGCCTCGGTCTACCAATCGTTATATTAGGTACTCATTTAGTACTTAGGTATATAATGACGATGCATTTTATTACGCGAATTAACGGCTTGATGTTCACGATAGCATAGATTCATGCTGACGAGATGAAGCTAACAGTGTGGTGTTTAAATATTTACCCTCTCTTTTTTTATCGGCGCAACCTCTTGAGCGGTATCCGGTTTAATAATTCTTCGAGACTTTATCGAGTGATTCATTACACGCTCACCAGTACCTTTTCGTAGACAGGTTACATTGCGGTTTTTTTTACAAAGAACAACGACGCGACGGCCTCTTTTGCATATCAATTTGGTATTTGAATACTGTTCGTAGTTAAGAATGTCTATACGTGTATTAAATCCAGCGCAGAACTTTATTACAGACATGCGAAATGTATCGAAGGAGTTCTATTACCTACTCGCTACTCGCTTCTTCGTCTGCGTAGAATTATACATATAAACCATCCTCTTGAATCACTATCCACTACGTAGTTTTAAAGATCTAAGCGTACATAGGGACAGACAGCGGAAAACGACTTTGTTTTATACCATGTAGTGATTGACATGTTGGCATTGATTGCGTTACGCAACTTGTAGACCATTTACATTTGAAGGAAGCTGTTTATGGCTAAATAAAGTCACTTACAAAACCTGAGTGTGCAATTATGTGTCCGACTTATGTTATTTTTCCTCAATTAGGTATATTAAAATGCATTTGGCTTTACCCAATGCGTACATAAGATGAAATATAAATCAAATATTGTAAACAACTTGTACGTACTTCCTTCCTGGGATAAAATAATAACAACCTGTTGCGGAAAATAAATCATGGTAATTTTTGAAAATAAACGCGTCCGTTCATCCAGTTAGAATACTTAGCATATTTGACACTAATAATTTATGTAGACGTTGGTGTATTTTTAAATTTTAAATGTTGCGCTCTGCGCTAGAAATTATTTTTTATTTATAATTTGGTAGTTCTTAAACATTGATAACTCTTCTTTCCATAAATTGCTTCTCTTTTCTCAGTCTTGGTGACTTAAGCAGAAGATTTGGCGTAACTTTTAAATCCTTTGTAACAGTCCTGTAACACAGGGTATCCTAGCACAGGGCCCTCAGTTGTAACTAACCTAAAATTTGTTTGGAATAAACACTTTTCATTTCATTTCATTTCAAACATTACCCAGGTAAATTGCTGATATCGCCAAAATACTGACCTATAGTTATGTTTCAGGAAGCTGGGTTTGGAGCTGGTGCCACGGCGTGGTGCGGCGGCCGTGGAACCAGAGGACATGAGCTTGGTCGAGCTCTACAGAGTGCATGTGGAAAGCGCTGAACGGGCTGCTGCAGTTAGTACACACACACACACACTTTTAGCATGATTGTGGGTATATAAGTGGAAAGGGGAGTCAAAATAGTTATGGGTTGCTAGCCCCATCGCCTATAATATGATTCCTAAGATTTTCGCCCATTTCGCACGGGATGAAAACTGGGGTCCTAGTGAAAAGAGGTATAATAATAATAATAATATATTTATTTATTTAGGCATTAATTGAACCCATATCATTACAAATTAAATTAAATTAAATTAAATTAAATTAAATTCTTAACCTATCACTTAACCTAAACAATCGAGCCTATACGCGCAGGATCGAGATTTCGCTGTTAAAGTAACATGTCGCGCTTACCGCCTTCACTATATTATTTACCGATTCGCTCACCCTCGCAACAAAAGACCAGTGCCTCTTTCTTGTGACCGCGAAGAAGCTGTCTACTCTATTGTCGGCGAACATGCCAGAAAATATAATTCTGAATTTTCTACGTAGCTATTTTAGACTTAACCCCTTTTACAATAGAATAGAAAATGGTTTTTCATTTATATCAGACTTATCCCCCTTTTCACTAGGACCCCAGTATCGTTGTATCAGATCCTCAAAATCACAGCCGAGCCGGTGATGTGGGGCTCGGTTAAGACATACCAGTGATGGTACCTATGGTAACTAACCCATGTGCCATCAAACAAATTGATTCGCACTGTGGAACACTTACAATAAATGCCATCGTGACTTTACATTGAATTGACAAGGAAAATCATGTGACGTTACTGTTAAAACGTTCTACGGTGGGCCAGGAATCGAATGGTTCTACTGTACAAGTAGTTCCCTGGGGTCTTACCATGACGTCTTAATGCGATTCAATTCCGACTCATGTCAGGTTTTAGCTGTCATTTTTAGTATGGATCTGACAACGAGCGCACCTAAACTGAATTGGAATTGAATCGCATTAAGACGTCATGGTAACCTCCTGGTTTGTAAATTTATCAAGCATTAAGTGGGTCATGCCTCTAGGCTGGCTGGTTTGGTTTATGGACACTGTTTTTGATACTACTAGCTTCTGGGTGCGAATTAATCTGCGAACAATTATACATTTAAACCTTCCTCTTGAATCACTAGGTATATCTATTAAAAACACCGCATCAAAATCCATTGCGTAGTTTTAAAGATCTAAGCATACATAGGGGGACAGTCTGCGGAAAGCGACTTTGTTTTATACTATGTTGTGCTTTGGAATATGTTCACTTGTACATCTAAGTACATTGAATGAGATTAAAGCAGCCTTAGTGTAATTTTAGAACACATGATAATTTCCATGTCTAGCATTGGAACTGACTAATGATTGCCAAACAACATCTGTCAACCTTGGACGTTACTCTGCATGTATTTAGTGATTACTTAATTTGCTTTTTGATTAACTCAATTTGTATTCACAAATTAGGTGTGTATAGCACCAATTATCAAAATCATTGTACCTACTTGTTAACAAAACCAAGATTCTGTCTGTCATCATCATCAGCTAACCTCATATTTCGCGTGTCCGGTCTGTTGACTAGCGTTGAGATCGTCCCGTGACCAATTCAATAATTCAATCAATTTGACAACGTAATGTAGCATTCTAGATTTTGTATGTCTCCTGTGTATGCTTTGAATAAGATTCTATTGGGACGTTCTTGATATAAATACCTATGTGCAGGAATGCGGTTACTTTTAGCGTTAATAAGAATTATTTCCATGAGACATTGGAGTTCATAGCCACTAAATCATCTTGAATTTAAAGGTTGTAAAGTACTGCAATTTGAACACGGAACATTATGATTTGCATATTTTACTGACATAACCCACGACCTAAGCCATTGAAATGAGTAGCCATTGAATTCGTCAAATTAGGTAGAAACATCTTGAGTATCATAAATCATAAAGGTACACTAAAATAAGAAGATAATTTTCAAGACTTACGAGCAAAAACTATTTCTGCAAAGATATTGCGCAGTGTGCATATTATTCTGACTGCATGTTTGATATCTTTAGACTGGTTGCCAACTAGATGCTTTGACCTTTAATAATATGATGCGCTTGTTATGTAAAATAAAATATTATGATATTAAAAACATAAAGTATTCTTTTAAACATTAAGTTTCGACTGCAAAAGTTCCTTTTCCAAAAATCAGACAACTTTATCTCCGTTAGTCTTAGTTTTCATTTTTCTCTTTTTCTTTCACTAAGCAAACCAAACGGTTAAACAAATTATGCAGATCCAAGACCTGACAGCAAATATCAAGCCCTAACATATATAGAACAGGGAACCTGAACTTTCGTTATCAGACCCTATCGTGTAATCTTCTCATTGATCTATTTTTTTTCTTTTTTACAGTGGCGAGGCACACTCCGCCGCGCCGGTGGCTCAGGCAGCAGTTTCAACTCCGGAACCCTCACAAACTCATCCGTCCCCAGCGGCACCACCACCGTACAAAGCCACCACCTCATGTGCAGCATGAGAGACTTTGGCCACACGGCGGGCGGCGACGAGGCCGAGCTGTTGCTATGGCTACACGACGCGAGAAGAGCCCAACCACTATCGGAGAGATTCAAAGTCCGGATAGCGAGAGACGGCTTCTCTAATTATGTGGATAGGCTGCACGCGAACAGCACTTTGTTTGCGGTAAGTGTTTAACTTTTTTGTATTTAGTAAGAAGCGTCTTCAACCAGAGCATTCGCGTGTAATGAGCATTTGGCGTCGAATATTCGTTGAGCCGAGCGTTACAAAGCTTACAGCAGGGGTGGCCAACTTGAGTAGACCCAAGATCTCCTGTTTACTAACGAAACCCTGTGCGATCTACCAATTACATACTTCATGAAACCTTAAAAGTTGGTGATTACGTTGCGCAGTCTGGTCTACGTATTTATATGTTTTGCCTTGCCACGATCAACTGGACTAACAGTCGATCGTCCTGTTAGCCACCCCTGGCTTACAGTATCCGCCCATAGAGAATGCACATTGGCCTTCTCGGCTAATTTCAGCTTCGTAGAACGTTGTCTCGCTCTAAATAACGTGACGCCAATTGTCTCTTTCCAAATGCCGAAGTGCGATCTTTAAGGCCGGGTACTGTACATTGGTTGCTCGTTTACAAATGTTCGGTTAAGAATGCTCTCAGTGAGGAGGCTCCTATAGCCATCTACTTGGATATTATTATATTGCATTGTCATCGTATCTACATACCTAAGTATGTATACCTTTCAAACCAATCCTACCACAGACAGCAGCAGGATAGTTAGATTTTAATAACACTCAAAAATAGGTATTATTAATACTTACTTACTTATTCTTAAAAATAGTAATAGTAATGCCAATATTATAAATGCGAAAGTAACTTTATCTATTTACCTGTCTGTCTTAACAGACGTCTTACACAGATAAGAAACCCTCTTAAGACTGACTGCGAAATGATATTGATATAAATGATACGGACATAGTCGGTATAAAGATATTTAGGTTTAGATGTAATTGGAGAAAATATGTTTATAATAAAACTTAGTTTCGCTGAGCAGGCGTAAACATATAGACAAACAATATTTAGGGATATTTTGAGTTCTGAGGAAAGGCATACGATAGTGGCCGGAAATATCAGTTTCCGTGGGATAGCGATAAATAAATTCCTCGCACACGAAGTCGCGGGCAACAGGTAATAGGGTTATGAAAAGAAGGGCATACGTTTTATTGGAATGAATCATTTGTATTCTAAAAGGTTGATTTCTTTACCGCAGACGCACTAGGGTAAAACCACGTTCGATTTTACGTAAGAATAAAGTTAGGAATGGGGAATAACATAAATCATATATCTGTCGGGAAAATTTGCTTTAGAGCGTTACCTAGTTACCAGAGTTTCTTTACCAAATATGGGAAGGACTTATCACACATTAAATCTAAGGTCTGAAAAAAAATGTTGAATTTTGTAATGCTTTTTCGTTTATTTGTAGGCATTATAATGCTCAAATCGTAACATTTTTTCCTATTAATTATTTCTTGGTGTTCCTTGTATTTTCAACTCAAATTGTAACGAAAAATCTTTTAGTTTCAAATACGTAAAAATATTTGTTACTAGCTGTTATCCGCAACTTCGTCTGCATAGATTTCGTTAATCGCTATCCCGCAGGAATTACGTAATTTTGCGGGATAAAAAGTAGCCTATTGTGTTATTCGAGACTATAATCTATCTATGTTCCATTTCATCCAGATCTGTCCAACCGTTCTCGCGTGAAAGAGTAACAAACATCCATACTCACAAACTTTCACATCTATGATATTAGTAGGATAGTAGGATTCGTTGTCTTAATTACCTCACGATATTGGAGAAGAGCGCTTTACAAAGTTCGGGCGGAACTTGCTGGCACTCGGGCTCCTCACACGGCTCGCCCGCAGGACCTGTCGGCGACGGACCTGTCCCGCGAGCTGTGGCTGGTGGCGTGGGTGGTGCGCGTAGGGCGCTGGGCGGGCGCGGGCGGCGGCGGCACGGCGGAGCGCCGCGGCCCGCTCGCGCGCCGCCCGCTCGGCGCCGCCGTGCTGCCGCTGGCCGACTTCCTGCGCCAGCCGCACCAGCCCGCCGTGGAGAAGGAGTACACGTTCAAGGTTGGTGGATAGTGGCCATCGGGGGATCGACGGAGTCGACTGGTGCTCTGTTGAGGGGAACATGGCAATAAAACGCTAAGTACTGACATTTATTACATACATACACAAATCACGTTTTTATCCCTTACGGAGTAGACAGAGCCTAAGGTAACAGGTCACATTTAGCAAGATTGTAGGCGTATAGGTGGAAAGTGGAATCAAAATAGTAATGGGTTGCTAGCCTCGTCTTCCATAACGTGATTCCTATGATTTTCGCCCATTCCCTCTATGGGCTTTTACCATCTGCGCTGGTAGAGAAGCAACTGGTACATACTATGTTGTTTCTTTGCTACCAGACCAGCATGGAAGACATGAATGACATTTATACAGTAATATTAATTGCATCTTTATCCCTTACGAGGCAGACGGGACCCAGGGTAGAAAGACCCGAAGGCCGCGTTGAGCATGATTTTTTGCGTATAAGCGAAAAGGGTAATCTTAATAGTTTTGGGTTGCAAGCCGAGAGCCGCATCGCCTATAACATGATTCCTAAGATTTTCGTCCATTCCCTCGATAGATAGCTAGTACGTTCTATGCTTTGTATTTGCTCCCAGATCAGCGTGACAGACGCCCATTAAATTATTCAATAAATTGTGTTTCCAGGTTTACCAAAGCGAAGAGAAAGACTTTCATCAGCTGCACGATATGCTGATACGTAAACAAACGAATAAATGTAACATCCTTCCGGGACAACCCAACTATGGTAATCAATGTTTGCTGAAGTTCTATAATACTCATACATTCATAAATCACGTCCTACCCTAATTAATAAAAAAAAATACATCTGTATCCCTTACGGGATAGACCTGAGGTAATGGATCTAAAAGCCAAGCTTAGCATGATAGTGGGCGTACAGGTGGAAAGAGGATAAGATTTTCGCCCATTCCCTCGATAGGCTTTTACCATCTGCACGGGAAGAGAAGCAACTGGTACATTCTATGTTTTTTCTTTACTCCCAGACCAGCATGGAAGCTTAGGAACTATGACTGTTATAATTAGCGAGTGAGTATTTCCAAGACCGCGAGTTAAAAAATATGAAGAATAATAGTTATAGTCAGTCATGTTTCTTTATACCTAAGTCGTTTTCAAAACACGTACATAGGGACCTAATTAAAACAAAACTGAATTGATTCCTCTGTGTTACGACTTTTTCACCATTATTGCAATGGAATAAAAAAGGTGAAACAGTCGTAACACAAAGGAATCACTTAATTTTTGTTGTGATTAAGCTCTTAACTATGATCTTTTTTTTTTAAACGACTCACTTAGCATTATTTCATTCCACCGACATACAGTTGTGCACTAGGATCTTGTTAAAGAAGTAGAAACTCGCGATTTAAACATACATTCATCTCATCATCCAGCCTATACACATGCTCCGCTAATAAATAGTAGTTAAAATTTTAAAGGGGCTGGACCTCCTACGCGGGCCCTGTGCGAATTTCCAGTCACCTAATCTTGGTGGTGGCGTCACAGTAAGTAGTAAAAAGTTGGCACACTTGGTTCCAATACAATCGTACTATTCGCTTAACCAATAATCATACATCTGACAACTGGGACTAGAACAGAAGATCCTGCTATGATCGATTTTACACACAGCAAAGCTATTCGGTAAGCAGGATAGATACGGCGCGAGCGTGCGTAGGTGCTTACCTGATTATATTGCCGTGTGTACACATCTCAACAGCTGTCGTTTCTGTTTACAGGCATCGTCGTCGCCCTCAGGCTTTTGACGAACGCGGGCAGCATCACTGAGGCAGTGACGTCCGGAGCCACCGTCACCGCCAAGCGGGGCTTCCCCGACGTCATCATGCCCGGGGACGTCCGCAACGACCTGTACCTCACGCTAGAGAAGGCGGAGTTCGAGCGCGGCGGCAAGAGCACCGCCAAGAACGTGCTGGCTACCGTCACTGTGCACGACAATACTGGACAAGTTATAGATGTATGTATACGCAATGTTATTGTTCTACGATCTCGATTTGCACCTCAGTGTTTTTAACATTATTCTGTTTTATAGATTTTTGTACTTACTAACTAGTGGCTCTTTAAGCTGTAGATATCGTGCGTCTCATTTGTGAACATTTTGCGTAATGCTGAAATACATTATCTTTATGTTCACAAACTGCATGGCATGGCTCCGCAATCACAAAAAAAAAATAACAAAATCTCGCAATTTTTTGCGAGAATCGGTTGAGAAATGCGTCCTCTAGAGGAAAATATAAGAGTCGGACACGGGAAAGTAAAATAAAGACTCCTCCCTCGCGCTTCGAATTCGCTTCATCAGTTACATAACTTTATTTCATAAAAGAAATCGTACTACCCTATCATCCCAGAAAGGTCAAAATTGCTGATCTGTTTTCTAACACGAAACAAAAAAACCATGGCTCACAATCGACTTGTCACATTCTGAGTTCTTTGTTCAGGACTGCGTGTGGGGCGCCAGTGGCAGCGGCGCGACGCTCTACGAGTCGCTGGTGCTGTACCACAACAACAGCCCCGCGTGGGGCGAGCAGCTGCGCCTCACGGTGCCTCTGGAGACGTTCACGCACGCACACGTCCGGATGGAGTTCCGACACTGCTCCAGTAAGTCGTTTATCATACTTGAAAAAGTTACTCAGAAACAAAAACTGTCTGTGGAAAAGGCAACGACCTAAAATACTTTATTTTAATCTAGAAAACTTGAATGACTTTTAACTCACTTAAAATTTTGGTCTCAAAAGGAATACATACTTACACACATAGGAACAGACACATACATACATTACATACTTATTATAGGAACTCACACTTTGTCGGTCCCTTGTTTAATGCTCCTCTCATCTACTCAAAGGTCCCTTATAGTGATAAGTTCGCCTTTGTGCTTAATGTTATTTTTATTTTTTTATGAATTGTATCTGTTTCTTTATATTTGTACAATGAAGCATTTACTTATTTACTTACTTACATTGCTAGTCAATTTAATTCAGTTTCCGAATAAGTGACGTCACAATCTACTATTGCAAATCTATGGGAGAAGTCTTTAATTCCCCTTTCCACCTAAACGCTATATATATGTATGTCTTGACAGCTCATAAAGTAAGTAAGTAAGTAAGTAAGTAAATGCTTTATTGTACAAATATAGAGAAGTAGAGACAAATCACAAAAAAAAGACCTTAAATATATGCACAAAGGCGAACTTATCCCTATAAGGGATCTCTACCAGTTAACCTTTGAGTAAATGAGAGGAGCATTAAGCGAGAGACCGACAAAGAGTGAGTTTAAAATATCCATATAGTGTATCCAATGATTCGTGATCGTGAGATGAAATACCCTATAATGGTGTGAAGCTAGTGGCTACCTCCTTTACCACCAGCTCTTCTCTTAGGAACCAAGAGAAGGTTATCTGGATATGGATGTGAGGAGACAAGGTCCGGTGATATAGCGATCCTTTCAAATCTTTTTAAAAACCTTTCATTTACTTTCGTCACTTCGAGTTATGTGTATAATAAAGGCATGTGGAATTTGATCCACGTCTAATGCTGGCCATACACCATCCTTCCTATTGTCCAATCAGTTAGAACAGACCGTGTGTGGGATGGAGTGTGGCAGCTGTCAATCCGCTTCAGTTCTAACTGATCCAATCGGCAGCGTCATGCCGATGGGACATTAGGAAGGATGGTGTATGGCCGACATAACTGTCGGATTGACTGAAATTTTGTATCAATGTTATGTAAAATCCATGCAATGTATAGTAACCTAAAAATTTTCTTTCAGCCCGCGACAAGAACGAGCGCAAGCTCTTTGGTTTCGCGTTCGCCAGACTCATGGAAGCGAGTGGTGCGACGCTTCGCGACGGCGCTCATGAACTATATGTCTACAAATGCGACGATCCCACCAAGTGAGATGCTTCCCAGCTAGCACACACACACACACACACACACACACACACACACACACAAATCACGTCGACAGAGCCTAAGGTAACAAGACCTACAGGCCACACTGCAACTGTTACACATGCAAACCATGCAAACATAATGATCCCGTAGAGGGACCGAAACGCGTCAGTGTTTGTGTGGTGTAAGGGATAGTTAAGTTTGTGGAATTTATTAATATTAATATATAATATTAGTAAATATTATTTGTTAATTATCAACACTATTATATCATAATTTCAGATTAGCATCGGCGAGCTACCTCCAACTGCCTTCATGTAGTACTGACACGGCGCGTGCGCCAACAAACGGAGTCGTAGTCTCTTTCCAGAGAAGTGCTAAGGAGAATTGCACTATAAGCACACTGCTCTGCTCAACCAAACTTACACAAAACGGTAAGCTAAGCCAAGCTATAGAAAAACTTAATACGATGAAACTGTTCGAGAAAAGGTAGGTAGTGCCCCACCTTTTATTTATTTTTTGTTTTGGCGGTGATACTACCGTGCCCCCCAGATTGAGAACCAGAGCATAGCATAATCACTATCACTACTTAGTATAAAATAAAGTCGCCTTTTCTGTCCTCATGTCCGTATGTATGCTTATATCTTCAAAACTACACAACGGATTTTGATGCGGTTTTTTTTAATAGATAGAGTGATTCAAGAGGAAGGTTTATAAATATGTATAATATGCATAATATACCGTGCGAAGCCGGGGCGGGTCGCTAGTATTATAATAATAGATATAACACCGTCTTACTTGCTAATGCTGCCGCCAAGCAGCAGTGATTGCGCTGCTGTGTTCCGGCGTGGAGTTAGCCGGTATTCGGTACCGTTATCTTAGCCCTTTAGGCTGGCAATGCATCTGCAACCCCTTAGTGTTGCAGGTGTCCATGGGTGGTGGGGCTCACTTACCATCAGGTGACCCACTTGCTCGTTTTCCTTCCTTGTCGTATAAAAAAAACTCGACCGTTCAGTCCTTCTAACCTGACCTCCAGTCAGTGGCGTAACTATAACGTCTGGACCTCGCGGCTAATTCGTCAGATGGGGCTCCTTCCTCAATATAAAGAAGTGCATCAGCGTCCCTTCTGTGCTCTAAACCAAGCCAGTCCGGGGCCCCTGGCATTTTGCCACCCCTGCCACCCTGTAGTTACGCCACTGCCTCCAGTCTATCTACGATCATGATGCATAAAACTGCATCGAAATATCGTAAGCGCGTCTCAGGAAATCTCTATACGTATCCCATACAAAACATGTGTAATGTAATTAATTATCATTTTATTTTATAACTTTTTTTTTTCACAGAGGATTTACTAGCCTTACTGCAATGGCGCGCCAGACCAGAGAAAGTGCAGGAGACGTTACTAAGGGTATTGCGTTTGGGTGACGGCCTCAGCTGCGAGGAGCTGATCAAATTCCTGAGGGATGTCCTTGACGCTTTGTTCGCTCTGTTCTCAACTGAAGACGGCAATAGGTAAACAATGAATATATACATATATAGGCCTTTTCGTCTATTACAGACAAGTTATCGTCTTCTTTCTATACCATCCAATGCGAGAGCCACATACTCTACCACAAGAGTGATAAGAGAAGTTTGCTGTGGTTGTTACCGAGCCGTTTAGGTGTCGCTACTGTCTCTTGTTAGCAAGTGTCCCGTACCAGGCTTCATCGCAACTTTTGCGACCCTCCTACACTTAGGTGCCAACCCGGTCGGTTATCCGCGAGCGATGAATTTTTATAAAGTGGTGGTGGTGATCCTTAGAAATTTGAGCTTATATTGTCGATATTGTCGAAAGCAATCACAGTCCCACTGTTTCTTTCTGTTAAACGGAATAGGATAAAGGGAGAAAATCGCGTTAGGCAGTGAGGCTTCTGATTTGATGAAGCACGTTCGAAATTAGGTAATCCACAGTTTATTATTTGTTTATATAGCAGTACACCTGCTTAGCGAAAGTCACGTTTCATTGACAACCGGATAGCCTAGTGGTTAGTGACCCAGACTGAGTAGAGGTCTGGGTTCGAATCCCGGTAGGGGCTGACAGTTGTATGATGAATACAAATGTTTGTGCCCGAGTCATGTAAGTATGTATTTATCTACATTATATAAGTAGGTATGTTTATCTGTTGCCTGGCATATACCCATAGTACAAGCTTTGCTTAGTTTGGGGCTGGGTCAATTGGTGTAATTAGTCTCAAGATATTTATTTATTTTATTTATTGTAAACGAAATTATTCTAAAAAAGTCGGTTCTAATCCTGTCAGACACTTCGTTTTTTTTTAGTAAAAAAATCTACAGTTTCCTTCTACAAAATGTATGACTATCTCTCATTTAAAGCGGTAACACGTATTTTGTTATTTTTTTCAGCACTCCACATTCCGGTACAGTATTTTTGGTGCTAGTGTCTATCTGCAGTCTGCTGGACGAGAGTCGGTTCCAGCACTTCAAACCTGTGTTGGACGTTTACATAGAGGAGCATTTTTCGGCTGCCCTAGTCTACAAGTAAGTACTCAGTAATCCGTACGTACGCATACGAAATATGGCCAAATTGGCAATTTCGCTTCTAAAATTTTAAAAAATAATGTGTTAAGGCGATAGGTTTGCAATTTTCGAGTATTGCATCCAAGGAAATAATAAATAACTGAGACGGACTAAAAAAATTTAGCTGTTGGTGCTTTTACAAGAAAAATTAGTGTTTTTGTTAGTGTATAAGAATATCACTAACTCCATAGAGGGCCATAGCGTGTATGCAAAATAGTTTCGTCTGTCTATTTCGCTCTTTTTTTGCTTTGGCTATCTCATATCTATTGTAACTAAACATCAGTGGCGTGGCGTCCATAGAACTCGATTCCCACCTGCTTGCCTATTTTAAGGCAGTTCGGCACTTATAGTCCAGAATTAGAGGCAAAGGCTAGTTAAATTGCCTTCGGCTTGCCTTCTGATATACTTGACGCCACGCTAGACATACATACCGTCGCATAATATAGTTTGTAAGTCGACAGTGTCAATTTTTTGTCATCCCCAGGGGCCTGCTATCGTCAGTGCAGCACTGCGCCGAATGGGCGGCCGGCGCTGAGGGTCAGGAGCCAATCCGCAAGTGCCTGCGGTCGCTCGGCGCCGTCTTCCGATTGGCTGTCAGGTCGCGGCGGCTGTTCGCGCGCGCCACCGGCGGCCAATACGAGGACAGCTTCAGGCGGGACGTCAGAGCTGCGCTGCATGCGTTGAAGGCTTTGGCGCAGCATCCGCATAGAGATCATTTAGCGCCCGCTCAGGTACAATATTATCAATAATAATAATATCTTGGGACAATTGACACCAATTGACCTAGCCCCAAACTAAGCAAAGCTTGTAATATGGGCACTAGACAACGGATAAACATACTTATATAGATAAATACATACTTAAATACATATTAAACATCCAAGACTCGAGAACAAAGATTCGTATTTTTCATACAAATATCTGCCCCGACCGGGGATCGAACCCGGGACCTCAAGCTTCATAGTCAGGTTCTCTAACCATTGTGCCATCCGGTCGTCAATAAAATCTAAAGTATAAAAACTAGATCAACGAAACAATCTAACCACATCTTATGCTGTGAATTTTTGCTCTCTGGTGTCATCTAAGACAATGTTAAGAGGGTTTGAAAATACGGCGAAACGGTTCGAGAAAAGTTCATCGTTCTCAAGCAAGCATTCCTCAACAGGTGGCTTTAATGACGTCATGGGCCAGCGTGGCCAAGGAGGTGGCGTCGGCGCTGGGCCCCGTGGAGGCGGCGCGCGTGACCGCCGCCATGCTGGACGCGCCGGCCGCCAACGCCGCGCCCGCGCTGGCCAAGGCGCGCCTCGCCGCCGCGCAGGAGATACTCAAGGGGCCTCTGGGGCAGGATCCCGGTAAGCAGCGGTCACACGACATGGGCCAGCGTGGCCAAGCAGGTGGCGTCGGCGCTGGGCCCCGTGGAGGCGGCGCGCGTGACCGCCGCCATGCTGGACGCGCCGGCCGCCAACGCCGCGCCCGCGCTGGCCAAGGCGCGCCTCGCCGCCGCGCAGGAGATACTCAAGGGGCCTCTGGGGCAGGATCCCGGTAAGCAGCGGTCACACGACATGGGCCAGCGTGGCCAAGCAGGTGGCGTCGGCGCTGGGCCCCGTGGAGGCGGCGCGCGTGACCGCCGCCATGCTGGACGCGCCGGCCGCCAACGCCGCGCCCGCGCTGGCCAAGGCGCGCCTCGCCGCCGCGCAGGAGATACTCAAGGGGCCTCTGGGGCAGGATCCCGGTAAGCAGCGGTCACACGACATGGGCCAGCGTGGCCAAGCAGGTGGCGTCGGCGCTGGGCCCCGTGGAGGCGGCGCGCGTGACCGCCGCCATGCTGGACGCGCCGGCCGCCAACGCCGCGCCCGCGCTGGCCAAGGCGCGCCTCGCCGCCGCGCAGGAGATACTCAAGGGGCCTCTGGGGCAGGATCCCGGTAAGCAGCGGTCACACGACATGGGCCAGCGTGGCCAAGCAGGTGGCGTCGGCGCTGGGCCCCGTGGAGGCGGCGCGCGTGACCGCCGCCATGCTGGACGCGCCGGCCGCCAACGCCGCGCCCGCGCTGGCCAAGGCGCGCCTCGCCGCCGCGCAGGAGATACTCAAGGGGCCTCTGGGGCAGGATCCCGGTAAGCAGCGGTCACACGACATGGGCCAGCGTGGCCAAGCAGGTGGCGTCGGCGCTGGGCCCCGTGGAGGCGGCGCGCGTGACCGCCGCCATGCTGGACGCGCCGGCCGCCAACGCCGCGCCCGCGCTGGCCAAGGCGCGCCTCGCCGCCGCGCAGGAGATACTCAAGGGGCCTCTGGGGCAGGATCCCGGTAAGCAGCGGTCACACGACATGGGCCAGCGTGGCCAAGCAGGTGGCGTCGGCGCTGGGCCCCGTGGAGGCGGCGCGCGTGACCGCCGCCATGCTGGACGCGCCGGCCGCCAACGCCGCGCCCGCGCTGGCCAAGGCGCGCCTCGCCGCCGCGCAGGAGATACTCAAGGGGCCTCTGGGGCAGGATCCCGGTAAGCAGCGGTCACACGACATGGGCCAGCGTGGCCAAGCAGGTGGCGTCGGCGCTGGGCCCCGTGGAGGCGGCGCGCGTGACCGCCGCCATGCTGGACGCGCCGGCCGCCAACGCCGCGCCCGCGCTGGCCAAGGCGCGCCTCGCCGCCGCGCAGGAGATACTCAAGGGGCCTCTGGGGCAGGATCCCGGTAAGCAGCGGTCACACGACATGGGCCAGCGTGGCCAAGCAGGTGGCGTCGGCGCTGGGCCCCGTGGAGGCGGCGCGCGTGACCGCCGCCATGCTGGACGCGCCGGCCGCCAACGCCGCGCCCGCGCTGGCCAAGGCGCGCCTCGCCGCCGCGCAGGAGATACTCAAGGGGCCTCTGGGGCAGGATCCCGGTAAGCAGCGGTCACACGACATGGGCCAGCGTGGCCAAGCAGGTGGCGTCGGCGCTGGGCCCCGTGGAGGCGGCGCGCGTGACCGCCGCCATGCTGGACGCGCCGGCCGCCAACGCCGCGCCCGCGCTGGCCAAGGCGCGCCTCGCCGCCGCGCAGGAGATACTCAAGGGGCCTCTGGGGCAGGATCCCGGTAAGCAGCGGTCACACGACATGGGCCAGCGTGGCCAAGCAGGTGGCGTCGGCGCTGGGCCCCGTGGAGGCGGCGCGCGTGACCGCCGCCATGCTGGACGCGCCGGCCGCCAACGCCGCGCCCGCGCTGGCCAAGGCGCGCCTCGCCGCCGCGCAGGAGATACTCAAGGGGCCTCTGGGGCAGGATCCCGGTAAGCAGCGGTCACACGACATGGGCCAGCGTGGCCAAGCAGGTGGCGTCGGCGCTGGGCCCCGTGGAGGCGGCGCGCGTGACCGCCGCCATGCTGGACGCGCCGGCCGCCAACGCCGCGCCCGCGCTGGCCAAGGCGCGCCTCGCCGCCGCGCAGGAGATACTCAAGGGGCCTCTGGGGCAGGATCCCGGTAAGCAGCGGTCACACGACATGGGCCAGCGTGGCCAAGCAGGTGGCGTCGGCGCTGGGCCCCGTGGAGGCGGCGCGCGTGACCGCCGCCATGCTGGACGCGCCGGCCGCCAACGCCGCGCCCGCGCTGGCCAAGGCGCGCCTCGCCGCCGCGCAGGAGATACTCAAGGGGCCTCTGGGGCAGGATCCCGGTAAGCAGCGGTCACACGACATGGGCCAGCGTGGCCAAGCAGGTGGCGTCGGCGCTGGGCCCCGTGGAGGCGGCGCGCGTGACCGCCGCCATGCTGGACGCGCCGGCCGCCAACGCCGCGCCCGCGCTGGCCAAGGCGCGCCTCGCCGCCGCGCAGGAGATACTCAAGGGGCCTCTGGGGCAGGATCCCGGTAAGCAGCGGTCACACGACATGGGCCAGCGTGGCCAAGCAGGTGGCGTCGGCGCTGGGCCCCGTGGAGGCGGCGCGCGTGACCGCCGCCATGCTGGACGCGCCGGCCGCCAACGCCGCGCCCGCGCTGGCCAAGGCGCGCCTCGCCGCCGCGCAGGAGATACTCAAGGGGCCTCTGGGGCAGGATCCCGGTAAGCAGCGGTCACACGACATGGGCCAGCGTGGCCAAGCAGGTGGCGTCGGCGCTGGGCCCCGTGGAGGCGGCGCGCGTGACCGCCGCCATGCTGGACGCGCCGGCCGCCAACGCCGCGCCCGCGCTGGCCAAGGCGCGCCTCGCCGCCGCGCAGGAGATACTCAAGGGGCCTCTGGGGCAGGATCCCGGTAAGCAGCGGTTACACGACATGGGCCAGCGTGGCCAAGCAGGTGGCGTCGGCGCTGGGCCCCGTGGAGGCGGCGCGCGTGACCGCCGCCATGCTGGACGCGCCGGCCGCCAACGCCGCGCCCGCGCTGGCCAAGGCGCGCCTCGCCGCCGCGCAGGAGATACTCAAGGGGCCGCTGGGGCAGGATCCCGGTAAGCAGCGGTCACAGTGTAGTGCAGGGGCGGCGCACCTTTTTTGGCAGAAGTTTTGATTATAAAAAAATTGGCTGTACGGGTAAGGGCTTCGATTTCGTAATTTATCATTGTTCATTTTTTTTAGTATGCTCCAATTCGAAAACCATTTCGAGGAAAACCATCATTTATCCGATTTATCTTGTCCGATTTCAAAAATACTTTATGATTGCAGATATTTTTGTAAAAGTACTTTGAACCTTTGTTTGACCGAACGACCCGGTTCTTAGACAGAATCCAGCATCGAATGTTTGCCACAAAAATGAAAAAAAAAAGTTTAGCTATGGCAACTGTCACGTGTCACTGTCAAATCGACAAAACCATAGACAAAGTCGTTTTTTTTATAGCCAGCCGAACGAAGGCGATTGGGATTCTGTCTAAATTCACGAATTATCAAACAGCGAAAAAATATTTATTATTAATTAACAAAGCTACGTAAAAGCATAATATTCAAATTAGTTGCTTGAAATAGTCCATTTTATCAAATAAAGGTGTTAAAAGCACAGCTTAAAAAAAATGAACAATGCCAATTTCAGTTGCAAAATGTAAAATACTTGGAGAGAAATACAAAATTACAACTCTAATTACCTACCCAATCTTTTTAACTAATCAAAAAATAAATTTGAGACGTAGTTTTGCATATATCAAAAGACGCCTTCCAGTATAATTTGTTTTCAATCGAGCTTCTGTTCACGGGTACCACAACCACTCGGCCAAGACCTACTTAATTTTTTTTTTTATAATTTCCCAATTTCCAGAGGCCCGCAACATAGTCCTGACGACCGCGTGCCACCATTTACGCGTGCACCTCGCGCGTCGCGACGAGCTGTCGCAATGCGCGGAGATGCTTGGCGAGCTCGTCTCGCTGCTGTGGAGGAAGGAAGACCCGGACGAACCCGTCGACGAAGACGAACTGGACCCGGATGTTGATGTCTTGTGTTTGAACACGCTCGATGTTTTGGTGGAGACCGTCCTGCATCTTATCGGGGGCAATTCACCTGTGCTGGTAAATAGATTGATACTTCTAGTATAACTTACTAGCTGTTGCCCGCAACTCCGTCTGCATAGAATTCGTTTATCGCTATCCCGCGTGAAAGAGTAACAAACATCCAAACATCCATACTCACAAACTTTCACATTTATAATATTAGTAGGATTTACTTTTTAATATCATGTTAGTAGATTGGAGTGTCTTTTTGTATACGAATAAAGACAAAAAACTTCAAAAATGCTCACACGGTGTAAATAAAGTGGTAAAGTTTCCGCTGTGTGCTTTTTGCTTAGGTTTCAGTCAGAAAACTGTCAAATTTCAGAAAGTTGTTTGGAAACAGTTGAATGTGAACTTGTGCTTTTGATGGCGGTATCTACTTGATTATTTGCATCTTCAACTAAACGAAGCTCTATCTATAACTAATTGAACAAAATGTTAATCCGACCACTGAAATTGAATTATTGATTTGTAAGAATCAAAGCAAAGATATTAAGGAACTAAGTTTTTACGGAAATTTCAAGACAAGCCAACTATTAACAATGAGTCAGAACTTTCCAGGTTCGACTCGAGCGTACATGCATTGCAAGTTAAATAGAATCTTGTCAAAACAAACGCATGAGTCATACGCACACACCTTAGTCATTTACTTACTCTAGTCTCCGCGACACAGGCCCTGAGTCTAGTGCGGAGGCTGCCGAACAAACATGTTGTAACCTTTTGCATATTATAAATAAAGACTCTTTTACTTTACTTTACATTTACTTGTGTTGCAGGGGTCAATGGTAGCCGGGCTACTGGGGGCCATGGAACTGCTGAAGCCGGCGCACTACCAGCGCCTGTGGAGTCACCTGGCGCCGCATCCGCACGACAGGAAGCCGCTGAAAGACTTCCTCATGAGAGCGTTCCTCGTGTTCAGGCATCTTATTGAACAGGACGTGAGTTAAAAGTTAAAACTACGAAACATCTGCCTGCATGTGTGCAGCGTTGCTTTTAAAAGCTGCATGTGTGTTAACTTGACTGATTGTAATTGTTGTGAAGCTAGGGATACACGCATTCGTTTTTTTTACAACCGTGTTTTGCAATATTTAAAGATCGAATCTACCACTTAGTTTCTATGCACTTAATAATATGCCGAAGTTATCTAAAATAAAAAAGACACGGTGTATTTGGGTGGATCAAATTTTTCTTGCCACTCGTTGCTATGGTTACGTTCTCCTCGCTCACGCTTTAGACATTGTGTGTGTGTGTGTGTGTGAAATTACATTTAAGTCTCTTCCATAATTGGTCATCTACTAAGCGTGTTAGTATAATGCAGGGGTGGCCAACTTGACTAGACCCAAGTTCTCCTTTTTAATAACGAAACCCTGTGCGATCTACCAATTACATACTTCATGAAACCTTAAATCAGCAGTTGGTGATTACGTTGCGCAGTCTGGTCTACGTATTTAAGTTTTTTGCCTTGCCACGATCGACTGGACTAACAGTCGCGATCGACCTGTTGGCCACCCCTGGTATAATGAGACACAACATTTCTTCTAACAAAGTGTACTACTTTGTCCCCTTGCTAATGGGACAAAATAACAGCAAGAAATAGTTGATCCACCCATTTCCGAATTGAGCATGTTTAATAAGTTTCTAGTGTGCTAATATTGGGCATGCGTATATGGATATTGCTCTTCCCAAGGTGGCTGGTGAGAGCTGGATGAGAGTTAGCCAAGGATCATGCACAATGGCGTGTCCCTCAGGCCCCTCAGGTCTCTGTCCAACAGTGGCCTGTTCAGGCTGATAATGTTGATAAAATGGAAGTTTAAAAAATTAAATTGGTTTTACGAATATTCTTAATGCGTAAATTATTCATACAAAATTACCGTGAGATCTGTGGTCTTTTGTCGAGATGTGTTCTAACAGATAACCAACCGAGAAGAAATTCGACATCAAATACGTCATTGATCCGTGTATATTGAACTTTGTTTATTTTTATGTATTGAGACAATTATTTCACAGGTGTTCCCTGCGGATTGGATGGTACTAAGAGTGCAAAGCTGCAAGGTGCTGCTGTCTGCGTTGCAGGATCTGGCCAAGCCTTTATTGGACAGGTTTTTGGGCGACGAGCCGCCACAGTTTGATTCTCAGGTAATAATTAATGATATCTTCTGTAAGATTTTATGTAACTATATTTGTTTTTTTTGGGTTAAACCTTGCAAGTCCAACTTAATTCGTGTCCCAATGGAAATGGTATATGGTCGGTCGGATTTTGATTTTAAATCTGGTCTTTTACAAATTTATCTAGTCTGTACTATCGAACAAATTGATTCCTGACCCGCTGTAGAACGTTCTCACAGTAAACTGTCACTGTACTTTTACAGATATGAAAAATCGAGCAAAAAAAAAACTAAATCGCATCTTTATTTCGATGGTCTTCATACAGTTGTGTAAAATTAACTAGTGGTAGAAGAGTTGTACGGAATTTTTTTACTTTGCCTTTGCTACTATGCCACAGCCATAGAAAAAAGAAAAAGTAGAATTAGAATTTATGCGCAAATCGCATGTATAAACGTAAGTCAGTTCGAGTAGCAGAATTATTCTGCCATGATCCGACTGTCTCGAATGTTCCGCTGTCATCAATTAGGATTTTGGCTACTTCACGCTAGATGGAGTTTATATACTTGCACGTGTCATTAGTTTAAGGCTTTTAGTTCTAATACAACCGCTTATCAGTGAACTCCTGCCTTTCATTTGCGCTCCAAACCATCCCACATGGCGACCCTGCCTTGGCGATTGATGGTTGGATAGCGAGACAGACGCGGTGCGCGACCTTTTAACTACTTTTGGTCCATCAAAAATCAAAAATGTGATGCGACGGCGACGACTTTGTCTGTGTACGGCGTTATTCTATAACTTTTATACAACGCTGATCGCCCATTCGTCGCCGAGGCCCTGATACGCTTCCCTAAGCCTGAAGCCGATCGGTGTCAGCGGCAACGAATGGGTTAACGGCTGTAAAATGAACAATGGCGCCTCCTTTAGCTATGGTCGGGCTACATGGAGCTGGGCGTGGCACTGGTGACGTCATGCGCGCTGACGCCGGAGCGCTGGGCGGGGCGCGGGCCCGACCGCCCGCGCATGCGCGCCGCCGCCGGCCTGCAGGTGCTGGCCGTCTGGACCCGCCTCGGTAACTAGCGCTGCTGCTGTGCTTACCTTACTACATAACTGATGTTCTGAACTGAAATGCGATATTCGACGTTGCCCCATTGTGGTCGAGTGAGCCCACGGAGGACTCAGCCCGCGGGCTGAGTTGACCGTATTGTTTTTTCTATAGGTAACTTGAACGACTTAATCTGTTAGCTGATTGTGGGTATTTTACCCTTCGGGCGACTGAATATACCTAACTGACCTAACCTACCTATTTTTACTATCAAATGAATCAAGATTTTTTATTTCTTGATTTTTATGTTTTACTTTTTCAGTTTTACCGTTAAAAATTAAATTCCTAAATGTCACGGGAGTTTGTAATTGTTTCGTAACTACAGACACATCATTCAAACAGATAACGCGACAAAAAAAAATCGCATAGTAACAAAGGGCACGTGACAGTTAGTAACAGGTAGAAAAATTCGGAGACTACCCACCTGCTATGGGTGGTGTAGCACGCGTCACGGAATGACGAAGATCCGGGTTCGATTCCCGGCCATAGCTTTACTAACATTTAGAAATCGACCTATTTTTGTATTATAAATTATTTGTGCCGAACGCGGACCGAGTTATCCGATTAGTCGAGGTCGAGTCGTCTACGAAGAAAACGATGAGAGCAACTCAGCCCACGAGCTAAACGTTCGAAGGATCATTTGACCACGAACGCGACGTTGCATAAAGTCTACTAGTTCGCGAGATATTGCTAAAAAATTACAAAGTTGCACGCGGTCATGTAATAAATGCGTTGCTTGTTACACCAACTCTTTGATCTCTGTCTAAGATCCAACAGTCAACCGAAGCAACGACTAACTAGCTCCTTGAAGCATACACTTGATCTTCAGAACAGCTAGGGTTTGGAAAGTTTTTTAACTGGCTATTAACTTCTGATAGCATTTACATCTTACTAAAACGAATGCGAACTGCCACACAAGGCGTTTAGCGAGGTTTGGCAAGCGTTTAAATATGGATTAACTCATTTGGCGGATTTCCCCGTTACAAGCCAACATCACAAGATGGAGTTTCTACTCCTACCGAAATGATTGCAAAATAACTTGACCGAATTTTTGAATTCTTAGGCCCTGCCCAACTTCACCTAGTCCCGGGCGCAGTGGGTGCGCTACTAGAGATAACACTAGTGGGAGAGTTGCGGAGAGCCGCTCTAGGCGCTCTCGTGTCCCTAATGGCCGCGGAAAGAGCAGCTACGGGCTCTGCGAGGAGAACGGAGGCGGCGCTCGTGGACAAACTTGATTCGTTGGTGGCTGACAATAAAGCTGATGACCATTATCGACGGCTGTTTGACTGTGTGTGAGTATTACTCGGCTCTGTGTTTGAGAGGGTACCTGTTGTCTCTGTCTATTCCCTGCGCCTCACTCTCGCACTGCGTCTTTTAACGCTTCCATGTCTCTTGCCGGGTGTCACGAGAGAAGACAGAAATATTGGCTTGCATGAAGTGACTTAGCCACACTGCGTCACAGCCTCTTATTCTCGCTACTGTAAACTGTACTATTTCAAATATTTATGAACTGTTTATTGTACATGCTACTATGGCAGGGAGCATCTGAGTTCTGTGTAAGTATTTATGACAGTGGAATCATTAACTAGCATTTTGTTTAAATGTCAATAGCTTATAAATAATTTGGCGATGAATGTGAACGCTTTTAAAGCGGTTTTTTTTCGAACAAAACTGAACTGCACAACATTGCGGCATAGCTACTCGATATGATGATAATTATTTATAATTAACTAGCGACCCGCCCCGGCTTCGCACGGTATATTATGCATGTATTATACATATAAACCTTCCTCTTGAATCACTCTATCTATTAAAAAAACCGCATCAAAATCCGTTGCGTAGTTTTAAAGATTTAAGCATACATAGGGATATAGGGACAGAGAAAGCGACTTTGTTTTATACTATGTAGTGATAAACTTAATGAGATTCAAGATTTAAAACTTTGTTTCGGCGCCGACCTTATAAAGTCGCCTTTCACAGCTATATCTCTGGGCCTTAGTCAACAGTGGCGCCAACTGGTGAGCTAAGATACAATACAATACAATACAATAACTCTTTATTGAACACCACATATAACAACCAAAACAGAAAAAAGGTATACAGAATATTACAAGGTAACAATAGGCGACCTTATCGCCACAGAGCGATCTCTACCAGGCAACCATAATAGACTGGAGAACAGAACAGATCTGAGCAGGTGGTGCAAGTTAAAATATATATTAATATACTAAGTACTGAAATACATAATATATTATTCATGAAACACACATTTATAATAAATGAAGATATAAATAGACACATACACACATACCTAAAAAAGCCGGCTACAAGATTCATGCACAAGATGACAGATAGTGCTCCTTCAACATAGCTTTAAATATGGGTAAAGATTTAGCGCGCCTTATAGGCAGGGAATTCGACAGCCGTAAAGCCTGAACAGTATAAGAATATACATGGATTTTGAAACGATAGTCCCCGTCGGTTAGTCAGCAACAAACGTCACATTCTGTCACCACTTGTAGGTTGATGGAGCGTGTGTCGACCGAGGGCTGGCGCGAGGCGGGCGCGGCGTTCGTCGGCTGCGTGACGCGGCTGCTGGAGCGGCTGCTAGACTACCGCGCCGTCATGCAGGGCGCCGAGCATCGCGACAAGAGGATGGCCGCCACTGTCAACTTGCTCGTGAGTTATTGGCGGAACTGATGGGGAATGTTCATGTTTTTTTTAATGCGTTAATAAGCAAAGGTAACAAACAATTTTCAAATTATTAAAAATAATTTTGCTTCTTTAATTTTTATATTTAGTTACCGGTTAGAAATTAACCCTCTTATTCATAAACGCTCTGTAGGCTTCTGCTAACTTAGCAATCGTTTGTCCTTATCTGTCATTTTGACATTTACTTTTCACAGATAAGGACAAACAATTGCTAAGTTAGCAAAGGCCTATAGAGCGTTTATGAATAAGGGGGTAAATGTGTAAAAGACACTGATGATTACGATACATGGAAAAATCCTAAAAGTTGTCTATGCGGGCGGGCATGGGCCGTTTTCGCCGAAGAGACAAAACTTGAATAGGTACTTGATATCTAAATTTCTAAACGACGCTGAATATTTAAATCCGAAAAGTAAAGCTATGTCCGGGAAAACGCCCCATACCCGCTTATAGATTTAATTTGCGATTTTTTCTACATACGTGTTCTAATACTAACTGATAAGTTCTAGTTGATTTATTGATAACTAGCGACCCGCCCCGGCTTCGCACGGTATATTATACATATAAACCTTCATCTTGAATCACTCTATCTATTAAAAAAAATCGCGTTAAAATCCGTTGCGTAGTTCTGAAGATATAAGTATGGACGGACAAAGGGACAGAAAAAGCGACTTTATTTTATACTATGTAGTGATGTTGCGTATCGATTGAGTAATAAAAATACGATTTTTCGTCTTTCATTATACATAGTCGCAGCGACATCAGTTCATGTATCTGTTTTAGACCTTAAATCATTCTTCGAATGTTTTTTATTTCAGAGCTTTTACAAGAACGAGATCGACCGCAAAGAGATGTACCTGCGCTACGTTTACAAACTGCACGACCTTCATATCGCTTCGGATAACTTTGTCGAAGCAGGATGCACGCTTTTGGTAAGTAACAAAAACAATGAAAATTAATAATAATATCTTGGGACAATTGACACCAATTGACCTAGCCACAAACTAAGCAAAGCTTGTAATATGGGCACTAGACAACGGATAAACATACTTATATAGATAAATACATACTTAAATACATATTAAACATCCAAGACTCGAGAACAAACATTCGTATTTTTCATACAAATATCTGCCCCGACCGGGGCCGAACCCGGGACCTCAAGCTTCATAGGTTCTCTAACCACTGGGCCATCCGGTCGTCAAATTAAAAGATAATGCAATTTTTCTGAGAAAATAGTTGATACTCGTACATCTCTTATTATGTATTTAGTGCATTGCCGCTTATACGTAACGCCTTAGGGTCATAACAGAAAAGCTAAAGTTGTATATCACTCAAGGCCTGTCCCATAAGTCTGTCAATTTTCTAGTGATGAGACAGCACCATTGGTATCTGACACTTATTACATAGGAACTTAACAGAAAGTAGTGGAACAGACCAGGGATGCGCAAAAAATATCAAAAGATCTACTCTTAAACCTCGCGTCAACAATAAACACGCCGACAAAAGTAGTTCTGTTTTTATGAAGTTCGCGTTTAGACTACTTTTTGTCTACTATAGTATCTTATTTATTGTGCAATAAATGAGTTAACAATCAAAAATACAAAATTAAGAGTAAGCTGACGCTATAGCGGTCTGTGGGGATTTATCTCAGCACATAGACTCGTGTGTCCTGACTTAAATCTGTGAACGAACAGCCATTGTATATTTATTTATAGTTGTATGCGGAAACGCTGAGCTGGGAGAGCGATCAAGTTGGCGTGGATCCCGAATACCCGGAAACTCCTGAGTGGAAGCGTAAGGAGGCTCTGTACAATCAAGTGCTGCAGTATTTTGACCGCGGGAAGGTGAGTCACAGTCTTAATTTTATAATATACTAGCTGTTACCCGCGACTTCGTCCACGCAGAATTAAATTTAACCTATGTTCATCAGGGATAACGTAGGAACCTAGTGGTGAAAGAATTTTCAAATTTTCGAAACGAATAAACGTACATACATACATACATACATATATGGTACCTGTTACCTTAGGCTCTGTCTACCCCGTAATGGACGGAGACGTGATAGATATATGTATGTATGTATGTATACATATATCTGTACGAATAAACAATCAAAATCTTTCTTCTTTATAATATTAGTGTACCTACATTCTGTTATGATGTCTACTGCGACGAGAATAGAAGGTTCTCTAAATAATAAATAATTGGTAATGACCCTAAAGTCGTCTCCCAACCCTACCATGTTATTGTTATTACATTCAAGAGGCAAACTGTCCTGATCACCTGGAAGTGATCGATAATATTACATACCTACATACTAACATTGACTCGGTTTCAGTGTTGGGAAAAAGGCCTGCCTCTACTCCGCGAGCTGGCAACGCTGTACGAAGTGAAGTTATGCGACTACGCGCGCTTGGCGCACTGCCTGCGCACGCACGCCACTTTCCTGGACTCTATACTGACGCAGCTGCGACCCGAGCCCGAGTATTTCAGAGTCGGCTTCTATGGCAAAGGGTGCCCTTTGTTTGTGCGGGTGAGTGCGTTAAAGGATTAAGAAATAGTGTCTCAAACACCAACGTCAGTTATTGGCGAATATTAAATAGTGAGTGAATTTATGTTGAAATAGAGAATTTTCAAAGCGTATTTTAATATCATTATTTGTTCAATAAGGTTTTTATGTTTTCTAGTTAAAATGGAGTTAAGAGCGCGATCAGTCAATCATTTGCCAGTTTTCCACTCATTCCCCAACAAACGGAAAAGTCGTTTTTGTTCATTAATATGAACCTCCGATTGTTAGGTGTGTCTCACAAGGTTGTGTCAGTTAGTTTTTTTTTTTTTTTTTTTCAGAACAAGCAGTTCGTGTACCGCGGTCACGACTACGAGCGCATCGGCGCGTTCACGCAGCGGCTGCAGGCGGAGTACGTCGCCGCGCACATCATGATGCGGAACACGCCGCCCGACGAGTCCATCATCGCCAACGACTCGCAGTGTGAGTGCCCTAACTTAGGAGCCAGAGGTTCTAAAACGATGCACACTTAGCCATAGTCAAGAGTATTTCGGCCAGCTATAGCTTGGCTTGCCCACCTCCTTGGACACGGCAGCGCGGCGCGACCATACGTACTTACGTCATCTACTTCAATATGGTCGCAATCTTATGTCGGTATGATAGGTCTGTCGCAAAAGTATAAAATACGTTAGGTTATGCCAACTGTCAGCGAGTGTCAAAGAAAAAGAACACACACACACACACACACAAGTCACGTCCTTATCCCTTACGGGGTAGACAGAGCCTAAGGTAACAGGTACCTACAGGCCACATTTAGCAAGATTGTGGGCATATAGGTGGAAAATGGAATCAAAATAGTGATGGGTTGCTAGCCTCATCGCCTATAACATGATTCCTATGATTTTCGCCCATTTCCTCGATGGGCTTTTACCATCTGCGTGGGTAGAGAAGCAACTGGTACATTCTATGTTTTTCTTTACTCCCAGACCAGCATGGAAGAAAGAAAAAGAAACAATGCAAAATGGTCTCATCTATCTATCTCGCACTGATATACACGTATTATATCGCTTTTTCCCTCGCCGATCTATTACTACCTACATCCTACGAGTATTTGTGGCTACAGACATCCAGATCTGCAACGTGAAGCCAGTGGCTGCGCGGCGCAGTTGGGGCGCGAACGCTCCGGAGCAGGCGCGGCGCTTCTACGCGTGCAACAACGTCAACACGTTCCTGTGCGACCGCCCGCTGCACAAGCCGCCCATAGACAAGGACAACGAGTTCAAGGTCAGCACATGAACAGCTGACTGACAGTTTATGTCCTCGGTCAATGATATTAAAATTAACGCGTCACATACGAAATTATACACGGCGTTTTGTCGTCAATTGTAACCTAATCACAACCATAACGTCAGTAAAATAGATTCGAATCTCCTAATACAATGTTACTCTTATTATGATCTTTCGTCATGAGAAAGAATTACTGTCGTTTGACAAGAATTATTGAAAATATTACCTTAGTCCGTAAGTGAGGCGTTGTAAGATACATGTACTTATGCACGCACACAAACACAGCTGACTAGACGTATCGTCTCATCTCGTGCTGAAGCGTTACAGCAAGCACACAAGAATGTTCTACTAAACCTTACTTTGCAGTGACCCTTGCAACTTGCAAACTGTCATATTAAGCTTTTTATATTACCCATTAACAAGTTGTTTTTCATTTAATTTTACAGAGCCTCTGGATTGAACGTACGACGCTCGTGACAGAGAATACTCTTCCCGGAATTTTGAGGTGGTCTGAAGTGGTGACACGATCTGTTGAAGAAATACCACCGGTTGAAGTAAGTAAAATTAGCAGCCAACATTTGCTATGTGAAAATGATAAGACGTTACGCGTACACTTTCGGCTGGGAATGCGTGGAGTTATTTGCCAGTTTGGTCCTCTCATACTCCCCCTAGAAACAAACCAGTCTAAACCGGTAAAAACAAATCCGCTCTGCCAAGAGGCCGTAATCTGATTTCGAAGGTCTTGGTCCACCCGGAAAAAATGCTGTCACTATTTCGTATTACTGATTATTATTTTAATACAAAAATAGGTAGGTTAGGTTAGTTAGGTATCTTCATTTGCCCGAAAGACAAAATACCCAGGAAAAGTGGCTCCGCCGTTGGGCGGAACTCCGTCGAAAACCAGTTGGACAAACTGTAGGTGGACCACGACCCTTAGCCGAATTTCGAACAGTACCACATGTTGGCGCCTCCTTGCAACGCGCACCTTTTTTATGATCTTATGTTTTTTAATATGTCAATGTCTTGATATCAAAGCTTGTCAAGGAATTAAATGTGTCTAAAGTAAAAAGCAAATTTTTAATGTTCCTTGTGAACATTTATTGGTCCTTCGAGCCGGATCGAATGAGCGAAGTGACTACGCAAGTGTCCGAACAAGCCAAACATTATTCGTGACAATTTTTGCCCGAACTCGTATCTGTTGAACGATCTGTCTGCTGGTGCCCAAACGTTGCGCCTGCTGGTAAGGGTTTCTGCGGTGAGGTTCGTGGCGGCTGAATAAAGTGAGTTCATTCCATTTCATATTTCATACTTATTCAAAATTTCCCCAAAATTCTAGTGTCCGTATTCTGAACGATTTTCTAAAATTTTATCAAATAATTCGAATGTGTACATTTTGTGCAACATTGAAACCCGATAGTAACATTAAAATTAAAACTTAAAATTAAAATTTAATTTAATTTAAATTTGGTTTTTTTCGGCAAAATGACAGAATTTAAACAAATGCTCAATGACTCGTTGTCAACTCTGATTAGAAAACGTGGTTCGCTGAAGGCGCGATTAACAACCTTTGATAAACGTGTAGCCAAATATACAATTGGAACGTTATTGCCTGATGCGGAAAGAAATGAAATTGAGTTACGTTTAGCAAAAATGGAGTCATTGTCACTTGAGTATGATGATATTCAACTACAGATTGAATGTTTATCTGATGATCCCGATGAGCAATATTTAGAGCGCGAAATGTTTGAAGACAAGTTTTTCAATGCTATGGCACAAGCGAGGGCACTTGTCGCTAGTACAAAACGAACGAAGTTAGGGTCCAACAACGGTAATGGCAGTGAAGCTGGCTCTGCCACGCAAGAGAGTGGTTATGAAAAGGCTAGATCTGTTATTAATAACAAACGTGATTCTGACACACCAAGGGGTAGTTCCGCCGGACAAGAGAGTGGTTTCACCGGCAAGCAAGAGGGTGAATCCACTATGCAAGAGGGTGGTTCTGTCAAACAAGGGAGTGGTCTCACCGACAAGCAAGAGGGTGATTCTGCTATTCAAAAGGCTACAAACATTAGACCTTTTCAAATAAAACTGCCTACGATCAGTCTGCCAAGGTTTGACGGTGACCTACTAAATTGGCTCGAATTTAGAGATACCTATCAGTCATTGGTGCACAACAACGACGCTTTGGATTCGATTAGTAAATTTCATTATTTACGAGCCAGTTTAGGAGGAAGCGCGACCAGATTGATCAGCTCACTTGAGCTAACTAATAATAACTATTCTATTGCATGGGATACTTTAGTTAATCGCTTTGATAACAATAGATTGCTTGTTGATAACTATGTTAAAGCTCTTTTTGATTTAAAGCAACCGCGCGAGACATCAAAAGACGTGCGGTACTTGATGGATACGTTCAACAAGAGCCTTCGGTCGCTAAAAGCACTTGGAGAAGCAACGGAAGGTTGGGACACGCTACTAATCTTTATTCTGACTACGAAACTGGATCCATGCAGCCTAAAGGAATGGGAGGCATATCGAAGCTCTGTTGGCACAGTTGACTTCAACGCTCTCAACACTTTTATGAAAAACAGAGCAGATCTTCTCGAGAGTTTGGAACGTCACAGCTGTCTCAAGCCATCGACTCTACCGAAGCCACAAATTAATCGAGGTCTATTCGTCACCAACAAGGATCCTTCGTCAGCGTGGGTGTGTGTGGTTTGCAAGAATGACCACACAATCTACCATTGCGTCGAGTTTCTCAAGGAATCTATTGGCAAACGAAAAGAGATTGTTACTAAGTTGAAGCTTTGTGAAAATTGTCTTCGAGTTGGACATACTGTAAACAATTGCAGGCATAAAAGCTGTCGAATGTGTAACAAGAGACACAACTCACTCTTACACGATAAGAATATGGATATGTCGCAGAAAGAACAGATTGAAAACTCGAAGATAGTAACGACTACAGCTAGAACGTCGCATCAAGTGCTATTATCGACAGCATGCGTCAAGTTGCTCGACAAAGATGGTAACACGCACACTGTTCGAGCATTATTAGATTGTGGAAGCACATCTTGTTTCATTACGGAGAGACTCGCGAAGCTTCTACAACCACAGATGGTAACTGTAAATACGACTGTTACAGGACTGAACAATCGACCATCATCAATTAACTCCAAATGTGTTCTACAGATGCAGTCACTCCACGAGAAGTTTACTGCGGCTATAGACTGTTATGTTATTCCTCATATAACAGAACCTTTGCCAGCTTATAGTATAAACATCAATGGACTTCAAATACCCACTGAATTACTGACAGACTTGGCTGATCCCGAGTTCCTGTTGCCTGGTGAGATTGATCTTCTCTTGGGAGCTGACATATTCTGGAACCTTATTGAAACTAAGAGGATTCACCTCGGCAAAGACCGTCCGACGTTACAAGAGACGAAGTTGGGCTGGGTTGTCTCTGGAAGCGTTCCAGCAGCTCCGAAGATTAGATGTCACTTTGCATCTACCATGGATGTTCAAGATCAGCTAACTAAATTCTGGGAGCTGGAGGAAGTGTCCAACGTTAAGCCTTGGTCAGAAGAAGAACACATCTGTGAAAATATTTTCAAGAATACTACCGAAAGACTTTCAGACGGACGATTTCTTGTACAAGTGCCACTAAAACAAGAAGCTAGTGCACTTGGCAATTCGTTCTCAATGGCTGAAAGGCGATTTTTGTTCCTAGAGAAGAGATTACAGAAGAATCCGAAGCTTCTTCAGTCTTATAAAGATTTTTTAGATGAATACGAAAGTATGGGTCACATGTCAAGAGTAGTGGCAGATCAAAAGGTAGACAAGGCATATTATTTGCCTCATCATGCGGTTATCAGAGAAGATAGTTTGACAACAAAGCTGCGGGTGGTCTTTGATGCTTCAGCAAAAACATCTAGTGGCTTATCTTTCAATGACATCCAACTTGTGGGACCAGTTGTTCAAGATGACATTATGGCAATTCTTCTTAGATTCAGACAACATGCAATAGTAGTATCTGCTGACATTGCTAAGATGTATCGACAAATATTGGTGCGGCAGGAGCAACGACCACTGCAGAGGATTATCTGGCGTGACAACAAGGCGGATGAGTACACAATATTTCAGCTGAATACAGTCACTTATGGAACTGCTTCTGCACCATATTTGGCAATCAGATGCTTGAAACAACTTGCTGATGAATGCGAGGATAGATCAATTGGCACAGTTATCGAACACGATTTTTATGTAGATGATCTATTGTCTGGTGCAGATACTGTAGAAGAAGCGACAAGAATTTGCCAGCAGGTCAACAAACAATTGTTATCTGGATGTTTAGAACTCAGAAAGTGGAGGTCGAACAATGCGACTGTTCTTAAAAATCTTTCCGATGTAGCTGCATGTGGTGAATATACATTCAACGAGTCTCACATGTCAAAAACGCTTGGTCTGTTATGGAACAGCGAAGCTGACACGCTGAGTTACAAAATAACTATTTTGAAGTCTGATAAACCTACAACAAAACGATCTATTTTAGCCGCAATCTCACAAATCTTTGATCCACTAGGTTTGGTTTCACCCACCATCATCCGAACAAAGATTCTACTGCAGAGACTTTGGCTTCAAAAGTTGAGCTGGGACGAGCCAGTTCCAAAGGAGATATCAAATGACTGGGATTGCATGTTGAAAACGCTGGATCATCTCAACACTATAACTATCCCCAGATACGTCTCTAGGATTACGTTACAAGGAGTACAAATTCATATTTTTTGCGACGCATCAGAATTAGCCTACGGTGCATGTGCGTACGTAAGATCAATTTATACAAATGATACAGTCCACTCTCACCTACTGTGTGCAAAGACTAAAGTAGCACCACTCAAGTCCGCGACTCTTCCAAGACTAGAGTTGTGTGGTGCGTTAGTAGCGTCTCGACTATGCCAGAAAATACGAAGTTCGCTGAGAATCAGCATAGATAAATTCGTTTTTTGGTGTGATTCTTCAATTGTTCTTGGTTGGCTTGAAACGCAACCTAACAATTTAAAAACATTTGTTCGCAACCGGGTTTCGAAGATACAAGAAGCAACAGCTCCATTCACTTGGCGATATATTGCTAGTGAAGCAAACCCGGCCGACGTCCTCTCTCGAGGTGTGACAGCTGATGTCATCGGTAAACACGAGTTATGGTGGCACGGTCCGTCGTTTTTAACTGAAGAAGAGCGAAAATGGCCCACTCACGATTTTATTAATGCGGTTGAGCTACCTGAACAACGGATCATTTCAAATGTGGTTACTTGTCAACCAACTGATCTAGTTGATAACCTACTTGATCGCTGCTCAACATTAATAAAGCTCAAGCGTGTGATGGCATATGTTCTACGTTTTGTTAGCAATGCAAGAAATCCGAGCACAACACGGATCAAGGATTCACTATCTTGTGATGAACTCGAGGCAGGCTTTGTCACTTTGGTTTTAGCATCGCAAATGAAGCATTTTGCTAAAGAATTCGAAGTACTACGGTCAAACTGCAAAGAGCTTCCACGCAAAAGTCCTCTCATAAAATTGCAACCTTTCTTATGTCCGAAGGGATTGTTACGCATTCGAGGTAGGCTATCGCAAAGTAATGCAAGTTTTGACGTAAAACACCCAATAATCTTGGCAAAACGTGATCTTCTAACCATTAAAATTTTCGAAGATCAGCATCGACGGCTAATGCATGCAGGGCCTCAGTTATTGCTAGCTGAAGTGCGTCAACGTTTCTGGCCACTTGGTGGTAGAGATTTAGCGCGATCAATTGTACGTCAATGTGTTATTTGTACCAAGCTAGCAGCGCGTATCAATTATCCGATTATGGGTGATTTACCGTCAGCGAGAGTCGAAGCTTCAATGCCATTTGAGGTAACTGGGATTGACTATGCCGGTCCAGTTATAATAAGTAGTAAGAAAGGACGAGGTGCAAAACATCTCAAATCATATATTTGTGTTTTCGTATGTTTTTCGACAAGGGCCATTCACTTGGAATTAGCAACAGATATGACTAGTGCTACATTCATTATGGCACTCAAGCGGTTTATTGCTCGTCGTGGAAAGCCTTCTCATATTCACTGCGACAATGGTTCAAATTTCGTTGGAGGTTGGAATGATTTAAAGTCAACTTTGACTAATAGCTTTGCAAATGAGGGTATTCAATTTCATTTTATTCCACCTCACGCGCCTCATTTCGGTGGTTTATGGGAGGCTGGCGTTAAATCGACGAAGCACCACCTTAAAAGGGTCCTAGGGTCAGCCCACCTCACCTATGAGGAGTTGACAACGATTCTTGTCCAAATTGAAGCGATTTTAAATTCGCGTCCATTAACTCCATTGTCATCCTCACCCATTGATTTGTCACCTCTAACACCTGGTCACTTCTTGATTGGCCGACCATTGACCGCACTGCCAGAAGCTACTTATTCAGTGGGTAGCGCGAGGCAGAGGTACGAGAGAATGGAGCAACTTCGGCAGCAATTTTGGCAAAGATGGAGCAAGGAGTATTTGTCTGAACTACAGAAGCGCCCTAAATGGACGAGCACTCCTCCAGCAATCGCCGTTGGAGACTTGGTGGTTCTGAAGGAGGATTTCGTGCCACCTCTCAAGTGGAAAATGGGCAGAGTGACAACCACGCACTCTGGGCGCGACGGTGTCACAAGGGTCGTCGACGTGTGGACAGGCACTGGCACTTGCAGAAGGCCGGTCGCAAAAGTCTGTCCACTGAATGTTCAAGATCATTGAAGAGCACTTCAAGGGGGCCGGCATGTTGGCGCCTCCTTGCAACGCGCACCTTTTTTATGATCTTATGTTTTTTAATATGTCAATGTCTTGATATCAAAGCTTGTCAAGGAATTAAATGTGTCTAAAGTAAAAAGCAAATTTTTAATGTTCCTTGTGAACACCACAAAGCATGAAACTACCGTGAGACTTAATCATCATTACACATAAACGGATAACTCACGTATAAAAACTCAAGTTATCAGAGCGTTGGCGCGCAGTGTTCGTTTCGCTGCCGCCGGGGCGAGCGCTCTAGGAGGAAGGACTACGAAATAGTCCAAAACACGTCGAGCATCACTCGACTTTTTATACGTGAGTTATCCGTTTATGTGTAACTAGCTTCTGCCCGCAACTTCGTCTGCGTAGAATAATACATAAAAACCTTCCTCTTGAACCACACTATCTATTAAAAAAAACGCATCAAAATCCTTTGTGTATTTTTGAAGATATAAGCATACATAGGGACATAGGGACAGAGAAAGCGACTTTATTTTATACTATGTAGTGATGAGTACCACAAAGTTTCAGCTACAATAACAACTTGAACGTCTTCTACCCCAGTTTGCGTGTGAAACAATGGAGTCCACAGAGCGGGAGCTGCGCGGCCTCATATCCCAGTACACGGCCGATCCCACTCGCAACCTCAACCCTTTCTCGATGCGTCTGCAAGGCACCATCGACGCCAACGTCCAAGGCGGTATAACCAAATACGAGCAGGCGTTCCTTACTGCTGAGTTCGCGAGGAACGCTAGTCCCAGGGAGGCGGCGGCCGCGGCGAAGCTGAGGAGGCTGGTCGCGAGCCAGCTGGCTGTGGTGGACGCGGGCCTCACGCTCCACGGGAGATTAGCACCAGAAGATGTCAAACCACTGCATAGGTGAGTCATTCTATGCCTACTTCCAAAGACTTACTACCTTGCACGAAATAAGACAGGACTCAATCGGCACCACAGCAAGTGATCTAAACTCGAACAAAATAGATTTAAAGCGTTAAAAGCGAGGCGATAAGTCTACATTTTCTCGACTTTCCTGGTAGGACGTAACACTTCGACAGCTACGTAAAGAGTCGAATAAAGGCTCAGGCCTGAAATATCCGTTTTCCTTAAAAGTACAATTCTCAAAAAGTCTATGCTTTCACAATGTTAGCAGTTGTATTTAGTCAGTTTCTTCAAAATCTCTGCTACTTAAAATGTGTACAATCTATCCATAACGTTTACATTCCTACAATAGTAGCATTACCATATGCTTTGCTTTTCCGTTATGTTCACTTTTTTATATAGGTTATCGTCTATTATGTAAATCATCGCCTCATAATTTGTTGATTGACATCTATACTTCTGTACTAAGTTTGGGTGGTCGCGCTTTTGTATGGCGATTGACATTCCTGTCTTGTTTCTGTCTATGATACTACGAAGTATAACAAAAAACTAGTCACTCGTTAATAGCTGAGTTCAAAGCACTTCATAGAAGACTTCGTTTTTATGGCAAGAGACAAGGAGTATATAGAGACGACAGACAGCCGCTCTGGCTTTAGATCCTACTTGTATACAAATCAACAGCGCCCCGGTGGGCAAAAGTGAAACTAAAGTAGTTCCGTAAACCGCCGCGAGAGGTCGCTAGTTGATGATGCGTCGACAACAGGGTCGAATCTGATTGAGTTCAGTTTAAATTTAGATTTTTGTTTCACTTTGCAGGCGACTCGTCGAGAGATTCAACCAACTCAGGCAAAGCTTAGGCCCCGGCCTGGCCAGGGCTCGCCGGCAGATGTCTGAGAGTATCGTCAAGTGAGTGTTCTAATAACCGATTTGAAACTACATCTACTCGCTAATCCTGCCGCTAAGTAGCAGTGCTTGCACTGCTGTGTTCCAGTGTGGAGAGTAAGACTGCCGGGGAAATTACGGGCACAAGAGGCATTACATCTTAGTCCTCTAGGTTGGCAACGCATCTGCAATCCCTCCGGGGTTGCGGGTGTCTATGGGCAGTGGTGATCACTTACCATCAGGTTACCCACTTGCTCGTTTGCCTTCCTATTCAAATAAAAAAAAAAAAAACTAATAATGTCTTTTATTATATTATAATTATTCTATTTCAGTACTCCATTGCCTCCGGTTCCACAGTTGGATAAACGGTCACAGAGCATACAGCAGACCGACAACTATTATGAAGACGGACATCTTTACAATAAACCTATTGTAAGTGGTTTTCAATAAGATTGTTTTCAAGTCTTTTAGGCAAACGCACTCTCTCACAGAAAAAATCTAAATGTCAGTGAAAATTAGAACACATAGAAAAATCCGAAAAGTAAAGCTATGGCCGGGAATCGAACCCGGGTCCTCTTCAATCCGTGACGCGTGCTATAATACCCCTACACCACCCATAGCAGGTGGGCAGTCTTCGAATTTTTCTACCTGTTACTTGTCACTACTATGCGATTTTTTGTCGCTAAGCGTCATCTGTTTGAATGATGTGTCTGTACGACACAATTACAAACTCCCTTGGAACATCTACTGCTCACCAGGGACGAGAGAAGGCTCTGTTTTTCAAATGATAGGTACTATCAAATGAATCAAGAATTTCTATGGGTTCTAATTTTCACTGACATTTAAAAAAATAATTTCTAACGGTAAAACCGTAAAAGTAAAACATAAAAATCAAGAAATAAAATTTCTTGATTCATTTGATAGTGCACTCTCTCACGTTAAGAAATATCCAATAAAGCTAAAAACCAAATCATAGTCTCTAATGTGCCAATTCTAGAGCAAATTTGAGAAATATTTTGAGAAAAGGCCACCGCGCTGGGCTCGCGGATGAACTATCCCAATAGCCCAAGCCCATCTCACCGAAAGGACGCCTGGCCCAGCAGTGGGACGTATATAAGCTACTAGCTACTAATGCCGGCTTGAATGTTACTAAGTATTTGGCGATGTGCGTGCTCCGGTATATTTGTACACGATGGATGTCCCGAACAATTTGACGCCTTGGTTGAGTCACTGTAAAGGTCTTCGCACATTAGACCAACTCAACGGCGACTCGACTCTATGCTAGACATTGAAATTTAAGCCCTGTGTCATATGTTTTAGGTTTAATTTCAAAAAATGATTATAAAGTAGTGTACAACGAGTGGCCTTCGCATCGTCAACGCAAGGTCAACCCCGACACGTTTGTCACGCAATGACCACACGTCGTCCACGCAACGACCACACGTCGTCCACGCATCGACCACACGTTGTCCACGCAACGACTATGCGTTTGCGACTGACGCGTGACGGGCAACCATTTGCCAGCACACCGCGTTGTCCACTCGTTGACACCGCGTTGTCCACTCGTTGACAACGCATTGCCCACTAGTGACCATTGGGTGGATCATCTAGTTGACTACTCATCGAGAGTGTGAGTTGAGTTGGTGTCGGATTAGCGTGGAGTTGGTCTAATGTGCGAAACTTTAATGACATTTTGGATTTGATGATCTTGACCGCTACTTACTATATGACGCTGACTGTAACATTAACCCGCAGTACTCCCTCGAAGACTCGGAGCAGCAGAACAGCATAATGTCGACGAGCCTGCCGGCGGGCGAGCCGCGCGAGGCCGAGGACGCCGCCATGGCCAAGTCGGCGCCGCCGCTGCCCTCGCGCCCCAAGTCCGGCGACCCCCGGAGCCCTACCCGCCCGCCCAGCGACAAATACCGGTAACTTCAAACCCAAACAACCATATCTCTCTCCACGGCCGTAGACAGGTGACTACATAAAATAACCCTTATATGAGAAATCTATTTTAATTCTATGAATGTTAATATCTATCTAAGTCTAGTGTCCCCCCCCCCCCCCGGCTACGCCCGTGTCTCTCTTCAGTCGGCCCCCCCATGTTGAGGATTGTGACCCCGACAAATGTCGTTTGCAATTTGTCTCCGCTCGCTCCTGTCTTCCGCGAGATGGATCGCTGTACGGATCGTCACTTCCAGATTTTCGAAATCGGATCTGACCATTTTTTGGCCTATCTGGCAGCATTCTATATCCCTCAATTATACTGTGACCTAGATGTCAGGAGGGCCTCTCTTTCTAACAGAACGAAAAATTATCAAAGTCCAAATGAAAAAAATGACGATGGTCTAGTAGACAATCGTAGTAATTGCGAGCGAAAAAGCTGATGTTATTAAGATGATAGAGCGCAAAATCATGAAGTTGCAATTTCATTGACAAAATGTTATTAGTGTGATTGTGGTTTCCATCGAGGGTATTACGTTAACGTACAGAACACAGTTTGAGCTCCTTTTTTACCTTTGACTTCGTCTTTACAAATGCACCCTGTAAGGGCACACAATAATAATTAACAATTTAGTCCAAGCCTATTTTAAATGTCAACCTTTTATAACTGCATGCGAGAGACACCGATCCCATTGATTATATCGCGTTAGAATACTGACTTTAAAAATCTGAAGAAAACTTAAGCTTTCTGAGACCGTATAAAACCCGTTAATTCTTCCACATGCTACAAGTTTTAGTATCACTATCACTACATAGTATAAAATAAAGTCGCTTTCTCTGTCCCTGTGTCCCTATGTCCCTATGTATGCTTATATCTTCAAAACCACACAATGGATTTTGATGCGGTTTCTTTTAATAGATAGAGTGATTCAAGAGGAAGGTTTATATGTATAATACATGCATAATATACCGTGCGAAGCCGGGGCGGGTCGCTAGTTAACAATAACTGACAGGTTGAAACGTGTTGTGTTACAGCGACTCGATGGACGGCGAGCCGATAGAGACGCGGCGCCACAGCCGAGCGTCGTGGAGCGAGCCCGGCGACGCGCCGCCGCTGCCGCCGCGCGTGTCAGGTCCGTCTCCTAATACACCATTGTTGCTCTCATTTTCTAGTCTTTAAGTTGACTATAATAATAATAATAGGTACGTAGTATGTATAGTAGCCACCGTGGTTTTTATTAGCTTATTACTATGTTGTCATGTTGACGCTACGTGCCTGATATTAGCAATATGTACTATGAAATGAATCTGATTGTTTATGTTTATTTTTACGGTTTTACATTAAATTTCTAAACGGCACTGAAAATTAGGACACTTAAAAAAATCCGAAAAGTAAAGCTATGACCGGGAACTGGCATTGTTCATTTTTTTTAGTATGCTCCAATTCGAAAACCATTTCGAGGAAAACCATCAATTATCCGATTTATCTTGTCCGATTTCAAAAATACTTTATGATTGCAGATATTTTTGTAAAAGTACTTTGAACCTTTGTTTGACCGAACGGCCCGGTTTTTAGACAGAATCCAGCATCGAATGTTTGCCACAAAAATGAAAAAAAAAAGATTACCTACGGCAGCTGTCACGTGTCACTGTCAAATCGACAAAACCATAGACAAAGCCGTTTTTTTTATAGCCAGCCGAACGAAGGCGATTGGGATTCTGTCTAAGTTCACGGATTATCAAACAGCGAAAAAATATTTATTATTAATTAACAAAGCTACGTAAAAGCATAATATTCAAATTAGTTGCTTGAAATAGTCCATTTTATCAAATAAAGGTGTTAAAAGCACAGCTTAAAAAAAATGAACAATGCCAATTGAAGCCGGATCCTCGTCATTTCGTGGCGCGTGCTATACCCCTACACAACCCACAGCATAAGTCTTCGAATTTTTCTATCTGTTAGTTACTACGAAGATCCGGGTTCGATTCCCGGCCATAGCTTTACTTTTCAGATTTTTCTGTTCTAATTTTCAGTGTTGTTTTGAAAGTTAGCAATATGTCAGATAAGCAGAGTATCTAATCACTTGAATATCTGATTAGCGGAATTTCAGATTAGCAGAATGTCAGATTAACACAATGTCAGATTAACAGAATGTCAGATAACCAAATTGGCAGATTAGCAGAATGTCAGATTGATTATTAGTGTTTGTGTGGCCAGGCGACAAGCGCGTGTGGGCGGAGGCGCCGCCGGCCGTGCCGCGCCGCGCGCGCGCGCCCGACGGCCGCGGCGACGACGCGCGCGACTCCGGCGTCAGCGTCGACCACGCCTACACCAACGCGCAGGACCAGCCCAAGCACCACGGTGACTGCACTATACAGCCCTACTATAGTTCGTCCAATCATTTATTTTCTCGATGACAGTTCCCGTAGAATGTAACTGCGCTTTTTACGCAAAAATTAACTTTTAAATGCGAGGTATTAATCATTGTAATTGTAATCCCATAGAATGTAAATTTATGAAAACGTTTATTGTTTATCGCACTTTAAAAAAATATCACTGCATATATGGACTCAATTTGTCTTAGATGAATATTATATGACATCAAGGAACAAAATTAGGCAGTTGTCATATTTTTTATACCTCGCGTTTAAAAGTTAATTTTTGCGTAAAAAGCGCAGTTACATTCTACGGGAACTGTCATCGAGAAAATAAATGATTGGACGAACTATAATGTTACAAATGTGTGCGCAGGAATTGCACGACCTTATAGTTCCATCTCCGTTTCGCCAACGGACTTCCAGGCGGGGGGAGCGTCTTCACCCATTAGTTCTGTTGTCAACATACCATTGGCCCGCACGAGGCGGTTTGCTTCATCCTTCCTATTGCGAACTGCTAGGGAATGGAATTCGCTCCCATCGTCTGTATTTCCGGACAGACAGATACAACCTAGGGCTCTTGAAGGCTAGAGTGAATAGGCTATTACTGAACCAGTGAGTTACACCTTTGGCCTCATCTGCACCTTCCACCAAGTGAGATAGAGGTCAATCACTGGTCAGTTGGTAATATTTAAAAAAAAAAATGCTAAACTAACCCTGTCTGTCTGTATGTTACGCTTACGCTTTCACGCCTAAACCACTGAACCGATTTAGTTGCACTTTGATATAGAGCTTCAGTCCCGGGGACGTAGGATAGGTTTTATCCCGGAAAATTAGAAAGTTCCCACTTGATAGTGATAAGCTAATTCTGCGCGGACGGATTCGCGGGCGACAGCTTTATGTAGAGAACATTCTAAATACATACAACATCCATGACTCGGGTGCAAATGTGCTTGCCCGTATTGAGATTCGAACCCGCGACCTCCAGCTTCACAGTCGGGGGTCACTACTAGGCCGTTCGGCCGCCTGTTTACACATCTACAGCAACAGTTCTCTTTAGCCAGCGTTCACGTAGTCACTAGCCGCGCTCTCAACGTAGGCGCTACTAATGCTGTTTTGCGACAAAACTGGTGTCTAAAGTGTGTTCTGTCAACTTTCACATCCGTGAGGTATCACAAAATGTGACAGTTGATATACTACGTAGTTGGGGTTGGGAATACTAGCGCTATCATCGTGCCTCTTAACATGCAAACAGCTACTACCCTCGAAAGCGGACAGTGTTGCTCTTTGAGGCTATAGCTTTGATTCATCTAAGTATTAGTTCTTGTCAGTACAGTTCCATGCTGGTCTGAGTGTAATTAAAAACATAGAATGTACCAGTTGCTTCTATTCCCGCGCATATGCGCGTTTACCATATGGTAAAAGCGAAAATCTTAGGAATCATGTTATAGGCGATGCGGCTAACAACCAATCACTATTTTGATTCCCCTTTCCGCCTTTACGCCCACAATCATGTTAAACGTGGCCTTTTAGTTCTTGTTACCTTAGGCTCCGTCTAACCCGTAAGGGATAAAGACGTGACTTATGTATGTATGTATGTATGTATGGTCATCTCTATGTTTTTTATTGTTATACCTTGTTTATTTTCTATAAAATTGTGTATATTGTCTTATATTTGTGTGTCTTGCAAAAAGGAATAAATGTCTTCTTTCTTTCTTTCTTTCTTTACAGTTGGTTCGCAACTACATGTGTGGATTCAACGCTATCCATCCATAAAATACACTAGCAAGGATTCTAGACCGTCCAGCGCAATGCGTTGTCATTAAAATGCACGTTTAGTTTCAGATTTCGATTTGACGGTTGAGTCGCTGCGTTATGAGGAAATAATCTCAATGATGTCGGAGCCGCTGCGCGTGGGCGGGGGCGAGGCGCCGCCGCCCATCCCGCCCAAGGGGCTCGCCCACCTCAGTAGCTTCGACTCCGGCCACCACGAGAACGGGGAAACCAACTGCTAGACAACAACCATAGGTAACTTTAAAATAAACAGAGAGAGTCAGTGGCGTAACTAGGTAACCAAGAACCCTGGTGCAAATAAAAAAATGGGGCCCCACTACTATCTTAACTGGTTACGTTTTAATAATAATAGTTCGATCCAGATTTTCTGGTAAGGATTCGAGGGCCCTCTGAGCTTGAGGGCCCCAGGGAACTGCCCCGCCTAGTCCCATGGTAGCTACGCCGCTGGAGAGAGTTAACAACGTCAAATAAAACAAACGTTGTTCAAGTTTACCAGCTAGTGCCATTTAAGTAACGCTACAGCGCTGGCATGAAGCTGCTTAATTTTTAGAATCCTGCCAAACTAAAGTAAATTAGATCTTGTGACAACGACAACAGAGTTCAAAGTCATTATCAGTGTCGTGCACAAATATTTTTAGCGCCTGTGAAAAATATTTAGCAATGGTTTTACGGCGCGAATCTCATTGCTCGTCTTTAAAAAGTTTATTCCGTCATGCGAATCGTTAGTTTAAGCTTTTAACGAGGTATTCCTTTGAAACTAGGTATGATGTATTTGCAATATTAATAATTATTAAATGTATTGTTTAATTAGGCGTGCATATCATTCATATTAGAGGTGTAATTGTGAGATGTGTTTGGTGATGTTAAAAATAATTATTATGATTATTGTTTGAAATGATTGACACAGAATATTATACCTCTGACATGTATTAGCGAACATTAATTCGAATGAGATTTATTACATGGTTCTATTACTGCTTTACGCTACCATTTGATGATCAATTCCTATCATACTTTTACTGTTAGAATAAAGTGGAGTAATTCTCCGAGATTACGGACAGCTCTGATAAAGATATTTATTGTAAATATACAAGGAGATTTGTAATTGGAATTGATTTATCGCATTATATATTATGTATAATTATATTTTATTTCATTGTGTTGAATTTAGTAGTAAACATTACGCACATACGCTGAAATGATAATTAAAAATTTATATTCCTAGATAAAAGTATTATTTTTAGGTGGTAAGTTGACTTTATGCTATTAATTAAATCATTGATGAATTTTTGAATAAAAATGCAATTATTTTTTAAGTAACAATATTTTACTGGAATAAAACAATAATCATTTTAGTAAATATGCTACATATATATATATTTTTATTATTTTCTTCTACCATTGCTCAAATGTTGGTACCTTTTTCACTTCAAAGTCTGATGTGACAAAGCAATTTGTGAGAGTGAAGGTTTTTTGCCTTCCGCATACACTTAACAATGGCTTTATTCAAAGACGCGTGTAGTTAATTTTTAACTTAGCATGTATACTATTTTACACAAGTACATTATAATTTTATAAGACACGAGACAGCAATATGTGTAATAGCAATCAACTTCTATAACTGGTGCATTTTATAAAATTGTTTACATAATGATAGTATTTTCGACGGTTTTTCGAATACGTATTTAATAAGGTGATTTATAAATATTTAATGTGACATTTACTGTTCAGCCTTTTATTTATTTCTAATTTACAAATATTTACCTAGGAAATTGGCTTTAATTTTCGATCTCTCATATTTTGAGCAAGTTCTTGATCCTTACGGACTTGTTTGATTTGAGTTATGTCGTAGACACTGCTATTTTGAAATGAACTGACTAAATTATCTATAAATTTGATTTCCGAAATTAGTAGCTTACTTTTGAACACTAAGGGCCGATTTTTCAATTCTCAGATAAGCTCTTAACTTACAGATACCCATAGAGTTGTTCGCCGAATAGGTCTTATCTGACGATTGAAAAATCGACCCTTATGCAGTAAACTAGAACCTAAACGGCTGTCTCTAATGATGGCAAGGGCGTTAAAAGTCACGCATTAAAGGCATATTTTGGCGTAAAAGAGTCATTACGGACTTGTTTGATTTGAGTTATGTCGTAGACACTGCTATTTTGAAATGAACTGACTAAATTATCTATAAATTTGATTTCCGAAATTAGTAGCTTACTTTTGAACACTAAGGGCCGATTTTTCAATTCTCAGATAAGCTCTTAACTTACAGATACCCATAGAGTTGTTCGCCGAATAGGTCTTATCTGACGATTGAAAAATCGACCCTTATGCAGTAAACTAGAACCTAAACGGCTGTCTCTAATGATGGCAAGGGCGTTAAAAGTCACGCATTAAAGGCATATTTTGGCGTAAAAGAGTCATTCACACGTCTTTCCATAACAACGTGATATTTTCATACCTTTCTATTCGATACTGTAATTGTGTATTTTTTAAGAACCTAGCCATTAAGTTCGCATTTCCAACGAACAATTATACAATTTATTCGTATGTTATTATAAATTAATGAATACGTTCGGATTACTCGTGCGTGGATCGCGGGAGTCAGTATAGTTGGCACAGACACTATTTTCTACCTTGAACACATAAATGTTCATAAATAAAGATGCATTTATATTTATACACTTTTAAAGAAACTTTTTTGAAACGAAAAGCCTGCAAGTTAGTTAAAAAACTACCAAGTTACATTTCTCTGTACATAGGTACAGTATAAATTTATAATTTAACACAGCATATAAGTGCGTACTTGCTTATCCACAAACAATGGAACGATTATTTAAATTTTTAGCAATCACATAGACTAGATCTTGAAACTATGAGTAGTAGCTTTAAAATGACTAATGGAACTTGTAATACCAACAACTGTATGTTCACTGGGTTTGAAATAGATCTCAAAACCTAAGTATAACTCCATACTTCCATAGACAACATTCGTGTGCGAGTGTTTTTAAAAAAAAATCCAAATGATCATTTTTTCCAGAATTTAACTATTTTGGGTTTTTCTTACTTAAAATCGTTTACCCTATCGATTCTTATACAAGAAAAAGTGTGTCCCAAAATTTCCATTCCAGTTCGTCACTTTTTAGGGTTCCGTACCTCAAAAGGAAAAAACGGAACCCTTATAGGATCACTTTGTTGTCCGTCTGTCCGTCTGTCACGACCCTTTTTCTCAGTAACGCGTGGAGGTATGAAGCTGAAATTTATATCAATTACTCAGGTCTACTGTCCCTTGAAGCTGTGAAAAAATCAAAATTCTAAGCCAACGCAATCAAAAGATACAGCCGTTTATGCCGCAAATTTCCGCAAATTTTCAACTCTCAAGGGAATCAAAACCTACAAGGTAGTTCCCGTGAACGCAGAATCTTGAAATTTGGTATGAAGGTAGGTCTTATAGCACAGATTAAAGAATAATTGCGAAAACCGTAAATGTGTATGTATGTCTGTATATAGCAGGGACCAATATAAAGTAACCCCACACTGCGTACATTTTGCTTTGGAACAGGGCTCTGCTTACACTGGTTTTAGATACTCTCAAGGGAATCAAAACCTACAAGGTAGTTCCCGTGAACGCAGAATCTTGAAATTTGGTATGAAGGTAGGTCTTATAGCACAGATTAAAGAATAATTGCGAAAACCGTAAATGTGTATGTATGTCTGTATATAGCAGTGACCAATATAAAGTAACCCCACACTGCGTACATTTTGCTTTGGAACAGGGCTCTGCTTACACTGGTTTTAGATATTTATAGATAATGATACGGAACCCTCGGTGCGCGAGTCCGACTCGCACTTGACCGGTTTTTTAATATAAGGTAGGTAAGGAATGTGACGAACAGGAAAATAAATTCCATAGTTCAATTTCAGCTATTCTGAGTAAGAAAAGCTCAAAATAAGTATTTAAATTCTGGAAAAAATGTTCATGTGGACTTTTTTTGGAAAACGCTCGTTCACATTTTAAAGCGTCACTGTCAAGCAAACACCTCGTGATATCTGACAGGATTCTTAGCTACATTCGCTCAATATACGAATACAATTATTTGATGTGATCATATTGTTATAAATAGTGTCTCGCTGAACTTTTAATAATGACTAAGTTACCTATTATTGAATGAATTTGACTGATATTATCGATAGTTGGAGGCGGGGTGTGATTATTGTATTCCTTTTATGTTATTTCTCACTAGGATAGACTTTATTATTGATGTTTCATATATACCTAAATCGTAATTAAACCAAAAAATGTGTCGGCTATTTTTGTAATAGTTATAAGTTTGTTTCATATTATAAATATTTAGTTATTTCATTGATTATGTGTAGACGCTATTGTCTGCCGTGTATACTTTTAATCATTATAACAGTTTAATTAAATCATTAAAAGCTATTTTGATACTGAACTGAAATTTTGAGCTCAAATTGGTTCTTTTATTTTTGACAGATTTTAATACAATATAAAAAACATAATGTTATTGTGGACCATTGATAGTAGGTAGTATACCATGTTTCTGCGTTGACACCGCATCGCCTCCTGGTTGATCGATGTTATTTCTGGACGTCCTGGAGCATTTTTACTGATTCAATTAGTCCAGCTAATTCTGCGGCGTATCGCATAAAACTTAGATTTTCCATAATGTTTTTACATAAAACCGGTGTTGCCATATTAATTTAATAATGATAAAGATACATTTGCATTTGTTCATAAAAGAACCAAATTGTGTACCAAAATGTCGGCTTAACTTGCACTTCACTGTTTGATTGGTGTGAATGTTCCCTTATTGTCTAGTGTCTAGTGAAGGCCAATGCAAGCGTTAAGTACAAAGCTTAGTTGTAAATTTAAATGAAGATTATTAAATAGTGAAGACATGTAGCCATTTGTAATGAACCGCTCGAAATATACATATAGAATGGAACGTGACTGTTGTTTGATTTACATGGAACTTAACCTTACACAACGCTCAAAAGTCCCTATTTATCACTCTCAGTTAAAAGCAGAATTACGGCTATATACAAGGAAACTTGAATGCAAAACCAGGAACTTAAGAAATAGTATCTACCTTTCTACAGTATTTACATTTAAAATTGTCGGACCTGTCAACGTACACAACAATATATGTACTTAGCAGTGGCGTGGCGTCAAGTATATCAGAAGGCAAGCCGGTGGGAATTTAACTTGCCTTTTCCTCTAATTCTGCACAATAAAAGTGAACTACCTTAATAGGCAAGCCGGTGGGAATCGAGTTCTATGGACGCCACGCCACTGGGTTTTTTTATAAATCTTGAATTATACCCACGAAAAAGGTCTACACCGCAGCATAATTCAAATTCTCATGCATTTAAAATGGCGGCCAAAAAAGCGAAAAGGCGACTATAATTAATTTTTAAACGTGGATGCTCCATTGGGCAGCAAAGGTGTTCAGAGACAAGTGGCACGGTGCCACGCGTGCGCATTGATTATTGTGGTTAACGCGGAGTTCTGCGTAATGGAATGGCGTAATTGAAGAGCCGGTGGACAGATGTATTCATAAATTTCGATGCCTGTATTCCCTGTGTGGGCTCTTACTACTAAATATATACGTACGTTCATAACAACAACTATATAACATGTAGATTGCTGGTAGATAGGCCTATAGTACAAATATCGTACTGTATTTTCGGCCGTTACTTTGCGAAGGTCTAAGTTAAATTAAATAAATGAATGTACTTACTTTGCTACTCCACGAACGATTCTTCGACCGGCCGACGGAGTGTCAACCGCTAAGGATGTCTCAGAGAGGTGAAACTAGTGTTCGGAGCACTTTTCTCGTGATGGTGGTTTTGTTTGTAGATTTGTTAGTTACTTTGATTATTTCCTCTTCTAAAGCAAAGAGAACGGTGTAATTGCATGAATAAAAAAAGTGAAGGTGGAAGATTCCATGACGGTCTGGGAGCAAAAAATAGAATGTAGTAGGTATAATCGACCAAGAAAACCTTTACCACTTAAGGTTCAATGTCTTTTGTACGGTTCTCTTCCGGCACAGATCGTACAAGCCCATCGATGGAATAACGAAAATTTTAGGCATCATGTTATAGGCGAGACGGCTAGCAATCCTTCACTATTTTGTTTCCCCTTACCACCTGACCCACGATCTCGATAAACATGGCCTTTAGGTCTTGTCGGGCTAAACTATCTACACTACAAGGGATAAAAAAGTAAATAGATTAATATATATGTCGCTTAGTGAAATTCCCCTCCAAAGGTCTATATTACTATCACGGTTAGGTATGTTCTACTTTGAAACTTTATATGCATTTTCAACGACTACCCTGGATCGGCATAATACCTACACACACACTCACACACACAAATCACGTCTTTATCCCGTACGGGGTAGACAGAGCCTAAGGTACCAAGACCTACAGGTCACGTTTAGCAAGATTGTGAGCGTATAGGTGGAAAATGGAATCAAAATAGTGTTGGGTTGCTAGCCGCATCGCCTATAACATGATTCCTATTTTCTCCCATTCCCTCGATGGGATTTTACCATCTGCGCGGGAAGAGAAGCAACTGGTATATTCTATGTTTTTTCTTCGCTCCCAGACCAGCATGGAAGTACATATCGGCATACCTAATAGCAGAAGATAAATGCTTACTCTCATGCTACTTAAACATAATAATTTCCTCTCACAAGTTCTTTAAGTAGAGCATCCCTGAATCTATATTTAAGTAAGTCATCTCCAGACCTTTGTTCGTACATGATGTGTACTATTATCGGCTCGCGGGCACGCCCCTGTGGCCCCTAATGGATGTTGTTTGACAAAATGTGACGCCTTAATGAGAGAGAAGCTGTGACCCGGTGTTACAACATGTAATGTAATCGAAAGTTAACGTGCAAGTAATACCTTGTTGGCTTAAAGGTTAACATTATGATTACAATAGGCTAATCAGGTCGTAAGGTCTGGCACTTACCTGTGAGTAAATAGGGTTTTGTTACGTACAGGTAGGTTTTCTTCCTTTAACTTTTTTTATGAAATTATGATGCATTGTCGGCCTAAATGACTAAGATGACCTCATGTGTCAGCAATTTCACCGGTTGTCTTAATCTCCTCGCTGGAGCACAAGCACTGTTGCTTTGCAGCAGGATTAGAGAGCAAGATGGTTGTAGCGATCCGGATGAACCTTGCAAAAGCATTTACATGGATTTTGGACCAACAGGTACAATCGCCTACTGCGGGATGTTAGGACTACTACAAATAAGAGTGACCACTATATATTTCCATTACTCTGACTCATTCCTGTTCCTCATTTGTTGAGCTTCTGCCCGCGGCTTCGTCTGCGTAGAATTATGTTACATATAAACCTTCCTCTTGAATCACTATCTATTAAAAAAAACCACATCAAAATCCGTGGTGTAGTTTTAAAGATTTAAGCATACTTAGGGACAGACAGACGGACAGCGGAAAGCGACTTTGCTTTATACTATGTAGTGACATGAGCCTACGTGAAGAGCTGTCTTACCAGTCCTTTTTTTTTAATATAGCCCCATCGATCGATGCGATGATTTCGCCAATGTCAAAGTAATAAATACAGTATTAAAAAATCTTGTGACAAACATGTTGGTAACGTTGTACGGTAGACCACGGTCAAAAGACCCCTCCCCCTGTCTGAATCCGCCAGGAAATCACCTACCGATGCCCAGGGTGCACCGGACCAACTGCTCTTCCCCTCGGACGGATCCAAAAACGAACCGCAACTCTTGACCACACGCGGAGGTAACCCGACTCGCATCCCGTCTTATCATTATCAGTTACTAACCCCCTTATTCATAAACGCTCTGCAGGCTTCTGCTAACTTAGCAATCGTTTGTCCTTATCTGTCACTTTGCAATTTACCTTTCATAGATAAGGACAAACGATTGCTAAGTTAGCAGAAGCCGGTAGAGCGTTTATGAATAAGGGCGTAAGAGATTCGTTTAGTCACTTGTATTCAGTTTTTATAAACAAAACTGCTACACGGGTGAACTATTTCAAACAGCTCCGCAACGTAACAATGTGAACAATGAAATCGACCTCGTAATTACAACCCGTGAACTAATAAAAACGAAATATTTTACACGTAATCGTCCATGGCACGTGACGTCGAAACGAGAACCACCTGCATCTTGCAATTAATAACAATTATACCCCGTGCCAACAAGTTGATAAGATCGCTTCACAGTTCGCTATCTACTATGATCCGTGTTGCAACGATCGGAGCCCGTCACGTCGATTACCTATCATCGGGAAATTAATATGTGAAATATAGTGAGCTGTGAGATATTGTGCGTGGGATCTTTGATAAGTACCAAATACTTTAGCGATACCGTTCGGAATCAGAAACACAGGTTATGTTGAAGAGGTAAGAGTTGAGAGAATCAATAAATCACTCCAATTAATTGACCTATCACAAATCCGCAGCCCTCGGTGACGCGTGGAAAGAAAGTTTAGTGCCTATTCTCAAACCTTTTTGTAAAAACAAACAAATGATTGTAAAGTTTTATTTGTTTTCCTTGAAATATGTTTTCAGTTCTTGTAAGAAGAACCTTTGCTCGGTCATAAAATAAATTGGAAAGAAACTGAATTCATTACTTTTATTACTATTTTATAGGTGCATGCATCTACGACAGCGGCCACGGCTCACGGGCACGCTTGTTCCTCACTATGTTAGTACTTTTTTATTGTTTTTGAGTTTGTAAACCACGGCGTTAAATATCATCACCATGAATAAAACCTTAAAATAAAATAAATAAAAACAACTGGCATAAAAATTTAACCTCCTTGGAACATTAAATGTAACCTAAATGTTGATGACAGACGTTGCTTGTCACTTGAATATTGTGCGTAGAAGTCGCTCAAGTGTTAGCTAATTGAAATAAAACTATTATCGGTAAGACTAAATGGCTGCGGTAGCTTTACCAATGGAGTCCAACCCCGACACCATGAACAAATACTTGCAAAAGTTAGGGGTGCCGGACAAGTGGCGTATGGTGGACGTCATCGGTTTGGAAGGTGAAGCCTTGTCCTGGGTGCCGCGCCCCGTGCTAGCCGTGGTATTGCTGTTCCCTCTCTCGGACGCGTATGAAAAACACCGCACCGAGCAGGAGGTCGAATTGGAGACTAAGAAACCAGAGGTTCCGAAGGACGTGTTCCATCTGAAACAGGTTCTGAGCAACGTCTGTGGCACCATCGCCTTGGTTCATAGCGTTGCCAATAACACTAATCAAATTGAACTCAGTGATGGTCTCCTGAAGCGGTATCTGAAGGACGCTGAGGGTTTAGACGCCGCAGCCAAGGGACTGCTTCTTGAGAGCACCGCAGCTATCATCGATGCGTACAAGGACATCATTCGCTCCGCTAGCCACGAGGTGGTAGACGCCGAAGAACCGGTCAATAACCATTTCGTTACATTTGTTCACAAGGACGGCCATCTGTACGAGCTAGACGGACGCAAGTCCTTCCCCATAGACCACGGGCCCACCACTTCGGATACTCTGCTGGAGGACACGGCGAAAGTTTGTCACGAATTCATCAAAAGGGACCCCGACAATATCAGGTTCAATGTCGTAGCTCTAGTCCCGTCTCAGTAATTGTGTCTAGTTGGCCGTATAATTTTCTCCCAGTGGTACTTAGTTAATGTAATTTAAATACACTTATTACCTACCTACATTATGTCTTTAAAGTAATTTTATTCAGCGAGGGCCGCATTACCTAGCCTTTTTATACTGTTTTGCGATGAAAGCATCATCGCTAATGAAATAATCGGCCGGCAGTGACGCGAGCTTGCAGCGGCGTCACGCGATTCTTCGATATGGCACTACGAAAAATGGCGTTCATTAATTCTCTTCATTAGCGAATACCCGCGACGTGGCCACTCGCACCGGCCACGGTCGTCGATTTAAGTCCTTCGTTTATAATTAATCTTCTCGTATTCAACAAATCGCCTCTCGGTGTTCGAAACGCTATGTTCACGTCTCAATTAAGAATCTGCGCACTCTCGCAACACGGCTCCCGCATTCCTCCTTAGAATTCTGTATCTTTGGAAACTAATTAAAAATTCGCCTCGCCTTCTTGGCCCGCTGTTCAATCGGGTCGATATAACTTCATTTAAAAACGAGCAATCTTGTTGAAGATAAAGGCTGGCGAGAACGAGAAAACAACGAAGAGCAGCGCGCCACACGCGGCCGCGCCGCGCGCCTGCTGCCGGCAGCGCGGCGGCAAAAAGAAAAACTACGGGGAACTTCAAACTTTTAAACGGAACGCGAGAGAATTCACCGCGTTAACTATGTCGATACTGGGAAGGACGCGACATCGGTAAGTCACGTCACCAAATAAATGACGCCGGGCTGAAATAAATATATAAATATGTGTAAATAAAGAAAATAATACACCCGGGGACCCGAAATGCTTTAAATATTCAAATGAAGCGAGCCGAGGTGAAATACGAAGGTGCGCTCGCTCGAGTTGAGCCCAATTAAATCGGTGCCACTGAGGTAGAAATTAAAAACAAAAGGAGGATGACGGGGGTCCGGCGCGCATTTTTCTCATGAGTATTATTAGCGCGATGTCAACCCACAAAAAACGGATTTAGAGGCTTGTCGTGGCCGCGATCACTATCGATAACATCCCGCGTTTTGTACTGTTTTGATAAGTGTGATGCGGCTGCACCGCGACGTTTTGTTGACATGTACACTCCGCATACACTCGTGATCGATATTGAGGCAGCGAGCCAGGAATGTCCGAGGGATCCCTTCAGGTAGGCTGGTGGATTTTAGCTGCCTCTGTCCTTAAACCCTTAGTCCTTTCAACGTTGATATTATTATGGTTTGCTTTCCTAAACGCTTTAAATAAAAAGCGTACAACACTAGTGTTCAGTTGCACTCTATTTCTTGTGTTATTTATCTTTATAGGAGCACCGTTGTTACGGTTTAAGTAAGTTATTTAATACGTGGTGGCTATACTCATAATAGGAACGGATAAGGCGTTCAAAGTTTGGTATATTTTGAAATTGGATTATGTTGAAATGAAACAAGCTGAAAATGAAAGAAACTTACAACTTTCTACGGGATGTGACACGGTTTCTTTGCTCCCGAGTACAGTTTGTATGTTTTTAAGTCCCTGTTATGTTTGTATGTCTGATAGCGACAGTTCTAAATAAAGAGTCCAATCGCGCTGGTCTAGGAAGAACGTTCACGAGTTTCAAATGTATCTGTACCTGAAACTAGCCACACGCTAAACTAATAACCGCGAAGTCGTAATGTGGTGAAGCTAGTTATGGTTTGGTCTTAACTTGACTTTATCAAATCAAGTACACAGTGCTTCTAGATTGTCTGTCGACAACTTTCATCAAAAACGAAGATTGGCGAAAGACATCGTGAAAATAGAAACACTGCTCTTAAGTTTTAAATTTTATATCAGTGAGAATTAATTTACACACAAAGTGCTTATAAACATGTAAAGGATTTTTATGTGTACATCTATATACTATGGACTGTACTAAAAGTAAAAAAAAGAACCCAAACCACGTTGGGCACGGTCATCAGTCAAACGCGTGGTGAGACTGAGAACAGATTTAATATTTGCCTTATTAATGGTGATGGAATCTTTAATCATTTACAAGATCAACCTGAAGCTGTAGAGAGTTTAATAAACTTGTTAATTGGTCGTTCGCCGGCTTTAGATAATCGAATTGCTGTGGAGCAGTGGAAGAATTTAAAGCACAGACATGTTGGAATAAGTACGAACAAAAAGGAGCGATGGGGCTGCATTGTCCGAGCTACAGAAAACAGATCTTTAATAATACCTATGTCATGTTTTGACATATTTTGCTGCGCTTCAAAGCCATGCATAGGTAATGTTATAAATTAATTGCCAAAAGTCAGGGAACAATCGCGACCTAAGAAACTTTACTAAGTTACCGACAAGTACAGGGTGAGAGTAAGGTATGATTTAATACTTTTCTGAAGGTCCGGTGTGAACAAAATCAATATTGAAAATTACACAAAGGCGTAGAACTAATTAAAAAAAGTTCAATTTAACTAAGTATACCTGTGACCTATAACCCTTAGTGTGGTGTGATCCTCCGCATTTCATCTCATCGTTTATATTAGTCAGTACCTAAAGTGGGCATTCATTAACACCCGCCGCGACCTCTGCCGGCACCCGCTCGATTTATTCAAACAAAATACATTTATTTTAGACACAACACCCACAATGAGGATCTAAGTGCTTATTGGGAGAGTTAACTACCATTGAAATATGAAACTTGAGACGAGGGCTGTTTTAAACTTGCACGCTTTACATTTCTGAGTAGGTAGACACTAGTATTAAAAAAGCAGTTCAAACGAAGCAATGGATTATGTAAATGTTGTTTAGGGTCCTCTAAATGGCCGGCGCCGGCGCTGTTGCGCGAGGATCGCGACGGGGCGTCTGCGCAGGCCTACCGACGCTCATCACTATTCAATAAGCTCCATTTATTGAAATTACATAATTTGTGTGTGAATAATGACGATTGTGATGAATCTTCGTGGGCGATGCGAGCGACTTAAGCCCGGTTAACTTTTGACCGGCTGCGTATTAATAAGCTGTCTGTACCGAGCTGTAATAGTGTAATAGTAATCACATGGAAATGGAACGTTTAAGGCGCGGAGCTAGCTATTGATTTCCGACGTGTTGTTTGAATGTGTCCGTGGCTGAATGGAGTACAAATTAAAAGAGCAATGAAGAAGTAGTTATACATTCCACGAGTGCTTAGCTGGACTGCATGTCGCGAAAAAATCATCATATGCAGTCATATAGCCAACAAGGTAGATCCACATCAAGTAAACGAATGTGATGATCGGCGGTCGACGACACCGTCTTAAAAAATCGCCATAAAATCCTCGGCGTGTATAAATTTCCGTCACCAGTTTATCATAGTTGTACGACATCGCGGATTCGCAACGAACATTACAGTCTTTATGAATAAAACATGTTTTCTCTGTCCGTTGCCGAATGTACGGATGTATGTAGAAAGTGGGATGATAACGAAGCGCTGGCGCAGCATTTACGAGTTCCGAGAACGGCCGCGGTACGGCACGATGCGGGAACGGTAAATTGTCTAAATTAAATGTAGGTAGATGTCCGCTCGTGACGTGAGATTGGATTTAATGTCATCCAGAGGTTTTTGTCAGGACATTTTTCAAATTCTTTTTAGGTACGTACGTGCTTACATATTTTGTAGGTAGAGTCGCATATCTTTTGAAAAAAGATGTTCTTATGTTGTGAGTTGTTCGGCACAAATTGTTAAATTTTCCTCACTTTATAATTAGAAATTTACTTAACTTCTGAAAGATCCATTATATAGACAAAGACGGCTTTCCAAATCTTTAGCAACAAATGATTTCGAATTGATAACTTGTTTAATGCTTGCCTCTTTATGCCTATTTCAGAAAATGAAAGCTTGCATACAATTCCATAACTGGGGTCTGATTATTGAAAGCATATTATTATACTTATGTGAAAATACCACTCGAAAGTGGTGAAAAATCGTGCTGAATTTGAAATTCGCACCTTAGAAGAAAATTACAGCTCTCATTAATCTCGTGAACTAGTTAAAAATTTGATTCGACTTGTGGTTTTGAAGACATGAGCAGATTTTTACAACTTAACTGTTTATTTTCAAGCTCTTTTAGTTTAAATGTTCATGTAAATGCTATGATATAATTAATCTTCAGTCTTTCACGCACCGCGAACTAAAGGAAAAGAGGTCATTAAAATCTTATTCTTATTCACACAATATCCAGTTGCGTTAACGCCCTATAAATCTCAGCTTAGAACTCGTAAACCACTATCTACGAATCGTATAGTTTCGGTAGTCAGGCGGCATTAAATAGTTTAGGGCATCCGCGGCCGCCCGCGGCGTGCACACTCCCCCAATTATGGCTCGAATTAATTCTGTTTTAAACAAACAGCGCTTTACTGCTGCGGCATTAACTCGACGGGACTCATAAACTCGGCATTTGATTGATAAATCCTCGCCGCTAACGGCCGGGCGACGCTCGCGTTACGATTGCTACTGGACCACTTCGAAGGCGCTGCGCTGACAAACCCCAAGACTCACGCACATCTGCATAATATAATAGTCGGTTTCGTTTAGCGAGAATACCCATAAATAAGTCAAATTATCGTTAACATCACACCGAGACACGCTTGCCGCCGGACATTATAAAATAAATGCTCTGGTTGAAATTATAATAAAATATAGAGCTTTATTAACCTTTTGTCCTTGAAACCTAGTTATTTCTTGGCATACTTAGTTTTATTGTTGGTACCGTTCAAATATTTCGACAAATATGTAACATTGCTAACTTACGATTTTCTTTATAAGTAGGAAATAAGAATAAGCGTACTTTACACACTCTTAAGTGAGTGAAAATTGTGAAAACGACCGCAAGACACATCACCGTTCGCCTGCAGTAAGCGTTCGAAATTTAGAACGAACCTACTATCTTTATTGCATGTACTCTTAGCTACTTATCTATAAACATAACAATTATAATACCCAACGTTACAGCACATAGCAACATTATCTAACGCATATTAATTACCGATCATTTAATCCCAACAAAATAGTTTCGGATAACCGCGTTTAGAGATTCTTCGAATCCGTGTGTACTGTGTCAGGTTAATTGGTGAGTGGTGGGGAGTAGGTAGATTAATGAACGGCTACCGCGCGCTTATCGCGCAGCATCGGGCGCATGACTGATCATCTGTCGTGCGCCGGCGCGGCCACGCGACTAGGGATGCCTGGCCACTGGACCATAAGGTGTCGATGTTTGCTTAGAGCCATCGGAGGACAAAACGGAGGGTGCAGGCTGCGCCCCCGAGGGATGCGAGAAGACTTCCATAAGTTTGCTGGTACTGATGTGTTGTTCATTTTCTAATTATGTACTGTAGAGATACCATTGGTAAGTATAGCGTGAATTAATTGATGGGACATGAAAACGCACTGTAGGTATTAGTAGAGTACCTAGGTACTCGTTCCTTTATTTTAGTAGGTACAACATGGTTGCAATGCAACAGCATTACAACAGAAGTTTTACAATTTAGAGGATCGTAGCGCGAAACGTAACATAACAGTAGAATTAAACACGTACTACTTACGCTGAGGTAAGCGTTGACTGTTCCTTCATACGCGTACGTATTGCGTTTTAGTTTCGTGAGCTTTTCGCATTAATATAACAAGATAGATTAATATAACAAATTAAGTGCAAACGTTCCACGATTGTCTGGTTCCAACCAACGGCAGCAACTATCTATTGACCAAGGGATAGTCGACGATACTGCAGTTTATCGATTAGGTGTCCATCGACATCGCGGTGACGGCCATCTCTACAGTCGTGATATGACAGTGGTCGGGCATAGCTTCTCAGAAGTCATACTCATCGAATACCTTACGAGCACCGTACCCCATTCGACGGAGGTTTTTTCTCCGCTCCATAGTTTTATTGGGCGCATTGAAATATTTTTGTTTAGATTAAACGTCGTTTAACCAGTAGGTTGCTACATTAGGATTAATGTCCGACATCAGTTACTTACCTGTTTGTCCCGATGCTTTATATTGTTGTGCTATTGAGGGATCGGTCATGGGAACTGATCTGAGTGACTGAGCGATTTCATTTTGATATGTCTTTTTGTGAGGTGCGTTGAATATGCGCTATTAATTAAGTTGCTGTTGGACACGGGCTCTGGCGTTTTTTTATTGGCTACCTACCCAACGTAAATAAGAATTATCATTTACATATTCAGATATTGATGGCAAAGGGGCGTCTCTGTCAATACGCTATGTTTGTCTTTTCTTATCGTCTCACATCCAAAATACAAATCCTAAAGAATTACTAAGTACTCACATATTTTCTCAGCCCAGAATTCCGACATATGTGCTAGTAGGTGCCTGGTACATCGTCGCATAAAATTTCGAGAGTTCATGAGTTTCGAGACTGATCGGTCTTTAAGTCTTATCAACCTTATTTCTAGGCATTTCTTCGAAATTTTTACTTTAAATTACATGTTCAGTTTGATAATCAATAATCATCCACATTGCGTACCAAAACCTTGAAGCAACAAAATCTTATCACCAAACAGAAGACCAGGAGCACACCACATAATAATTAATTGTTCATTTAAATACAAAGGCTAATTTAATAAGTGACCCGACTCGAAAATGTCAAAGCGATTCAAATAAAAAACGACAAAGAAATATAATAAAGAAGGATGGCGTTCGGACGAGAGCTCGCCCAGGCTGGTGTCATGGGAATTGTGACTTTTTATACTTTAAATAAATTGGGAGTCATTTTTTAAAGTTTTTTTTTGTTTGTGTATTGAGCAGTGGTACAATGGGTGGACACGAACGGCTGTTAGGTAACATTTTTAACATCATTATAAGTGAAAAGCGGTGAGTGATGGCCTGGCCCAGCTCGTTACTTCAGACGCTGCAACCGTTTCTGAGAAGCGTGTCTATGTATTTATTCAAACTATGTATAACCGCACACTATTTGGGCGCACTTCGTAGAAATAGAATGACTTTGGAACGATAGTCTCAACCATTTATTAAATTTTTATTTTAACAACATTTTTAATCATATATTTTGCAAATATGTATAGTAAAATCAGACCTAACAAACTCCGATGAATTTAAAAACAAAAAATTTTCATTAAAATTAATCGGCTGTAACTTTCAAAAACGTCACCGATTCTGCACTATTTTTCCCAAATAATGCCATTATGATTTCCTGGACTTCAGCAAATAAAAAAACGGCCAAGTCCGACTCGGATTTACACACGAATGGTTCCATGGCACCGTAGAATATTTAACACTAGGTATGTGTTTTTAATAGTGCCTAGTAAAAGCACCGATAAGAACACGTTTCTTATCACCAACTTATATTTTTATTATTATTTAACACAATAGCAGCCGTAATAAATAGGTATATTTAATACCTATGTGGAAATTTATAGTATCTATCTTTTACGGTTCAAAAGATAGCCTTGTGATCGGGACAGATAAACGGGTGGACAGCAGAGCCTTGTTCATCAGGCCCCGTTGACACTATTCAGGTACACGAGCCTGACCATGACGTCTTAGTCCGATTCAATTCCGATTCAGTTTAGGTTCGCTCGCTGTCAGATACTAAAAATGACAGCTAAACCTGAACTGAGTCGGAACTGAATGGCAATAAGATTTCATGGTAAGGCCCCAGTAAAATAAACTGAATCGCGTACCACTGTAGAACCTTTTTACTGCAAATGTCACAATGACTTGCCAAAGAAATTATCGCGAAATTGTATTGGAAAAGGCTCCACAGAGTTACGTGGTTCAGTTTCTTCAACCTTACCATCAGCCAACTATATGGTCTGCCACCATAAGGTTGAAAACCCTTTGCACGTCATAAAATATAATGTCGATAAGATGTGGTGACAACTTGAAAGTTCGACTTTAGCGACGTTTTCGTTTCATAGGAAATTGGATGAAAAGTGATACCACTTATTTGGCCAACCAATGTACAGCACACAGCAAAGCTATTCGGTAAGCAGGATAGATACGGCGCGAGCGTGCGTAGGTGCTTACCTGATTATATTGCCGTGTGTACCTGTACGGAACCCCAAAAATTGTAAAAAAATGCATTCTTCGTGTGTTTTACCGTGGGAGCCCTACCGGGCCGCGGTAGCGCCCGCGCAGCCCCCCGCCGGCGCGACACTCGCCGCCCATTACTGATCCAATGCACGATAATTAGCTGACAATTATAATTAAAAACGTATTTAAAATGCCGGCGACATACGTGCCTCGCTCGATTACTTACTTACTACTCACGTTCAATTTACATGATGCTTTCTATTTACAAAACTACGCGTTTGCGGAAACTGTGAACAGACGTTAGTTCTCCGAGACTGCTATATATTTTAAATTTTCTTCTACGCATTCATTCATTTTAAATAAGCATGAAAAATTTCGTCTGCCTACTTGAAAAAATGACGTAACTTAGGCTTATCCTTACCATACTAGTCCTTATCCAGATTGAGGTTACAGCTGAAGTAACCGAAACTAATTTACTTGTAAACGTAAATTTCTACAACATTCTTGGACTGGTTTATGAAGATATGTTTTTACTTATAGACAAGTAGACAGTAACATATTTGTAATACAAACTTACTTTTTTATAATCTGGGTCCTTCGGAAGCCACAAACTTGTTTCAATGGATTCAGAGTGTCCATATCTCAAATGGGAACATGCAAAGAATTTCTTTAACGATGCCATGTTTTTTATTTGAAGTTTTCGAATTCTAACCTCTAGTTACGGCGCCCAACACAGATCATTCAGATAGACGGGCGATGTTTGTTTTTTGGGCCCGAGCTATAAAAGCACCATGATTATCTATCATATTTAAGCATCGACAGATACGTCGGGGACGTTCGGCTCGGAACGTACGCGGCCATCGATAAGTGATGATAAGGTAATGGTCGAGATAGGAGCCGCGGCTACCGAATCTGATACGCGACGGTAGCCAGATGAGCGGTCACTCACACCACCGTAACCTCCATACTTTATGAACACCGTTCTATTAAACGTGCGATTGACATTCGAGCATTCCGGCGCGGAGAATAAACCGAGCAGCTAATAGGCACTTAGCGCAGGCGGCACGGGTTCCGTGGCGTCGACATTGTGCGCGCTAATTTTATTGATCATCCACCACCTTATTACGCTCTCCTGCCGAAAGCCTAATCTAAAACCCATCAATATACCGTTATCTAGAGCGAAGTGTCGGTAAAGCAAGTATACGATCCATAAATGAGTCCACAAAACGCCCGCGCCGAGCCCTAATCGCGAGATACCCCGAGGATGAAACTGCCAATATTTATAACGCGTCGCGTAAAATGCCTAACACAATAAAAACGAAATGACAAGACGCGCAAAATTTTATGCTAATCGACTGTAAAAGTATAATAAAAAATTCGGCCTTGTTGAGTTTGGCGTTGACACGGGATTGTGCCAGTAGGCAAATAAATCCGGCGGGAAAATGCTGTCGTGTACCTTTTTATTTTAAAACTCTACATTCATCATAATACCTACTGGTTTGTTGGTTGCATAAGTTTTATTACAATCATATCCTGAGCGCATGGTTTTGCAATGATTTGGTGACCATTGAAGTTAGTACCAAGCAGGTACAAAAGATCTTGTGGGGTATAAATTGCGCACAAAAATCCCATAGCATGTGATATGTTCCAGCTTTCTTCCTAGTTATTTTGTCCTAGCTTTCACTATAACAAATGGATCAATAAGGTATTTACCTACCTAGTTAGACAATAATATATATAATTTCATTCGTTATCAAAGTATATATCATGACTATTTTCTACTTGAGATATTTGGACATGCGCAAGTATGCTTGGAAACGTTGAACTGACATCTACGACATTTTTTCTCTCAAAATCCTCTTAATTAATTCATAGGCCTCATTAAAGCGATCAATCGTGTATCGAACACAGGTAGCGTACATATCTCGCTATCTATTCGGGTTATTAATGGCGGCGCGCTAGGTTCCGTCCGTCTGACGTGCTGACAGCTCTGTATTTGTCACTGTCCACTTCACTGCACGCATCATTGGTTGCGAATATTTTCAACTCCACGTGGTAGGTACTGTGCGCGTCAAAAAATAGCTTCGTTTTTTAAAAGAACACACCCACTTCATTCAAAAGAGTCCTCCTGAACCTGATATAGAAAAATGGGTGTTTGGGAAAACTAAGTTTTAAAAACAAACGAACGTTTTGTTAGCTTAATTTAAAAAGCACATAGAGGTGAGAATAGTTACGGTGTATATGCATGTCATTTTCAGGAATATCCATGCTGAGAGGGAATAGAGTCAAATCTTACAGACAGAATTGCTGAAGCAGTAATCTGCAGAACAGCTGCCATGATTTGCAATATTTGCATTACCTAATGTACGAAAGTTGATGAAGCGATCAATTATATTAAAAGAAAGATAGCATTCTTAAGTTAAAAAGGGAGCAAGGTGTTTTGTTAACGAAATAAAATGGCTCAAACAGTGTACTTGATTAATTTATAGAATGTACAATGGCGAAGAACATTAGACATATTCCCTACGGGATGTACACCGCAATTGCCTATTATAATGAGCTCTCGATATTTCGACACTACTGCATGCATCATGATCAGGGGTAGATTGAAGGAAATATTTTTACATAATGTACCTAATTAACCGTGAACCATTAAAACTATTAATGACGAGGAAATCTATCATTCTCATTGACTTTTTCTATCTAACCCAGGGTTTCTTAAAGTGTGGTCCACGGACCCCTTAGGGGTCCGTGGCATGTCTATCAGGGGTCCGCAGTAGGTCAGTTAAATGTAATCATATTTATTAGGAAATTGTGTCGTAAACTTGACGAGACGCATCGTCGCACCTTTGGGTAGTGAAATTATCGAATGTTAAACTAAATAGGCTCATAAATAACAACAGAAAACAAAAAGGTAACTGTATATATAAGCGAAACTAGCAATAAAAGATTTTTTTTTATTTAAATAAGGTTTTTTATTATTTCCCTAAAATATTTTTTGAGAGGGGTCCGTGAAGTTGTTTAAATTGTGAAAGTGGTCCATAACTGCAAAAAGTTTAAGAAACCCTGATCTAACCTATTTCATATCGAACCTAGTCGCGGCTGTTCCTACTGACCGCATGCTAACCACCTTCTAAAAACCAACCTTCGCCGGAAAAACTATCGGCGCGCATCGAGGGCGCATCACCGCCGCCGCATTACGATAAGTGATGCTAATTAATAAATTAATTAACCATGTTAATACGACGCTCGAGCGAGCCCAGTTTTTCTGCCCCACTGGCACTTACATATTTGTCTGAACTACATTTTTATTACCAACTCCGGCATACCCCTTTTTGCGACAGCTCGATACGGCATGATCTCCTCCGCTCTGTTTGTTCATAATTTGTAATTAATTTATTAAAATTAATTACGAGCATCGAGATCGGCCCGGAGCTCCTAATTGGGACTCAGTTATGACAGACGTTCATATTTTTATTACTGATTGATTTAAAGCCGTAGTTAATCATAATTTATGTCATATTTTCTCATTTGTTTTCGCAATAATTAATGTGCGCCGGCCTGAATGAGGTTTTCTTTGCTTAGAAATTTACGTCGTTAAGATAAGAGAAGGATTCGTGCGCAGTGATTCATGTACAAAAGAAGCGCTTGTTCATTATGATTTTAGTGGCGTTGCTGGACCGCTGCCGTTTTAAGCCTTTCAAGTTTTTAAGAGAGGCGTTGACATAAATATGTATCATTGGCATAAAAGAGATGTATTCCTTTGACGTTGTTGCGGCTTAACTTAGGAAAAACTGGAAAATCTGAGCACGAGTTTGCTGCGGCACCTGTGACAGCCTGACTTGCCGCTATCTGCAAATTCACCCACCCTATATGCTAAACGTTAAGTAGTTTCTTTACTATGCTCCGCTCCGGTTAAGGAAAAGACACTTAACATTCTAATATAGGCGTGAAAAGAAATGGATACGTTTCAACTTCTTACCTACTAGTAATTCTCGAAGGCACGTGTCGGCTTTGTTTATATGCTGAATAGGGTGTTACAATCCATTACATATAAAAGGATCTAAGCTGGTTTTTCGCCGCTAGCACTTGTAAGAGAAAACAACTTTGCATAGTGTTGTAGAGTTTAATAAAGGTTGCTATGAGCTATGTGTAAAGCTCTTGCTTACAATTTAATCCTTCGTCGCAATTTCAAATTGTGAGTCAGTTCAAAAATAGTTACTTAGTTATTATGCCTTCCAAGCTTCACAAATTTAGTAAATGGGTTCAGGAAATATTGAATGTGCTAAGCATAAAACCCATAGTTATCCACTAAGTTATATACCTATATATATTTAAACACAGAGCGAAATGGTCAGAAATTGTTGTGAAACTACAAGATAAATCAGAAACATTTCCTCTATTGTTTGATTAGTACCAATCATGATTCCAATTTCAATGAAAACTTCGCCTCGCAAGAATTTACAAGACAAAGGCAAGCAAGCACGAGCCGGGGCACGGGCAAGACACGGACACGAGCATAAATACAAACTGTGGCACATAATATAACGAGTATAGGGGGCCAATTTAACAGACTTATTGTCTCCGCGCGGCTACAATGCAGACATGGAGCGAGGCAAAACGAGCACGACGCAGAGGAGTCCCCTGACTGCCGATACGAAACAATGGTATTTAATCACCGATGATAAATGCTGTATTCAACCACGTTTTTTAACGATACAGCCGTATTGTTTTGGCGGGAGCTTACCGTTGGATACGAAGATAACTCGCTGCTGAGAGTGGCTTAGCTGACAAATTGGAATAAAAGGAATATTTATTCCTGTTCGGATCGTGCAACTTCGGACTCGGGATCTCGCGAATTATGGATGTGCTCGCTGGATTCCTGGCTGGAAGGCGTTCGTGTGTTATTGGGAATTGATAGGGTTTGACCTGACGTATATTAAGAACAGTTTGCGAACGGGATGCGCAGTTCGTTGGTGTGAAAACGTTGTGTCGAATGCAACCTTTTACCCTTCTTATATTCCATCAAACCATCACAATTTTCAATCGAAATACCAAAACTTTTGAACTCACAAAGTACCTAAATAAAATGCAACTTATTTAATAGGTACTATTTAATACTACCTTATATTATAGCAAAGGTGCTCAGTAAAATCAAGTCGCTGTATCAAACCTCACTGTTACAATCATATTAGTTTACTTTTATATGTGTTCAAATAAATAAAATTGGATCTCCGCAGCGAAATCCGTGCAAGTTCGATTAAACGTATACCCTGGCTCCGCACCAAACTGCACTTACGAGTGCAACGAATTTACATAAATCACGATATTTTGTTGAAATAATGCGAAGAAAGCTTCGGGAGGGTTCGGAGGCGATCGTAAATTTGTGCAGGCTAACAGCAGGATGCCGATCGGAACTGAAGACGACGGATAGACCAGACTTATGATTTATAACGGCGTGGCTTTCGAACAAGATCTGTGATTCTATTTTGCAGAATTGTACGACAGGACACCGAGGTTTGTACAAATACGGGGCTATATCGGCTGAAGTACAAGTATTCTTCAGGTAAAAAAAGTAAATGTAAATAATAATAGGTACATTTATGGATTCCTGCGAGTTATATGCTATGACGTATATCCGTGCTGGATAAAAATATAAATTACCTAGTTAGTTATTAAATCGAAATAAATGTTTTCATATATTCACAAATCACGTCTTTATCCCCTACGGGTAGACAGAGCCTAAGGTAACAGGTACCTACAGGCCACAATTAGCAAGATTGAGGGTGTACCTATAGGTGGAAACTGGAATCAAAATAGTGATGGGTTGCTTGCTAGCCTCATCGCCTATATAATGATTCCTATAAGTTTCGTCCATTTCCTCGATGGTCTTTTACCATCTGCGCGGGTAGAGAAGCAACTGGTACATTCTATGTTTTTTCTTTGCTCCCATACCAGCATGCAAGAAATGAATGTTTTCTATTTAGTTAAATTTGATTTGCAAGATTTACCACATACATACTGACACGCCAAGTTCTTTTATGGATAGAAGGAGGGAGAAGAGCAAGCGGGTCACTTAATGGTAATTAAGGCAGTCACCACTATACGGATGGGAACAAGCAACCCCAAGGGAGTCGCCAGACTTGCCGGCCTTTAAGAGAACAATAAACTCTCCTCTTGAAGACCCCAATGTCACAGCCTTAAGTAAAATATAAACTTGTAAAAATGGACAGGTATCTACGTAGAGGGACCCAAAAAATAAAAAGATTACGAAAAGATATGCCAAAAATAGACAATTCAAAGCACGCATTGAATAACAGCGTCTCAAAACTGGCACTAGCGGTGTGCGCCGCCGCGGATGCCGGCCCAATCTGCAAAAACAATTATGTCGATGCGGAATGTTGTATTTGTATTTGTCGTATCCGTGTCGTTGTCGTTTTGCCCTCTAGACGCCGGTGGTGCTGGTATAATGCGTGCCGATAAATATTTATGCAATTTATTCATATTTGAGTTGGTGCTGCGGCTGAGCGGTGGTTGGGATCGCGTAGGAATGGGTTCGATTACGGGTTGAATTTTTAAATTGGCGACATTCATTTTAAATACACAACTGTGATAGTTTTCACGTGCCTATAGGTATCCAAAAATCACCATAAATTAGAAGGGCACTTGACACTAGCGAAAATTGTTCTTCCAAGCTGAATATTTCGCAACAGAGTCCCTAAGTTGTGAAATGATTAAGCAAGCCTGGAATATTTTTGAAAGATATATATTCTAAGGCACTCCAAATTGTACTTAGTGTAGATGAACATTTTCAATTTAAATTATGATCGTTTTGTGTCTTAACTGTATGGTGCTTATCATAGAACGCTGGAACTATATTTGATTCATTTTACCTTTATTATGAAGCAATTAAATGGGTCTATAAAAATAATTGGCAAAATTAAGGTACTAAATTCATATACCTAAGTCAAATCGTGGACAAAATGCAGCTTTCTAACGAGTGAAGCTACCATTTATGAATTCTGGCGCGAACGAAAATCAAAAAGGAAAATAAGAACAGAAGCAGATACAATAGGAGTCGGTATCAAATGGAGGATTGCCGAATCTGGTATCTGTGTGTAGGCGATCTGTGGATCAGTGTTGCCATAAAATACGCAGGCAAAAAGGCGGGAATGCAGGGATTTCGGCGCGCCCGGCGGTCTCGACGGCGGCGCGTGACGGTTTTTCCTTTCTCTTTAGAACACTGTGTTATTATCATTATGTAATTTTAAAATTAAAATAAAATTCATTTTTGATTTTTGTTATGTATACACAGATCGGTTGGCTATTAACATTATTTTTAAAAGTCTATTTAATTTTACTTGAAATTGACAAAATTATTAATTGAGTACCTAAGTATAATAATTCTCAATGTACCTTTTGGACCCTGTTTCAAAATTTAGCTTACAAGGGTAAGTAGAGCGATGGACAGATTAGTCGGATGCGTTTCGTACAAATATAGAGGAATCGCAAATGTTCCGTGGCCCGTTTGCGTGTCTAAGTAAAGCAATGCGAGCGTGCAGGCGACGCGGGCGCAGTATCTGATCCGTGCACGTGACGGCACGCCCCACCCCTTCTTAAATCCTGTTCATCTTGACTTGGCTTAGGTTTCTAAACCAAAACGTCACTTTTTGCTAGCTTCGAACCTCACTCGACTGGATCCTCGAGCTCTTCGACGATATCTTATTTCTCTTTGCGTATTTTACAGGATCAATAATGGGCAGTGCGCTGATTGATATACTCTTTAACCTTGTCCCAGATGCCAAGTCTTCTGCGGTCTTTAAAGGTTTGCATGCTGGTCTGGGAGCAAAGAAAAACATAGAATGTACCAGTTGCTTCTCTTCCCGCGCAAATGGTAGTTAAAAACCCATCGAGGGAATGGACGAAAATCATAGGAATCATGTTATAGGTGATGCGGCTAGCAACCCATCACTATTTTGATTCCACTTTCCTTTTCCTTTCCACTAAACGTGGCCTGTAGTTCTTGTTACCTTAGGCTCTGTCTACCCCGTAAGGGATAAAGACGTGATTTGTGTGTATGTGTATGTGAAGAAGCAGATTATCTTGGACAAAATAGATGGCAGACGTGCTCGAGGAAGGGCACCTGTAAGCGGTCTGACGCAATAAGAAAGGCGGTAGATGATAGTTTCCACCGTGCAGTTTACTCCGCATATGACAGCAACATCTGGTAGCTGATCGTATTTGGTCGGGATGCTCAGCAGTGAGGGAACGTGGAAGAAGAAGAAACTCTATGTTCCATCATATAACTGGCCTCGGAGAAAAAATTGTTTGCATCAACACTTGGCCGACGGTGCTCCTCCATCGTGCGTAAATGAACGTGTGGTTGAGATTTTTCTGACTTGCTAGAGCATGAGTACTTTCAAAAGGTAAGTGTACCACTTTGTGCAAGGCCTGCAGCACTGCAGTCACATCTGTACTGCTGGTGTTCATCGGTGGCTTAGATAATTATAATGAAAAGAACTAAATGGAAAAAAGAAGGAAGTAGAGGAGTTCTATCCCCGGTCTGGGCAGATATTTGTATGAAAAATACCAATGTTTGTTCTGGAGTCTTTGATGTTTAATTATAAGTATGTTTATCCGTTGTCTAATTATTCTCTCATATTACAACTTTTCTTAGTTTGGGTCTAGGTCAACTGGTGTCAATTCTCCGAAGATACATACATACATGCACAAATCACGTCTTTATCTCTTACGGGCTAGATAGAGCCTAAGGTGGCAAGATTGTGGGCGTATAAATGGCAAAAAATGGAATCAAAATAAGCTTCTAAGATGTCATCGCCTATAAGATAATTCCTATAATTTTCGCCCATTCCCTCCGAAGATATTTATTTAATGAATGGTAGGAATGTCTGCATGATCCAGCCCGGCTGTCACCACCATCTAACTTACTAGTTCTGTCATTAAGTGAAGGTTTTTTCATTGTCGCTTAAAAAAGCTTCGGTAACACGAGTTTGATTTGCAGCTACTTCTGTTTTTCCACATAAATGTTCAATGGTTGTCCAACAGTCGCATTTTGGGTTACAATATTGTTAACTACGAACGCTCTTAAATCATGCGAGTGTCTCCACGTATTCACGTCCACGTCTGTTTTTCACATAGGTACGTGACGCCTGCACCATCTTCCCCGAATTTTGACAATTGGGCATTTCAAATTTTTGTCGGTGCGACTTAGTTTTCATGGAACAGCGAGTACACGAGCAGGACCTACTACTGTATCAGTCGGTTGTATCTTAATTTTTTCATGGTCTCATTCTTGTTTGTTTTGCATTTTAAGTTATTGCCAAATCCCTCGTTCATCTACTTCAGTCTTGTTTTGATGTAATTGACCGTTCTAAAATTTATTTTAAGAAAAATATTGTATTACAGAAATTAGTCGATTCACCATCTCAAAGGCAATATTTCATCCCTACATTATTTTAGCGCTATTAATTTTTCGCGATTTAGTTCTTAACTAAAGCAAAGGCCTCTTGCAAGCAAAGCATTCAATCGACAATTTCGCTCACAGTTTACACCCATTTTTTCAATTATGTGAATTCATCCTAGGAATCGGTATGTCATCGATAGCCCATACACAAAGCTACTAACCAACAATCCGCTCCATACTCTCTTAATTCACCATATCGTAAATTCGTCCTAGAATTTGGTATGTCATCGATTGTGATTGCGGGAATATTCGCGTCGCTGCGCCGGCGCGGCGTCGGCGTTAGCAATTGTCGCGAGGACAACGTTTTGCGATAGCATCGTGCCGCCCCGCGGGATCTAGATCGCGGTGCGCGCGGCAAAGACATGCGCGACGGATAAAGTCTTCACCGGCGACATGGCCGCATGTGGTATGCCTTTGAAAAACGCGGAGGTGAGGTTCCACTGCTGGCTGATGATTGGCGCAACGTTTCAATTATTCAAATAAAAAAAATCATACGTAATTGTCCTTCTATTGCAAAAACACATCTAACCTGGTGAGGACATACATTTTGCTTACACGATATGTCTGGGTTCAATACTATTTCACATACAAACAACCCTATATCTTCTGCTAATGTACCTAATATTCTCCTTTTGGAAGACTTATTATCATAATAAGTAACATAACTGCCTTAATACCTACTTGAGGATTGTCAGCCACGGGATAAGTAATAATTGTAGATTAAAAAAATACGGCTTTGCAAAGAAAATAAAGCCTACCGATATATGTTTCAACAGTGCCTATGCTGCAAATATGGCCATTTTTTTAGGTCATTGCATATTGTAGACGCATATCTATGAATGACACTACATTTCATTTAATCAGCAGAATGGGTAAAACTACCCTACGTCTACGTTATTCCGAGTACAATTTCATAGTATTATTTTTCCTTAATCAGACACGCGTTTTCTTAAAACCCTTCATTTTCAGACATCGGGTTGTCTTCGTGAATTTTCTGCAACAAAGTTAACATCTGCTCAGTATGCAATCGGTTTCTTAATTTAAATTTAAAGTAATGGTAATTCATGCAATGCTGGCCACTTTCTGCAAGTACGTAGCCAACAATCGCAAGTGGAACCGACCGCGGCGCGCGGGCCGCCGGCCAGCGCTCGTGAAGGCATCCTAGCTCTGTACGCAAGCGCCGAGGTGCAACCATGTGTAATGCATTTTATTATTCTAATGAACTTTGTTCTTGTTTGTCGGCAACGTGATTTACACCCCAACGTACGCAGCCTTGGACTCCCCAGCAAATTACAAAGAATTTTCCGCTGGTAGGTATCCATTGTTGTCGCACGACGCTTTTTGCAGTTCCGTCTTTAGCAGAAATGTTTAATTATTTAAGGCGTGTCACGAGCTTCGTATTCGGGTTGTTTAAAACAGTTGAGAGTCGTTGTCAAAAACAAAAGCAGTGAGATGCCGGACAAGTGACGAAACTGAGCTTAATTGTTTTCATTGGAATGGCTATAAGGAGTTTTTGTTGATCGGACCTCGCACTGGTGGTGTCGAGTCCGCCACGTTAATGCGTCCTGGCATCTCTAACCGCTGAAACCGATCTTCGTTGTTTCTTTGGCCGATTTAATTCGAATGACTTCACGTTAATCGATGATAACCATTAATTACGAGGCGTTTGCTCGCCAAACGCCATTGTGATCTCTCTGATGGATACGCCTGAGAGAATCGGGTGTCATAATGTGTTATTGACAATTATGTTAGCGTCCTTATGAAAGGGTTTGGATTTCTTTGGTTGGTCAGTCGGCTATTACAACTGAAAGCATTTAAGCGGCTCACATATCGCGTTTCTTAACGAAACCTCCTTACAAATGTCCTGAATTTTCAGTTGAATCACAAATACTCGTACATATTACTTTTAGTAGCTTACCAAAAATATGCGAACTTTTATTTCAAAGTAAGGAATAAATAATTATTTGCAACTATAAGGTAACGCCTGTGTCAAAACAAGCATCATGTAAGTATGTGCATTTTGGCAACTTTTTATAGGTTTATCTACCAGGACTAAACTGGTATCTATTACATTTTAGCCAAACACGTTTCGTATACTTTATCAATAGCTATATCAACTGTTAATTAATAATAATCGATTTTAAGTGAACATGACTAAGCCAGATCGATCATTGATTTTCTTATAAAAGTCCGTCGGCACAGCCCGTCCCAAATTATAGTGTTTAAACGTTTTTAATGCAACGCTAAGAAATGTGCGTAAAAGTTATAAAAATCGGCCGCAGTCATAATAAATGTAACACTGCCTTCTGGCGGTCATTACTTAGGCCCGGGCTTGTTATTAAATTCGGGCTTATTTATTTATTTATGAGTATGCTTATTGTGTGCGACGGCAACGGCCTCTATCGTCCGCGGATACAACGTAGCTTTGTTTGTATTTACATCTTCACGATATTATCATGCATTTTTAGTCTATTTCTTGCTTACAAAGTCTCACTACAACTTTGATACATTTAAAGACACAGTCCTCGCTAGCTGACTGCATTTGTAAAATAAACACAGTCCCAGTATTTATGTTGTATTGACTATATATACATACCACGAAGACCGACGGCATTTTTAGCCAAATACAATGTGAGAAAATACTTTAAGGTACATATGTCTTGACAAATATTAGCTAGCTTTTATCTTAGCTGTCTGTGACTTTATTCCGCCTAAAAAAATAGCAGTGTTATAGGTTTTAGTATTTATGATAGTTCGAATAATTTTAAATAGCCATCAAAACCAACGCGACCAATGAATCTTCCCGAAGTGTCGGAGATCGCAGGCAACATATTTAACGCCTAGGCGTGAACTTTGAAACCGGCGCAACGAATTACAATCCAGACTTAATTACAGTTGAGCTGCGATCACATGAAATATCGGTTTGGGAGGAATATTCAAATGCAAGACACAGGTGCCACGGCCCGCCCCGCCCGCAGGCTTCAACACTTATACGCTCCAATCGACCACTTCGACTGCAATAAACGCTAAAGCCTTATTTCGAAACTGAAACCAGATATATAATAAAAATTACTTATGTTTAGTCACTATTAGATACCAAGTATCTAATTAAATTAAAAAAAGACAATCGCGCTGATCTAAAAACGAAGAAAAAACTGTCCCTTGCGATGGTAAAAGTTTCTCGCGAACTGTGCATTTCAGTTGCATCCGATAGGATCTTCTATATGCAAGGAACACAGAACTAAGTTAAGTCTTTCTCGTATCTCGGAGATTTATCTTTAACGTAGTGGTCTCGGGAACATTAGCTCGCGTCTTCGTCTGGGCAGATGCATCGAGCACGAATGCTGTTCTCCAATAATTTCATACTCGGCGAGGCTCGATCGAAGAGTCATAGTGCGTATCTGTGGATCCATCTCTCGCCTTTGGCCACGCGCTGCTCTCTACGTACGGCCCTTATTAAATGCAAAATACGAGTATTACATCTTTTTTTCTTTCCTATTTTATATCTACGTGTATCGAATGTGTGTAAATAAATGTTTCTCTTTCTTTCTTTATATAAGCGGGATCTCGTTAGCATTGCATTACCTGCTAATATTTTAAATGCTGCGCTGATATGTGCGCTTCGCGCGGACTTTTTGATACTTCCCTGTATTTTCTTAAGATAACACTTGTTTCAAATATTACTGAGGTTTTTATGGATTCATCACAATTATTTTCAGTCTTTAGTACCTCACAATAGCAACTAATTGATTAGAATTTTTATGTCCTGAGTAAGATCTAAATCCTCCGCTACCGTACAATGGACTAAAAATGTGATTTGGCTATTTTTATGATAGTTTCTACGTCTGAACAAAAACAATAAGACAATAATTGACGTATTGAAATATAAGTGAAAATAGAATTTGTTACTTTAAGCGGTATGAAATTGTAATATTTTAAATTTCATGACTTGTTTTGACATGAACTAAATAAAATAATGATAAAAATTACATGTAATAACTATAATTATTATAAATAAATGAGTATGAGTATGAGTAATAATTACTTAAGTAACTTTTCATTGGGGATTTTTAAAATTAAATAGGTATTAAATATTATGTCACTATTTTTATAGTTGGCAGTGAACGCCATTTTTCATCATCACTATATCACTACGTAGTATAAAACGCTTTCCGCTGTCTGTCTGTCTGTCCCTATGTATGCTTAGATCTTGGAATTTGACGCGGTTTTTTTAATAGGTAGTGATTCAAGAGGAAGGTTCATATGTATAATTCTACGCAAACGAAGTCGCGGGCAGAAGCTAGTGTTGTTATAAAATTGAAACAATATTACAAAAAATTAGTACATACCTACCTTCATATTTGGTCGATACTAGTTTCCGTAATGTGGCTAATATAATAAACCAAATAGGCCCTTAAAGTACCTACTTAAAACTTAAGCACATTACAGACCGCTATATAATATGTATTTAACGTTCGTCTACAGAGTTGGAAGCTTACAACTTAGTACGTTTACGAGCTTTGAACGATCTCATTCCGACAAACGTTAAAGTTTTTAGAGTTTTTAAAAATAGCCTCTTAATTCAGACCTAGAAGGATCTGACCATTTTGGACTAGTCTGCTTGGAATTTTATCGAACTGGTTATCATTGTAGGTGGGTATTGCAATGTTAAAGTTAGTATTACTGGTTTTTATGGGAAATATTTGATACCATAAAGCGTAGGTAGAGATACTGTAATTACGTTAACTATTTCAATTATTTTTTTGGGAATATGGCTCCATCAAATTTTTGATGATTCTGCCAACGTCGAACAAAGTTTATGCTATTGGTCTTTCTGTCACTGTCACATTTTCTTTCACAGAAACATAGAAGATTAGTTACTCATTATTTACTGTATAATGTATGATTTTACTTACCGTTGCCCTGGTTGCTGTGTTCAAAGTTATGTTTAATGATTTCCTTTCTTAAACTAGGTTAGCCAGAAGAGATAACCCTTTAGGTATGTGATTGCGTTTGTGCTACTCTCTGTATTATACTCATATATTTTTAAAGAATAAAATAAGAACACACAATTTTTTAAACATTGTTCGGGCTAAGTATTGTCACCTATTAATTAAAAATTCTACAACTTACTTTACAATTTCTCGGCAGTACTTTATTAATTATTAAACAAATAAATGAGGACTTTCCCACTACTATATTTATTTAGAACCAAAGAATAGAACTATTAAGTATTACAATACATTTCAGACTTCTATTGAAGTAAGTTCTTGCTGTAGTTAAAGTTTCAACATGGCACAAAAATGAATAAATTATAAGCTTAAACAGATAGAGTACTTAGTGGGACCAAAAGTTGCTATACTTAAAATACATTGTGGGCGTCGTTACATTGCGGGCCATTTGGAAGAGTAAATTGTTTCTAGTTACTACACCTACCCAAATTGTCGGTTGTTCCGATTACCGTGCGTAGGCTACACCTGCCTAGCCTCGAATTTACATAAAACGAAATCGCCCCGTGGACGATACGCCACGGAATTCGGAATATCCATAAACGTAGCTGCCAGCATACTGAGGCCCATACTTAAAAACAAAATTAAAGGGGATAGCCGTACGATAATATGAATTAAAAATAATAAAACAAAAAAAGAGTCACGGATCGCCCCGAGTGAGTTTTTTTAAGTTTTTTTCAAGCGAAGCCTGCGAACAGAGTGTACGGCCGATATCTCCTGACAATATCTTTGACGAGTTTTTTATGCTGCATTATTTTTAAATGAACTGATTATAAATGGATGTTGGGCGATTTAACGCCCAATCTAATTAGGTAAATGATATGTGTTTTCGAGAGAAGATCTTTCGAGATAGTGGGTTTGCTATTTATTGATTGATTTTTAATTAGGTGTTGTGATTGCGGTCGTGTGTAAACGTTTTTATAGCGACTTGTCGCCGGTTTATTTCGGTGGGTACTTACACTTTGGCATGGTTCTATTTCATTAATGCCGTGATTTAGTGGCTTATAACTTTTATGGCTTAGCGTGGCAACCATGTGGCGGGGCACGATTTCAATAAAACGCGGTCTTTCTCACCGGACTGCTTGTATGAAATTCAGGTTATTTTAATATGCATTTCATTTCTTTTTGCACACGATATTTAGTGAGAATTCTTTGACTTTTACGACACAGTGTAGCAATGGTATAAAGGTTTGAAGCACATTAACAACACACAATGTCAATGGACTGAATATTTCGGAATATACTTATAAATTTTAAGTAATTTACCCACGCGAGTAAGTCATTTACCCAAGTTTTTTTGCCTTATTTTTAAGAACTTGTCAAAAATAATTCATTTTGATGAAATTGTGATTGGTCGAGTTCTTTGGGTTGCAGTCGATTACGATCCTCAAGCACTTTTTGTTATATAAAATACGCGTTGTGGTCGATAGTAGGATGAATAATTTGTGCAGAATATTTTAACGGTTCTCATTGAATTTTATAAGTTCCGTACCGGTATCGGGGAGACTTTGGAAAAATTGGGGCGTCTGTGACTGATAAATGTATAGTTTCCATAAAATCTATATCGACCATACGAGATGAAATTTTGAAATGTTGACGAAAAAAGATGAACGAAGACATCGATCGAGAGCAGCAAGATGCAAATAAAAATGATTGAGTTAGTGTAACGTTTTATGTTAGAAAATGAGTTTAGTCATTAATTTGACTGGGTAAGCCATGTCCACGGTAGGTAGATATATACTTAAAAAGTAAAGAAGTAAGAGTAAGAAGTGTTCATTAGGTACCTACGAATTTTATCTTAAGTGTCATAAAATTTGAGATCAACACTAAATCTTTCACACAACAAAATACCTAGTTGTCGTAATAAAAAAAATATCAAACAGAATTCAATCCTATTGAATAGGTAAAATGTTTTATGACGAACTAAAATTTAAAGAAAATCTAAACATCTAAACCTACCTAAATACTGTAGGTACCTACGGCTACTTTCGGTTGTCTATAGAAAATGTTGGTTCGTTTCGATCTGACACTTACTTGCAGTAATCCGAGTGACAACACAGTAAGGAGGTGCTGTATAAATTCTTAATAATTTCGTATTTTTACTTTTTCAGTATTATTATTACAGTTGTATATATGACAAAATCATAATTTATCCCTACTACGTACTTAAATATTTCGAATTTGCGTATAAAAAATGCCTTAACTATTTAAAATTGAAGCCCGTTGACTTCTGATAGGCCTAATTACTCGCAGGCACCTACGTTATTCATACATTTTCCGAAAAAAAAATTATTTCAAACTGCAATAGATATAACATAAATAGGTAAATATAATTTAAAATTTTGTTACTTATTTTCAATCGCATTTACTTTACGAGAAAAACGAAAATCATCTTGTGATTTAGATACCTATATGAAATCGTCGCTCAAGATTTATTGTGTTTGACGGTGACCAAAAAAAAGCAGGTAGGTAGGTATATGGTGTGGTGTGTATGAATTCAGTATTTCATTCGCTATCAAGTAAAGTCATATTACAAAAACAATAATACAATCATGAGTAGGTAGGTATAACGCTTACCTTACTGATCAAAATGTTGAACTTGTAATGTTTTTTTGTAAACTCACTGTATTGTTTTGTAGTGTTCAATAGAGGCGTGACGGTATGTATGTATGTATGTATGTTCAATAGAGTACGTATTTGTATTATATTGTACCTACGCAATTGAGTACAAAGTCCTAATCTAAATTTTGCATTGTGAATGTCTATTCGAATTGGACGCTGCCATTCGTTTTTGTTAATTCAACCCCACGTACCTATGTTGTGGATCATTATCAATAGTACTTAACTTGGGAGAACGTAAAAAAAATAACCTATCAGTGCAATTTGATTGTTTTCCATAAATTAGGCAAAAATGAGGCCGAAATTGACTCGAATGTTTAAGACTTGTTTCGACACTCAGATATCTATGATACCATCTCTGCTTCATAGATTTACCAGAAGTATAAGGAACTTATCAGCGAGTGCTGAAACAAAGTCTTATCGTCACGACATGTACCTACATCTGTCGAGAAATATCTTTGCTTGGGCAAAAATTTCCATTGAGTTACTAATATTTTCTATCCCGTCTCCTACCTTGAACTTTTTATTGCGGTATAGCGTGGATAAGAGAGTGAAATGCCAAAGAATTCAAACTGAATAAACTTAATTACCTACCTACCTTTTGGTACTCCACGAGCATGTAACAGCATTAGCAAGGTAGGCTTGTTTTAAATACTACATAGCAGCAGAAGTAGGTTTTAGTTCATTATTTTCAACCTCCCTAAAGTGAAACCGAATTCAAGATACCTATAACACGATAAGGTTTTAATCTATAGTGTTAGACGTAGGTAGGTACCTGCTTGCCTTTAAATATGCTTGACATGTCAAAACACTCAAATTGAACAACTATAACAGTCTTATTAAGATTGACGTGACTAACATTTCCTACCGATGATTTTCTTCTAAATGTGAGTTGCACCAACAAACCGACGACTTACTTATTTGACAGAAACCCTATGAAATGTACCTATGTCAACATCTTTGTTTATGACATACCATGTCTTGATGACATGAAATCTTAGAATAAATAGGTATATTGTAAGTACAAATGAAGAGGACACAGATAGTGTGTAAAGAGGAGGACGCTGGCGCGTCATCGGGCACAATCGTGAGCCGATGCGTGTGCGCCGACTGCTGATCAACTCGTCAACGTGGGAACCAGCCGAAGAAAGTGGCAAATCACATAGATTCATCTGACGTCCTTGCTCATTGCGGGCACGTCTGCTTCAATAAAAATCCAATGCAATTATAATATAGCGGCCGCTCAGTCTTGTGCCATTCGTCAGCCTGTAAAAACTTTGAAGAGCTCCCCGAGGGGCGAGGGCGCCCGTCTTCAGCCAACATCATAATTTAACTCCGCAAAAAGTTGTGTCTTAATAAATAAATCAACGGATTTTTTCACCTTCCATAACTTAAAGAACTTGAAGCGGGAAATCCGATGGAAGTCGAAGACGAAACTTTTAAAAAAGGAAACTGCTCTTGCGGCGCTGGGCCGGGCCGCGATTGGCCGGCCGTGCGGGGGCGGGGGCCGCCGGCGCGCGATTGGCTCGCCGCGGACGCACTGTAGGCGCGTTCATCTCGAAACGCGAACAAATAGATTTTTTTAAACAAAAGCAATTTTCCTATTCTTCTTGTTGGCTCTGTTTGCATAGTTTGTTTTTGCCATTTCGTTTTGTATTGTTTATTGTGCTCGAGTGCGCGACAATCCACTCCCGGGTAATTCTCAGTGGTATTAACACGCCTCCTCCACTCGCATTGTCGGTCGCACCGGGGCCGCGGGGAAATTTGTAAAAACAACAATTGTTATGAAAAACAAACGCAGCGCGAGTTGCATCGAGCCATTGTGGGAGGCGTCGCTGCGATGATAGCTACCTAATTAACTTTGTATCAATACGCGGCTCACAATAGGCAGTAACACTCGAACAATAGCTACGCGCCACTCATTATATTTTTTCATGAGATTATACTTTGATTTCAGGCGGGATAAAGCATTGAAAACCAATGAATGGCTGTTGCTACATGGTACTTACTGTTAAACAAACACTAATTACTTTAAGTGAGTAGAGTACCTCCGAGTCAGGTAGTTCCACTCCTTGAAACGTAATGGAGGGCATTCTCGTTTAGTTATTATTCAGGTCTATTTTTTCATGGAGAATAGGCAATAGGTAGTTGAAGGAATATGAGTGAACCTATGATGCAATCTTGTCAGCTCCGACATTTATTTTCATCGCGACTTATTTATTGCAACTTGAGAAAATGAACAGCTTTCCAATATTTGCTGAGAAGGCTTCTTTTTCAACTAAGTAAGTAGGTCTCTTATTGACTAAATGCATAGTAATGTAAAGTAAAGTGAACTTTTTTGATACGAAATTGCACCTTGCAGGCACACTCGTCAATGAAAAATTGTATGCGGACACAAACAACAAATCACCAACCTTCTGAGGATTCAAACTAGAAACTACTGGAGACTAGAGGTATTAGAAAGAGCATTTTTTACCAAAACTTCATACAATAAAGTAGATCTGACAAATAAATTGTAATAACTACCCTTTGGCACCGGGTTATGAATTTGTGAGTAGGTAACTAAAATATTGCTGTGTTATGAAATTTAATGATACTTACTAGTAACTATTATAAATGAGAATGTTTGGATGGACGTATGTTTGTAACTCAATCGCAGCAGAACAATGAAATTTGACATAGAGATAAACTACAGTCTGGAATAGAATACAGATTACTTTTGTCCCGAAAATTTAGTAGATAGATTCTGTGAGTTATAGCTATAAGCGAATCCTTCGAAAAGAAAGTCGCGAGAAATAGTCTTAATAAAATTGGTAGATACTCGGCTAGATATAGTTCAAATCTCGTAAAACGCCAGGGTGGCATTATGTCGTGCACTGCTGGTGTGGAATATCAAATGAACGATTAAAGGGGCCTGACTTTAATCTGTATTAGGGCAGACGTGTTCCGCATGTAATAACTCCACAGGTTAAACATCACACGATTAGCTGTGTCCAAGCGCAACACTACAGCTCTATCTTTTTAGGATTCTGTACCTCAAAAGGGATGTGGTAACGTCCATTGAGTGAGTAATGGGAAAACATGTTGTTTTCATTTATATTTGATCCGGGAATCCACAGGTTAGCCATCACACGATTAAAGCTGTGTCCAAGCGCAACACTAAAGCTCTATCTTTTTAGGATTCTGTACCTCAAAAGGGATGTGGTAACGTCCATTGAGTAAGCAATGGGAAAACATGTTGTTTTTCATTTCTATTTGATCCTGGAATCTTTAGCTTAATAATCAGTGGCATTAACCACTAGGCTGTCCGGTTGTCTATGTGATATTGACTTCGCGAGTACCTACCTATCTACCTTTTTACCTTATTTCCGCAATTCACTTTTGCAACACCAATTTACCCGAAAACATCTAAAAAAGAATCACTGCATAATAATCTACTCAAACTAAGCGCTAAACTTCGCTAACGCGTCCAGGTTAAACATCAATCAGCGCCTGAGTCACTCGTGTCACGACAAATCCACATTAGTAGGCGCGGGCGCAGCGGCCGATGTCGCCCGAGAACGCCCGAGATGTTAAGAGATTGCGCCCATTTTTCCTCCAAATTGCGCCCTTTGTTATGCAAAGCGCGCGGGCGCCGTGTGCGGGCGCGCAATCACTCGTTTGTGCCCCGCTCGTGTGACGCGCCTTTATCGGCCATCGCCCGCCGCTACACTTTTTACAATGCGACCATATGACTCTGATTAGAATATTTCATTAGCCCCCGGTCTAGCCGGCTAGCTCATTCTGTTTTTAATTATGACACTATTCAGAGCTTGAGCTCGATGGGCGGTCGCGCTAGGCTCATATCTTTAGCAGGAAGTTGCTCAAATCTTCGTGGGAATTTCTACGTACATACAAATGTTTTTAACCACATAATTGGTAGATTTAATTTAATAAAAAAACATAGTTAAATATTAAGCAAGACTACATGTTAAGCTATTAATTAAACCCACCGTTGAACCTAACTTTGGTTACTATGCAGGTAAACTTGATGTAAACTATGTAATTAATTAGTTACAGCTTAAAGGAATTTCGCGCATGCACAGACAGATAATAATCTACTCGAACACTCCGATCATCCATTTTATTATGAGTAGGTAATATACCAAATGAGCTCCCATTGATTTTCCTACATTAATTGCGAGAGTCGAACAGCTCTCACCTATTTGTACCGTCGGAAAACCACCGTGTCACTCTTATTTCAACAGCTTTAGAGTTTGAAACAGTGTGAGGTTCTGTTTGTTGCTAGTATTTGCTTTTATTTTAAAACGTTGCTTGTTTATCATTGATCGTGCCAATGCATCATATTTGTCGAGTGTTTCGTCAGAGGACGGGGACGGATCGCAGATCGGAATCACATCGATAATGAAGCGAATGCATTAACAATATCAGTTGCACTCACCTGTCCCTTTCAGCTGATGGATAATAGAAAGAGCGATACTAATTAACCATAGCCTAGGAAATATAAATGGCAGGGCATCGAGACCACGGCAGCGACTTAGCTTAGAGTTTACTGCAACCTATTTGTTTAGCACAACTATCTAAGTCCACGAAACGGTTTTATCAAGCAGCTTGCATTGCTAATTTCCTCTGCACTAGGAAATAAAGTGTAGAGAAGGAAACATGCTCGTTGAAGCGGCATCAGATGCTTCAAGGACCGAGCGGGCAAAGATCACGTGAGATTACCGCAACCATGTTTTTTGCTTCAAGCTTGCCTTTACACGCTTAAAATGCATTCCATGAGCATAAATTTAAATTTTCTGTTATCGAAATAGTTGCAGAATTTACGAGCGGCTAGGAAATGTTGGCGAATGAGTTATGTGCCGGTGGAAATGTTTAAAGGAACCTACGCGTGTTTTACATGTCTAATTGCCAAGGAGTGAGAGAAATGCCGAGTTTGAAATTATTGCGGGGAGATTTATGTTGGGCGAGTTGAAGAAACTAATAGTCTTAGCTTCAAAGTCGAAGCAATCTGCGTCTAAATTGAATAGTTTATTAAGATCCGTTTTTTACGATACCTACTAGATTAAGTTTCGTATAAATTTCTTTCTTGAAAAACAAATGAAAGTGGGACTCTTAGGTAGATAATTGAGGGTAAAGTTTGGATAGTCGTCTACAGCTCATTTCATTTAATTGGAAACTTATTATTTATATTTTTATGGTATTTTAGTTCTGCAGGTCTCAGCATAATTTCTTCATTATATTTTGTTTCTGTACTCTTATCTAATCTATCACATAGGTACTTTGACATTTTGTCTGCCGCACAAACATCGATTACGAAGCCAACTGTTAAAATAAAAACTTTCTTCCCAAAAACATCACAAACATTTTAATTTAAAAGGCAGTTTAATAATCAATAATCATTTTTCCCTTGGAGGCCCAAACCGCAGCCTGGGTCACGCGACCGCTGCGTTAGGCTGCGGTCTGGACGATTGGCCAGCAATCTACTTGTCAGCAAGTTATTGGGAATTAACAAGGTGTTCTGATCGAATTAGATCAATAATACTACTGGTGTGCAAATAGACAAATTGACGTTGCAAATTAGAAAAATTACTTAAGTTACGTATCAGTTAAAAAGTAATATCAATATGTAGATACCTAAGTAGGTACCAAAAAAAATAAAAAATAAAGCCCTCTGATATTGCCGTGCCCTTGCAGGGTGTCACATGTAGACCTAATCAAATTATTCCATCTTATGCCTGTAATGTGATTTGCAATAAATTATTTTGATTTTGAGTTCTGTACACTACTACATACAACAGGTTATTTACTTAAATTTTTCATCCATAAGTAATTTATTGTTATCATATTAGAAACGATTTACCGATAGCCAATATTTTATTCCATATTTCTTATTTTTTTGTTGAACACCTGCACTTTAATAGTAAGTTATCAATTGGAAAACTAGATGATATGTGATAGTAGACTAATAAATTATAAGTTAAAACTAGGATAGTAATAAAACACATATGTGAGTTTGATATCATCGGAATTCGCAAGACTTTTTGCTACGGAAACACATGACCAGGGTTACGGTTGTCAGGAAAATTTGTATTTGTATGAATCATTCTGCGTCCCGTGAAAATTCCGCTTTTCCGGGTTTAAAAGTATGCCTACATTCGACAATGATAGTATAGCTTTCTGTTGCGTGCATCTGCAGTCTCTTAATATTTGTATGCCTTATGGCAAGCACAGTGATACAAGATTTATGTAACATCAACAATTACCTATGTTAGCAAATAAATTATTTGATTTGATTTGATTTGTTAGTAAGACAGTTTTTTACTATCGTCATTATTATTATTAGCCGAGAGACGTTCACTGCTGGTCATAGACTTTCCCCTAGGTTCTCCACGACGATTAACGAGACAGTTTTAAGATTTGGTTTAATAACACACAAGGAGTGAAATAATGTTTACTTCTATATAGGTACGCTTAAATGATGCCTCGCCCGCGTGGTGCAGGGGCGCGGGGGGACGACAAAGGGGGCTGAGAGAGGTGCGGGCGGCGGGCGGCAGGCGCACTACCCTCGGTCCCCTTTGTCGTCATACCCCGCGCCCCTGTGCCTGGACTCATTTAAGCGGTCGGTCTATATACATTACTTCAACACAGATTTACTCCACATTACATTATTTTAGTAGTCTTCGGTCATTTATGCACCAAACGTTGCCTTTTTTATTGACGGATGCCTCCTCATCCATGACCAAGCAAGCCACTTGGCGGTAAGCGATCACCGCCACCCATAAAACTCAGCAAACCCTAGAAGAGTTGCCAACAATTTTTATTATTTTGTCATTTTTTGAGACTTCTTTTGGCACCGGTGCGAACACAATGAGTACATATTTAATTATAATTTCCAATTTATAATAATAATACTGATATAAACGACGACACTCGTCCAAAATAAAATAACAAAAATTAAAAACATATTAAACGGATTTTTAGACGAGGTGAACTCACCTCGAACAAGAACTATGGATTGGTTCAGAGCATGTCAAACCCTGCATAAATACATAAGTGACCCAAGTTTTCGATTTTAACAGTTTCTATAGTTGTTTGCTGTCGGTACAGCGAGCGATTGCATCGTCTGCCCGTGCAGTGTTCCACCGCTAATGAATTCGCGTGTAAACCCGCGTCGGCATAACCATGGGAATATCACTGAACGACTATTTTCGCAACATATCTCAGCAATAAGGCCGTAGCGCAATAATATCATCCTCCAGGCAGTCTAGCTGTCTCTTTTGTTTAGTGGAAGTAGGAAGAAGACGCGTCATTCCTACGTCATTCGTCATTGTTTGAACTATTTATTTTTCCAGTGTTGACGAAATCGTGCGGTGTTTTCCTATTTAGTTACATAATGACCCAACAATCTGATGCAATTTCTCTAGGAATCTAGGAATCTCTCGGGCGGATCTTTAGGTTGCATACAAGTATTATATGAAAAGAAAAAAAATTAAACCAGTGGTTAATAGATGTTTTTAATCCACTGATAAATTTTCAAACCGATTGAAACATAGTATCATTTTATACCTAAGTATCAATTTACATTAAAAAAAAATACTGACTACGATGTGTGAAAAACAGCACATCTGCTGGTAAGTAAGAGTACATGAATAAATCTAAAAAGTGACTGACTCTACTTCAAACTGAATTACTATTTGCACGGCCTGAAACTACCCGTAATCCCCAACCAATCGGTTAAAAGAACAGAGTAACCAATTTAATAAAACCAACTGGCGCTATCAAACTTTTTGACTGTTTAACCGACTAACGATAGCGGTTAACAAAAACACGTCTCTCGCGTGAGTTGGAACATTTGCCAGCTCCCCGAACCTTGTACCCGACCGGCCAGCTATTAGTTCCCTTCACGGGTCTCGTAACAAACTGTATCGCCGCATCTTTGCCCTGGATGTAACGCTAGTTTTTTGCACACGATAAACAGATACAACACAATTAAACGATGCCATCACGAAAACGAAATCGAAAACGTTCGCCATTTTACGCAGTTATTTGCATCGAAATTGACTTTTTACGCGTCCGCAAAGGATGCGTTTACGCACGCTCGCAACGAATGACCAATTAAAATCTTGAAACTATAATTATTCACTAATTAAATTTTTACTTGCCGAGTAATGGAGTTTGTTACTTTCGCATGAATTCGATTGTATCAGCCAATTTCCTTTTATCATTTAAACAAAGAAATATTTAAACAAAGCGTCACAGTCCGCACCTTTCAATTTAAAATGGAAGCAAAAACAAAAACTATTGTTAGTTTGAGAGCGTTTGTTGTGAGTGATCCATTTTTCAAACAACCAACAGGTTATTAAGCAACAGCAATGGGATTTTATTCAGATTCATCAAACCAATTCGAAATCATAATTGATCTGCTGTGTAAAAAATATAGAGGGCTGTTAGGTGGGGTATAGGCGCCAAATGCAGTGCGGACGGAGTATAGTCGTCCGGTGGCGCAGGCGCAGTGCGATGACTGTCCGATCGCGGCCGAAACTCAATTAAGGGACGGGCGGGGCGCGAGGAACCAAAACAATACATAACAAAGAACAACCCAGACCAACACATTCGGCGGAATCACGTCGTTAACAATCATTACATAACTTAATAATATATGTAGATATGTCATCGTTTATCAAAACATTTGACTGCTAATTAATTACCCACTGACGCTTGAATTACAATGACAACTTCCCGTCTTCCATTTTCGGGTCACCAGTTGCCTACTAATATTATCAAAAACTACATCCACATAAGTAAGTACCTAAGTAAGTAAACGCTTTATTGTAGGAACAAATATAAAGAAACAGATACAATTCACAAAAAAATAAAAATAACATTAATATATTATAAGCACAAAGGCGAACTTATCTCTATAAGAGTTAACCTTCACATAAAACTATAAGTAGGTACAGATAACGTTGACTCGATAGGTAATACTCGTACAATAGCTGCAACAAAAGTACCTTAAACATTTTACTTTTCGACTAACATTTATATATGTACGTATGTATGTATAACTCTTTATTGTACATAAAGCACCAGAAAAAGATGAATACAGGACAACAAAAATCCACAAAGGCGAACTTATCTCTAAAAGGGATCTCTTCCAGTTAACCTTTACGTAGATAATATTTATGAAAAATACCATAAAAGATTAGGTTTATTTCAAACTCGTCGTTATACTGCAAAATACTCGCGGCTCGGTTGACTCGACTCATTACCGATAGCATCTGCTTACGCACTAAATTCACTATTCCATTTAAGACATCAGTACCTAAACTATATTTGGAATCAAAAAAACGGGTCACTTCCCGTATAAAGTTGTATGAAAAGTTACCCGGTTTTCTTACTCCCAAGTATATTTAAAAGATATACAGGGCTACATATATAATTCACGATACACCTAATGATTATGATGATTCATCTACGGAATTTGTGTATGTACTCACACGACATATTTTTCTTGCTTTTTTTCTATTCTATGTTTGTTTTATTCTATTGTTAAAAATAAATTATAAATAATAAAATATTACATCAACAAAGCTCACAAACATAATTATAATTATCATAAGGCATGCTTTCAAAGGAGGGAAATGTATATTTATTTTGAGATTAATAAAGTTTCTATAACCCGAAACTCTGATAAACACATAATTATGCAGTAATTAGTAACTTAATCAACTCACAGAGAGAAATCTACAGTTGAATATCGATATCAGGGTTATTTATTGATTCGACTAGGTCCAGTCTTAGTTTTCTTGAGGAGCCTCAAACATTCTTTTATTACTTTAATGCCCGATAAATTACACTACTTAGCTAATACCTAGCTACCAATCCTGGTAGGCTTACAATATTATCAACTCTTGACAAGTGCACTTTCCTAAATCATATTAGCACTAAGACTCTCGCATCCCTGAGTTTCTAAGCTCGCTTTTATGCTCTTAACAATGTACATTTAATCCTAGCTCAACTGAAAGCTAGCAGACTATTTCTTAACATACAGGAATGGCATGCCATTATTAGGAGGAAGGTTTTCTACTAAGACATTACTACTACACAGTGAGATGTGCGCTATCAATTTTCAAGTATCAACGAGCAATATCGTAGGAACAAAATACTATACTATAAAAAATAAGTGGATCTACCATCCAACACCAAATCCTACGTAGTATAGAGCTCTGAGGACTAAATGAAAAATCAACAAAGAAGGTTGTCTTAACATTTTTTTCATCATGACTTTTATTTTCATTTAAAGCACTGCCTAAATATTCTGTTAGTTACCTCTCATAGAAGCCGCTGAAGTTGAAGCCATACCAGCTTTAAATTTATATACGAGCTCTCCCTCGACACAAAAATGGTCTTATACGAGCTCTCCCAAGGATGGTCGTAAGTATCGTTCGCAGTCGTCTGAAATTCTGAAACTGAGGCAGGGTTCAGTTGCCACTTTTCCGTTTCAATAATAATTTCACGAGCTATGGCGCCCCGACAGCGGGGACCGGCACAGGGGGTCTACTCCGAAATACGAAGTTCGAAACGAAGCTCGCAACGAAGATGAAACGAAGTTCGTCAACGAATGCTACTACGAAGTAGTTTCGGATCGCATGATTTTCGTGTCGAAACCATAGACCACTTTCGAATTGAACTACGTGAATGGAAAGAGCGAATAAATAAATAAAGTACTTGTCACACTATCGTTTAAAAACCGGTAAATAGATTATTAGCTTGAAAGTCCAATAAATAATTAATATTATTAACTTCCAACATCATGCGTGATCACAATATACTTTTGCACAAGTTTTATTGCTGCATTGGGGTTTATTTTGTGTTTTTCGGCGTTCTCACGTACCAACATCTAAACGTCAAAAAAAAGTTGACATTTCGAATCACCTTCGAATCGATAGGTTGCTACTACGAAGTTACTTCGCATTCGTTTTCGTTTTGCCACTCATTATTTATTAATTCCTGTTTAGAAAAAAATATTAATAGAGTAGAATCACTGTTCCGTTAGCCATCGGAGCTTTCAAATAAAAAAATAATAATTAAAATTACTTCACCCAGTCGAAAGTTATGAGGTAACAAACATAAAAAAAATACAGGCGAATTGAGAACCTCCTCCTTTTTTTGAAGTCGGTTAAAAACCATACTGACGTTGCGAAAAACAAAACTGAAGGAGGGATCTAAGTATAATACAACACTAAAATAGTTTTTTTATGACTCTTTTAAGTTTTAACGCGATATCGCAGACCACACAACTGCCAAAACTCAACAAACGACAGTGAAACGACATCTCTTTAGTTATCGTTTGATTCTGACATTTCAAATCGTAAATCTTTGCGAAAACACACACGAAGTTCGATTTTCAGAGTAGACAAAACGTCATCAAAATCCGAAATCGTTCACGAAGTTCAATTTTCAGAGTAGACAAAAACGCGACGAAACGAACGACAAACGAACTTCGATCCGAAAACGAATGCGAAGTAACTTCGTAGTAGCAACCTATCGAATCGAAGGCGATTCGAAGCACGTAACTACGAACTTCGTATTTCGGAGTAGCCCCCCAGTACACAGATTGCTGCCCACTCCAGAAAAGCATAAACCCCATGCGGGAAGTTAAGAAACGGTGTTCCAGTTTTTTTTTCATTAAAGAAACAACCACCACCACTAGTTTTACTGACAACTTAAATAAAATAGAAAAAGACAATCATAAATTTGGCGTTCTAGGAGTTAAAGAAAGTCACTAAAACAGGAAATTGAGCAAGATTTAAAGAATAATCTTGGTTAAGACTTATGACTCAGAAGCTGTAGATTAAAAGAAGTTTTGAATAAAATGTTTTATAGATCGGAAGGAACGTATACGTTGCTTCACATTAGGAGTTGAAAAAGTAACTTTAAAAAAAAAGTAACAGCATTGTTGCTCTTTAAATAGTCAAAACCTGGATAACGGCAGTAGGTGCGTGGGTTCATTGACCGCTGAGAAAACTTACTGTCAATGGGACTACCTGCCCTGATAACAACTTATTTATGCACACCTCTTTCTGCAGTTTTCAGGGGTAGACGGCAATGTTAAATTAAGAACTTTTGCCTTAAGGGTTTTTGTTCCCGAGGGCACTGTTTTTCGCCGGCGACTGGGCTCGCGTGGAGAGGCGCCGCATCGCTGAATATCGCTATCGCTACAACAATGACTTTCTGGCTGGCTGGCGATCTTCTTTCAAACGTAATTCGCATTTTTCACGGCCCGCTCCGTCCGGCCCGCACCGCTAGATACGCCCCTACGGAATAAATTCTAAACGGAAAACAAAAGCTGACAATAGAAAGTGCACACCAATGTTTTGGAAGCCTTTTGGACCTGCAGACGTTGAAATGTAAATATTAAACATAATTATCAATATTTATTGTCTTCCATATTGGTCCAGAAATAACATAGAATGTACTAGTTGCTTCTCTGCTCGTGCAGAGGTAAAAGCCCATCGAGGGAATGAGCGAAAATCTTAGGAATCATATTTTATGTGATGCGGCTGGCAACTCATCACTAATTTTGATACCCCTTTCCGCCTATACGCCCACAGTCATGCTAAACGTGGTCTTGAGGTTTTCTTGCCTTGGGCTCTATCTACCCCGGAAGGTATATAAACGTGTTTTGTGTGTACACACATATTTATTGTATGATTGTTTTTATTTTATTTTTTCTGAAATATTTGTTGTATAATTTTTTCAATCTTGCTAAATGTGGCCTGTTAGTACCTACCTGTTACCATAGGCTCTGTCTACCTCGTAAGGGATAAAGACGTGATTTGTGTATGTATGTATGTATGTATAATTTTATACACTGTCATTTTATTAATTTACATGTCAAAAATAGCCATACTTTTTATAATTAACATCATAATTATAATTAACCGAATATTTAATCCCGAAGTACCTACCAAACTGTAATAAAAAAGAAAAGTTCGTGTCTTTTTTCCAGACTGGTGTGAGTTTCGCAATTAGGTACCGTACTATGGGTGCATTGGCAGCACCACCAGCGACATCTTACGGAAATAAACAGTATGCTTAGTATAAGTTTTCGGTCACAAAATACAATGTCAAAATGTCAAATAATAACATGAGAACAGTTTGTTGCCGCTTCGATCCGCAAGTGGCGCTGCCAATGTTTCCATAGTAATTGAGACGTTTACGTGAACGCGTTCGAGACGTTTCTTTATTTGAAAATTTACACTAGAGGCACTGTCTTCATTGTATTTCAAACTAAGGCGAACGCATTCGCGACGTTTGTTGGGAAATAGGTACTGTGAGTACTATTTTTCCACTACTTCTCATAGGATTTTCCACAATTCATACCAAACTTTATGTCCAAAAATTAATAAATACGGCATCCTTTACATTTATTTTCATTTTGTTATCGCCTTTTTACACCGCAATGCACGCTGACAATTTCCGCTCCCTACTGGCCAATAGGTTTGAATGGTATTTTTGTGTTCGGGACAAATACATAGTATTGAATCCTATCTGCACTTGTTTGAAGATATTGTAAGTAACATGTATTAATTTTGGGTTTTCCATTGTATAACCGCCGTTTTTTATGTGTAGCAAGTTATTTAATTGCATCGCTTACCTCAATCATACCTATTCCATTAACAGAAAAAGGCTCCAAATTTAATTTTGTTTGTAAACGATAAGGTTCCGTTGTCGTGATCTCTATTAAATATTTATCTTGTTACTTATCTAATCGCTCAACTACGTACCAACTTCGAATCCTGTATCAACACGGGCACAACCCCAAGACAGTCAACATACACCGAAGAAAAACGGCAACCAGTCATGAAAGCCCACTAAAACCCCAAATAACTCGGTCACCCCCGGAATTACGTTGTTCGCCCTTTTAGGAGCCTATATTTCTCCAGCGACATTGACGGCGGATGTTTGCCGCGGTACATACGGACCGTACATTGTATTTTAACACGTTCAATGCTATACGTCTCAAAAATAAGCGATCGCGTAGTTTGCGTCGGTGCGGAAGCGATTAACCTCTACCTGTCCCAACTTGCGGGAGCCATAAAAACCACAATTTTTAAAACCTGAAAGAGACAAATATATGTTTGGGCATCATTTGTCAAGTAGTACTTGAAAATACTGTTTTAAAAGTACGAATCATTTTTAATACTAACGCACTGCATCGTAATAATTTCACTTCAGTGCTATACGTATCAACTTTTATGGTTTTACTTCAGTGCTATACGTATTAGTTATAATACGTACCGCCATTTTGTTTTGGCGAATAGAAAATAGTGCAGTCGACTGTCGATAGTAATTATTTATTGAAAAGAACAAAAAAGTTATAATTACAATACTAAACGGGACTTATCACGCAATTTATATTTATATTTACCTCGACGTTGCGGCCACATTGCAGCAACCGTATTTACAACCGTAGTTAACTCGTGACCACGGTTGCTGCAATGTGGCCGAAACGTCGAGGTAATTATAAATATAAATTGTGTGATAAGTCCCGTTTAGTATTGTAATTATAACTTTTTTTGTTCTTTTCAATAAATAATTAGGTACTATCGATAGTCGATATATATTTGTTTAATTTCACTTCCCTATTCATTTATCGATAAAAAATAAATAGGTGCGGTACGAATCAATTTTAACTCGTAAAATTGGCAAATGTAGATACTCCTGTGCTATACGAATCAAATTCAATACATAACTTTGATACCTATTAACTCAGAAACTATGCTCAAGACCCTTGTGCTATGAGAATAGGGTGTAGTTTGGTTTAAGAACATTCCATTTTAGCGATAAACACCTATGAATATAAGTTCTCGAAAAAAATACCGACCCGTGAAGGTAGGTCTAGTTACGTATTGAAAGTGATCCGTAACGTAGGAATGGCTAGTCAGTAATGAGTCAAATTTGATACGTACCGCATTTGTGGATAGTTTTTAATATTCAGAGCCGCATTGAACGTGTTAATTAATTGTTACGGCGGGGTCAAGACGGCGCGAATGGCGCCACGGCATGGCACCCGCATTAAATACAGGCCAATAGGCTCTGTCGCGTATAAACCGTAGATAAATAGCCTTTACGGCCTCAAAGTAGCCGTAAAAACATTCAAAGTTTCGCTGATAGCCGGTGCTTCTTTGCTGCTATGAAGCAAACAGATAAGTGTCGTTAAGACAAGTTTTTGTACAATCAGTATACTGTATTGAACTTCTTAATGTGGAGGGATGTTTTATACATCTTTGCAATAACATGAAACTGAAGAAAGTCGTTGCCTTTCTAATTTCTGATCTATTTCGATACCATCATTTTGCCAATCTCCTTCTTCGTAGACATAACGGACTGTACTGCAGAAACTTGTTGCACTTAGCTATTTACTTGTACTTGACAGATGCTTCTATAACGCCGGGTTTACAAGTGTGGTTGCCTTTCTGATATAGGAGGTTTTGTTTCCAGTTCCAGGGGTTACTTCTTTTTATTCTTTTGTCGGTGTCTACAACAGCTACGAAGAATCCATATATTTCATACCGGAAACTACACAGCAAGACTACCTATGAAGATCTACAAGTTCTAAGTAAGTGCGATTGAGGACTCTTGTAAATGATTTTTAGTCTTATTTTTTATTCAAAATTATATCACTCCTTTGACACCGTACCAACGTTGAAACCAATCCTGAAAACATATCGCAACCAGTTCAGTCCAAAAATCCAACCATTTGCTGTCGTATGCCGGATTAATTATAGGGCACACTGAAAAGACCTAAGAACAAAACGTTAAGCTTTGACTTGCCTTAAACTAAACTACCATTTCCAGACACGGTATCTAGGTCACAACCGCTCGCCCCTGAAACACTTATTAAACAAATTGGCTGCATTCATTCTCTGTGTACGGTGCGCCATATATTGGCAACGCAATCCACACAGGCTTACCCGTGATTAAAACCTGACGGCGGACAGCCGATTACTATGCAAATAGCTGGAGCTAATGCGACGGCAGCACGATCGAGCCTTTGACTAGCAATCACTGTTACCCAAGGAACTTTGGAGTTCTATCTCTCTTTAACTATTACTCTTGACAAGCATCGTCTTTCGCTTCATCCACATTCATCAATCTCTTCATACATGTTCGCCGGTTTCGGATACTCCTGGTCTGACCTTTTTTCAATCCCGGAACGTTCGTCTAGGCCTTCCCCTCCCAACGCAACCATTCACATTCCACATATAGATCTATTTAGTTAGTCTACTTACTGTACAGCCATCCTCTCTACGTGACCAAACCAACTAAGCATACATATTTTTTCTGTCCAAGTCACTATATCTTCTTTCACACAAGCACGTTCCGTTATCACTCTATTCCTTATTCGGTGTATTTTTAATAAATTTAGTACTTATTAGTTACAAATTCAACATGGAGAAAATAGAATCACGATTCAGGATAGCCGAAAACTTCTTAATTGATATGAAAGTCAATTACCTAAGTAGGTTGCTTAAATAACTCCACCACATTAATTTTAAAAGTACTTTTTAAAATCCTAGATTGTAAACTTCATGACATTAATAGTACATTACTGCAGAGGCCGTGAAGTAAGGGATTGCTGGACGAGTTTGGGGTAGGTGGCCGAGTCGAAGACGAGGCCAGATAGAACGAGTCCTGCAATCCCTGTTCCGGCCAAAGCTTGTATAGTGCTTTTCTCAAACAATGTGAGGAAATATTAAAATTAAAATAACTACTAGACAATCAAGTAAATCATAGTTTATTATAGGGAAAATGTACTAATTTGATCCAGCTATTTGAGCACCATGTTTAACCGCACATAAATATAGTACCATAGATTTTTTTTTTATGTCGCAATTATGCTTAGGTACAGATTGTGGTGGTGGTTGGAATGTAGGGAGCCATAAACGAGAAACTTCATGTCCTCATATCGGGACATTAACGCATACATTTCCGAGCATGTTTGAGAAAAGTTATTTAAAAATGTAGGTAATGTAGGGTATGTTTAAGTTATAGTTACTTTCATATCTTCCAATTTCACAGTCCTTGCCTCGTGTCAGTGAGTAGCCGACCTTAGCTAGCCTAGTTGCATGTTGGCTATTGTTAAAACTGTTGGTCAGTTTGTAACACGCATAATAATGAATGTTAATAGCTGTTTTCCTTTCACCGAATGACTGGATGTTTTACCTCCGACCTTTGCCACCTGGCTGATGAATAAGAAATCAGCGTGCGATGACCACATGCGGGGAATGAATCTACTTGCCATTTAGGACAATTATTAATTTGAGGGTTTACACTTGTGCACACTTTTGCAAAACAATCGGATATTAATTTAAGCATTTAAGTAACTTACGTTACAAATTACTTTGCTGACATGTCTCCGTCGGGTTAGCACGGTCGTCTTTAAACAAAATTGTATGTGATAATTGATTACAAACATAAGCATTATCAGAGACCTTGACCAGAGAGTTTCATTACCATAACAACTAATAATCAAGTCCCAGTTTAAATCTAAATGGATGTACCTACTTTACTTTATAAGGGATAAAGACGTGGTTTGTGTATGTATGTGTATACCTTCACGTCCAACTATATTCCTATACCTAAAACAGATTTTTAAAACACTTCTATAAATTTAAAATCACACAGCAGCTGCTCAATTAGACAGCTTCGAAACAAAATTAAAAAAACCTATTTACTCCACATGGCAACCCTACAAAAACAATGGCGATCAATTCCAAACATTGGTCGGTTATTGTCTAATGAAAAGTAATTAACTGATCCGGTTGTACCTGGAGGGAGGGGTGTTGTCAGACAATGCCGAACGGAACAATCAGTCCGAGTTTAAGAGGCGACGCTGAGTCAGCAGTCTCCAGACATGTCTTGTAAGTACCTAACTAGCTGAATGTCTGACGTGAACGTGGTAGTCTTGGATGCGGTAGGTTGCAGCAGGTGTTTGTGACGTCCTCGGGAGGGATTAATACTGAAAATAGAAGTTTTTTACACCTCAGGCTAGACCAATAAAGAAGCAAGAGGAGAGATGGGTCAAAAAGTGGTTACATGGAGGTCAAGAGAAACGATGAAAGGTCGGGGTTGCCCACCAAAATGATGGGTGAATGATAAAGGAAGGCACTCCAGCGCTAACTGGATGCAAGTGACAGGGGACAAAATGACATGGAAGGCGATGGAGGAGGCCTTTGTCCGAAGACGTCTTAACCAAGGGATGTGATGATGATCCACGATTATGGTGATGATGATTGTGTAAGATATTTTATAAATAAATAAATAAATAAATGACTCTCCAGGCTAGAAGACTGACGGCAAGTTCGGAGCCGTAAGATTTTGACACACTCTGGACATTTGTCGTATTTATAAAGTAGGTATCTACTTGAAGAATTTTCCGAGGGAAAATAAAACCTATGTAAAATTATACTACAGCAAGTTAGGAAGAAAAAACTCGTTAGGTACTTAAATTAGCATTAATATTGCGTAGGTTACTACAGTGCCTTGTATCTTTAATTTAGTTAGGTATTAGCCCTGTAGAAATGTTATGTTCTAAGGATTTAGGTCTAAGACCCCCATTAACATGTCCGTTGTTCTCTTAATAATTTGACTGATGCTTATGAATAAATTATTCCAAAAGGAATTGATTTTGCTTACTTCTTTGTAATTACTAAAATAGAAACGAAACAATGTTAGTTTACTCGAAAAATTCACGATCAGTTTTCTGACCTAAAAGCCGCATCCATCTAAAGTTGGGTCACGGTTGACTTCGGTTAGTTAAACCGCAAAGACGCCGACATAACTTCATTGATTAAAGTTCATGTTAATCGAACGCCGGACCCACTGTGATTTGTAGAATTACTCACGGAATTCGGAACATGTACTTGGAATTATGACGAAGGCTTTGTACATAAACGAATTGGCCAAAGTTATTAAAGTATTTCATTTGCTGTGTAGAATGTCCAGTCGACATACTAACGTAAAGTAATCCATATGCCATATTAAGCGCTCAGAATCGCAATCGCATTTCCTAGTTGTGTCTGACAAACACTGTAGAATAGAAAAAGATAAAAAATGCGATTACGAGCGTCCGCGCGTAGACAATATTACCCCAGATAATATTGCCCGTAGGTATATTTTATCCTAAGAAGAGAAGAGACTATCAACAAGAAACGAAAGTTGCTGCAATATAGTAAGGAGTATCCACCTCCCTCAGACATATGAGCCACAGACCTGCATGAAAGAGCTTGAAAACAGGTCTATCTAATGTGATGAGATTCATTTGACTGGTCTGGTTAAACTAAGACTGCTCTAAGTGCTGTGACCTGATATGACTTGCAACCATAAGGGTTTAAAACAAAAGTTTACTACAAAGAACTAGTCCACTTTACATTTTCGTAGCAGATCGCTCTAGGTTCAGCGTAGCCTCTAGTGAAAAGCAAGGAAATGGCAACGAGTAATGTAAAAGCCAGACGCGATTTTAATTTTCGCTGCCAGACAATTAGCAATTATATTATAATTTGTGCGGTACAGCTGCATGCGCGCCGGCGCGGCCACGCGTGAAGATGCCGCGATACCAACCGCCCGCCACATGCCGCTGCGACCACGCACTTGCTCAACCACCCTGTACAACGTATATGACAGTATTTGGATAGTAGCGTTTACGCTATTCAAACAGCTAAAGGAAGCCGAGAAAGTATACGAATAAAGATTGGTGTAGTGCCATCGACGTGATAGTGACACAAGGAAAATAGATTGCAGAAAACTACACTGAGCCTTACTCTTAAATAATTAATTTTATTCGGATTTCATTTGAAAAATCAAGTAACTACTTTCTTGATAGCACTTCATCCATAAAACAGGCTCCATGAGGAATGTACGTGTGTACTGAAACTTTGCCCAAGTCTGAAAAATGTCTCAATATTTCCTAATGCTCTTCGACAATAACGTTGTGTTTAGTCATATTTATTGTAGATCATGCGTGTGCTCAGAGGTATTTAAGTAAAATCTCTTACTCTTAGGGCTAAGTACAGCTAATTCTACATTACTTGTGACCTGGACTTAAGAGGTTACCCAGCTAGATAGTTTACAGTCAGACGTCAGTCAAAGAAACTCCTAAAGGATGTTAGTACCAAGAGATTAGATTACAATATTAAATTAAACATAAGACAACGGCCCAATCACGGGAAGGCGTGCTGAAGCGCAGAACCCGATGATTGCTCTCTGATACACAGCTTACGAAACTGTGGACCGTTAGTAGACAAACCAAAAATTAAAATAGCTAAACGGGCGGTGGTGAGGCGGCTAAGCAGGGCAATTGTGGATCGCAGCGGGCGGCTCACCTCTCATTATTTTATAATAACTCGCATAGTGGGCGCGTGGAGAAACGGCGTGTCATGCTGCGGCATTACGGGCCCAGGCCACGAGGCGAATAACCAACTCTTACCGAATTAATTGCTCCGTTCTGGGAGGTAGCTCGTCAGTCTAGCTGACCCTAGCTCAACGCAGCCATTGTCGCCGCCGCCGAACCACGCGGAACTGCGATCCCAAGATAACACGGCAGATTGTTTTTACCACTGGATACTTTTATTGTTTTGCACCGATTAAAAATACGGCGTTTCTCGGAAGTAGCTTCAATTATTACTTTTACAATCATCCTAATAGAAACAGCTACGAACATTTTGTAATCGATATAATCACGCGTCTTTGTCTCAAGGATTGCAATCGTATCGCGGAGGATAATCGTACCTTTACATTACGAGTACTTTTTGCTCTTGCTGATGACTGTTTGGGTGAGCTAGCAAAGGATACAGATCCGTAACCGGGCGCCGTATTTCGTTCGGAACATCTGTACCAATCGATATAGCACTCGATCTCAGCGTAAGATTATGCTAAAGCGATGTCGAGACGTGTCGAATGGACCTATCTCTGGATCGATATAAATCATCTTATTAACTATTGTTTCGGGAGGTGTGGTGTGAACGAGCCGCGATCTTATCGCTCTTCTGATGTGTTTTAAATTAACATAATAGGTTTTGTGAATGGGTATTGCTTTTCTGTGTTTGTTGTTTTGAAAGCTCTTGCTATGGGAAGTGGATTCGCGGTACTCAGAGCCAGTTAGCAATTTAGTGATCACGTTTAGAGTGCTCCTATTTTCTTAATGTCTCTGAGCGAACACCGTGTTTCAATGACTGACATCTGTACAAAAAAAGAAAAGAGATGTATTGGGAATAACTATTTGTGAAGGGCTGAAGGGGTACAAATATAAAAAGGAACATACCTATACTCATCGAAACGTAAAAAAAACTAAAATTATATTATTCTGTTTATTATTTTACTGTGGCCGATAAATAAGCACTTTTTTCGTTAAATCTATCTTCTTTATGTAAAATGACTCTAATAAAATTCATAAAATGTTCTAACGGAAGGGCCTGGCATGAATGAAGGGGAATTTCTCCCACGTTTTCTTACAAAGTACTAGCATGGAATTCTCTAGTTGAAGATGCACTACTACGTGTTGAAATGTTTATGGTTTCAAGAACTTGGTGTTTACGATTTGTCCATGCTTACCTATGTTACTCGTAACTTTTGAATAGTTACCAAACGATCTATACCTACCCCTTTCTATTAGGTAATATTCATACAACTTTTCAAATACATATGCCACGAAGATCCTACAAAAGGCTTTAACATTTCGACTAAAATTTACATATTACTACGGGTCTGGAAATCGAATGTGTAATGTTTGGTGATACCTATCTCTAGATAACTAGTTTATTAATCAAGACAAAATTTTAGAAATAATTCGTTTTTCGAAACTGTAACCCCGGTTTTTATAAAAATGCAAATGTCAATGTGACAGAAAAAGACAAAAGAATGTCAATATCAGAAGCTTAAGTAGCGTTTATGATTAATGGGGATAACGTATTGTATACTTATGATATGTATGTATGTTGTAACGAAAAGACAAACCTGAACGGCATTCTAAGAACTCACGGACTACGTAACATTCACACAGCGGAGTGTGAAGCCTAATATTGTTTTGGATTAGTATAACAAGACGCGGCACAAACTAGACAAAGCTGACTCATTGAGGACTCAAACCAAACAATACCCACTCCGCCGGTCCCACGGGTCCGCTAGTTCGCAAACCACAGTACGAAACAGTAACCTATCGACAAACACCGCGCCAATTTTGCACTAGGAATGCTATCTGAGAGATGCGAATAAAATAATTATCCTTCAGGGAGAGGCGCCAATTTATTTTTTTCTGCCACTTTGTCGGCGGCAATAATTATATTAATATTACTAGCTGTTGCCCGCAACTTCGTCTGCATAGAATGCATTTATCGCTATCCCGCAGGAATTACGCAATTTTCCGGGATAAAAAGTTACCTATGTGTTATTCCAGACTTTAATCTATCTATGTTCCAAATTTCATCCAGATCTGTTTAGCCGTTCTGGTGTGAAAGAGTAACAAACATCCATCCATAAGTTTGGATGGATGTTAGTTTGTAAGTACCTACAAACTTTCGCGTTTATAATATTAGTAGAATGTGCCCATTCTAAATTACTGTTTTCTAGTAAGACTAAGTAAAAAACTGAGTTAAACTGCTGACGAAACTAACGCGGCTTATAAGGAAACCATTTTAAATAGTATAAATAAATGGCATCATTTTACTTAAATTAAAGCAGGTCTCCATCGAGATTGGAAAGCCACCAAAAATAGTAATACGTACGACACGTTTTCTAAGCTTAGGGCTGACATTTTTTTTTTTTTTTTTTTTATATGAATAGGAAGGCAAACGAACAAGTGGGTCACCTGATGGTAAGTGATCACCACTGCCCATAGACACCCGCAACCCCGGAGGGATTTCAGATGCGTTGCCAACCTAGAGGACTAAGACGAAATGCCTCTTGTGCCCGTAATTTCCCCGGCTGTCTTACTCTCCACACCGGAACACAGCAGTGCAAGCACTGCTACTTAGCGGCAGGATTAGCGAGTAAGATGGTGTAGCGATCCGGACGGACCTTGCACAAGGCCCTACCACCCGCATTAATTATTAAAAAGCGGGTCTCCATTGCCTATAGGGATTACATTTGCCAAAGTCAGGCCAATTTAAAAACCAACCCGCGCGCCTTCTGGCAGTATGTCAGTAGCCTTAAATCTAAGGGAGGGTTCGTGTCTCAACTTACCTTTGAAGGTAAGCAGTTTGTCGGACCTGAAACAGCTGAGGCTTTTGCCGGGTTTTTCTCCAGTGTTTTTTTACCGAATGTTCCATGTCTTGATGGTAGTTATCAAAAGGAAGGTAGGCAAAAGCGGTCTGCTAATTATCTCCATATCAATGAGATTACAATGGGCGAAGTGGAAGCAGCAGTCAAGCGTTTGAAGCCCAACAGTGCGGTTGGACCTGATAACATACCCGCGTATATTGTAAAAGGATGTATCGAGTACCTAAAAATACCACTTCACTACCTGTTTAATCTGGCACTCTCTACTGGTTCGTACCCGCAGCAGTGGAAGATCACCAGGGTTCGGCCTATACCTAAGAATAACGATGCTAGTAATGTGGAAAGTCATAGGCCCATTGCTATTCTTTCAACGCCCGCCAAGCTGTTTGAGTCAATACTCCACCAAACACTTTCTAACCAACTTAAACCTTTCCTGTGCGATGCGCAACACGGCTTCAGGGCAAATCGTTCGGTGAACACAAACCTTACTATCTTGACCAATATTATCTCAGAACACCTTGATAAGGGTATTCAGGTTGACGTAGTCTATTTTGATTTCCGGAAAGCGTTTGATCGCGTGGATAACGATGTGCTGCTACACAAGCTCGACAATGTTGGTTTCTCTCCAAAGTTGCTTGATTTTTTTGCGAGTTATCTGCGCGATCGACAGCAATATGTTCAACATGGTCATTTCATCTCGCCACCCTATCACACCCGATCTGGCGTCAGCCAAGGTTCCATTTTGGGCCCTTTTCTTTTCGGGATAATGGTGAATGATCTTGAATTGGTTGTTAATAATGCTAAATGTCTCCTTTATGCTGACGACCTGAAGCTAGTGTACGGAATTGAGCAGGCTTCCGACTGTGTGTCATTGCAGGAGGACATCGCCTCCGTGTTTAGGTGGAGTGTTGACAACAAGCTCTGTTTCAATACAGCTAAGTGCTGTGTGTGCTCCTTTAGTCGTGCTTGCATCCCCATTCTTGGTCAATATCTCTTGGGAGTGGACCCCATTAACAGAGTCTTTTCTGTGAAGGATCTCGGCGTTGCATTTGATACGCGTCTCACCTTTCACGATCACATAAGGGCACTTGCAGCCAGTAGTTTTCGTAAACTCGGTTTTCTCATTCGCAACGTCAGAGACTTCCATGATCCTGGGGCCATAAAGGTCTTGTACAACGCCTTAGTCAGGAGCAAGTTGGAAGCTGCTGCCATCGTATGGAGCCCGTATGAGTCGACGTACGCCTTGCTCCTGGAGAAGGTACAAAAGACCTTCTTAAGAATGCTGTACAAAAAGTCTTTGGATATTACCCATTTCTCTATCCCTCTAGCTTCCTGCTGGGCACCCTGGGATTTAATTCCTTAGAGGTACGGCGTAACTTCAGCCTACTTGTTTTTGCGAGTCGCGTTTTGCGAGGGGATACAGATTGTCCGGACCTCGTGGAACAGCTGGTTAGATTGTCAGCTCCGGAAGTGCCTAAGAAACCCCTGAGACCGCGTATTCGCTCCCTGCTAGCCGCGCCGCCGGTGCGCACCGTGGCACACAGAAACTCGCCGCTGCTCCGCGCCCTGACCCAGCTGAATGCACTTCTCGTGGCGGCACCGGAGTGCGATCTGCTGGCGGGGCGGTGTGTCGAGAATTATTGCTGTTTTGCGAGAAGAGGTATGACACGCAATCTAGCGTTCCTACTTAATGTATTGTAACCTGCTGTCTCCCTTACGGGAGCCTTATCATAGACCCTAACTAGACTAAGTTTTGTAGTTTCACAGTGTATTAGTTGTTACTGTAATGCTGTGTAGCAAATTTATAAATAAATAAATAAATGACAGCAGGTGCGCTCTGGTAACTTCAAATTCAGCTCGTTCTTTGTATATTAGATTGGTTACTCGTTTATACTGTGGCTTAATCGCCATTTGCGAATAGTTTTTATTACTCATTTAAATTGAGATAAACAGTATTCTAAAGCGATCTATTGAAGCGTAGGAGTATCGTTATAATTTGTACACGGTATGATAACTAGATAAATCCAATCGCCGTTATGTTATTATCTATTAGGGTTCTGAAGGCCAAATACGCAGTTGGTATCTCAAACCAAATAAAAGTAATGATGGAGTTCTGCGAACGACAAAGCGATACCGATTTAAGGTCCGGCCACACCAGTGCGTAAAAGACGTCGACGGTGCGTTTACGCAACAAAATGTATCAAGAAACGGTGAGAGAACGTGACGTATGCGACACGTCACTGCGTATACGCAGCGGTGTGGACGCTCCTTAAGACTACGCGTTTCCGTGTGCCTACACGTTTTGGACGCCGTGGGTACACTTTGAATATCGACACATGTGTGTAAACATTGGTTAAGGCACAATTGAAAAATGCTGAAAACCATTAATAGCGGTGTTCAGAGAAGACAACCTGCTCAAACGCTGGAATTTTGAGAAACCTTATATACATCCTTGCCCTTAGAACACCGGTGCTGTGGGTGAGATTCAACCACGCTTTCTCCAAACATATTTGCAAAACAATTAACATTCATTCCCATTGCGCTAAGCTGGCCAACTATTCAGCAGTCAATTATGCTTTCTTCTGCCATAAATCAAGATCGGAACTGCCCAATAACGTGTCACTAGTGGTGATAAATTACCGATTGTGCGGGGATCGATAGCGCTCTCGTTAGCTTTATCTTTGGGGCGTGCGCGTGCGCTGCTTCGCGGTGTAATGTAATTATCCGCGACGCTTTGCGCGCTGCGTATGATGGGGAGTCGAGTGTTCAACTATTTTGGAACTTCAGGTTTCGGATATGTTTCAATCCCATCTTTAAATTAATTTCTAAATGTCTGTGAAAATTAGAACACATAGAAAAATCCGAAAAGTAAAGCTATGGCAGGGAATCGAACCCGGATCCTCGTCATTCCGTGACGCGTGCTATACCTCAACACCACCCATAGCAGGTGGGTAGTCTCCGAATTTTTCTACCTGTTACTAACTGTCACGTGACCTTTGTTACTATGCGAATTTTTTGTCGCTAAGCGACATAAAAAAAAAAAAAACTTGATTCATTTGATAGTACCCATCTTTAAATTGTTAAAAATAGAAACCCCGACACCAAAATAATTTAACTGAAAAGAAGAAGATGAGCTCTAAAACTCCGGCAACAGAATTTCCTATGAATTAAACACAGCACGCGGAGATCATTTTTTGTGTGATTTGTAATTTTGGTTTCTCATTTTTCGATGGCACCCTTTATTATGTATACTACTGAAAACTGCCAAAGAACTGTAAAAATTGCGTATTAGTTAATATACTGCCGAGCAAAAATAACGGGTCACTTTTAATACAAATTTGTATGGGAAATTGGGAAGCGGCCTGTTATTTTTGCTCGTCAGTGTAGATGGACAACTTATGTGTGGGTGAAAAGCGGGCTGATTCAATGATGTGATTATTGAAACGAAAACAGAATAATTGGTACAAACTTTCTTCTTTGAAAATTGTTTGCCATTTTACCATCACCTTCATCGTCAACTAAAAAATAGGTACGGTCAAGTGTAAAAATAAGTATCGTTACGAACTTCTCAAAAATATGTCTCACGACCTTATTACGCCGGTGTAAGAGCGTATGGTACTTATTTTTGAAATGTTGACTAGATACATATTTTTACACTTGACTGTACCTACCTTCAATTTCATTTCTTATTCTTAGTGAGTAAATTATAAAATAAAAATTCATGATCAGTAAAAAAGAAACGGGTTGTATGCAAAAAAATTGGTTATATTCGAAACTTCCAATTTTTACAGTACGTACCTACTTATATACTACTTACAATATCTCACCCACCTATACCTTTCCACGTCCTCGTTTCGCATCCACAGGCCGGGGGTTTAACTCTCCCAGCCCCGCCTACATTAAATTTTTCGTACGCAGCTTGTTTTATCTCTCGCGAGGTGATTAGTTCTGGGGATTGTTCAATAAATAACGTCTCATTACAATGGCAGCTCGCGGCTGCGGCCGGTATTTCACGCGCCCTCCACATAGGGCTCGCAGGGACGTAGTTAGTCCGTTGGCTTTTCTAACGATGCCGAAACAATTTATTTAAGGTAAGTGGTAGAGAAGGCGTCTAGGCAAAACAAAACGAGTGTATCAGTTTTTTCAAAACCAGCAGCACCAGCAGCACCAGCAGTACCACATGGTACTGCTGGTGCTTACATAAGTGTACGTATGGTACGTGGCAGTGATCACTTAAAATCGCTGAATCGTGTGTTTGTCGGATTGAATATAAAAAGCGAAAGAAATGCCTAAAAAGTATCGGCGATTATTTATTTGTCAATGTCGCTGCTTCTTAAAGGCGTATCAAAACTGTATAAATAATTTGAACAATAGATGTGTTATAATATGCCTTAATTCACCAATATAGCCTTTAAGCATAAATTTGTAACTGAGAAACTACCATATTATTATTTTTTTTCCTACAAACTGACCAGTGATTGACCTCTATCTCACTTGGTGGAAGGTGCAGATGAGGCCAAAGGTGTAACTCGCTGGTTCAGTAATAGCCTATTTACTCTAGCTCTAGCCTTATTACATATCGGTCTTAGAAAACGATAGCTATGGAATATATAGGGACGGAACTATAATAACAGACATAACAATCCACTTCAATAGACCAGATATTGCAGTATTAGATAAAAATAACAAATCAGTAAACCTAATAGACATCGCCCTCTGTAACACACATAATTTACTCACTACGCACACTGACAAAACTACCAAATACAGATCTCTCAATTGAATTAAAAACACAATGGCAGGTGAGTAACGTAAAGACTGTGCCAGCAATTATCTCCACAACTGGAGTTATCCCCAAAACACTCCACGCAAGCCTCCGGGCTCTCGATATAACTCCATCCGCATACACACTCCTACAAAAAGCTGTCATCCTCAACACATGCCGTATAGTAAGAAAATTCTTGTCCATCTCACAAAATTTGCATACAATTAAAGCACTTGGCTTAGGCCCGTGCGAAGTGTTACCTCCTAGGGAGAGATTAAGTTAAAAACAAGATAATAATAATAATATTTGTTTTATCATTTTTTATTTATTTTGAATATATTGAATATTGTATAAACCTAGCTTGTGATAAAAATAAATATACAGAATAATAATAATTTATGACTAAGTACTTTCATTTTAAGGTCAATATTTACCAACAACATGTACCTACTGAGGTTAAAAAAGAGTAATATCCACAAAAGTAGACTGTACTCTTTTCCATGCTAGGTATGCTCCTCAAGCACAACTCTTTCGACCTCAATCTCATGCCAAGCATCGTACCAGTTCGTCCCGATCCGTTCCTGGCGGGGCGTGGCGGTCGTGCGAGCCGCGAGCGCGGGCGGCGCGCGCGCCGGCAAACGGCCCCCGCCGCCGGCGCATGCTCTGCTTCGCGCACCTCGCTCCCTAAAGCTTAGCACACTAATGTTTATCGCCGACATAAAGCACCCGTCCTTTACGCACACAGTTGGTAAAAAAGGGATATGGTGTCCCCGACAAAATCTAGCCCTCAAAGAAGAATCACTATCTGGAATTTTAAACCTTCACTTTGTCGGTCCCTCGTTTAATGCTCCTCTCATCTACTCAAATGTTAACTGGTAGAGATCCCTTATAGGGATAAGTTCGCCTTTGTGCATATATTAATGTTTTTTATTTTTTTTGTGAATTGTATCTGTTTCTTTATATTTGTACAATAAAGCATTTACTTACTTACTTACTTACTTACTATCGGCTGGACAGGCTATTTTTCGATTTTGATAGACTACCAAGCGTTTTTATAATACATTGCGTGTAGTTAGCCGCGGTTTGATGAGTCTTTTTTTTTATATATATTTATATACGTACGGTAGTACCTAGCGCGCCAAGACCTCAAACAGAATTGCTAGTAAGAACGCAGAATTCAATTACTCTATTGCGTGTTCTGTGGTAAGTAGAGGCTACTTTACTTACGCGATGCCATCTGGGGCTTTCGAATTTGTTTGTTGTGTTTCTTACATCTTAGAGCTCTACCACAGGAAACATAACACTCAGTGCTAGTCTTAAAAATGAACGTTCTCTTCTTTTTTTAAATCTGCGAAGGAGTTTTTAAGGGCCGCGTTGACTCTTTGCGCCTAAGTTTTCACTTAAACTCTAAGCGCTTCAACCGGCACCATCGACTAAAACTTTATCAGTCACCAAGTTTTTTCAGCCCATTCTAATCAACGCGCCACAATATCTTCCACCTATGCGGTACATTAATTAGACGGAGCACACAAATCTGGAGCATGACCGCAATAATTCTCCAGGTTTAATACATTCCATGTATGTTTTGATAAGTGCGTCGCATATGCATAGGTAGGAATATTGTGATGCGTTACCAATAACCGCAGTGACCGAACTAAAGTCTCCCTTTTGACAAAATTTACATATGCATCCAAAAACATTACAAAATATTCATTTCGCCAATACTTAAGCGTATACTTGGTACGCTCGCTCAACCACTCGGTGCAAACCGAACGTTAGATATCTAAAGTGAGAACGTGATTTACTTTTATTACTTGTATTAGATTATTGCTTCAGGATACATAGGCTGGGTAGTAACCTGTTGCGTGCTGTATTTTAACGTAGGTACTTTACTGCGTAGTAATTTTCGCGATATGAAAAACCCACTTAGCTTACTAATAATATTTGCACTATCTACTGAACAATCGAGTTTAGAAAAGGATTTTATCTTAGTACGAAACAAGTGTAAAGTTAGTTTTGAAAATACGGTATGCATCAGTGTTTTGTAAGATGTGGGAGATATTTAAATATGTCGTATTAATGCGGATTGTGAGTGGGTAGTGAGATGTTTAAGTAACTATGATCATCTTCAATGCTAAGGTTACTTAAATCATTCATCTTATAATTACACATACACATAATTAGCCACAGACCTGTTAGATTGAGAGGGTTGAATTGTATTCCAACGCGTGCCCAATGCGGATTTGAAACTTCACACGAACCATTAAATTGCTTCTTAGATGTGTTGTAGATATTGTCACGTTGCTTTTCTTCGCCGAAAAGCTTTTTTCAAACGTAGTACTTTTGCACATGAATTCCGAAGAACCACTATTTTCTGCTTGGGAAGCCAAATGAGTGAACTATGAACTCCCACCGTATTTTAAGAAGTAAAACATTGTATCAATGTAAATAACAAACACTTCACTTGCTTTCAAGCTTCAATGTGTACGATCCCTTTATAGATTTTCGTATCTCTGCCAAAAACCGCAGCTCTCTTTCACCCACAAAACATGCTGCGGTCTCACATCCATTTTATGTCACAATCCATAAGAGTACCCCTGCAACTCTTTGTGACAGCAGTGTCAGTATCTTCATCTTGAACAAGTACTTAAAACTCAGTCGAAAACGCACGTACCCGATTAACACGAGCACACAGTAGGGTGTGAAATATAATTTCTTTCTTCATCGAACACCGTTCGGTCGTTAACAACGATTCATATCGATGGTGTTATCTTCGGCCCGTACTGAGGTGCGTCTGGTTTAATAAAGGGCGATAATTAAATGTTGTACCGGAGTTGTTTATGCCACGAACGAGGAGGCCCGCCCCCGTCTTGTTGCAAGGGATTAACGAGTTCGACAGCCACAGAACCATGTATGTTGGTGTTCAGATTATTGACGCACATTGGCTATTCGTATACATACATATATTTGTACCATATTCCATGTTCCAGTCTTCCATGCTGGTCTGGAAGCAAAGAAAAACGTAAAATATACCAGTTGCTTCTCCTCCCGCGCAAATGGTAAAACACCATCGAAGGAACGGGCAAAAATCTTAGGAATCATGTTGTAGGCGATACAGCTAACCCACCACTATTTTGAGTCCCTTTTCCACCTTTACGCCCACAATCATGCGAAAAGTGATCTTTAGGTCTTGTTACCTTAGGCACTGTCAAGCCCGTAAGGGATATATGCGTGATTTGTGTATGTATGTGTGTAAGTGTATGTACTTTTACCATGGGAACGCAACCAAAAAAGCCGTGGTAGTGGTTTGACCTATGGCCGCTCCAGCAGAGGATCGTGGGTTCAAATACCAGGCTCGAAACTGAGTTTTACGGAATTTTTGTGCGAAATTACATTTCAAATTTACCACGAGCTTTTTGATAAAGGAAAGGAAAACCTGTGGCAGCATACATCTGCGAAGCAATTTAATTATGTGTGTGAATTTCCCAATCCGCATTGGGCCCGCGTGGGAACTAGCTCAAGCACTCTCCCTCAGAGAGGAGGCCTATATACCCAGCAGTGGAACGTATATACAGGTTGGATTCTGCTATGAACACGATCCGTATTATGAGACAGGCATGCGTTAGCTTTGTGAGGGCTTGGGCTCATATGTGGCGCGGAATTGGGAACTACATACATACCATTGTATTGATTCGCAGGTGTAAGCAGGTACTCTCTTGATCCTTCCCTTCACCGAAAAGCTTAAGCAAAAGCTATCTTTCTACTACTGCATTGCTGATCTAATTAGGCAGCGCTATCGCTTCCGCCCACAAACCAAAACAGATTCGCGTGAAAACTCAAAAAACACGAATAGGAATTTTTAAGAGGCATTTCTGTTCCAAATCTTCAGCATATTGCTAACAAATCACAGCGAATGGGTCGTTTAGCCGCCATTTGTTGGCCTCGGGAGACGCGAGCTGTGTACAGTGAACAACAGAACGAGACGCACAAATGACATCAATAGTAGTCCCTGCTACCAAGTGTTAAGGACTTCGTGGTGAGGGGGGCACCGTAAGTAATTTTACTGTGTTTACAATACTACCCCCTCCCGCTCACCCCCTTTTCCGCTCTATTCTCATCCGTAAACATCGGGGCAACGCTTAGCGCTTTCACCTCTGGAAATTTAAGAGAGGCGTAGGTAGATCGTGCATAAAATATGACAGGCGAATACGAAAATAGCGGTCTTAAACGCCGGTAATGCATTTTTGCTAATGATCATATAGTTGTAGCATTTAACTTGATTTACTAAGAAAGTTGTATGCGTTGAAGCTCATATTTGATGATTATGTATTTTTTGTTGTCATTTTGTTTTTAAAAATTCATAGACTTGGTTTTTACTAACATTACGTTTTATTTGGGATAAATGGAATGGTTTGGGATAAGTGAAGAATGAAGTCAAAGCAACGTAAACGGATTTCTTGAAGACCTACTTCTTGATTCATAAAATTACAAACCTGTATGCAGGTGCATTTTACACTGCACGTACTGACTTTATATAAGTATCAAGTTAAAGGCGGTGAAAAGGTTAAATTATTTTGATAGTTACTAATCAACTATATATTTTTACAAGGTTTTATTTTAACTTATGCCATATTAGGTGTAAGACAAATCTTGCAAGTCAAATTTGACCCACTTCGGTCGGATTGACTTGTAATTTGGTAAACATAATAATGTTGAATGGATTTTTTCGCGAGTGTGCGTGTGTATTTTTCACTTCTGCCGGCACTCTCAGAGTGCAACCTGTCCGTTTTTTTTTACAAAAACTTATTTGTTTTGTTTGGTTTCATCTAATACGCCGTGGTACGTACATAGCGGAAGGCAGCATCCCTAACGAGCTCGAACGTTCCATGAAAGTCTCATAAAAAATAATAAACAATTTACTTTCCTCGACACGCACAGCTATTACCCTGCATTAGCCATCAGGGATTTTTCCCGAGCGCCATGGAAAACACTTGGTTTTGTTACGGCCAACGCGAAGGTAATACCCGTATTTATTATTAATGGTATTATGCTTGCAATGGAAAGAATCTGGAAGGAGAAATGGAGTCTGGATAAATAATTTAAGTAGTTCTAACACTATAAAACGTGCACTGTGGGTAGGTATTCACAAGACACCAGCTATCTTTTGTCTATCTATAAATAACAGCAAGTTACAATTTTAAACCCCTGAATTGTTGTTATTCGTTTTGTTGTGGCTTTTTATGTTACAGTTACCGACATCTAAAGTGTTTTTTCAGTTTTTCAATTAATACACATACACACATACACAAATCACGTCTTTATCCCTTACGGGGTAGACAGGGCCTAAGGTAACAAGACCTACAGGCCACGTTTAGCAAGATTGTGAGCGTATTGGTGGAAAATGAAATCAAAATAGTAATGGGTTGTATTGCTAGCCGCGTCGCCTATCATGATTATGATTTTCACCCATTCCCTCGATGGGCTTTTACCATCGGCGCGGGAAGAGAAGCAACTGGTACATTCTATGTTTTTTCTTTGCTCCCAGACCAGCATGGAAGTAAAGTCAAGATTATTTATATTTATTAAAATGCTAAAAAAAACAAAGTATAGAGACGCTGTCAATTTGCTCTCGGTAATTGTGACACAACTTTTAGGACAAAACTACGGCTTTTGCGTTACCGGGACTGGAATCCGGGAACTCAAGCTTTATTGTCAGCATAACTAACCACTGAACTATCAGGCACAGACCAGCGTTTTGTTTTGTTCAATGTACCTAACAATAACTAAGTAAGTAAATGTTTTATTGTAAAAAATTAAATTCACAAAAAAGATATACGCACAAAGGCGTACTTGTCCCTACAAGGGATCTCTACCAGCCAACCTTTGAGTACAACAACAAACACAACAACACAGCTCAACAGCAGCAGTTTGCACTCGTATCAGGAAGCATTGGACAAAACTTAAGGGCCGGTTCAGACGGACATCATTGCAACTGCATCCCGACTGCAAAATGGCAGTTCGAGTGCAGTTCAAAACTGCAAATCGACGGTGCCGTCCACAAGCAGTTGCCGTGCAGTCGTGTCAACCGCACACCGACTGCAAGCTGGCTGCACGGTCGTAATGCAGTCGTATTGTATTGTAGTTGAAATGGCTGCAATATAACTGTATTAGCATTGTACTGCAGTTGGACCAACTGCATCAGAACTGCACTCGAACTGCCATTTTGCAGTTGGGATGCAGTCCAAATGTTGTCCGTCTGAACCGGCACTAATACTTTCACAAAAACTAAACATTGCCTTCATTAAAAAAAGTTGCATTCGCCACGTAAGAACAAGTAGATACGGCCACTAAATAGATACCTACTTTGTGCGAACTATTTAGGCGCCACGCATGATAGTTCAAATTAATTTTATTACATACTTACTGCAATGAAACATCATTAAAATTATTGCCGTGTTCAATGTCTTCATTAACGCTCATGCTTATTCAGGGGCTTTTTCTATTACATTATTTACATTTTACCAATGTCAGGTGTAACAATACCAAATTAAAGTAAGAAAGTACCTAATCAATCATAAAATTGTCCCACACATTAAGCTGAGCCAGAAGATAAAAAGAACAAAACGTCCACTTTCCTATTAAAAAGGCAGATGTGCCAAAGATACATTAGGCGTATTAACGACACAAAAAAACTGTCCCCATACGACTGCAGCAAGTGTATAATTCTCAGAATACCTAACAAATGTTAAGTTTTTTCGTTGTCCAGGCTACATGGCCCAATTAAGGGACACCGGCGACCGAGGAACGGACTCTCTTATAATTTATTCGCTGTGGATTTTGTTTTGTACCACGTTTTTGTCTCGATTGAAATCGGGATCGTAAACACCTTGTTTAGTCGTCCCCGAGCTTTGTTGCGATGATAACTGATAACGATTTTATAACGATTCGGATATTAACAAACAGGAATTTGAAGAGGTCCGCGCGGTGATTTGTAAATCAGGGCGGTTACCATGACGTTTTAGTGCGATTCAAATCCAATTCAGTTTAGGTTCACTCGCTGTCAACTAAAACCTGGACTAGTCGGAATTGGATCGCATTAAGACGTCATGGTAAGGCCCCAGGGCTCGTGAAAATGAAGAGACAATAGAGTGCCTAAAATACGTGGTCGATTATGTTCGGCTATGACGCCTTCGACTGATGATATAGCGATTGAGTCAAAGCGAGTTTGGATCGAAAACAAAAACCAGCAGAAAAAAAGTTTTTTTATTAAGTTTTAAGGACACCTAATTGGGAGTTCATCGGTTGATACTTTTGTAGGATTTAGCGCACTTATATTATTTTAGTTAGCTACCCCGCGTATTGCGGGCCCGGCTGCGCCCGCGTCGCTTCTCGGAACGCTTTAATTGCACTGCAGCGCCAGGTCGAACGTTTAAAATCGATTTTTTATTCGATTTATTTCATCTGAGCCAAGTTCGGAATCTTGTTTTTGTTTTGTGTTTGTGTTTATGTAAATTTTACACGCATGTGCTGAAACTACTCAATTAATTAAAGAATTGTTACGAAAGCTTGATAATAAATAGTTTAATATTTTGAGTCTTTACATCAGTGAGCTTTTCAATGATGACATACTTATGAATAACAAAAAAGTAATACTGACGGTTTAACTTCCAAAAAAATCTTCCTCAAAGATGAGTATTCACGAGAGACGGAAAATATCGAAACTTACTCTAATCGACCCCTACTAATAATAGTTACTTAATCCATTTTATTTTTAGTAAAAAAAATATCTCATACAGATAGTAAATTTCTTATCTTGAAATCGCCGTTGCCTAGTAGTTTTGAAAAATAATAAAGAAAACTTTTAATATGACGGCAGTACATGTTTTATCTCTGATAGTGAATGATATAATCTCTTTAAGCTCTGACGCATTACATCGACTGTTAGTGCGATCTGTATATGTAGGTATGTGTGGAGGTATAAGGATATTTTAATTGGAGAAACAAAAGCTAGCACTGCGCCCGACCCGGTATGCCGATGAGTAGAATTGCCGCATTCCCGGCCGGAGACCAAGACGCGCGTGTCTTCGCACCTTGGGATTACAAAGTATACAACAATAACGAAAACTACCAACAAACCCTTTAAATTACACCTTAGAATTCAATTCAAATTGCTCCAAAGTTACCAATGAGAAATACAGCAACTTCAGAGCTTCACATCAACACTTTAAGTCTGATTTTCTTCACGCAGTTGCAACTAGTTAAACGCATCTCAAGTTTTAGTAAAGTAAATCTTATAAGCAGAGTTTAAGGTGTCTTTTGAATATTAACAATTAAATCTATCAAGTCAAAATTTACTATTGGCGATACCTATTCGTGCGCGTAATGAGGTGAAATAATTCAAAATGTTCGCGAGGCAGCGTGTCCGACTCGAATCGAGGGAATTGCACTAATTTATAAGTCAAAAGTAACTTAAGTAACAATACTGAACTGAAATGCGTTAAACAAGTAGATTGTCTTAAACGGAAAAAAAATCAACAAAGTAGATATGTCATTTACGTTAAGGATTATATTCATATAATATGTTGCACATTAAATGATCATTAAACTGTATTATGATATTGCACTTACTATTAATTACCTATAGAACACATGATTTAAGTTTTTCCCGGACTATAAATAGTGTTAAACAATATCTATTCTCGGGAGCAAAAAAACCGGGCCACTTCCCGTAGAAAGTTCTATGAAAAGTGACCCTCTTCTTTTGCTCCCGAATATAATGGTGGAAAGTGAAATGTCTATGCAAATGTAAATGTCGATGTGGCAGATCAACAAAAATGTTAACTAGCTTAACAGGCCTAACTATCTACTTATCATTAGCAAATTCCGCAACGAACGCCGCATGCTCACAATGTTTGAAATATATTCACATCCATGTAATTCCTACCACAGCTAAGGTTAAAGGGATAATCCTCAGACGTCCGTTAACCGTATAGCCAGCGGCTCAGCTTTACATCCATCCTTTATAATCGCCATTAGCTGACCGAAAGACAAAGACAAACGTCTCAGACAAAGCGAGAGACAAGGACAGGTGCGCCAACCGCTCACATTCGGAGCAAGGTGCAACAAAATCGATCAGGTGTATTTGTTTAAACAAGGTGCTCCATAAACGTCCAGGGAACTGTCATAAAATTAATAATTTGCTTTCTGCGTCGGACCATGCTCGAACCGTTAACAGACACGAATTAAAATGATTTTATGCCGTATTAACCGCAGCCTTCGCCGATTACACTGTCATTCGAATTTCGTTTAATTATAAAGATTACGCGAAGAATATTATAATCGCATATAATTTTAATTGTACCGTTTAACAGTTATTTTAATCAAGCTTAATGTAAATTCTAATTAATTAGCTAGCTTATACCTACCTACCAATCGGTGGCGTAAGCGGTAAGTGCTGTATAAGGCTTATGAGGGAGCTAAATGGGCATTTCACTCCAATCTTTATGCTGATTACGATTATAAGAAAACATTACGATGTAAACTTGAGATATTTTGATAATTGCGGTTGTTTACATGAATGTCACGAGCATAATAACCCTCTGAAATAGTCTCAAACGTTTAATTTTAGGTGGTCGGTTTATTTTTACGCTGTGTATGTCTGCTGATGTACTGTGTATGTGTCGAAGGAATGGGCGAATATCATTTTTGCCGACCGACCAACTAACCTTTTATATGTATTAACTTCTTTGTTTCTATTTTTAAAATAAAAAAAAAATAGAATATTGTCTATCGTCTTAAAAACGCCGTACAAATGATAAGGTAATTAAAGTGCTATTTTTCCAAGTTCGTGTTCTCTTATTCATACGTTTCAATCATAGGAATCATATTATAGGTGATGCGGCTAGCAACCCATCACGTGCCCTGTAGGTCTTGCCATCTTAGGCTCTGTCTACCCCGTAAGGGATAAAGTCGTGATTATTGTATGTGTATGTATGTAATCCTAGGCTAATCATACAAATAACGTCACAGCCTCTAGTGTCAATTTTTGATTGAAAAAAAATTATCTCGAACGCATTTGCGTGAACTTCTCAAATACTTTGAGGAAGTCCACAAACTCTTCGGTCTTCGTTTTGACACTTCCAATTCCGAGATCTGTGATTTCCAAAGTTCGTATTATACCGTCCCTCTCACTGTCAAATCAATGATTATTACACACATACATAAATCACGTCTTTATCCCTTACGGGGTAGACAGAGCTTAAGGTAACAAGACTTAAAGGATACGTTTAGCATGATTGTGGGTGTGTAGGTGGAAAGGGGGAATCAAAATAGTGATGGGTTTCTGTAGTCCCAGACCAGCATGGAAGAAAATGATTATTTTACTATAGGTACCTATTTATAATTTTTTTCCATGCTGGTCTGGAAGTAAAGAAAAAACATAGAGTTCACCAGTTGCTTCTCTTCCCTCGCAGATGGTAAAAGCCCATCGAGGGAATGGGTGAGTCTTAGGAATCATTCAAGTTAGGCAATGCGGCTAGCAACCCATCATTATTTTGATTTCCCTTTCCACCTATACGCCCTTAATCATGAAAAACGTGGCCTTTAGGTTTTGTTACCTTAGGCTCTGTCTACCTCGTAAGGGATAAAGACGTGATATATGTATGTATGTATAAATTCCGGAGTACACGACTAGGGCTCCAGAAGCAGCCTGTATACGGTGACAGATCAGGTGCGCGTGCGCCGCTGACGCGTGTAATCTCGACGCGACGGATCACGTTGCGTTTATCGTCTAATGTCCTGCGGTTAATAAGTTATTACCCATATCATATTTGTATCTATTTATAGGCAGGCACGTTAGTAAGTGTTGGTCATCATCACTACTTAAGAGTAACCCCCTTATTCATAAACGCTCTGCTAAGTTAGCAATCGTTTGTCCTTATCTATGGACACACAAACACAAATCACGTCTTTATCCCTTACGGGATAGACAGAGCCCAGGGTAACAAGACCTGGTCACGTTTAGTAAGATTTTGGACGTATAGGTGGAAAACGGAATCAAAATAGTGGTGGGTTGCAGGCTGCATCTCGAATACGTTCACTTAAACATCTCAAAAACTACGTAGGTAGGTACGTAACTAGTACGAACAGTTTTTAATTGATATTTTCACGCGAACGCGTTTGAGGTGTTTGGTGCGACAAAAACTTACACTAATTTCTATGGACATTTCAGCAATACTAGATTGTCTATGCCGTGAGTCGCCATTTTTAGCACGGTTCTATAATGTATGCTTTTCATGCTAAAAATACTAATTTAAAAATTAACGATTCCGTCATACAACTTTATAAGTCTGTACATAAATTTACTATACAATGCAAAAAAATAGTCGTAGAGTTAATAACTATGTTATATCAATTTGAATCGATTATAAAGAATATTGCATGATGAATTAATAAAATACTTTTTCCTTATACAGGCTGACTTTGGATAAGATAAATTCACTTTGTATCTATTTTTTTATAATATTGTAAATAGTCTTAAGTAAGTGCTTCGTTGATTTCCGTTTCCGTTTTCAGTGCGTCTGGGAGTTTGACAAAACTCGCGCATGCGCGTTGTCTCTTCGGTTTAGGCTTGCATGCGTGTAGTGGTTTTTCAATGTCGTCTTTATGTAATTATTTGTAAATATTTTGTGTATATTGTATACTATGTGATTTTTAATAGTTCACAAAACGATTCCCACAAAACCATAACGCTCTCTCTTTCTCTCTCTCTCTATTCAACCTTAATCCACCCAATGCGCTAGGTCTCTTCTAATGCACGCCATTTCTTCCTATCTTGTGCCTTTTGCATACAATTCCTCCCTGCCAATCTAACAAAGTCACCGGCGTTTTTGAATTAGCTTGTAAATGTTTTGTATTCCGTCTCGAAAATCATATCCTCCTGTATAGCGGATGCTTATAAAAAGTTAGATTTTTCCAGGGGGTGATTAAAGTGCCGCAATTGCACGCTTGGAGGCGCAGCGATTCGCGAGCGTGCTAAGTAGAGGAGATGGCTACTCCAGCTAATGCATGCAAGGCCTTACACGCTACATTCTACTGTAGACTTAAGCATTATATCCCTTTCTTACCATTGGTGTGCGTAAGGGACGGAAGTTTTATGTCAACGTTGAGTACTAGTGCTAGCCCCGTAAACTTCCTGTGCATTGACAATAATATAGCTTACACCATTATTGTATTAATTGCTATATTAAGATTAAAAATTGCACTTTTAACGACTTGTAATGATAAAGGGGTGTTGTAATTTTAAGCATTTATGTCTGTCTGGCCAACCAGAGGTTCGGGAACCGGAAATGTTACAAATAATTTTTTTTATTACTATTTCATAATATTTTAACTCTTTTAACGTTCACATAATCTGGTAGCGGACTTGATAGAGTATTTTTTTGCATATTATTTAATATCCGGTTTAACAATAGCCTGTTATATCAATGTTTCTGTAATTTGGTATGAATTTAAAAAAAAAAACTATAATTTGAAGAAATCAATCATGCTAAACGTGGCCTAGGTCTTGTTACCTTAGGCTCTGTCAACCGCGGACAAAGAGGTGATTTATGTATGTATGTATGTATGTAATTTCAAGAAATATGGGGCCCAGAGAAGACGCCTGTGCCCAGCAATGGGACGTACCTTGTAGGCTGGAGATGATGGCTCGTTATATTACAAGGAAATTTTGTTAAACTTCCTTTTTTGTGTTCGGAAAACGTACCTGCGGGTCGCCTGATGGAAAGCAATGATGCCCATGGATACCCACGACATAAGGGGGTTACTAGTACGTTGAAGCCCTTTTAGAAAAGAGTAGACTCGTTTTTTGCTTTTACTAATGTAAAATCTTGGGCGAAAGTCTTAGGAATCTGTTATAGGCGATGTGGCTAGCAACCCATGATTAATTTGATTGCCCTTTCCAACTATACGCCCACAATCGTACTAAACGTGGCCTTTAGGTCTTGTTATCCTAGGCTCTGTCTACCCCGTAAGGGATGAAGGCGTGATTTATATATGTATGTATTATATATTGATTATTAGATTCCAATAAAAAGTATACAAAAACTTTACTACACAGAATCATTATTAACCTAGTACGCACTTGGAACTTTATAATGCCTACTTAAACAGTGAAAGGTGCGTAGTGCAGGAAGAACTTGCAATCAAAAGCAATAAACTCGTGCGCAGCTTTAAGAACAGGTGCCGCGATGCCCGCGCTTAAAAACTGTTTGGACTTGAACCTTTGTTTTTAAAGATTACTGGTTAGTTCGCTGGCTAATTAGGAGCTTTGCATCATGGGCTATGTGTTTTGAAATGGGCACCCGGTGTTTTGAAAGAGCTGGCCTGAATTTGGTTGATTCTTTTGTTTTTTTTTTATCTTACTCGTACTTCGTTTAGTTTAGTTATATTAGTAGGAGGTTTAAACTACTTACTACTTATTCCTAGTTTGGGTTCCGTACCCACAGGGTGGAAACGGACCCTGTTAGTAAGACTTCGCTATCCGTCCGTCTGTCTGTGTGTCACCAGGCTGTATCTTATGAACCGTGATAGGTAGAAAGTTGAAATTTACACAGATAATGTATTTCTGTTGCCAGAAAACAGTCAAAAACAGAATATTTTATGTCTGTGTGTCTGTGTCCGTAACCAACATAAAATTACCTCACACTGCATACATTTTGCTTGAAAGCAGGGCTGTAATAACATTGGATTTTATAATAACTGGCCGATTCTGCACAGAACACTCGGCGCGCGAGTCCAACTCGCACTTGTCCGGTTTTTTGTTACAAGGCAAAGTTTTAGAATAGAATAAAATAGAATAGTAATTTATTTGTGATACACCGGTGATATACATTGGATCATACAAAAAAATAAAATAAAATGCTCTGCGATCTACCATGAAGGTGTACAGATGTCAACTTAAAACTAAAACAATACCTATACCAAATACAAAGGTCCACAAAATTATACAAAGAATTACATTACTTATCCACGAGAATTAGTTACAATTACAAAAATATGGCAATGAAAACAGCAAAAAAATTAGTTTAGATGTCAACATTTATTTAAAAAAAAAACATTAATTTCATATTATAATATTATGCCTATTCTTACCTTGTAATATTCTGTATACCTTTTTTCTGTTTTGGTTGTTATATGTGGTGTTCAATAAAGAGTTATTGTATTGTATTGTATGCTCCAGATATGAGTATTTCCTTCAGTTGCTTCCCAAGTCTAAAGCTGGTCGCCATAGGCGTATAGAAACAAGGTGTGCGAGTATTATTCCAGAATATATTATTCCTTTGTTTATTATGGGGTTGTGTTAGTTTCATTAATAACAAAGTTTTCGCTGTACCTGTGTTTTACAGAGCCGTGTCAGTTTTTAGGGTTCCCTAAGAGTTGACGATCCATCTGTCCATCTGTTTGTCAGTCGCCAGGTTGTATCTCATGAATGATAGCTAGACAGTTGAAATTTTCACAGATGATGTACTGTTGTCGCTATAACAAAAAATACTATTTTGTATGTCTGTCTGTTTGAGTAAATTGCCACAGTAAAACGACCTAACACTGCCAACATTTTGCTTAGGAGCATGGCTCTACTAACACTGGATCTTTTATTCACTTGCCGAAGACGGGTTGCACTGTCGTTCTACGTGACAGTGCGGATTCGAACTTCGCAGGTCATTGAACTACAAAACAATACAACTACATTGAACACCACATACATACTTAATCAACAATACAGAAAATTACAAAACTATTTCGCAGATTTCTCGCGCTGTTTTTCTTTGCCGAATTACTTACGCTATCTCGCCACCCTATCGCTCATGAAGTCCGAAAAAAATCAGATGTTAAAGCGATATCGCTCTGTATTTCATACCTTAGTGTACATAATTGTCTCTGGTTAAACAAATAATGACAGACAGAACATAGCCAATTAAATTTTTATTACACATTAGGACATTCTGTAATGGTCAAAGAAACTAAGATGGTGCCGACGACCATTAAAACTCTGTCATCGATGAAGACCTATTAATTATTTTGAAATTATTATAATCGTAGCGACGAGTTCTTGTTATACACGTCCATAAAATAGAAGGAGAAAGAAGACGTATTAAATTGAGCTCCTTGATTTTAGTGATAAAGGTATCGTAGATTTTTTAGGGTACCGCGTTTTATTAGGTCTAAGGAATTTCATTTCATTGATCAAACGATTCATTTCTCATATTTTCTGCTATATATTTGTGTCAAAGGATTTTATCTTTTGAGACGCAATGGAAACTCTTTAAATTTCCACACAGCACATTGCTAACTATAACAGCAAAGAAATACTTATTAAGAAAAAAATCAAGATTGATGTTTGAAATTGTTTGATATCCTGCTATTTGTATTTTTCCTTCACTTAAAAATGCTATTTTACGTAGTTTAATGTATTAACCAAATATAAGAAGTTACCTGTGTTACTTTGTCTAATGTTTTGATTATCTAAACATTCACAAAACACAATTCATAATCTACGGTAGGTAATCCAAACCCATGCATCTGAAAATTGTATACTAAACAGTTATTGCAACTTTTGCATTTATACCTACGTTTATAATTTGTTTCAGAGTTATCCGAAATAATTACCAAGCAACTTCTCAATTTTTCATAATTCAAAACAAACGGCATGCAATAAAAAACTTACGAGTTCATTACAAATACATATTATGAACTCATTAGGGGTGTTAAGGATTTAGGAATAAGAAACCATTAATGTAACAGCTATGAATATTAACACCTAAATATGGTAATGTATTCAAGTCGTAATGTTAAAGGATTTACTTACCTAATATTTTGGCAGCTACGGTCACGTCATGGCTGGTCACAAGAGAAACTCACCATATATTTTAGAGCGAGTAAGTATTAAGTTAGAGAGAGAGAGAGAGAGAGAGAGAGACATTAACACGTTAACTATCCCCATACAAAATGATGTTTTTTTTTCGAACGGACTATTGCTGTTAGCCTCAGACGGCTTTTACAGCTTACCGGAGAGAGGGCGAGCCAGACGGACAGCTCAACAAGGGCAAAATGATATGACAATCTCACACGTCCATGTCTGCTTTTAAGAATACAGACTTATCAACGTAAATTTACGTGGAGACGTGGACTTGTCATGCCTAACGTGACTCAATTGTTTGGTCATGTGACGTTGTGAATCCTTTGTGGAAGCACGGATACCTAAAAACCGCGTGACCCATCACTGGGAGCACCTAGATTAGATGCATTATAATTTTAAAATAAATATAAATAAATAATTATCATACGTTAAGTGTGGTATAATTTTTTGGCAAAGTTTAATGCGAGCTTATTAAAGAAACATCGTGCGTGCTCCAACACGCGTATGTTGAAATACTAATTTCATTTAATAAATTCCGTTTCTTTACGCACCACCTGTCTTAGCCCTCCTCAGTTCCTAAAAGACAATTAGCATACTTTAAACAGCACAAAAACTCCTACCCTAATACCTTAATATTCAATACGGTTACACCAAATAATTACAGCAGTTCGTCTGCCGAATGCGCTAAGGGTCGGTTTCTCTGTATATATTACAATATTAATGTCCAAAGAGGGAGCGGGCAGGTGAATAACGTTATTAAGTTACGGACATCCAATACCTAACGCACTGTTTATTGCCGCCCGTGTGCGTAAATAAGGTATTATAACACGTATAACTTACGCTCTTATAATCTGTATAATTCGGATGTCGACGGCTTTCTGTCTTAAGTTTTTTATACATTTTATCCGTAAATTACTCCAGTGTAAGATTCCGTTGGACCGGTAAACGTTCCTGTTTAATTTGAATCTTTGATCTGTTATCTAATAGGAGTAGTTCCGAGAACGGAATTCTGTGTTGCCATGTGATACTACGTGTTTGGTCGTTTTTATTAGTTTATTAAATAACTTACAGCCGAAAGCGCTATCATAAAATAATTTTGATTTTTTTCAGCGTTTGATTACTTTTATTATAAAAGTTTTATATCGCTATGGTTTATGAAGTGTTATATGAATACCTACCTAGTCCCAAACTAAGCAAAGCTTTTAATGTGTACTAGATTTCGGATATATATACATACATGGATAAATAGTAAATACCTATTAAACATCCGAGACTCGAAAACAAACATTCGTATTATTCATACAAATATCTGCCCCGACCGGGGATCGAACCTGGGACCTCAAACTTCATCGTCGGGTTCTCTAACCACTATCTGGGCTATCTGATCGACAAAATATATGTTTTTTTTATGAATGCGTATACCTGAAATCACAATCATTAGTTGAGTTAGAATCTCGACACCGAAATCATGTATTTGCATTAAAAACTGCTAATCAAGATCCTACTTGAATCAATTTCATAATTTTTAAAAGCTAGTCAATAATAAGACGAATCAGTATAGGTACTGTAGGACTAGGTAGTATAGCTCTTCGGAATAGCTGATAAAAGACTATTTTCGAAGTTCATAAATCGAACATTCGTTCGATGTGACGTTTGTTTGTTTTTCAAGAACTCAAGACGAGCCTCAGACCAATTTGATCCGGGAACTAAAGTAGACACCCGTATTTTGTGATCCTTCCATTCCTAAAATCTGAATAAAAGAAAGTAGAATGTTTTAAATGCCTTTTTAATAATAGGCCCTCTGCCACTACAGTTTGGTTATGAAACTTACAACGAGCCCCGTGCAGTTAAGTGCCTCCTCAAGGCAGCTCTACAGTACCTACATACTAGTATTCTAACTCACATAAGAAACCAATCGTACGAATAGTAAAGTCGTAAGATCGCGATAGAGGGACGTTCACACTTGATTGGAGCGTGATCCGGGGCCGCACCGGCCAGCGGAACGGCACTAACTTGCCGAATGATGACCGGATCACATGCAGAATACACTTCCTTTATATTTACTGCCAATACGTATGTTTCCATTGTTGTTGCTATTAAATCTGCTTTGCTTGCTATCTTTGTAAATTTAAACTGTACTCTGTTGGAAAGCTTAAGTTTTGATTTGATGTGATCCTCTTGATCCATTTTTTACTTTACCGTTTTAATCTACTTACTAACTGTAAATATAAGTTTATTATTAAGATTATGACAGTACTAGTTATAGTCAAAGAACACGTTTAAATTGTGTATATAACTTGAATTTCTACAGCGGCAGTAGTGATGCTTACCGACATCACGGTAGACTAAGCAATTCATTCAAAAAGCAACAGCCCAAATTCGAAAGCAAATCAAATACGTCGTGACATTAGTCCGGCGCGGGGTCAGCGAGATAAGCCCGAGGTAAGTCCGAGATTGATTCCCGGATCAGGCGGATAGTCGCAGTCGCTCGAGTGTGTACGATCCCTTACTCACGACCCGCTGCTCTCTATGACTAGCTCCTTAAAGGATTTGAGACGTTATTGACTTGGACACTTTAAATCAATAACAACTTTCGGCCAATGTTTTCTTTGTTTATTCATAGCAGTTACAATCAATCTTGAATATTTGCGCTGGCAGGGTATTTCGGAGCGCAGAAATACCTGCAGCGTTTACTTACTCGTAATTTAGCGAAGTGCGAAGTTCCGTCGCAGAGGGGGGCACGTGCATTCCCTCGGGTGTGAAGAACATCGCGTAAGTCTCGAATATTCCGAGTGGCCGCGCTATAAATCGCGTAGACTGATGGCGCGCTTTTTGTTGCGGGACATTTTTTCCCGCGCTAGCACCGCATATATCACGCCGGGACGAGGTGACTTATGCGCCAGTGTCTCAGCTCGCCTGCTTAAAAATATCCCACTATTTTTACAAACTCGCTTATCTTTTTTGGTTGCAATTTTTTCGCATTGAACCTTCATTCCTTTACTATTAAACAGTCACGTGCAGAACGGATATTTGATATAACATTTATAGCAAAAAGGAATATAGGTATTGGAAGTTCAACAATAGATTTTAATCCTTATGATCATAGCGCTCTGAAGCGTGATCGCTTACAAAGTTACCGAAACCTCAAGGACTTAAAAAGACCAATTGCAAACATTAATTGTGTCGCACAATAGGGCACCCTTGGGATCCGGTAAGAATTAAACCGCAAATAAAACGTCTAGTATCGCAGCGGAGCGGGGAGCGTTTTACGTTTATCCGATGGCCATTCTTCTGAAATGCGATTAAAATTGAATAGGTCCATATGTCGCAGGCAGCCCGTTGCGTCACAATCACACGGCCGACTGCATTTTCAATTTGCCGCGAGATAAGCGCGACTTTCGGACGACTTTTTCTGCAAAATGGCGGAATTGATCCGGTGACTTACGGCGACGGAGAAGGCCGCTGTAATTGGATGGTCAATTGATTTGCTTTCTGATTTTAAGCTATTCAATGCATTTGGAATGACTTCGAGCGATAGGGGGACCGTTCACACCCAACTCATTTCATTTAACGTTCTGCGCTCGGACAAACATTGAACGAAATGAGTTCTGCTGTTGCTGCCAATAAAACGTACTGTATAATATCAATATTGATAATTTATTCACAATTTTATTTAAAATACACAACTTCACAATGTTTTGTTTTAAAAACTAAAAACTTTAGGTACTGGATATCGTTACAGGCTGTTTGCAGTGACCACTAATTTACAAATTTATTTCTGATAGTCTTATAATGATTCCTTTATTTTTTTCTACAGGTTTCATTTACAATTCATAGTATGTACACATTTTGGGGATTCAGGACCGAGTCTGTGAAAGGAACTCGGCTTCTAACTCATTGTGATGATAAGCAGATTACTTCGGATGTAGTTAGACAGATATTGTTTCATTCACATACTCGTTCTGAACATAATTTATGGCCACTCAATTTCTTAATTTTAACAATGGTACGTAGGTAATATGAAAGTTGACGACTCATGCGAGATATACAATATCGTTATTTAAATACCAATGAGCTAGTCCAATGCAGTGGCCCGTCGCATCACGCGCGACAACGTCAATCAGTGATACCCATAAAAATCAGTTCTGAAATACGTCACTAATTAAAACGGCTATTATTTACAAATTGCATGATTTAAAACTATGACATAAATTACTATTGCATTTCATTCAATATCGACTATGCTAATAAAATGTACAAAAGAAATCTCTGGAATAACTCTCTGAACACATCACAATTCCTATAGCGAACTGAACCGTTCAAATTAAATACAAGAAGGAAAACAATTTATACAGGAACGAAAATATAACTTAATAAGACAGATATGTACAAATACACATGTTGTTACTAGAACAATACTTAATAATTATATAAATCATCTAAGCCGACTTCGTACCGACCTTACCTATGTTATAATACTGTACAATTTCGCTAGTCACTTCATCATTGTAAAACAACTTATTTAATACTCGTAGGAAACTGATCACGGAATATCAAAGTCTTTTATAGGGCAACCCGCGTCGGAAAACCGTTGCGTCAATTTCCAGGTAGGTAATCTTTATTTATATTTTTTTATTTGTAATCAAATAAATGGTGTGTCGACGCTTCAGTGCCGCCCTGGATATATCCTGTTCTCTACCATCTTCAATTCAAACTGCAGTATCGCTTGTATAAACTGACAAATCAATTCTGTTAACAGTCTTATAAATTGTGTGATGTGCAGAAGTGTCATTGGATTGTAATCTACTTTACAGTAGACGGTGAAATCACAGCATGATTTTGTGTCTTCTCTGCGAAGGTCAGGGTCCGCCCGGGGACGGTCGTGTATTTCCTTGATCAACATATCTCATACATTAGCAGGCTCCTGGATTTGGTTGACTTATCACGTGTATTCACTCCTCCAACCAGTCTGTAAAGAATAAAAATAACACAGTTAGACACTATCAAGAATTTAACCGTTCGTAATTATAAAGTTGCATTTTATTTTTGTAAGAGCGAAGAATTTGTAAGAATTTGTAAGAAAACATAGGTAATATTTTTTGCACAAATATTGCTGTCCAGAGACCCAATTTTTGAAAGCACATGTGCGAAAATACCACTCGAAAGTGGTAAAAAATTGCGCTGAATTTGAAATACGAGTAGGATAGAAGACAATCACAGCTCACATTAATCTTGTGAACTAGTCAAAACTTTGATTAGAGCTGTAGTTTTGGAGATACCTATAAGCTGATTTATATCACTTTCGAGTGATGTGCTTTCAAAAATCGAGCCCCCGTGCGTATGCTGACTAGCAGAGTAGAGAGGTAAAAGTTCTTTGTTGATTCATATACAGGACCTCCGCAAAGTAACGCCTGAGTCAATCAATCACCTACAAGTTAGGTACCTACCAATCAGATATCAAAGTCTAAATGAAAATTTATTTATTTATTTAACCTGAACTTACCATAGAGTTGAGCTGGGCGAGGTGGTGGTGGTGGTAGGGGTTGTGTGAGGAGGGGGGCGGCGCGAAGCCCTGGTGCGGGGCGCCGTACCAGTGGGACATGTGCGCCGCCGCCGGGTGCACCAGACCCACTTGGTGCTGACCTGGTGAACAATACCATGGTTACAAACAATGGCTACATATACATTATATAAATCACTTCTTTAACCCTTAACGGGGTAGACAGACGAAACGTAACAAGACCTAAAGGCCACGCTTATCATGATTGTGGGATTCATGGGCATCATGGGTTGATAGCCGCATCGCCTCTAACAAGATTCCTACGATTTTCACCTTACATACTTACACCCGTTAGATATGATACAAATGAACCAACGGGTTAAGTAAAATAAATTAATGTTTGGTTTTATTAGTGCGGTTGTAAACAACCTAAATCTGAAGGCATATCCTGAGATACCATTATGACTAGTCTTTAAATTAGTTGCATTTAATACAACAACGCGATTTGAACCGGGCTCAAATTAAATCGGCAATCTCGAAAAAAACAAAACTAGCACCAGCAGCTTATGGGCCTTCTTGAAACTACCAAACTGCAATAAGAAAACCCAACTTACCGAAGTCCATAGCAGACGGGAAGGCAGATCCCCCGAAGCCCTTAGTGGCGTCCCCTAGCGGCTTGATCATGTCGCCCATGACGCCGCCGAGCGAGAGCGCGCACGCGCCTCCCCCCATCCCCATGCCTCCCTTCTTTTTCTTGCTCTTGCTACTGAGCTTGCGGTTCCGTGTCTGGATGCCCTCCTTCTTCATGGTCAGAGGCCGATTTACCTGCAACAATGGAAAAGGGAAATAAGTATGGATTGTTTTTTGAGATACTCCAACCTCTTTCTACCGCATACCACCGTATGCAAACGCTTTGTTATCTTTGCTAAAATGTTATGTACCGTACCGTACTCGAGACAAGTTTGTATATTAATTGAAGTTAACGACGACAATTTTCAAAATATAAGTTTTTCTTTTTGCTGTTTTATGACAAAACTTGTTAACAGCCATGGTCAGTATGCAAAACATTACAAGTCAAACACACCGTCGCTTTTAGAGCCAGGGCATAATTTTGTATTTTAATACGCTCGTACAGTGAATACCAACACACGTTTCCTCAATGAAGTAAAACATCACTCGACAATAAATCGCAACCGGCTCGACTCATGCGCAGCCTTTATCGTTGACATTTAGCGGTATGAAAAAACGTCAGCGGCACCATGTTAGAATGCTAACTACAAGTATAAAGGCTCGCCGGGACCATAAAACGCTGCCACAATAGTGCGCGCGAATATTTTGCCGTTTGGCGAGCGTTGCCGGCGTGTAGCGGTGCGCCGGTGCATCCCAATTACTGCAGCCATGCACTGTGCACTTGCTGGGAATTGACGGTAACCTTGTGGTCTTTGTTTGAGGTTATAGTCCTCGTCTATCGTGGGTGTCACCCCTACTTGCTCCTACATTGAAGAATCGTTATTTGTCTTACGTTTAGTTCCACACTTAGCATAAGTTGACTACGGTTCTGGTCTAAACAGATGCAATAACCTGGTGATTTCGATTTCGTGTGCCTGCTCTCTCCACATGATCACGTAACGTGTTATTTCTTTCATTTCTCCGCCAAATTCGCGGGTCAAGTGTTCCGGTCACTTTCCGCACCGCGTTCGGCGAAGCATGCGTCACGACGGACGGACGGACAATGAGTTATTCATCGCATTCAAGGAAGGCGGCATGTGCCCTAAACGCACGATTTGATTGCGCCCGCACCGCCAGGCCATGCGCATGACCTGATCTTGTTTGTTTTCTTTTTGGACATGTGTAATGACTGTTGCGTTGATACAGTTTGATGTGTTCATGGGAACGTTGCGTGATGAAATAATTAAATCTAATCAGGCCCTAAGCGGCCTTGAATGGACATGAAATGATAACGTAATATCCGAAGTCCATAAACTTCTCTTACGTCGTACCATAGTACTCATAGTCCGCCGTGGAAAGCCATGGTAACCTAGTGGTTTGACCTGTGGCCTGAGTTTTTCGGAATTTAGGTTCGATATTACATTTGAAATTTGCCATGAGCTTTTCGGTGAAGAAAAACATCGTGTGGAATCCTGCACACATCTGTGAAACAATTCAAAGGTGTGCGTAAAGTTACCAATCCGGAAGTATAACCTAAGCCCTCTCAGTCTGAAAGGAGGCCTGTGCCCAGCAGTGGGAGTACGGCTGGAGATGATGGATGATGATGATGACTCATAGTCCAGTGGCCCTCAAACCAACAAATAAATTACTGCTACTAAACTAGAAGTCTTTTTAAAATTATTTTGCGTTCCCTGACTACGACTCTGAGTATATACACTGAAGTAACGTGTTGTGGATTTTACAATTACACTACTTGTAATTTTATTCCATGTCGGCACCTAATTAAATGTTCCATTTATCCATTCAAATGTTGACCGTTAAGTAAAGATCTATTAATACTTAATAGGATATATTCTCCTCTGTGTGAATGCATTTTATATTTATTGTACAATAGAGTGTTCTACATTCATACATAGGTACTTCTCTAACATGTACATCTCAAATAACGTTAGCAAATTTTCTACCGATGTAGGTAATGATTTGGTGGGCTCAAATATGTCATAGGAATTCAAACGCGTACAACTCATACACATTGATCCTTAGCTTAGCTCTGTTTGTATTGCAACACCCTGTGCCCTATAAACGTTAAAAACAGCATTATGCCGAGAAATAATTAATTACCCGCCAAACCCCCTTATCCCATTGACGCCACGCATCCTTAGCAAATGCGCAGGACCAATTCCCGTAATGCGTTCCCGCGAATCGCCCACACATCGCGACGCGAGCGCATACCGCGCCGTCGACTGCTCCAATTGAACCAATATAAAATGCATTAAAACAAGGCAGACTGCCCATTGGGGCTGAGAGATTAATGAGTGTTTGCTGCTCGAAACATCAGCTACTGAACGGTCTCAACTAACTATTTAACATTAGTTTACCTTAGTCTACGTGATAATTAAAGATGCTTAAAGTAAACATGTGGAAATATTGTTCATCTCATCATATCAAAGTGAGAAGACCAATTAAGAGTTTACAAAATAAAATAAGATCAAAAAATTATTTGATCGCTCATTCATACCTACATAGTTCGGATTTCTGTTATGAGGGTAGTTGAAAATAATTAAACAAAAAAGCCGTTATATTTTTTTAACATTGAATAGATGTATCTATTCGGTCTACGAAAATGTCTTAGCTTTGACGTATTTCACTTACCAAATATTTTTTTTAATTTCGAATGACAAGGTTTAAAATATGCTCAACATTTTCATGGGCCGACTGTACTGTCATGCTTCCTTTACCAGCGGGAGTGGTTTATCCTGGAGGACGTTGTCTGTCTAGATGGTCATAAGAGCTTTAGACAGGCTGTATCTTCGCTGCATTTTGTATTCAATGGAACCCCGGCTTTACTAATCTATTCATTGCAGATTTAGTCCAAGCAAATTGGGTCAAAGAACATCTATGAGGTTTTTCGCGATTACGCCGCCGAAGAATGGTCGGCCTGCGGTGCTAATGGCTAGACCTTATTCGTTAATGTTCCTGGCTAAGAATAGACCATAGAGTTGGTACCAAACGGTGTCTGCGGGTCTATTCTACGGCACTTAAGGCTATTGCCGGTGGAATGTGATCAGACTGCGATGATATGGCGCAGTCATGTTTTAATTTTTAAACTAACGGTTTTTAGACAAGGTTGCTTGAGACTTGATTATATTAAGAACTAAAAATTGTACTTGTAATCGGCGACTTAAAAAAAAACATTCTCAATCTACAGTTCTGTACCAACAAATGTCTACTACTACAACGCATATTTTAATTATCTACCAAATTGTTTGACTTGATCATGTTTTATCGTAAACGCTTGTTAAGCAACAGTTAGTCTTCTTCTTCTTCTTATTTGTGGCGTTTCAAGTCGTTATAGCGACGACAACTTCGCCAATGTCAAAGTAACAAAAATATGATTAAAAAATCTTGTGACAAAATGTCGGCAACGTTGTACGGTAATGGTCAAAGACCCCCTCCCCCCCTGTCGGGCTCTTAGCCAACGGTCAATGATATCCCTCAGAAACTGCCAGGAAATCATTAGCCGAAGCCCAGGGTGCACCGGATCAAGCACTGCTCTTCCCCCCGGACGGATCCAAAAAGGAACCGCAGCTCTTGACCACACGTGGAGGTAACCCGACTCGCACCCCCAACAGTTAGTCAAACATCACTCGCCCTAATCTGTCACTTTGACATTTACCTTTAAAACCACAGATAAAACATAATTTGGGAAACTGAAGTTTGCAACTTTAAAGAATAAGGTAGTTTGCAAAAAAAGACTCCAGGTACCAACAACGTAGCGACAAGACTCTTATAATAGTGGTTAATACCACCCCTATTAGATAACTACCAAAACATTAGCATAGAATTTGAAACCATAACTTTGTAAGCACCATAAGCGTACACGGAAGCCACGTATATAGTGCATGCTACATGACATAAGGCATCCGCCATGTTAGAACAGAAATTGCTTAATAACTGGCTATTATGTCAGGTTAATTACATCGCTGCCTGTTCCCGTTCCATTCTGCAATGTATATGTGTATGTACGTCGTATGTATAGATGAAAGAGTATTGTAGAGGTGTGGTTGTGTAATTCTTGATACCGGCGGTGGGAATCATAATGGGTACATACACTTTCAGCAATTTATACACTGCTGGAGGTGCATGTAAAAGTCGGCAATATCGGTAGTATGTTCACGTCTTTAATTGCAAGGGTTTCAAGTAACAAAAGCCAACCTTATTTTTGATTTTGTGAAGTTTCTTGCCCTCATTTACCATATTTGGACATTTATTCGAAACAACAAATTCCGTGTTGGTCTGGGAGCAAAAAAAACATAGAATGTACCAGTTGCTTCTCTTCCTGCGCAGATGGTAAAAGTCCGTCAAGGGAATGGGTGAAAATTATAGGAATCATGTTATAGGCGATGTGGCTAGGAACCCATCACTATTTTGATTCCATTTTCCACCTCAACCACTTTCCACAATCTTGCTAAACGTGGCCTGTAGACCTTAGGCTCTATCTACCCCGTAAGGGATAAAGATGTGATTTGTGTATGGATGTATGTATTCGAAACAAATCATTTATTATTGTTAATGTGGATTTCTTATCACGGGCCTAGGGGACCCGATCATTTTAAAAGCATTCATGAGGCCGAAGCTAACATGGAAATGCTTTGGGATCTATATTATAGAAATGACATGGGAGCAACTACGAGAGGTCTATATCTCCTAATACTCCTAGGGGATGTGCTATCGGGTAGTCCTCTACAGTTGCCAAACTATTGCCAGGTTGTTCGTATTTGTTAATCAATTGATTCAGTTATCAGATTGACTTGCGTGTTATTCCGTTTTGTTTAGGAGTAGATTCTATGACAGAATACAGAAAAAAAAACTAGTCACTTTTTTCACAAACTTCGTATAAACTTGATACTAGTGCCCACTTCAAAAAACAAAACACTACACCAAGAAGACACCATTTTTCAGTCACATAAAAGTCCCCTTAAAAATTACAGTCACAAGCATACCCTTCATATTTAATAACTAAAAATCCATAAAAGGCAATTTAATGCATTGTCAACCATCAAACGTGCTCATTAAAATTTGAGGGTCGTGCAACATCAACAGTCATAATTGCGGCAGAAATACTGCGGTCATACAATTCAGGCAAACTCGCAGGTAACGAACACGCACTTTGCAAGTTTGCATGCAGCATTCCGCCCCCGTGTTCTACGTGACGCGGGCAGCTTGCACGTGAAGGGGCTCGCACATAGAGAGCAGCAGCGAGAGCGGGCGCAGGGACTAGAGCGGACGCTGAAGCGGTAGCGGGCGCGGATTCATTCTCAAAAATGGTTAGTTGAGGAGTGAGATTGTTTGGAGACACTTACATAAAGCTCTTCAAGTGACTGTGATTGGATTTGTTGGGGTTTGCCGACACTTGAATCGAAATCTTATTTGTATACGCACTGAGCTATTTTTGTTTTTTTTTTTGCTGATATTTATCCACCTTTATGAAGTGACTTCGCTGATTATTAGGCTAAACTCAGGCTCAGAAATTCTGACCAGTTGTATCGTAACGTTGTTCATTAACGATCATTTTTGAGTTAATTTTTAAGTTTACCGATGTGAAGGCAGACGTTACATTTAGGCGATTTATCAATTATTAACTCCTGCAGTTTCGCTCTCATTGAATTATCCTGTTAATTCCGTGGGAATCTTCGAAAATCCGTTCTTAGCACTCTGCGTTGGTGATCAGTCAGTTGGTACAAACGATTTTATAAGTATAGATCACTTACGGTTATTCATTTGTTTAAATACGATTTCCGCTTCCGCTTGCACTCAGCCCTCTCCCCGCGAACAGCGCACATAAAGCAGCGCTATTGCTGGCTTGTAAAACCGTAAGTTCGCAGAGATATGTGCCGGTTGCTTTAAACAGCGACCTAATAAACCACCGACTTCGCCCAGGTTTTTACCGTACAAATTTTATATAATAATGGTTCAGGTAACCTCTAAATTTTAAGTGAAAAACCTGTGCGAAAATCTACTCTAGGTAGGTACATAACGAAAAAAACTTAACCAAATCGTGTTGTACTTGTTGAACGCACTTGGTTATAAGTATATATTATACTTTCTCTATGACATTTATTACCAGTTTAATAATCAGTAAAGCTTGTAAATTATTTCAATATCTTTCATAGGAGGTTTATTTTTGAATTATATTATTCAGTAGAATTGTGCTAAATAAGTTTCCAACTTCAAACAGGCCATTCGAAAATGTGTCACTCTAATTCCCGCCTTACCATGGCGTTTTAATGCGATTCAATTCCGACTCAGTTCAGGTTTTAGCTGACATTTTTAGTATGGATCTGACAGCGAGCGAACCTTAACTCAATCGAAATTGAATCACATGAATCGTCATGGTAAGGCCCCTAAAATAAGTAAATCATCGGACGAGAAAGTAAATGATTTATCATTTTCTCTTGTTCTCTGAGTAAAGGAGGATAACGCTTTTTGTATTATGTTACATTTTATAAATTGTTGGATTGGTTTTTGTAAAATGAATTAGTTAAGTAAATGTAGTTTTTAAGATGCTATCGCATTAGGTTAAGAAAAGTCTGTACCTAATGGAAGAATAGTTATAGAAATAAATAAATAAAAAATATATTTTTTTATGAAAGTTCCCAAAAAAAAACAGTAGGTACCTATTGAGTGTCATCTTGATTATTTAAAGTACCTATACAAAAAAAAACTCCACATGGCACTAATGAAGTTCCTTAGACGACTATCTAAAGGTAACACGTGGAACAAAACACGGGTACCTACGTATATTAATGTAATTTTAATTGATTCAGGAAAACCCGTTGCACCGTGGCATGAGGCGGGGTGGCGTGCGGTGCCCACATTTCCCCGCCCGCCTTTACTCGTATCGCTACGTTTACCTACAAATCTGAAGGATATACAGCCTGTGCTAGCATTGTGACCCATATTACATACCTATTGTAGTTTTTACACGGTTTGATTTATTTTCAGTAGCGTGATCTGTACTAGCATCTGTTTGGCGAGGGTAGGTAAGTAGCCAAATATTTTAATCGTTCTATCTTTGACCAGACAACTTTAAATGTAATACTGCTAGCTCAGTCATACTTTTTTTTCAAATTATACACGTCTCCATACAGTTTCAAGGTAAAGAAATCAACATAACAATTAATAAAAAATCTTGACAATCCGACCGGGTTCTTGCTTGTTAATAAAGCAATAAAGTCCTACGTTGAGACTCTTCAACTTAAATAATGCAGACATACTTAAATGCCTTACAACCGCCAATTATGAACATAATACCAACTGCCATGGGAAATGGCAACAATACTTTCATAAAATACGAAACAGCGTTTTCTATACGAGCTCTGGTTGAAATAAAAGTGCAGATACTTAGATACGCGCTGTAGAGCATTTACAGTGCGTAGTTTATGCACTTGTGAAATCAAGTTATAAAAACCCATGTGGGTTCTAGCGCTGGTGCAATTGAACGCTCGCGCGCGCGAAAGCATCGCTCGCTCGACGCACCGCGCGCTCGAAACAGTTCGAGCTTGAGCGCGATCATCGCTGGCTGCGCCCAACTCGCAACGTGAGACCCGCTCAAAAGAAACGTAATGAACGCGTTCCAAAATTAAAGTTTCGCAAATGCGCGATGCATTTCATTGTGCGTGCGAATAATTGCGTTACATTTCTAGATGCGGTATCGGGAGCGCGCGAGTTATTACACTATCATCGCCATCTGCCGAGCGCGCACATAAAACTGCTCAAATGGGAAAATAACAGGCTCACTCCACAATGCCATGGAAAACGTTGCACACGGTACCATTTTCTGAGCTAGAAAGCCTACGTTAATTGTAGGGAAATGTTTTTAACCTATCATTGATCATGCATTCTTCACAATGACTTGTAAATCAATCACACATCATAAAATATGGCTTATAAAATGCATAAACAATGAAATGGTATTTTCCAATACGAGTGGCTGCAGCTTTAGATAAAGATCACACGATTTAGACAGCGAACTTTAAGTCCACAATGAGCTATATAAATTAGCAACCAATTATCGGGTAAAAAGTGTACCTCCATTAGCGCGCAAAAACCCCATTCAATTGCTCTATTGAAACCGATCGCGGCATTACGTGTGAATTCGTTTTTGTATGATAACTAATAGCTGCGTATCGTCATAATTCGCATAAATGAGAAGTTATTGCACGGTGTCGCTAGAAATTACGCGGGAATTTTGTATAAGCTGATTTCCTTAACGTAAAAAGGCACACGACACGAATGATTTCGTATCTTTGACTGTGTTGGTGTTGGCGAAAATCGTTTATAAATTTGACGTAAGAATGGTGAATCGATAGCCAATTTATTGTTCAGGCAAAATATTAGATACTTATTGCGTTATAGTATTATATTTTTTATCAGTTTTGTAAACTTAATTAACGAACGCAATTAGCAACTGTCTCACAGTTACTTAAAACCCACTTAATTTGCGACCATTGTTCGGAGCGTCTATTTTCATTTTGTCAGCGACACCTCGGGTGTTGCGTGCAGTTACTTCTACTTCTTTTTTCCGCTACAGCACGTTTTATATGTAAGCTCATTATAAATGAGAAGTCTGTGGCAGAGGATAGAATTTTTACCGCTCGTGTTAATATGTGACGAGAACCGAGTGACAGTTAGCTGCAGTTATTTTCCAATTAGATAATATACTCAACTGTTTCATCGTATTTCTGCGCACGTTTTTGTGAACATAAAAAATAGTATGTCAGTAGTAACACCCGAGGTATTTAAGCTTAATAGGATTGGCCTTGTCTCCAAGTGAAGCATGGTTTTATTACGTTAAATTCGTGCCTTCATTTTTGAAAGTGTAACGTAAACTTTTGACCTCAAATCTAATGTTTACTCATTCCAAATATCATAATAGTCGAACGTGACTTATCGCGTAATAAATTGTAATAAATTAAAGCATTACTTTTGGCGACGGTCACGAGCAGAGCGGTTCAGGATTGGATATCAAATCGAATAGAGAGAGAATAATGGGAAACGTTTATACTTAAACAGTGCAGTTTCCAGTGCTTATTGGCACATTTGTAAATACGGGAAGGTGCAGCGCAGCCAAATGCTGTGTAATTTTACTTTATATAGGATCAGAGAAATAGATTACTGGTTAAGTACCTATATAGCCGAGCAAATGTTAGCGCAGAATCGAAATTTTGTTCTTAGGAAGCGAGACAAGATAATCTTACAAAAACAGGGTAAGCAAAGCAATTAAAATGCTCGGTCGAGACGGGGTAGATGTTCCGTGGAGCCGGCAACGACGCGTGCGCAGCGGCCACACGCAAATACAGGGAATTGATGAATCTGTCACTGCATTATTTGAGGGTAATCGAGGAATACGGTGCCCACTCATAGGTTGTGCGCCTGTATGGTTAATATTATGGTGATATTGGCGGGTCAATATAGGATAGTGAATTTAAAAACCACCGGATTCGCTAATATTTCGTGATATGGATCGCGATGTGCGGATCACATGATAAATGGACCGTCTAATCTATGCCATGTACTTTCTTCGGTCGTGTAAAACAAAAGGTCGTTGATCCAGATATGTGACAGAAACGTAGTTTTAGTATTTACTCGTAGACTCCTGCTGTACCTTATATGTTCTTATATTATTGTGATTTTTATTCCGATAGCCATTAAAACAAAATAAAAACAATGCCATATTAAATAAACCGTTGCTGACAGTTGCAGTGACGCGAAGAAACGTAACTTATTTATACTATCAACATACAGTTCGCTTATATCAGCTGCTCGCGTCACTTCAGTGAAATTCAACCAACTATCACTGAAAAGGGTTCTAGCTGATGAGTTTATTACTCTTAACGAAGCATTAGTTAAAATGTTTTCGTTGACGGGTGTTGACAAAAAATGATTTAAGTAAATTAGTTCCAGGCAGTTAGCACGCGTCTAAATTGGGCGTAATGGCGCCGGATTCTTAAGATAAAATATAGACAAATAAGTTTATTTTTAAACATGTTTCTCATGAACATACAACAAAATAATAACTACGACCAAATCAGCCTTTAACTGTTCTTCATTTTTTTTATTCGTGTACTTCCGTTTTTTATGGGAATGAAGATTTTCTATACAAACAAAGTTATCATAATAGTTCTTGAATTATGGAACCGATCGTTATTGAAACTTATGGAATTGTTCATTATGCATCTATACCATGTTATACAACAGCAACCGTCTCCAAAGTTTAGGTTTTACGTAGCAGTTATTTTAGAAATAAACTTACAAACACGAATAAATTCATAGGTAGGTAATCACTTCACTGGCCAGGTAATATGGCGACCATTTTTCATTAACTTATACCACCACAAACTTTAATTTAAAAAAACAATTTATTGAACTTCCGTGAATTCCCAAAAGCTGTCAAAGTTTCCTTAAAACATTTTAGTAATTAAGGATGTGCTCGAAGATGTCGATAAAACACTGCGGTTTGATGTGTGTGCATGATTAAAATAAATACTCGTGCGGGAGCCGCGGACAGCTGCTCCCGGGGTAATTGAAATGACGATTTATATGCCGCCGAATTTATCGACACCGCCAATTTATAGTACAACCCTTTGCCGTTATTGCGTGGCTGGTTTTTAAAAACTTAGTGCCACATTTGGAACGTATCACCATAAAAACAATCATTAGACAGTTTTAACAAAACAACTAAATGATATCCTACGCTTGTGTTAGAATTTCAACTGTTGAACGTGTCATGTAATGTTGACAAGAAATGACATGTCATAATTCGTAGCTACATAAATAAGTTTCAAGATAATCGCTAACATAATATTTAATTAACGACCTTAGTCAAGTGATTATAGCGAATCTTACTATTAACCTAGAGGTCCTGGGCATGTTCCCCGGTCGGGTAAATATGTATGATGAGTAAGAATGTTTGTTCTTGAGTTTTGGACATTTAACACATTTTAGTATGTTTGTATAATCTATATTAGTCTGTTTATCTGTTGTCTAGTGTCTGTTGTAGGTAGGTACAATCTTAGTTTGGGACTAGTTTAACTGATGTCGCTTACTAGATAGTGAGTATTATTATTAATTGCATATCTTAATCATCGATAGATCATTTCATGCCGTTTATTCTCAGATAAAACGTAATCGTTTATCTCCGCGATTAAAATTGTTTTCTTCATCATCGTTAATTAGTTCTCACGTATCGATACAAAGCAAGTGTTGACGCCGACGGGAGCTAACGTAAATCAACTCTGATTGATAAATTACTTCTACATTATAGCTGTGAAAAGTCGATTAAATGTATCGATGAATTTTTTTATCGATTTATGATTTACGTTTATCCCGAACAACTTTGTTTAAAACAATAACTCTCCTACAGTTGCAACAACAGTTAAAATTAATATGAAAACAATTTGAACGTACACTTACTCAAGTTAGTTGGCGCTACTGTTAATTTATTGCACAGAGTGTCGATGCAGATATTTGCAATTTAATAGGTTGTAAATAATAAAAGGCAGTAACCGACGTTTTGAAATTCTGAACGTTAACAAGAAGTGAAATATTTGCTTCGAATATCTCCACGATAGTTTTCTAACGTATTTGTAATGAAGATAGTATATGTGGCAGGGCATCACTAAGTTCACATCTCAAAAACAATTATGGAAAACAATAAATTTAAATGTTTTGCCCGTGGCATCGAACCCGGTCCAATTAGAGCTGGGCCGCGTCCGCACTAAATCTCGCAGTGCTACCATGCTACACTAATTCATACGAGCCCGCCAACGACCACTCATAACTGTCGACATCGACACAAACTGAAACAGCTTCTCGATCATCGATGAGATGCACTACACTAGTGTTTGTGGTTTTGTTACCTTTGATTAAATTTGCAACTTGAAATACTATTGGCTTTCAATTGAAACAAATTGCGAATCATTACGCGTAAACGACTAAACGGCCTAGTGGTTAGAACTAGACTACAAAACTCAAGGTCTCGGGTTCGATCCTCGGTTGGGGCAGACATAATCTGTAATGAATACAAATGTTTGTTTATGTTTATTTAAGTACTTAGTATGTTTATATTCGTTGTCCGTAGTACAAGCTTTAAGTAATTTGAAATTTAAAAGCCCAGTACCATACGAAAGCGATGAAAAATTTTACTGATTCTGAAATACAACTTGATTAGGAGATAATATAGCTGTGTTTATTGACTAGTCAAATATTTTATTTGAGTTGTATGAGCTGCAGTACTCAAATTTTTAGCACTTTTGAATGATACCTTCGAGTAATTTCTTGTAGAGTTGTTTTTACAAATGACGGAAATCTGACATAAGCCAAAACTTTGCGTTAAATCAACCATTTACATGACAATCAAAAATGAAATAAGAACCCGATAATGCATTTTAATTTGTAATAATTTCATTTAACTTTTGTTTTAGTTAGATCCGTTTGTCCGAAGCCGCGCCGGCGCGCGGGCGCGGCGCGTGCGTCGCTCGTAACGCAAGCACCTGCTCTAAGCCCCCCCGGTAATTATTCCACCACTTATTATATGATTATAAGACTTTTTTGGTGCTTTCAATCAAATTACACCTTGACTTGGCCACTTTGTACGAGTGAGATGTCATAAAAGTTTTTTTGTACATTAATTTTCGTTTGACGGTTACGTGTAAAACGAACTTTTTATTGGCCACTCACAAAGCCCCCGCTTCAACCTCGCTTCGTTGGTTTATCCGAAAACTAATTGCAAAATCTTAGAAATAGAAAACAACGGCTTAAAGGGAGGATTAATAGAAGCGTTTATAACTTACGAAGGATTAGACATTGTTGAAAACGCATTCTTATCTTTGTGTTCACAACGTGGACAATGGGCACGAAGCACTTTCAATTTGAAGCTTTGAAATACAAGTAAACAGTGGCATCAAAAAAACTGTACCTCTTAAAATACTTTGCACAAAAAGTACTTTCAAAATCTAAATAATACCCAACTAACATTTGCACTAATTTCAACTGTCACCGAGATCACCTAGATGATAACGCAGCTGATTCTAAATTTAAATCTGTGTAAATCAGAACTCCGCAAAGTTTTGCACTCAAGCGCATCGATGGTATGATAGGCGGACATAAATAAATAATTAGACGGAGCGTCGAGGAAGTAGGGGAGAGGGGGCACTCGGATAGTTGGAGATAGTATCTCTCGCAACCGCGCTTTGTGTCAAACGTCAGATGCTTATCTCGAAGATGTTTACAGATGTACCGGAGGGGTAACGGCCCAAACTCTCTCGTGGACGCAATCAGGCGCATAACACTAATAGGTTGGCTGGCTTGATAGACTGTGAGTTAATTACTTTGCTTTGTCCCGACATTACTGTTCGAACTGACTACTTAAGAGGTTAAGCTTTTTAATCCGGGGTGTATTTTTAGTTGGTACAAAAAGTGAGCGCAGTTTAGTCGGAGCGTCCGTAGATCACGCTAGATGGCGCTGATAGTGTGGCGGCGGGCCAGATCTGCGATCATCTCTCGGAGTCTAATCGCCTAATTACCCACCGCCAGCAGAAGCCCGCTGTTGCTAGGTAGACCACTATTTAAGATAAGCCAATACAGATGTTAAAACTACACTCGTGTTATATATAGACGTCAACGCGATATTTTTTTTTCCTTCAATTTTATATACCTACACAAAGTAAAGTTTATTGTCAGAACTATCAATTTGTTCAAAATATTCCCAGTTCATTAAGCCGTTTGGCTTTGTGTGGAATTTCTAGGAAATTTTATACTTATTGGTATGTCTGATCGTTCGTTCTATCTCGCCACTTTCACGCACATAATTCAAAGCTTGTAATTTCCTTGTCTGCGTTGAGACAAAATCAATTTCTATGGCAAAGCTAAAGTTAAACCATTGTTTCAGCAAGAGCTCCTATGCGTTCGTTAAACCGCATACATTTGTCATGACACAACGGTCTTTTCCCAAGTATCGATATCGGAACCCGAAATCTCCATTTCTCGTGACAAAAGCTTGTGACAAAGTGCCTATTGCACAAATCTTGCGCGACCTAAGCGCAATAATTGTTTTGTACAAGGACACAGCATTATCGTCCGGCCGATCACGGCCTGACGTGCAGCTGTTATTTTCATACCTTTTTTATTTAGAACCCACGGCATTTAAGTCATAAACGAAATAGATTTGTTGCAATTACCCAACAGATGCTTTAGGAAAATGCCAGTTACTAAGCACAAGTAGATGTTTTTCGGGAAAATAAGGCTTCGTTTCAATTACAGTTCTAATTAAAATGGGATAGTTTCTCGAATTGCGACGCCCATTTTCCGAAAATTTATTACTAAGACAGTAAATCAGCTGGGAATCGCTCACTAAACAGAATGGGAGCTTAAGACTCATGAATAAAAACATTCTATTTAGCGCTCCGCTCGCCGGCCGCCGCGCGCGCCGAGCGACAAGTCTCCCTAAAGTATCGGACGAAGAATCACAATTGCGTATAAAGGTAATCGGACATATTCGGCTATGTGGGGCAGCTCTACGCAAACGCATTTCCGGCCGAACGCTGCCGGGAAAAAGCCATTTAAAACAAAAAGAAAAAAATAGTAGCGCGCCGCGCGCCGCGCTCGGACACTTCCGGTCGGCGCCATTTTTTCTGTATTGCCAACAGATAAAATCTTTCCGGCCTACTGCGCGAACACCCGCTCTTATTTCTTTTATAAAGGTTTTTACGCGATCACTTTTTGGCAAAATTAGGTGTTTTCTTAATAGAAAAACTTTTATCGCTCCATCGAAATTATGATTTTCCCGGTGTTACACCAAAGAGTAATATTAAAATTGTGATACGCTTTTACTGTGAATTTTATCACGGGACGCATTTATACATGTTTCTTTGTTTTTCATTTATCAGTTTCTTATGTTATATTGTAAAGAAATGTTTACATAACCAAGGTACTGAGCTACTTTAGCTACCTGTGCTTGATTAGTGTAAACCTGAACACATAGTCACGCGAGGTTAAATTTTCCACATTCGAACTCGCAAAAGTCGGTAACAATGAACACCACAATTAGTGTAGCGAACGACATTTGCATCGCTACAAATTCAACGGCCGAACTTATGTAAATGAGATAGCTGTTCAATGTTGAATATTCAAATTGATGTCATTATAACATACGCCCAACGAACCGGCCGTTTGGCCACTAGCCAGTCTCACTGTAATGTAATGAGAAAATTTAACGCTATTTAATTTTAAAATTGTCAGTTGACTCTTACCTATTTACTTTACTCTATTGTTTACATCAAAAATACAATCAAAGAATTCATAAATTCCGTTACCTACCCTTTTAAAAATACGCCACACTAAAGCATTATTAATCAATACCTCTATCCGTTCGAAACGAGTGATTTATTTTGTATCCATAACCTAACATTAAAAACCTAATGCTCCTTTAGTGCGACTGGCAAAAAAGAAAAACATGAGAAAAAACAGTGACTGTCAAATTCCCTCGGATGCTGGCTGAACAAAACAGCACTTTAGACGAAATAAAAAATAAAAAAGCGAGCTAGAAGAGCGTTCTCGATTCAAAAATTGAATTGATCGCCCCATTGTATTCCAAATGTATCATTTGAGCTGTTATTATGGGCGCTCTCTCTAGCGCTCAATACAAGTCGGTAATCCAATACTTTTGTATGGGAGGCACTTAATGCATCCAGCTAGTTTTAAAATGTCTCATGTCTGCGCTCTAATTTGTTTTATGCTTTTTAAGGTAGTAGCAATATGTTCCAATTAAACGTTTAGAGATAAATACCGTCATTAGCATTATTTCAGATAATAGTTAGGACGTGCTTCTACGAGTTTAAATGTAGAGCTAAATATTGGCGTAATGTGAATAGTAAAGTCCAATCCGTCGATAAGATAAAATGGAAAACAATCGAAGCCCCAAAAAAATATAAACGCCATTTCATTGGAAGATTAAGAAGGTCGTTCAAAAAAAGTAAATAGTTACAAACCACAAAAACCTAATCGAGTATAGTCGGAGGAAGTAAGGAATAAACGAGCGTGATAAATTAAATAAACAAATTTATAAAAACTTCAACAGACGGTCGGAGCTTTGTAATGGCTTATTGCGGTCGGCTGGCGGGAATCGAACCCACGCACCTACAGTAATCCTATTACCCATTGTGGATGGCCAAATAAATAATTTATTTTCAATCGCTTTCAATTGATACCTACACGGTCTTTATTCCCAGGGCAATATCAAAAACTGCATCGTCATGCGAAACCTATGGATCTGACTTTAAAAAAAATCGCGGTTTTAAAGGACATTAAACATCTGCATGATCATTCCTAACTAAGAGTCAACTCACGGCTGAATGCGGCGCATTCCCATAGCTCCCAATAAAAAGAACTAATCCAATGTTGTTATTAAAAACAATAATACAAAAGAGCTTGGTCCTTGAGGCAAGTGGCTTGTTTGAGACTAACGCTACATTTGTAGTCTCGAATCGTAGAACGTTTGAAAGATATATTTGGAGTAAACATACTGCAGTGCATTGTTAGTGCAGTGGCTGGGTGGCGAATTATTTTGATACTTTGTGAAAAAAAGAATTGTGTATATTATAATAATATTTTCGAATTGGACTACAGTTTTCTTAACAAGAAAACCAACGCGTTTCGTTTGTTTTTAGCCCTATAGTGAAATTGATTAAACTAATTAAATAATTGGGTAAAAAGAAGGAATTACATGTTCAAAAAACTTTAAGCTTTAAAACATTGCCCAATAGTTGACGATCTAATCTAGTTTGAATCAGATAATGACTTTTTTTTCAGAATTAGAAATAACTGGGACTGTCAATCTATGTAAATAAAAATAAATCGTTGAAATGTATGTACGCGCATAACTTCCAAACGACTGCACCGAATTGAATTGGATAATTGGGATTGTCTAAAAAAAAATACCTATCCTTTTTATATTTTTTTTGTGCAGAATAGTCAATTATAAGAAACCAATTTCAATATTTTCTCATATAACTCGGTATTTTTTTCACTATTAATTATTGAAAGTATTTTGGTTGATGACGTCAGAGTTTCCATTGTGACGTCAGAGTTTCCATTGCCGGTGCCACACATCTGCTTATTGGATAAATTGATCATAAAACGTATGTGAAGCGCCGCCATTAACGTCTTTTCTATCTGTGGTGAAGTTGGCAAACTGTCATTAGTATCAATGTCAACATGATTCAACAATAACACAGGAAGATTCACGCGATCTTCTCCTATGAATTTTATATTTTCACAATCGTTACACATACCATAACATTCTGCGCGAAGCAGAAAGGTCCATAAACACATACCAGGTATTATCGAGACAAAACAGGACCCGGAGATAAGACAGCAAACTCAGTAGGCGAAAGTAAACCGAAAAACGTAATATTTTCGCTCTCCATTAAAATATTTAGCGGAAAATCTTTCATGTGAGCGAAGCACATCGCTGTGCGGTTACACTGTTGCCTAATTATCTACCGAAAGTGCTTCTAAATCTAAACTATAATACAACAATTATGAAAGTGAACAGTGGAAAAAACAAGAATGACAGTAACAAGATTGCCCATTTGCTTGTCATCTGTCATAAGATGAATGAAATGTCAGATTGCGGGTCCAAATTGAACTCCGTAGTATAATACACGCGTAAATAGCATAGAATTTGTAACCTTTGCAAATAAAGTACATTTTGGACCGTCTACGTCATGTCTGGGAATATCAAATGAAGGTCATTGCTTATTTTTCATGTAATAAATTCATTATAGCAAAATAAAATAAAATAAATACAGAAAACGATTTAAAAAGCATTTATCTCGAAATGGTTTTCGATTTACTATACATTGTAAAAAAATAGACAATCCCAATTCTTCTTGAGTTGTATTTGTAACTGTTTGTACAAGATTTGTAAGAATTAATTAAAAACTCTTTTAAACATTTTGTTACATAAACTAACAATTAGAGAGTAATTTTTGTTGTATTAGGGTTATAAGTTAAGCAAACGAACACTTACTGATTATTAAACAGTTTTCAAAAAATATGTGAGCTTTTTTTTCGCATTTGAAGTTTTTTTTTCCCTTGCAGAAAAAATACAAAGTATAAGTAGTCTAGACTGTAATATTCACAAATTCGTTTAAAAAGTATCAAGACCGTGGAGCGAGGCGCAGCAGTGACGTCGGCATCACAATGCGCTCGTGCTTTGTTGTATGAATTGCGTTTTTTGAGTGAAATCGATCACGATGTATCCGCCTCGGTCCCGACTTATTATACTGTATTTATTTACACATTGTTAAAGAAATTTACAAAGTAAATCGACGGGATTGATTCTTGTTTCGTTTTGCTTTGTGAGGTTTCGGTGTTTGTTTGACAATTTGTATGCTCGAATCGATTTATGAGGCTAAACGTTTTTATTAAATTTTGGATATAGGCAATTTACCTTTTATTTTTCTTATTAGGTCAAGACTCAGGGACTTTAACTTTTATCTCTACTTTCCTAATACATACTCTGTTTTCTTAGTTTTCTTATTTTTAATGGACTGCATATATGGGAACAATTAAAGTTGGTAGGTATATATACCAAATATTTTAACGAGCAGTCACGCATGTTTTGGAACACTACATGATAATCTAAGTAAAACTGATATTTACCAGAAAGCTGATTAATAATTTTCAATTGACCAACGACTTTAAAAGGTGCATGAAATTATGATACTGTCAACTTAGTAAAAATATAAAACAATACGTTGACTCAACAAAACGCGCCTTTGTAATTTACTACAGGAGCAAATGAATAAAGTGTGTAACTTAACAAATATTTATTGCGCACTTAACAAACTTAAAGTATCATTTCTGTGGCAAATTAAAAATAGTCGTCGCAATTGTGCAGCGAGCGACGCAACTGTATAAATATGTATGAGAAGGAGGCACAGCGCTACTCTACACGCCCGTCATTATTCCTTTAGCTTCTGAAGTAGCACTCCCATTGCCTTTGTAGCTCCTTCCGAATAATTATACCAAACAACAATACACACAATATCCAAGTATACATTACAACAGAAAAAATCTCGAGCGCCCTCCAAAAGGTTCCTTTGACAGTTAATTTTTGTCATTGTTGCTTTCCCGCCCCGTGTTTGAAATTCTCCCGAATCGGCCGGGATCGGGCGATTTGCGATTGTTTTTTGGGGTTCTAAGAGCCGTGAGAATAAATTGGCCATGTTTCATTTAATGTTCTTAATCTAACAATACAGCAAATCCTATTAATATCGCTGAGTCCGAGAGCTTATATGTACCTATGGATTGTAGCCTGAATTATTGCTAAAGTTATACTTAAGTACTGTTTTTTTTTTAAGTAAAGACAAATATTGTACGTTTGATTATAATTTTTATTATTTATAATGAGCGCATACTTTTTGCTCTTTCTTTGTTTTCAATAAACGATTCTAAAACCTCAAATAGTCCGCGACCCCTCATAGGTACTTTAATTAAACGTGTCCCCGATACTTTATTTAACGTCTGATGTTATCCGCGCGGCAGTAATTCATTTGAGACAATCGTATAGGGTTTTATGACACATTAGCCCGGCTCAGGGGTGCCCCGTTTGACTGCGGACCCCGAGTTATCTGTCACCAAGATACTGTCAACTCATCCCGAGGGAGCAACCCTAGGGGACCGGGCATTAACTAAACTTGGGGACCGACGCTTTTTTAAAACCATCGACAAGGAAATTTGCGTTAAGCAGGTGGAAATAAACGACATTGTGCAGCAAAAGCAAGATATTGGAATAAAAACAAGGTATTAAATAACTTGCTATTACTTTGGGAGTTAGATGTAGTCTAAAAGTAAATGCAACAATATTTTGATTAATTTAATAAATGTTTCAAATTGATCATTATTGGAAGTCACAAGTATTTCGCAAGATTATAGACTTCTTAATTAAATTGAGTTTATTTTTTAACATTATCCATCCTTTTCGTACACAGTGCAAGTCTAATCACTTATCAGTCTGTCACAACAAATGAAACTGATTATCTTCCGCTTCTTTTTTTGGTTGTGCCTGGCTATATCTGCTTGCTGGTATTATCCGCTTGCATTTTGAATTTTATTGAATTTAATTGTTTTAAGCAATTTTTATTCTTGATTTATATTTTAATGGTCTGCATGCAACGATATTTTAGATTTCAGATTTACCGCATTTTAGATTTAATACATTGCCACACCCTGCATGGGCAGCATGTACGATCCTATTTTAATGTAAGTACCCTACCACCTAAATTGTACTATACATGTAAGCAATAAATAAACAAATAAACAAATATCTACATGAACTTTGTCAACAAATAAATTTCTGCCGTAGTTTGATAAAGCCATGTAAAACACAACGCATTGGTAGAAAGTATCTCGTTATTTCTAGTACAGCAAACGTTTAATTCTTAGAATTAATTGAGCATCGGTTTCAAAAGAGTCTTTTAATTAGTACCTATAATTAATCGCAATTAAAGGTTAACCTTTAGCTTAAATTATCAATTTGTCTACGCAAAGGTGGTCGCCATTCATGATGACATAATGGTTGAAGTCGATTAAAAGTAAGATACATATATTATTGTTTACTACAAGTTTTTCCTTTTCTTTCAGTTCTGTTTATTTGTATCGATTGATTTAAATAACTATAGAAATAAGGGGGTTTGCTTTTAATATTTCAATTTTAGTCAATCGGCGTCATTCGGAAACAATGCCAGTGCACAAACTTGTATTTTTACGAATGGCTCAGAAATACGAGTATGTTGGTACCGCAACATTTAGAAGAGCGAGCGGATATTTTTTACAATAGGAAATATTCATGTTTTTCGTTTATAAGTAGGTACCTAAGCTTTTATTGGAATAAACAAATTAGTAATGGAAAGTAAAAACAAACTAAACTATACTTAAATTAAAAACTTGAACTATACTTAAGTAAATTAAAAATTTGTTTATTACTTATAATAATCATTTGCATCTTTAAAACACAGAAAAAATAAAAACAGGCTTAAAAATAGTCAAATTATTATTTAAAGCGTAATTTAAAACATCATAATTAAAAAGTACCTTTTCATTATAATGTGACAATAATAAAGATTGGAGATTTTTTTTAACGCGTATTTTATTTTATGAATACCTACCTACCTATCTGAAGCGACTGTTGACAAAATTATAGGAGCTATAGTCAAACGATTGTTATATTCTTATTGGCTGTAAATAATTTTGTTGCCCGGAGTAAAAGGTAGTCATAAGGTCAGGACTCAGGGACTTTTATCTCTACTCTCCTAATACATACTTTGTTTTCTTTGTTTTCTTATTTTTAATTGACTGCATTTAGTATGTTGTAGGTACTCACATTGTGTAGTTTGTAGTAGAGTCCGCACGCGTTGCACACGGGCTCCCCGTTCTGGTTCCGTCGCCATAACGTCGTCGTCGTCGTCTTGCAGTTGGCACAGGACGTGCCGGCCCGTCGCGCTGCGCTCTGAAGCGACTGTTGACAAAATACGAGCTACAGTCAAATGATTGTAATAGTCTTCCATACTGGTCTGGGAGCAAAGAAAAATCATACACACACACAATTCTCAAAAATCAAACTTTTCCCATCTGCGCGGGAAGAGAAGCAACTGGTACATTCTATGTGTTTTTTTACTCCCAGGTCAGCATGGAAGCAAAAACATAGAATTTACAAAAGCCCATCGAAGGAATGGACGAAAATCTTAGGAATCATGTTATAGGCGGCTTGCAAGTCTTGCAACCCAACACTATTTTGATTCCCTTTTCCACCTATAGGTTAATCTTGCTAAACGAGGCTTTTAGGTTTGTTACCTTAAGCTCTGTCTATCTCGTAAGGGATATAGACGAAATTTGTGTATGAATGTCTACGTATGTATATCTGCGAAATGCAAGGCTTATCGAGATCAGGAGCAACTGTTTGGGGTTACGTACATGGAGCATTAATTTGGGCGAAAAAAACACTTTAGTTTGCAAACACTGATACGAGTTTGATTGAATGACACTTTTAACTTGTGAACTGCACACAACGTAATGTAACGTATTACTCTGCCTTAGCGCAGATACGCTACGCACACAGCCGCTGACTTTACAGCTGTTAAGAGACACCCATGTATACACGGTAGAATTTATAGAGACAAAATGTTCCATTACAGAAAATATGTAAACTGACACACGCAAATTTAGTACCCCATTAATGTTTGATAAAACAATCAGCATAAAACATGACAAAATCGAGTCGCAAAAAGGCAGCCGACAAAAACTAAACTCGAACGTCGAATCTAAAAAGCGAGGTAGCTATCGCCGGCCTCTTACGCACCTGCCCATTACTACCCGTCAATCAAATAAAAAATATCCACGGGTTCCACGGCATGCGGTGGCCGTTTTATACAGTCCACAAAAGTGCCTCACTCAATTAAAAATGCATTCGTCCCAAACCGACACGAAAATAAAACGACTGAACGCAATCCAACTCATAATAAATCCATTAATTTGTCATGTCATTTTATCGAACAAAAAGTATTGAGGTCGTAAAGCATCACAAGGCACACTACTCGAAACGCTTCTTGCTGCTCTGAAACTAAAATCGAGTACCACGATCCATATAATATATCATCGTTCACTCCGATACTACTCTAATAGTTATTGATAGAGCCTATTGCGCTTGGTACATTTAGAGTAGGTATCAGTGACCCTTCAGAATATATAAATGCATCTAAGGACCCTTCAGTGAAAGAAGTAGATAAAAACTAAAAGTAGGTGTGTGCGTTAGTAGCGTATACGGAGGAACAGCTTCATATTGGAATATCGAAATATTAAATGGTTCGCGTTAGTATTCGCCTCGTCATGGCAGCTCTTTTGTGCCGGAATAAGATTAGAGCTCGCCATATTAGCCGACCCATCCACTGACACTTTTTCTTCCCACTGCCACGAGCAAACCGAGTGGATTCAGTGCGTCATTGTATACCTTGTTACGATTAACCATGAGTTAAGCTGCTCGGATACATGGGGATGGCAATTAAATCACGCGTTTTTATACAGTGAATCAGATAATGTAGAAATTAGGTCTCTAGATTTTATGACTCAATTACCCGAAACCGATTTTATAATCTGCAGATAAGGTTTCTCATCAAGTTATAACGGGCGGCGTGCATCATCCCGGCCCAGGGGAGACCAGTAAATCAGAGGGCTCCGACTAAGCCGATTACAGGAGTCAACCGGCGGCGGAGGGGGCGGTTTTATTTCCGTGGAAAAACGGCTGTTTACTCGTAATTTTATGGGCGAATTACTTTCTCTCCTCAAACGCTGAAATGGCTGGAAAACTCGTAAATTTTACGACAGAGATTATTTTTTATTTGGGTCATTCGTTATTGGAGTCACGACGCGGCGCGCCGGCAAAAGGTCGTATACGACCGAAAATCCCTACTACAGGAATCTAGATAAGGAATGCCGAGTATGCATGCACTTGTGCTGCTCCCGAAGAGGGTTATTAATTGTTAAACCCATTTCACTGTCAACAGCATTCCGGGATCGATATCACGCAGACATAAAAACACGGCAAAGATAAAAAGCCGATTTGAGCATACAAACAGATAAATTCAGTGCATATTGTTGTGTTGGTACTCTAATTTTCAGTGTAGTGTAAACTCAAAAGAGCATGCGCTGTGACAATATCAAGAGGCTCCATTGTCGGGTGACGTGGACAAAAACGGGGCTTTGTCGTTGTGGACCGGGTACGGATTATAATAGACACACGACCCTATCAAGTGGACAGTTTACGTGTCTTTGCAATAGACGTAAATCAGATAAATGTACATTGTCAGGTACAAAAGAAAGTTTCCTTGTGCCGTCTATTTATACCTCCAGGTTAGTACGATAATTAGGTCAGATGTGTCTTGAAACCTTTTTCATTTAATTACTAGAATCATTATTAACATCCGCTTTCAATAGAAGAGTAAGCCTAGCACATATCATGTTAATTGATAATTTTCTAACGGTTCAACTGCAACATTCAACTGGTAATTTTATTCACAAACTTTATCGCCACCAAGCACACGAGCAGATTATCACGCATCACTTAATACAAATTTCGGCTAATTCAATAAAGCACCCACATTAAAAACATATTTCCATAAAGCCCGGCCCTCCCCGCGATCCAATCAGCCTTATCTCCCCGGCCCTCAGCAAACACCTCCTAATCTAATCAAATCACAGCCTCCGTCTTCCCTAATCTATCTACCTATCTACGCCTAAACATAAAATTATATTGCAAAAAGGGATGGTTACCGACATCCCCTCATATATTCGCAAACACAAGCAAAATTTAACCTACCCGGAAGCACCTCTCTATGTTCCTGCCTACCCACACGCGGACGCGCCGCGGCACGCACGCACACCAGCGCGGCGCCGCGACGCACACCGCGCCGCGTATCAGCATATCTACGCCATCTAGATCCCACTACGAGAACCCCCAAGGGGGAGGCAATCCATTTACCAGCGCGGTTTCAGCATCCAAATTTGCCTCTTACTCGTTTAAGTTTAGAGATGACAATCGCACAGCAAACGCGCTGTTTTTAAAGGTTTACACGGCCCCTAGCAGTGAAAGCGCGGAATCGATGTAGCCTTTACCCCTCGCCCCGCACCAGTTTTTCCGGCACTCCGTCCTTATCTGGCCGGAGCGATTAGATAAAGAGAGATAGAGCGTGAAAATAAAGATTTTCATCGTGTTCACTCACACCACACTTGTTTCAGGAATACAGCGATGTAGTGGTTTCGCGGTGTGAGTGTCATTTAGGTATAAAGGGGTTAGTTATTGTGGGAGGAAGGCTCTTGGAATAGAGCGAGGGTCGGCAAAAGTGATGTAGTGACTAGACTCTAAGTACTTTTATGTTTACGTGTATCTTTTCGTGTAGCTGTATTGAGATATTCTCAAGAAAAACACGCTACAGGATTCTAAGGACATTTTGTGCATCGAAAAATGTTAATAGTTCACACATAAATTTAACCCACGACAGTCTTAAATACTGTCTACCCTCTTACTAAAAACAAAGAACATCTCAAAATTCCTGTATCGACGGTTGTCGATCGCGTCGCCCGGAGTTTATCGCCTCGCCCGCGACCGGTGTAGCGTCGAAGCGATCATAAAAACAAAGGAGAGGCTCGTAATTTTTCAGTTTCCATGCCAAGATGCACCGCACCGCACCTCCGCCTCCCCGCCGCGGAAGCCATGTTGGGAAATTCGCTTAACGATTTATTTGTGTGCGGATGGCTGCGTACTCCGTAACCGAGATCCGCATGTCTTTACGGTCTAGGCATTTACGATCCGAAGGTTCAAAAGTCAATGACTGCCAAGTGACAGCTCAGTTTCATTTGTGTTTTTTACACAGCGCCGCGTAGGTAGGCCAGCGGCTAGTTCTGACGCTAATTCAAACTTGGACATCGAATCATGAAAATGTCAGAGTTTGACAGCAATAAGAAAGTCCGCCGGTATTGTCCATTCGTTTTCGGTTCATGGGCCGTCGAATTTTATAAATCCGTTAGGATAACAAAGCGTGGCGGTTGCCCAATAGGAGCTATCGAGCGATACCGATCGACGCGCGGCCCGATTGACACATCAAACTGCCAGCCGCTCGCACGGAGATTACCATCGACGTACATTCGGCTCGTAATCAACACGCCGCCGAGCGAGTCGAATCATTCATGACGCTAAACTTCTGCTCCTTTAAGGAATTTGACAATGTTTTACGAGCTCGTCATTTGTTTGCAAAAGCGCTAAGAGATCACTGACACTAAACAAACTGCCGCAGCCCAAGGACGATGAAATACTGTCACTATTAATGCATCAGTCGCCATCACGCTACGTCGAAAAGGAAAGGTCCTCAAATGTTCAATTTTGTTAGAAACACAGCACTGAAGGGAGTTGCTCTTACTTCAAGTCAGAATTTGTGACGTTCCTACAAACACGTATAAAACAAAACTGCCACAGCAAATGCTAATCAGTAATCACGCACACAACTATTCGCGTTTCCCACTGCCATGGTCATGTCTGACATATTGTACTGACTCCTATGACTCGGACAGGTGTAAGGTACATTAAAGGCACGTCACATTTTGGCAATAGCGTGCGTTGTCATCTCCTGCCAAAAGTGGTTTAAGGTTAAAAATAACTTTTACTCCGGTATAAGTTTTAGCTAGTGATAAAAAATACGTGAAAAATAAATTGTTAGGTACTATTATGATGATGGTGACACGAATACCGTACTGTAGTAATTTCAATACGCTACAATTGCAATTGCGTCAAAGTAAAAGCTTTGCCACATGCGACAATAATTCTATTCTATTCCCACTAAGGCAGTTCTATAAATACTTGCAATAAAACGTTGAATAAAAAATCAATAACGCGACTACGGTATTAATTAGTTCACCGGGACTTTGATGGATGGCGCCACTGGTATCGTGTCGCGATACCCGCGCTTTCTGCCGCACGGAATTACTTAACCATTTATTGTATGTAAGTATGTATATTATAATTTCAGTACGATCATTAATAACGAATTATTTTAGAATGGAATCATGTATATTAACAGTTTTCTATAAAATGGTTGGATACTTTATAAGACCATTTCCTAATGAAAATTTGAAATTGGCAATTAATATTTATGTTTTGCAGAGTCATAAAAAAACGAAGCTTCGCTAATTAAAAAGAATGAAGATTTAACGATTGTTCCGTATTACGCGAATGCCCGGCAAGGGAGCGCAATGTTTTAATAGATTCATTTTATTTCGTAGTCTGTGGGAATTTAGAAAGGCTAATTTTATTTTTGAGGGTAGGTATTCCCAACATCAATATCTAGACTAATCTCTAATCTACACTAATATTATGAAAAAAAAGATTTGATTGTTTGTTTGTTTGCGTTTATAGGCGCTGAAACTACTGGACCGATTTGCATAATTCTTTCGCCATTAGAATCATACATTATCCCTGATGATGATGAACATAGGCTATGTTTAATTCTTCACGGACGAACAGCTACTCGATTATTTGTTTACTAGCTTCTGCCCGCGACTTCGTCCGCGTAGATTTTAATTTACTGCAGCTACGATCTTTGACATGTTTATCGCAATGCCGCAGGAACTATGCAATTTTCCTGGATGAAAACTAGCCTATATGTTTATCTAGAGTCCCAGCTATCTCGTTTCCAAATTTTATCTAAATCGGTCCAGTCGTTTCAGCGTGAAGAAGTAACAAACATACACACTCATATCGTCACATCGATCCATCCATCCTTACAAACTTTCACATTTATAACATTAGTAAGATAAACCGAGACAAAGGATCATACTCAACATTAAAGACTATTATAATGGTTAATTGACTATTTTACATTTATGTTGGTGTCTCTTTCTGGTATGGTAATATTTTGCATTTAGAAAATAAGGTGGTTATGCTTATAACAAGAAGATAAGTGGGATGCTTGCGCTTGATCGATGGGGGCGAGATGCGCAGGCGTTGCATGCATCATCGACTGTCCTCGCCTGACAGACCGAAGGCCCTTAGGAGCAGAAAGTAAGGATAACTTCATTCAGAGTTTATAAGCGTACAATGGAATTCAGAGACGAAAGTTATGTGCGATATTTCACCGTTGCGATAGTGAGGCTCAATCAATACGAAATGGTCATCGTGTAAGCCAACATTTTCGTTCTAGCAACACAGGAGTGTAGAGAATTTAAATAGCCAATGCACTGAAATCTAAAAATAACGGGTCACTTTTAATACAAAGTGGTTTTAAAAGCAAAATGAGATGAGATGATATACAGCGTTGGTAGAGAGCTTTGTTGAAGGCAAATTACTTCGAATGGAAAACTCAATTCACTTTTAACTTTTGTTGGGAGTACGGTGATTAGAACGATTTTTCCGTCATAAATTAGTTACAAATATTATTAGAATTTTACATTTTCTTCTTAAACTTGCAAACCCTATTTTAAAAGTATGATTTTATTTGAATAAACAAGCTTTATGGTATTTGGTGGTTCGCTACAGTATGTGGTAGAACCAGTGGCTTCAATAAAGGAGGAATTGTGGTTATAAAAATTAGTGCCTACCTACATTTTCTTGAATAAAAATAAACAAGTGGATTCACCACAAGGGTTGCGGCTGACCCACCGCGGCCACAGCCCTGGGCGACGTTTACTTAATTCGTAGAGCGTTGACTAAAGTTTTTTCGATCCCCAAGACAGGTGCAAGGATTACTTAGCTAGCTGTCCCTACAATTTAACTTCAGAAAGAAATAAACGGTCCTTAAATTACACAAACGAGGCGTGAGTTCGGTAAAATTATAAAGTAACTTAAAATTATGACCCGGAGGCGACTAAACGTTGGTAATTCTGACTCGAATCGCTTCTTATAACGTGTGAATTTGCATTGAATGGCAACACAGCTCAGGACACTGGGGGCGATACCCAACGGACGACTCTCTGCGGCCTCCGTGCCGGTCGTCAGGTGATATGTAGCTTATTATATCACTTATGCACAGCACTGTGCCGACTCGGACGCTAATTGGAATACAGGAATATCCGTAATATCTAAGACAAGTAGCCTGACGTAATCACATATTAGTTGCAACATAACATAACCAAGTGCAGTTATAGAGTTTAGCAGAAGAATTTTTTATAGGTTTCGTGTCAATGCAGTATAGTTGTACCTACTATTATATCGATTGGTCTTATTGCAGGCGTGGGGAGCGTTTCGATTATTATGACACCGCGATTGGCTAGAACAATTAATCAAACGTAACAGGTGCACAGAACAGTGCAAGTGAACGGTTCTATAGTAAAGCTGCGCTGAGGGAAGTCGTAAATACGAGCAGCAGCTGCCTACTGATACACTTAATGCTATGTAGACGTTCGTTCAGTAATCTTCTACATTCATTGTAATGACATTAAAGTTGTTTTCACTATTTATTGGAAGTGCTTTAAAGTTTAAAGTTTCTGCTGATGGTGTTAATGGCCTTGCTTGTAAAAGTTGGCTGCGTTTAATGTATCGATGGGAATGTTTAGAATAATCATAGTTTCTCCCGTGGGGTTAATATATGCAGGCTTGTATGTCGAAACATCTTATAAACGCATGTTTGCTGAATAAGTTATTGGGCGCGCAGGAGTGCGAGTTGGCAAATGCGCCGCGTTGGGAGCGAGGGTCGCGGGTCAGTCCGCGGTTTAGCACCGCGTCATATTTATAATTACCGCGCATGCTCATGCTAGGCTCTCCCGCGCTGCGCCCGCGTCGATAAATCAAAATTTTAAATCACCGGTGGGCGTACCGGCCGCTCGCCCGACGCCGAATAAAATGAATTAAAAATAAAATAACGCGAGGGGGCCGTGCGCGCCCTGAGAAAATTTAAAGATATTTCGCTTTAGTTTTTTTAATTAATACCTTGTTAAAATTTAATATTGAGAGCGCATGCGTTATTACAATGGGTGTGCGCGAGATTTTTAACTCGCTTTCGGTAACTTATTGAGGCTTCGCGGGCCGTTTAATTGGATCATTTTTTTAACGAGAAATGATAAGCGTCGATGAAGGGTGAGACAAGATCATTACACTGACCTCTCGTTCTTGCAAATTAATCGCGTGAGGTAATATGATGTTGGTGGCACGTCACTTTTAATGGTAATGTTTCTGGGAAGCTCTTCGTGGCACGGAATGCAAGGTTCGGGCGTGTTCGGGTCCCGCTCGTGACCGCTCGGAGTAGACGAGCATTGAACCACTGGCACGTCAAGCTGCCAGGGTGGCTGGCCGAGACGTGACGACCGTTACCGACGGCAACTTCTTAAATGATACGTAATTAATTTGATATGGTCAAATATTTACCGACCGCATTTAACTTTAGACTTAATAGCTACAGATGAACGATAAGCATTGGGTAGATCTTAATGGAACAGAAATATTGCATTGACATCAGTAGTTTTAAAGAGTGATGATTAAAAATGCTGTGGTTTGACAAATAAAATGCTTTTAGTAAAGTCGCTTTTGAAATTTAAGTGGCCAAAACAAACAAACGCAACGAGCAGATTATTTCGACTGAAGGCAAGTGACAAGAATTGCCGATGTGTTGCCAGCCTAGACTGAGATAGAATACCTAATGAGCCACCCGCTGTCTTACTCTCCGCGCCGGAGTACAGTAGGTAGCGCAGGTACTGTTGCATGGCGGCAGTAAGCGCGTAGGCATAGGTAAGCAAGTTTTGAAGAAAATTTACTTAACGTGATTTAAAAAAAACGTTCTTCAAAAATATTTTCAAGGGGTACCTAAATCTACACAATAGGTACATACACATAGTACATACATACATAAATCAGGTATTTATCCCTTACGGGGTAGACGGGGCCTAAGATAACAAGACCCAAAGGCCACGTTTAGCATGATTGTGGGCGTATAGGTGGAAAGGGGAATCAAAATAGTGACGGGTTGCTAGCCGCATTGCCTATAACACGATTCCTACTTTCGTCCTAGAAGAGAAGCAACTGGTACATTCAATGTTTTTTCTTTGCTCCCAGACCAGCGTGGAAGGTATAAGGTATAATACAGGTTATCTGCAAAATCTAGTTTCAATATGTATAGCCCAATTTACAAAAATTGCAAGTTTCATTACATTGTCAGGCCGTGGCGCCGACGGGTTAAAAGCCATTGATCCAGTGCTGCAATGTAATGCGACTCGGAGTATTTTTCTTACAAGTTTACTCGCCTTATTAAATTTAAATTATCAACATTTTAAAACAATTGAACTCTTTTCAATTCACCACGAAAGGTCACGCACACCGCTATATTTGTAATATACGCTATATGCCTACTGTCCAAAAGACGGGATGTCGGACGGTAGTCGGCGGGCAGCCCGCTCTACTGACAGCTCATCAGACTGACGTAATGCTATGCTATACACTTTTAATTCCCTTCATCGCGCCGACGTTTAGTAAGTATTTATTTAAGACAAATCTTTTCGGGTCCATGATCTCTATTCTAAACTGAGTAACAAAAATAACTGATCATTTCCCACACAAACCCATAGTAACCATTAAAAAATTACACATGTTTTATTCTCGCATGTCACTATTAATTCTCAGAAAAAATGTAGACCTAAACAGAAGTTGTGTTCTGTTTTAAATTTATTGAACACTATTACAAAAAAGGAACCTTAAAGATTCTAAACACGTTCCTGTTTGAATTGTTTACAATAATTATATCGGCGAAAGGCAGGTGGCCAGTAATATTCATTCGAATTTCAAAAATTTTGTTTACCAGCCAGTGACATTTATAAAGTTCTGCTAAGTAATAGCCGCCAACATTACTTAGTGTTAGTAAGTTTTGACGTGGTTTAGAACTCGTATATCTGAAGCAGGTGCGACGCAGCTCGGTTAGTGGATGGCATTTTAGATCACGTTTACGATTTTACAGCCAATAAACTCGGCAAAACTGACATAAAGCACTTTGCACTCTACATTTAAATAAACATCAGCTGCGTTCTTTAAATTTTGATGAGCGACCGATTAAAAGTAAATTTAGCAACTTATGTTAAATTGCTAAACTGAGTCATTCTATTCGCAAGTATAACCTAATGCGAAAAGTAGAAACTGTATCTAAATCTGCTTAAAGGATTATGAGTAAAATTAACACTTAATGATAATTATGTTGATATTATCTTTATAAGAGCGAATTATCTTTTCTGTCCGCATATATATTTTATTCGTCCGCAGATAAAAGAATAATTTAGCAAGAACATACACACAGTAGTCGATAAAGGCCGCTAGTTGTGAATAAAACGTAATTACCCTCAGTACAGGTAGTTAGGCACATTAAACAAACAGTGCAAAAATGAAATACGCAGCGATTAATTCATAAACAAATTAAAATGAACACTTTAACACCATTCTAAAAGGCATTCCTACTTTGCTATACTAAGTAAGTGCATAAATTAATTCGCTATTTTACTGAAGTCAGCGTTAGCAAAAAAGTAATGCGTGTTGGAAGCGATACAGTCCATCCAATTAATTACTGGCCGACTGCGCCACCCTAAGTGACCGTGAAACGACATTCAATATGGAAAGCCATGCATTTTTGCAAAAACTCGCATTTGACTAGTTTTTGTCCGAACACGTGACGGCGCGGCAAATAACAGCCTCATTTCAATTAATGCGCGAACTCATTAAACCTTCATTCAATTCACAAATACTTTCATACCATTTACGCTAAGCTTAACAGGCGAGGGTGCTATCCACTTTACATTACCACTGCCTTACATTGTGTCTGTTGAAAATAGTGTGTGAACTAGAGAATAAATCCATCAGTATTAATTAAAGAATAATCGTAATGACCTTACTCACGATACAATAAGACTTATAACATCATTAGTTACACGCGGTATTCAATGAACGGTTGCATAAAACAGCAATTAGTTAAGAGACGAACATCCTCGGGATTGGTAAACAAGGGTGGGCTCTCTCATTTAACAATGCGGATTAATTATCGGCCAAAATCGACGACTCAAATATACCTGTCACCGTGTAGGACGACGCGGCCCAATTTATATGGGCCCTGAACAATGGTAAACGCGGTAAACACAATGCCAAACGCGCGCAAAACGAACAAGACGGCGGCGGCGGGAGCTATGCCCGTACCAGACGTATTATACTTAACAAATTCAATAAAATAAAATACGAATCCAACAAAAATCCACATTTAAAAAGCAGATAATTACGTTAAGATTCAAATAATGCTTCTTCATTCCTGGACTTCGTAAATTAGAGGGGGCTTTGTATTTTTGTTACGTTTACGAGCATATAGTATGTAAATCGGCAGGGCTGAAATACATGTGAACGGGCGCGGCGCACGCGCGTACTGTGACGCGCGGACCACCGGGCCGCGGTGACAACCCTGATTCACGACCGGCGACTTAGGGTTGCCAATACCGTACCAAAATGTTACATTAACTGAAAATTAGACTGAAAACCATTGGATAGTAAAACAAAGGATTTTAAAGTATTACTATACTTAACGGGCACAAACTTACGCAGTTGTAAATCTTTACAATCAATACTTGCAAATAAATAAATGCAAAGTCTGCGCCAAATAAAAAACATCTTTATATCGCACCATGATAATGAATACCAAAAGAGTATTATAAGTTAATACCTTCAATATAAAGCATCTATTGCGAATAAAAGTGTTGATGTAACAACGTGGCGCAGCAGCCCTGCAGAGACGTGGCGGCGGCGACAAGCGTAGCATTGTTAGGCGGAGGCCGCCCTGAGCCCTGAATAAATACATTCATATTGCCGTTCTAAATATCAGCAATCGATTCCTTCTACGCTCCTCCAAATGCCGACCACCGCAAAAACAGTACGATCAATATAAAGGCAATAAGGTAAAAACTAAAAATTATTACAATTATCAACACAAACGTCAATTTATGATATTTAATTGTATGAAGACCGAACTGCGAGCAATTGCGAAACAATGCTCGCACTGTTAACGCGAGCGCCTCCCACAGACGTCAGAATGCGAGTCGAAGGTGTTTACGAAAGATTTAGACTGTTAACATTAACAACTTATTCCTATCGACCTCCCGGGCTTAATCGTACAAAATCTACCGCGTCGCGTCGCATTCGGCGCGCCGAAATGTGCAGAAAATGGAAAAAACATGGCGCTAAACCGCGAAACTGTATGTATTTAAACGCCGAATTCGAGATTCCGATACCCTAAAAAGCGGCCAGCATTCGGTCATTTAAATTTTTCCAAAACTCGAACACAATGGAACATATACAGAAAGTTCGTTAGTTTTTGTTTTATTTTCAATTTTAAAATATAAAAAGGAATTCGTTTCGGCAAGGCCTGTCACATCATTCCAGCGCTGCTAAGTGACGCCGGACGCACGTCAGTCCCTGGATATGTTTTATTTTCATACGAATCGAACTGACTCGCCGCGTTTTTGTTATCATAGTCGATGTAACCGAGGCTCGTATATGATTGCTTTTATAATCGTTTATCGTTCGGTGGAAGCGTAATACAACTGGACATAATTTATTGCGATGCTTTGCTATTTAGGTAGTGATAACTGGAATGACTTGGTGCGGCCCGCCTTCACTATTTCTCTTTAAAATATGATTTTTATAAGCCTGTAGCATACACTTACTGATGTTGTTTGAAATAAAGACTTATAAGACGAGTGCTTAACGGTAGGATACTATTGTAAGCCTATATAAAAGGATACCTAAATAAATATACGTATCTGTTTTGAATTTGAGTTGAGATCGGCATGATTATGGTTGTTAGTCTAGCTCTGAGGCATAATAAGGGCTGTCGCACACAACGCTGCAGCGTTCGGGCGACGTCCGCGTCTGCGCGATTGACGTGCGTCCACATGACGCTAAGAGGTCTATTGTATACGAAAGGCTCGTTACGGCTCCAGACCCAACCGGTCTTTAACACGATCGGACAATGTGATCACTCTATACATAGCCGTTTATCTTCCCGGCGGTAAGAACATAGGTCGGTGTTAGAGACATTAGCACGAGACCCGTTTTTATGTTGACCATTAATTTTATTGAACATATATGAATGTTAATATTACAATAAACCTCATTAACAAATCGTTGAAGTTGTTTAACAATATAACACAAAAGGCAGTGTTAAGATGTTGGATCGTTTGCATATTTAGCGTAGTGTTATGTTAATCGTAGGCTCATTACGGGTTCAGGTGGCCGGTGGATAAGGCTATCGCATCTCGATGCGTGATCTCGCGGATATCTGGATGCGATTATATAATCGCGTGTCAATTACGACCGATCGGACGCGATCACGACGCGTTTGTATGCATGTATGCGGCGACCCGCGTGTCAAATGTGGCTCGACATACAGTGTATGTTTATTACAATGGGGATAAACTATTTATTGTGCCAAGTACTTGGTGATTTGTTGTAGCAGAAGAACCTTATTCACGTGTGCGCATTTAGTGAAAAGCTGTAATGCACAAGGGGGAAAATGGCGAGGCCTTTAGATAAATGCTACGATTTTCTTAAACCGCAATCAATGGCAACTATAAGTTCATCGAGATTTACTTCTCCATTTAGAAGCCAATAGGAAATGTAGCTATGTAACCTACTACACTTTCTACGACGGGATTTAGTGGGAAATCATGGACACGGAAGTAGCTAGGGATCAAACCGGGGCCGGTGCCGTGCGAGCGTGGGCGGCGCGCGCTGACAAAATGCAGCCCATTTGCTTACCCACTCACTAAGTGCCACAAGATATAACGAGATTAGAAACTAACTAACCACATATTTTTTAGTTTTCATTTGATTTTATAATGCAGAATATAACAGTGAACAATGTATAGGTGGGCCTACATCAGACACTATAGGAACCAGACAATTTTTTTTACTAAGCGTTAAAATTGTAACACTTATGCGCGCAACCCACAACCGCCAAAGAAGTCATTGAAGAGCAAATTATGCAAGCTCGCGGCATATGTTACCGATATCAAATATTGAAAGGCTAGCTGATTAAATATGCTTATGATACGTTGGCATTGTGCAGCGCGTCATTAGTCAGAGAGACAGCGCGGACCCGACAATTTGAACGCGCGGCGTACTGGCCGAACGCCTCAGTAATTGCTGGCTGCCACCTCGCACCGCTCCTTTTATTTATTTGTATTTATAAAGCATTCGAGTCCTAATTATATTGGCGGTGAGTGTAGGCCGTGATTCGTGTAATGCTTTTCGGTGGAACAGTTGGCGGTAGCAGCGCTGACGGGTTAATGACAGCCCGAGCTTCCTGCTATGTTAATTGTGAGGAAGTGGATAGACGCAGGCGCATCGCATTATTTATTAGATCGACTTTTGGTCGTGTTGCGTTCATTGCGCCACTCGGTAGCGGCCACTTATCGCACTGTCAGTCTCGGAGAAGCTCAGACCAGATTATAACGTAACACGGTAGTGTGCTTGTCTCAAAAACACCGATTGCTTAATGCAGGTCGTTCCGATGATCCAAAATAAAAAAGGCAAAAAATCTGCGCTTGATTGCTCTGTCAGTTTAAAAAATGCTTTTTATTATTGTGAATTGAATCACTAGTGTATCGCATTATAATATTGCTCACAACCGCTCAAAATATACATACGTGCACTCTCCATGTATTCCTCTAGTCCGTTAATAACATCAGAATAATAGTACGCACACATAAAATATAGAAGTGTTGATTGTACACGAACTTAAATCGAGATCGGGTAGCGTGCAATTTGAGGCTTTAAATCAGGGAGGACGTCTCGGAGCTACCGATAAATAACCGCAGTCGCGGTCCGTGCGAGGCGATTAGTTAACAAGAGAGTCTCATTGCGATATTTGCAATGCGAGAGCAGCAGGCCTCGAGCACCGGAATACGGGACTGAGATCAATGCGTTGTTTGTTAAAAAGCGATGGTTGCGATGGCCACTTAATTACCTACCCGGCTAATTTTATTAAAGTTTGGTATTAGCTTACTAATAGATAGATTACTATTAAGACATAATAGTTCGCACCTATTATGTATAGGTACCAGAATTTCCGTAGCATTTTAGCCATATTTTAGCGCTCTATTAGTGGCTTCTCTTATCAACTTATATTGTGCATACCAATACACTAAACGAAACATGTTATTTAAGTTTTGGCTACTGAAAAATATGTCAAAAATTTCGATTCTGTAACCTAATATTGGAATCGCAATCAAGTAGGTGCAACTTTTTGTCCGTATTATTAATTCAAGCAAGCATTCAAAAAGTCCCACATACCTAGCCTCAAATCCTTAATTAACATTTGACAGTTGACATAACACTTCGACGATGTAGTACAGAGGATAACCGCGCTCGAGCCATCGCAATCGATTCTCCGCGGCCGCGTGAAATCGACTCGCTCTGCTTTCGATCGATCGAGGCGATTCGATTAGCGCCCGCCTCCATACACGCGTATTCTATTAACTATTCGGGTATCACACGGTTATTAGGTAAGCTAATAAAGGTGATTTTGAACGGTGCTATAAAGACGTTTTGTTGTAGTTTATTTTAACAAAAAAAAGACAAGAGAAAAACGGGATCCTGGAATTTACGTTTGTATTTTTTTTTATTATGAAGACGAAATGTCACAAATAAATAAAATAAATATCACAAGGAAATTTAATAAAACAAAGCTTCTACTGTGGGAACTAAGCTATGGATAAATCTATTTTCATATACAATTCCATATTAGAATACATTATGAAACATCCAAGGCTCAAGAACAAACATTTGTATGTATGATCCAACCGGGGGATCGAATCTGACACCTTAAGCTTTGTATAGATAGGTAGGTACTCTAACTACTAAGGCTAAGCTATTCGTTTGTCAAATATGTGTAGATATGCTTCAAAAACTTAATGTCTTGTAGTAACATCATACGGGGCCTGACAGACACTTCATTTTTGTTTTTAGCTAAAACGTTATACGAGTATCACTGGCAATGGAAAAATGGTTCGTACTATGCAAATAGTCTGCCAGCAATAGTATGCTACCAATATCAATAAATAAACGATCAATAGATGCAATCTAACAGACAAAAAACACGTAACATTGCAGTCGAACGTAGTTCCGAGAACATAAAGAAACGTCGAGCCATATTTTAACAAGTAAATAAAACAAGTTCTTTGCACTCCATCATTAGAATTTATGGAGTCCGTGGTTGCTAGTTTCCTTGTTATTAATATCGACATTAATGCTGTCCCAATATCCTGCAGTAAATGTCACCGTGGCGCCTAGCACAGGTAGGCCACCGAACTATAAAAACACCAACACAAAAACATTCAATTCTCTATACGATGACTAAGAAAAAAACGTCCAAAATTTATAACACCTCCCGCCCGGCCACCGGTATAAAATGCTGAGAATTGTAATTTTTCTTACAAAATTTAGTGATATGTCAAACCTGTTCGACGTGGCAAATAAAAACGTACGAGGCGAGGGTGAAAAAACGAACTAAAGACTTCGGGTTATTGCTAAAACAAGGGAAGGTTACCATATCAATCAAGGCGTTGACAAAAGTATGTTTTTTTCCCAGACCGGGCCGTGGGATGAAAAAAAGGTCGATGTTTATGGAAATGCAATAAAAGGCTCGAGTTGCGCCAGTTCATACCCGTCTTTAGCTTCAATACTAATAAAAAAATAGTAGAACCGCGACGTTTTTATTTTGAGATATTAATTATATTCCGCCTATTGTATACTTTGTTCATTGTTTCTGTATTGTTTTGTACTGATTTGTGGTGTTCAATAAAGAGTATTTGTATTGTATTGTATTGTATATTTTTTAATTACGACTAAGAAAATAGGATATTGAAGTCAAAGCCACGCCAACGCGCGAGTGGTGCTATTGATTTGTATTCAAATATAATTACCACTACTTATTTGATCAAGACTCAAATAAGTTCTCTATCTTATAGTTTGCAAGTTTTAACCAAGAATTAAGTCCACCAAACAATACTGTGAACCACGAGACTCGCCCAGGTAAGCACGAGTGCGAGAATGGTAAAAATGTGAGTGCTCCCCGCGGCGTAGAGTCCCGTGTGTCACTCACTGTACGGGGTGGCCACACGATCCACGGACACGGGAAAAAACAACTAACGTCGTAATTCTAAAAACAAAAATAAATGACAGACCCATCATCATTTATACTTTTATTTGTAGCTAAACAACATTTTTTTTCATGTTTTTTATCATCACCGATTTCACTAACATATTTTTATTTCTGCAGGTCAAATTGACTGACAGAATTTTTCGTGAATAAAATCACGACTTATCTGTGGCAGTCGTGACATTTTAATCAATATTGACATTAATAGTCAAACTTATATCAATCATAGTAATAAACAATAAGAAAATCAACACATCAAACGGCCCTAATCCATAACGGCGAGTGACCAGTGACCGCAAATCGTGCGTTCCAACCGCCCTGTCACTAAATCATTGACACGAAATGAGTCACTTAGCACTTTACGCTAATAAGAACCAAATAGTGTCCCTGTACCTTTTCGTGTGTGCCGTAAGAGCCATCAGCATTAATGTACTTATGTATGTATGTAAACTCTTTATTGCACATAAAAATTAAAAAATTAATATGAGTAGGTGGTGATAAAATAATTATTTCATTGTTTTGTTTTCTCATTATAGCGTTTAACACGTTGGTGTAGTGGAATAAAAAAAATTACTGAATGTTTCGTGTATTTTGAACATAAAGCTTCCTTTACATCAAATATTGTGCACTAAATCGGATAACTCGCGTATGAATATCGAGAAATTGATCTTAATTCGTAGTCTTCCTGATTTACTCGACTTTAAAGTTTACTTGAGTTTATTCATTTTACTTAATGTTTCGATTATTTGATTTTTTAGTTTATCAAAATTCTAATATTCATTCAATGGGTAAGTATGTGCTGAGATAGAAATAAAAGTATCCTATGTCCTTGCCCGGGACTGAAACTATTTCTATTCCAAATTCCAACTAAATCGGTTAAGTGGTTTAGGCGTGAAAGCGTAACAGACAGACAGACAGAATTACTTTCGCATTTTTTGTATTAGTGCAGATTTTTATTTCATTTTTATCATAAATTGAGTTCATACATTTTCTGAGTGCAGCCAGTGACTTGGGCCATACATACAAACACAATTTATTCGACGGCGCGCGGTGATCGATGGCCGCGAGCCTGGTCCCGGCCACCGAGGCAACACGGTCAACGGATACTGTACCGAATTTAAAATAAATACCGTGTTCCAAAATTTTAATGCCACTTAATTTTTTAATTGCTGTCTTTTCCAGAGGACTCGGCCGCGCGTCGTCCGTTTTTCTTTACTAGCTTAAAGTCTGAAACTAAATTACTTACCTACTCAGTCCATTGACTATCTCAGTGGTACTAGTTCAATTCGAATCGAAGTTTTTTTTTTCTATTAAAAAAGTATTTACCAAGCGAAATACATCATAGCTTTAGAATAGACCAGTAGCTCCAACGAAATAGTCGACGGAACAACCACTTAACTTTTCACCTATTAAATTAATTTGACAGTCAAATTTAAGTAACAAATAATGACATCATAACAATTATAAATCAGGCAGTTAGTGTGGGACCGGGTTGCGTCAACGTTTATGGCTACAGAATTTTCATTGTAATAGTTTATTTGGCACTGGTCCGGCTTCTGCATGCCAAATAGGAGAGTTCTATGACCGCCCGCCATGTGCGATAGTCACTGTTTTAAAATAAGATATATTGCCGACTTCTTAGTCAAATTAGTCACAGAATTAACTGTACGAAGCCACAATTTTTAAAAATAATCCTTCATCCCACGGTTTAGCTGTGATTCTTACCTTAAATTGTCTTAGGTATACTATTTATTGACGACATGTTAATGATGAACAGAAGTTCCCCTCATCGGATAATGCTATAGGCGTAGAACTTGCGCTGTTATTGCCAATAAAAAAAAATGTGTAAATTTATTTCAATTTTTTTGTAAGTGTAAAGCTTTTACTGTGTACAAGTGAATGATGAAGAAGTAACACCAAATCGATCTCAAAATAAATAAATTGTAAAGGTACCAATAACTAGAAGAAAAATGGCTGGTTGCGATCTCGAAAACGGGCCGGGAGCGCAGCGTTATCGGTGATCTGCAGTGAAGCAACGTTTTCCACTACAAATATAACATGAGACGTGTTCTCACGCATTCCTTTTTCTCCGCCCGGGAGAAATATATTATAGGACATAGCTCGTAACGCATAGCAGTGTTTATAGAGGTAGCCAAGTGTACTGCGTTTTATTGCCCAGTGGCTGTGCTCAGGATTTCGCACTATCTCAATGTATAACAGCTTCTGTAGTATCCTACATAGTATCCCATCACTATCAGATCGTATAAGCCTATCGTAAATATAAACAGCAAAACATTTAAATTATGTTAGTCAAGGAAGTGTCCTCTGTGTCCAAACTAAATTTACTTCACGTGAGTACAAGTTCATATTTAAATTAAGCATGTCACTTGTGCTCACTAAATCACTTTCAACTTTAATAATTTAATTCAAAGGAACACGGTTTATTAAGTAGCTTATTAGATTATAATTATTTTACTAGGTGCGACAATAATTACCCAACTAGCACATGTTGGCCGGCGGTGTGACCATACGTATTGTCCGAATATTCCCACTTCATCTGAATTATGGCGGGAGGGTAATTGGGGTAATCATAATGGAGATTAAGTCGATTGTTTGTTGTGGTGCCTTTAAGTTGGCTGCATTGTCTAATTAGTTTGCTTGGACAAGGTCGCTGTGTGTTAATGGCGGCACTTAATTGCCGTGTACTAGTTTTGGACTTTTAATTAATTCAGGGGCAAGTGTTGATTGACGCAACGACAATTTTTTAAGTATATTTTTTCAAATGCAGTTTTACCGTAATTGGTTGAGGTCAGCGTTCGGAACATGATACCTATACGTATCATTCGAAGTTAGGCTGATATTGTTATTATGATTTACTCAGTGGATTAACAGTGAACTTATAATATTCCCCTCCAAAATAACTTTAATTCGATTCCGCCCGAAAAATATGTTCAATTCAATTCGTACGTTCAGCTCAAAATGTGATTAATACAAGTCACCGAAACGCAACGTTGCGCACTATAATAAATCGTCCGCACAAGCATCGCAATCCTGGTTGCGAAACAGCTGTATGTGAAAAGATTGAGTCTGTCTAAGTGTCTTAAAGAAGTCATTAAAACTGTTAATCTCTCGCAGGCAGCCACATATCGGCGTTGCGCGCATTCTTCGGGATTAGCACATACTGCGCTCGCCGGGACCACGCATTGTCTCGCATTTCCCACAACGAAAATAAAAGTGAGTATTCAATCTTTCCCGTGCCCCGTCAACGGTACCTCTCCACAGTACACCGAGTTCAAGCATTAAAGCAGCGCTACCAACATCCGGGTGCCCGGCGTGACTCAGTCGCCACCGACCAACCGAATAAAATAGCTTTTTTAATTCACATTTTATGCACAACTACTATAATGTAAATTAAAACGCGAAATGCGGTTTATTGTTCAAAACGGTGTAATTTAAAGAGCCATGACGCTGAGTCTTGTAGATTGCTAAAATAATGCATAAAATTGTCAATGACGCTGAAGCACCCTGAAGCGAATGGAGCGAATGGGTGAATGGAGCGGGATGATGTAACGCGGCCGTTAGGGCCATTCCGCTAGTTTATGTGCGCGATGCGGTATTAAGGTAAATTGTACAATTGTGCGCACGGGCCACTCGTTAGCCGCCTGCCTGACGTGACATCTCGGCCCGAATGTCGCATTGTTTCGGCCGCGACCTCAGATTACAAGTTAACCGCGAGATTTATGACGGTCATGGGCTAGCCGAGTGGACGTCGAGGTTTTCGTCGAAACGCTAAACTTTTCTTACGAGCCCAATTTGTGTCGGCGTCGTGCCCGGGCGTGCATGCTCCGCCATTTTATTGGTGTCCCATAACTGTAAACATCACCCATTCTGCTGGCTCGGCCCGCCTCCTTGTACATAGGCGCGATCGTACGCAGATAAACGCAGTTTCGAAATGCCTGTCTTATATTGCCAAGTACTAAATTAATTCTTAGTAAGAAGAAATTAAAATCCTACACTTCCTTAACATAAAAAGCTAGAGACATAAGATACTAGAGACAATTTATGCACAAAACAATTATCAGTTTCTTAGTTGTATGTAGAAATCAATGACACGTAAGCAGAAGGCAGATTCCCCAGGTGGTTAGGGACGTGTACACAAATTGGTCGGATTCTTACACTCACCAATCTTCGTTTGGGCTTGATGAGGGGTCGGTTCTGTCCGTTCATCTTGTAGTACAACCCGCAGGCGTTGCAGAGGTAGTGGCCGGTGCCGTCGCGCCGCCACAGGGGGGTGCTCGTTGCTCCGCAGTTCACGCACTCCCGACCCTCTGTCGTACAAAATAAACAGTTAATTCCTGCAGCAGATTTACTATGAACATCGGAAAGTTGCATGGAAAAATGTTGCCAAAAATATAATAGTTAAGTAGCTCAATTAGTTGCAATTTGCTTCTATAATTTTGGTAGAGTTCCAACTGTGTGTAGAGGAAATAGAACACTAGTAAATAGAGTGACAAATCTAAACTACAAGAGGCGCTTTATTGCAATGTGTTTGAAATGCTAAATACTTTTATATGTTTTAGATAGGCATGTAATTTACAGTGTTTTTAAATGTACAAACAGAATTCTAAAATAATTAACTAATGATAATTCTAATAAGATTTCGGGTTAGTATACTATTTGCATCTTAACTTAGTCGATGGTAGGTGATAAAGAAAACCACACAAGCAAAAATAAACCAACACCACAAATAAACGTTTCACAACTTTTAAAGACGTCTTATAGAAGCTATAAAAAGTGCAAACAAATAATAATAGAAATAAGTCACTGTTAGTGGTTAATGAGTGATTTACCTGTCTCCTGGCAGGCTGGTAGATGAGAGAAAAATCACATTCAGAAACATTACCAATCGAATTTCACTAACAAAGCATGCAGACACACAAACATTACGCTAGAAAACTACATCACCGCTAATATACATCTTAAACATGAAAGTAATTGCAATTACTACGAAAAATAAGTAATATATTCAATTAACTAGGGAAAGCGAGCCGCGCTACCGGAGGAAAAATTATATCAAGATTTTTTACACGCAAGGAAAACAAGAGAAAGTTAGTCCAAGAACGAGCGCTCTGAACGAGGGGATGCCCTTCAAACGCTAGCACTATTCTAGTTCTTTTTTTTTCCATTCACACTGTAGTTAATCCTAATTTGAACTCATGAATAGTAGTCATATAATGTATTTAGCTGCTTTATGCAAACTGCAAGAAAATTATGGAAAGTGTATCAGTTGATATTTATACAACAAATAATAAAAATCTAATGAATTCAATAACTACACGGCCATAAAATAATTTGCATTTTGAAAACTGAAGTATAATAAAAGCTAATCGCTATAAAAATAAATGATGTTACAAAAATGTTCGAGAGCGTCTAGCGGGGAAACAGAGCGGAACCAGAACTATAAAGTAACGTATGTACATGCTGATTTTCGCAATCTGTATACGAACACGTCTAAAATAATATTACACTGAGGCATAACATCTCATTTGTTGTTTATCTATGACGAAAGAACAAGCTATACCTACTCGCCTATTAATAAAATTTGCAACATCCTTGCTGTACTGAAGCAAAGACGTTTCATAAAAATAGATCAAAAATGACTCATGCGATGACTATCTAATAAAATCATGCGATGGTAGAAAAATACGTTCAACCCCCAGGATGAGTCACCCTCCGAGGAGTTTTGTGCAATCAGTTTACTTTTTATAAATCTAAAATGATTACCACCAAAAAGAGCAATAAACGAGGGTACCATATTTACATGGTTTGTGAGAGGATGTGCTCACAATATGGGATGCGCGCCCGCCCACTATCTTTCTCTAAACTCGATTACACGAGGGATGATTTACTCAAATCTAATTTAAGAACTCATCTCGTTACGGTTAATTCAACAATACCTTTATAAACTACGCACTACACCAATTCTGACCTAGCGAATTGTGTATCGATATCAATAAAGTCACAGTCGTATGTTTACTAACAGACAGTAATAGATTCAATGATACAAGTTTATTGCCCTAGAGATGGTATCGCAGATCGTGTATCGGTATCGCTATAATAATATTATGTATCTAGATCTGATTATTCACGTCCCGGGTAGACAACGATCCTCTGCATAATTAATATTCGTAAGGACGCATCGCATCGAGAAGGTGAAAGTGACCGAATACCCGATAGGAAAAATAAGTTAAACGAACCGAGAATGTTTTACGAGCTTTAGGCAGAGCAGCCATTCATCTTTTTTATGTAAAACCAGATCACAACCGGCAATTAAATCGCCCGGACCTTATCGAAAACTTATTGCGATCGAACCGACGACTCACTTTTTGGACTAACCCTTTATTTTTTTGTTATTTGTGTCGATAAAGCCTGTAATTTGTTCCGAAGTTTGTAATAAATAAACACCAATAACGATTATTAGGAAAAAATAACAGGATATTACACCGAGCGAGAAGTTTTATGTTAGTGTTTCTCGCTTTGAGACTGATTTAGTCGAATAGTAACGTCTCTATTTGGTAAAACTATGGCCGTTTGTGAAAGTCGGCGGCCGCGGGCGCGCGCGAGATTTACAGCCGCCTGCCCCATACATCGACATTACACGTATTATTAAAGAGAGCAGTGTTTCTGATTAATTACCATTCCATTTAATTGTCCAGTCCGGTTCAATCGGCTCAATCGTCACGATAACTGTTGTTCAATTCGTTGGCATTGTGAGTTACGTCTTTATTTCCACGATCTGCCTTCCGACAACGAGGTTGCACGAACTCGTTTTTGATATTTAAAAAAGATAATTTGACCGGCAAGAATAAAGCACCAACCCCGGGGTCTCGCAGAAAAATAGTTTTAGCGCAATTTCCAGTGTTTGTTCAAAATTAGAATGCGGTTCATTCTCTTTATTGCCCGGAGTGACGCGCGGTCGTGACGCAGCGGCGCTACGTGACCGCGATAAAAGATTTTCATCTGCCATATTTACGTAGCCGAGTGGGCGGTTTTTATTTTTCGAGACTCTTCGGGCGAGCACACTCGGCACGGAGAGCGCAATATTTTCACACGCCCTCTCGTGTGGGGAAAACAAGTCCAAAATCCACGCAGCACTTTCCGAGTGCGTCGCGGCTCGAGTGATGTTGACCCCGCGGCGACGGGGGATGGAAACGCAACTATCGATGCATTCCCAACGCGTGAATACAGGCCGTTACTCCTCAATGAAACCACAGCACAAAAACTAGAACATAGTCACGTATAACCATAATGTGTAGTAGGGTAATGTAATTTAAATGAAGGACTAATTCACTCCCGTGTACCGTGACGCGCTCTCTTGGCGCATCGGCCCATCAACACGTAACGGTGAGGCTATTTTGCATACAAACCATTACATTATTGCTCAAAACTTATTCTTTGTTGCGCCACGGAGGCTGTTATTAGGCCTTAATTACATGCCTGTATGCAAATAGAAAATTTTAATGGAAGCCAATGATCTCGTGCGAGGTCTCTCCTTTCATTAAGCATTAATGTGTCTGGAAATCCTGTTCTTTTTTGTTTAGTCATTGGTCTATCATTATTGTGTGCGGTCATTAGAATCTGCATGTGTCTTCTCACATGCACGAGTACTTTGTGTGGCGTTCCCCCCAACAACACGATTCCCACCGGGTTCCCTAAAATTATGCAGTATACCCGTTTTCCGTTTGCAAAAACTCTTCCAATTATGTTCAAAATATTCATTAACAGAACGTGTTGTAACCAGCCTGCTTCGCCTTTAACTAGCCGCTTTAAAGTAGGTCTGTACCTATTTTTGTGCCAGGTTGACTTGACCAAAATTGCTGCTGGAGTTCCCCTTCCTGTTAGTTCTGCTTCTTTCGGTTCGGCAGCGGCTGTCGCTACTGTCGCAATGAAGCCATTTTTCACGTTCCACGCGCCGGCTCCGGGCGGACGCTCGTATTTGCATTCGTTATTACGGTACGGAGATAATTACGTGTGACGAGCGATGCAGCGCTGCACTGAACCTGCGGTAATTGCCGGACAGCCGTTCGTGCGATGACGAACTTGGGGATATTTAAACTGATTCTCTATAGTGTTAAGAATGAGAAACACACGGCTTGTGTTGCAGTTTACTGTGATTTAAAAACGAGGCAGAATAATACTGTCACTCCTGCAATGCGATACGCATTTGACGGAGATAGCAGGAGCTGGATGTTCAACGGTGAAGTTGGTTGGGCACCAATTTCTAGAAAACCACAAGAGAACGATAAACAGCTCCAAAATTGCAGGAGTAAATATTATGGCCTAAAAAACATACATACATACACATACACAAATCACGTCTTTATCCCTTACGGGGTAGACAGAGCCTAAGGTAACAAGACCTACAGGCCACGTTTGGCAAGACACTGAGGGCGTAGAGGGGGGGTTAAAACATAACAATGATTAAATTGAGTTGTTGTTTTAAATTAATACTGTTACTCCCTACATTGGTCCCGATATTATGAACCTGTCAAGTTAACAAAATGTTAAGTTACCATAAGCGTTTTGAACAAGGGGCTTAGTTTAAGATTCAGTCACCAAGTGGTAGCTAAGTGCGACAAATTCCGTTAATTCTATTTAGTTGTGTATTTGTATGTGCAACAGATGTAAAAAAACGCCGCCGGAGTGTTCCCTAAACTTAACAACGATGTAAATTAGTAATCTACAAGTAGCATTGATCCAGTTTCGATGGCTCACTCATGTCGACTACGTGCCTAAATGGCTAAACTTTGGCACCTACATCAAAGGCAACTTTTCGAGCGTCGCTGGCTGACAGGATTGTATTCAAAGCCCTATTGTCCTTCGTTATAATTGAATTAATCACTGAAGTTCCGCAGCTTAAATAAAATGCAAATTTCGAAAATGCATTGTATCCCACAACACGGGCGGCGGACCGCGACGGGCGTATGACTACGTGAGGTTACATGTACGTGTTACACAAAAATATTCATTAGTAACATGTACCCAAATTCGCTTGTATGAAGCATTATTAATGCCTTAATTGCTCTGTAGTGATTAACTAGGTTTTACTTTTTCTGACTGAAATTTTCCGTTAAAATGGGTCGAATTAACGCTCGTTTGCAGATTTGGCTTGGCATACATAAAGTACTAATGTTATGAATTCAAAATTGGAATATCTCTTTACTTTTCTTGTATTATTCATACTACCGTTTTCTAAAATTTTATACGAAATTAAAAAGTATCAAAACTTGGACTTGTTTAGGCATTAGCTTTATGCATTTTTACCGTATCTAAAAAGTTAGTCATAACAACACTGATTTTATAAGTTTTTATGTAAATCAAATATAAAACCACCCACCTTATACGCTATAATCATGCTAAGCGTGGCTTTTAGTCTTGTTTTTCACAGGCTCTGTCTACCCCGTAAGGGATATAGGCGTGATTTGTGTATTGTATTGTATCAAATATAATATAGAGTGTAAAATTGCAACATGCAAAGAGTCGGCCGGTGCAAAATAATAACATATTATTCGTCGGGACTTCATTCCTAGCGCGCGGCGGGCCGTGGCGCGGGCGCACGTACGCCGCTAATTGGTTGCGCAACCGCAACACTGTCGCTGCTACTTGCAAATGTACCCCCGAATATGCAACACATGGGTACATACACAAATCATGTCTATGTCCCTTACGGGGTGGACAGAGCCTGCGGTATCAAGAGCTAAAAGCCACGTTTAGCACGATTATAGAGTGGGTGGTTATATATTTGATTTACATAAAAATTTATAAAGTCAGTGTTGTTATGACAAATTTTTTTGATGCGGTAAAAATGCCTAAAGAATGCCTAAACAAGTCTAAGTTCTTTTCCGAGTTTCCCAAGATTTTCGCCCATTCCCTGACCCATGCTTTTACAAAATGCGGGACGAGAAGCAATTAGTACATTCTTTGTTTCTTTCTTTGTTCCCAGACCAGCATGGAAGTAGTGAATATGCGACTAATATTATAATATAGGTACTAATATGAGTCCATTTTAGTAGTAGCAATAAATATATTTACTAAATTAGGATGGTAGGAAAATATTGTAAAGACGAAAATGCCCGTCTATGTGTTTGTTACTATTTCAGAAAAAATGGCTCTCCGGATTTAAATGAATTGGTAAGACAGTTGGATTTCTAGAATACACGGAATGCTTTTCTTTATTACTTTACAATACGTAGTTCGTTTTATACGTTGTTCCAAAAAACAATACAAAAGTATCCGAGACTACCTTCTGTTGCTATGATTATGAGTTTTTATAAATAGGTACAATAGAAATCACAGCTTGTAACAAAGCCCAAGAACCGGTCTTAATGTTAATTAATTACAAATAAACAGCTAAGAGAAAACGTATTGGCATGTATGTAGCGATGTCATCCGGACCTTAAGGAGCTATCTTAAATGTCGTAGGTGAGACTACAATACAGCAGATACAGGCCCCACTTCAAAATGTTCTTTAAGTTATTGAATTAAGGCTGGGATTAGCTGTTTTGGTTAACATTGTCCAGCCACCGCTTTGTATTATTTAAGAGCTGATTATTGAATTGTTGGATTGTTTAATTTAAATGCCATTTGAATGAGCGGAGTAGTTTTAGAAAGTATTGAGTGGAACGAGATGTAGTTGCCGGTTGCGGGCCATTTGTTTTAAATGCCCTTTCCATGACATTCCTTTATTCGAACACAGCTATTTAGACGGTTTTTAGTCACGATTTTTGGAACACCATTAATTGTTATATTTTATCCTAAATCTGGGCGTGATTTGCTATCCGCCTTGAGTTGGCAACGTGCTTGGGGCCATAGTATTTGCATCGCCTCTATTATGTATACAAGAATGCAGCACCATGAATTTTTGCGTGGATTTTTTACCGTGTAACATAATGTTGGTAATTAAGAGCCTCCGTTACAAGGAACAATCAAGTAGTTAAAAAAGCGAAGTATTGTTTATGTTATGGCATCCTTCTAGTTTTCATTCTGATAAATCTAAGCCTGGGCAAGCTTGACGCGTATCTATTAATAGGGGATTTGAGTTCCTGTTGTCATTTCTTCCTGTAGTATTACATAAAAAATGTTTAACAAATGCAGTTATTTATGTCCTGCTAATTCGTAGTTTCAGTTGGTTTTGCAAATTTTCCAAAAAGTTAATATATTGGCAGGGTTATCAAATGAAGAGTTTTGCCGATGATTCCTTTGTAAGATGATAGTTAACCGTTGTGTCATAGAATGAAGAGCTTTAACTTCTGAAAACGGCGTTCGATAGGAACGCTGGGCCGAGGTCAAGCGATCGGCAACAATGGAATGGGCCGCATCCGGCGGGCCGCATTATCATATAGCTTCCACAGAAACGAGAGCCAAAGCCTCCACCTCAAGCAGATTTATTCGCGCCACGTTTTGAATCTAAATCACCAGTAATGAAAAAACGATCAATTAAGTTTTACTGCCGCAACTTATGCAAATAAATTCATTGTATTAACTACTGATCAAAAGAACGCATATTTTTGAATGCATTAAAACCACCGTTTAGGCGTATTAAAATACAAATTAGATAATTTATAGTCTGATAGTTTTACATTCTTAGAATTTGTGCGGATAAAAAATCTGTAGAATTTCCCGGGCGGTCTTAACATCTGCAAGTGCGAATTAAATTAATGTGGTAATTCGAAGTTTTATAAGTACAGGAGCTTGTTCGGGTTGTTACTAGAATAGTATATGGCGAACGGTGCTAATTTTTTTACATCAATTAATTTGAACACACTGTACCGAACAAAAACAGGGTAACGACGCGTAAACACTGTGTAAATTGGATGCTAGCCGAGTTTAATTAATTGGATAGTCTATGGCTGAATCTTTCCATTTGGCTCGCAGACAAATCGATAGAATAAACCTACGTAATACATCACATTCGCCTCCAGTTAGTGCTGTAACTGGGATCGCAGAGTGTTTGCGCCGGCCGCAATTGTTGCGTGTGATTATTTGCATAATACGCCAGAGAAAATAATTTATGAAGGTAACTTTGACAAGAGAACTGTCTCCGGATAATTCTTCCGTGTAATGCATTTTAATTAACGCCCCGTTTTCATTCGCTTTCCTGGCTGTAATCTTCTGGGAAATTATCTCTATCTAGTGCAGGCAGATCTCTCAATCGCGCTCGCGTGAGATCCAGCCGCGCTAATGCTAATCCATTAGAAAATTCACAAAATATTGAACCCACAATTGAAAAGGCTTCCTATTCAATGCTGCACGAGGCTACAATGTTGCACATTCATTACTCGGTGAGACAATAAAGGACGGCCATTTTTGGTTCCCGTCCATTGTCAAAGCTTAACAAGTGTGAGAGGCTATAATTACATTTTTAAATATGTATGAAATAAAGCAGTCGCATTATGTGGTGTTAACACAATTTACTGTTGAGTAATTTTTCGTTATTATATGTACCATAGCGAGCTGGCATTGCGAAAAGTTTGCATCACAATAACCGCTCGCAACAATGCACGCATTAGTGTAAAGGTCACGACGAACAATATCCCAATAACCGACGCTTAGGTGTAAACGATATTTTTACTAATTACCTATTCATTGTAACAGAGCTGCATATCACACGCACCTTAACTCTAATCACGCGCCTGCATCGCCGTCATAAAAGCAGAAACAATAAAGTTCCAAAACTTTAACGTCCAAACTGTCGATATAATAAGTAACAATGTCCATTCATGAAACTGAGGAAAGTGAAGTGAATTAACTTGGCAATTAAACTCTAATTTCGAAAACGGTCTTGAGAATTAATAGAAATCTACTTAGAGCATTTGTTTAATTGCGTAAAAACAATAGTAAGTTGCAATTAAGTAATGAGAAACAGTTGGTTTGTTTGGTCAACATCAAAAGAGCCCGCGTGGGTTCACATGCTAAACGTAACAATGAATATTGTGCGGCCGCGGCTAAAGGCTCGCGTGAAGGGAGCAGTGACTCGGCATGGGAACATCCACTGACTTCACTCTTCATGTCTTCAGCTATGCAACCGCCTAGCTGGCTAATCATCTCATCTCCAGCCTATATAAGTTCCACTGCAGAGTACAGGCCTCCTCTCTCTCTCACTCTGAGCTAACTAATGACCTAAGAAAAATTCAAGTATAGGTATGTTTGAATTTGACACTCGTCGGTACCAAGCAACAGTAATTTCATGAATTAGGCGTGTTTTATTAGTACAACCTCCACCGATATACTAATAAATGTTAGTTATTGTTAAGGTAAGCGTTAGAGTCAGTTAGATGAACAATCCCAGTAAGCGACCCGTGTACTGTATCAGACAAACGTGTGGCGCCCAACCCCCGGCGCCCGGTGCAGAGCTCCGCGCTTATCCGACCACATCGACCACTTTCAATACTTATTACAAGACAATGACATTTGGAAATAACAAAATATTAATCTCCAAGTGCTTATCGAATTAATAAATCGCAATTGTCGAACAGATACAGCTGAGATTCTAATTACGTGGGTACTATCGCGGCGGCCATTTTGTAAGGCTCCCGATTAACGAGCCTTGAAACGCCTCACAGGCTATTTGATTTAGATGCTGATTATAACGACTATGAATTTAGCAAGTGAAAGCTGTTAGATACGGAGATAAAGAGAGCAGTCGCGTCTTCAATCTGTAACCTTTTGAATCTAGACGCGTATTGTTAGGTTGGTTTAGTGGCGTGTGATCGGGTGAGCGTGGCGCGCGGTGTGTGTGTCGAGTGCGCCCAGCGAGCGGTGCAATGCGAGCGGCGCCCGCGGACTCACCGGCGCTGGTCCGCGTCTTGTTCGGGCGCGGCTTATTCTGCTGTTGCGCCCCACTATACCCCTTGCCCTGGTAGTTGTAGTAGTCGCCGCCGGCGGCGTTGTACTGAGCGTTGTACTCCCCGGAGGGCTGACTCGACTCCTGGGGACACGACTCCGGCTGCGCACCTTCGCGTTGTTTGGAAGGCGGCGCGCCCATCATAGGTTTGACGTCGCCACAGAGCGGCAGCTCTTGCTGCTGCTGCATGAAGGCGACGCTCATGGCCGTCGCGTGCGCCACGGCGGCCTGGTAGTCCTGCTGGCCGAGCGCCGCCGCGGCCACGGAGTCCGGCGTGGAGTCCTTCGGCGGCGTCGGCGGGAACGAGAACAGGGGGTGGGGGTGGTGGTGCTGCGCGGGGGAGAGGGGCTTGTCCGAGGGCGCCGCCTCCTGCTGGAAGCTGCCGCCCCACGCGCCGCTGCCCAGCGCCTTGGACTCCAGCCAGGGGTGCAGCGGCGTGTGGAAGTGCGGTCGGCACACCTGCCCGCTGCCTCCGCTTAGCGTTCGACCTGCACACACAATTTTATCATGTCAACCTGAAATACAAATACTTGTTAAAGTTAAACAAGTAAAGAACTGCGAAGAGCTGAAGTCGTAACTAAACCGCTCGATGCCATTAGCATCCGTACTTTGATTCCCTTAACCTCTTCGAGTTTACGAGCGTTTAAGTAACCATTATCGTCGCGAACAGAGATCTACCGATAGGAGAGGCATCGTAACACGAGCCCGGAACATCAAAACTTGCCGTCATTAGGAGGAATAATTTGAAGGCGTTTTGTTACCCCGCCTGCGCTTACCTAAATTAATATCATTTGTGTCTAACAACTGGTCTTTCACACGACATCTTCATCCTCAGATATAGTAATGTTGGTCATGAATATTCTCGAGTCTAATGCGTATTTGATAAACAAATAATGGGTATAATTCGGCGCAGGTCCGGCGCGTCCGTGAACAAAGGCCGCTCTTTTCCGAAATGTTTCAAAAGCGCCGTGTCACAACAGCGAGCAATTAAAATAGTAGGCCAACTGGAAATTTCATTAATTATGTAGGTACTCGGCTCTGATTATACACCGTGGTGATTTGTTTGCGTACATGGTTAATACGTGAGCTTACGTACCTACAACAAAGGAGTTTTGGCGGAAAAAAAATACTAGCTTAGCCTGCAGCGTTGTGACGAATGGTGAGCTCGTATCCGCGGGCCCCCTTTTTAATTCAATTGTCAATTATTTAAAACGTGAAAGCGAACATATGTACCGGTGTGTACAATGTACGTTTGGTGGGGTGGTTGGTTTAATGACGTCTGGTGGCGGGTTTGATTGGCGGACGGTGGCGGGGGCTGCGCAGGGGTTGCAGGGGTCGTTGGGGCTGCTGGGGCCGCTGGTGGCCGCATGCCGCGCACCGCGGGGCACTAAATATTGGGTTACTTACAGTTAACTTACTGCATAACGTATGCTGGGCGACGAATGTGATTCATACGAGAGTATGCTTAATAGTTTTACTGGTATCCCGACTAGCGATTTTTCAGAGCGATTATATGGTAGCGTTAGTAATTATGGAAACTGTGTGTTAAGCAAGAACTGACAGTGACTTTTGATTATTAATTAAACATCCTAAATGTAAAAAGTGGTATTCAAAGCACTGCATCGTATTCGATACGCATAATAGTTTGGTTTATGCAATGATTCTGTTTGATAATAGACTTCTAAAAATGTTAGATTAATTTTATAGCTAAGAAAAAAATTGCAACAAATATGTGTTCTCTATTTGAGACAGAGCTCCCAAATTTAGGGGAAATTGATTTTATAGCACATGTACACAATAGGCCTGAACATAATATACATGCCCGCATACATGGCCAGGTGTCGATCGCAATAGAGATTGGCTATTGGAGATTATATCGAAGGGTACCCGTATACATTGCTCACCGTTCACGCAGACTACACAAGTGTTCTATCAAAACAGTTTCTGTTGCAAATCTTAGTCAGTATCTAATAATTGCATGATCAGAAGAAGTGCAAATCATCAGAAAAAATTGCGCAGTAATACAAAGGGTATTTAGCTTCAAACTAACATTATAAGAAGAACAAGTTAGTGATCCGGCTGCGATTAAAAAACAAACGCGTATTCTAAGAGGCTCATTCTGAGATGAAGCCTTTGCCCAGCAGTGAGACGATAGCCTGGAGATATTGATGATGATAACATACCAAAAAGTTCTTGTCGAAGTATCTCTGATGTCAAAAACATGTGCCAGGTGATGTCATTAATTGAAGCGCTTTGCCCGAACAAAATACCAATACCCCGATAAAGCCACAATCGCGTCAATCTGCCAGTCATAGCGAATACCAAACAGTAATTATAGCAAATACTATAAAACAATAATCAATCCGTGGCACATTAGGCAGAGTGCACACAAACGTTTTGACAGGGTCCGCGAGCCACCCCTCGCGTTAGGCCGTGTTCACAATAGCGGGCGATGGCGGGCCGATAACGCGTATGAATAATTCGTGTTATCGCCCCATCTCGCCACATGCCCTACCTGGCCGGTACCACGGGACCTCAAATCAGCAACGAGCGACAAACGCGAAGGGTAGTTTGAAAACTACGACTGTGTTCATTATTAAACTTTATTTGCCAATTGCAACGCGAGAACCTGTTGAAACAACGATCATCGCTCATTATCATCTGTCTGTGAAATTAAATGACATTGAACAAACTAATCAAGACACGCTTAACGTAACTAAATTTCTGCTGGTACTCGAATTTTTTCCTGATGGCAAATGAAATGTAACTTTAACAGTACCTAATGAAGAAGATCTTTACAAGTAACAAATACGAATACATGTAATGTATGTTAATACAAACATCATCGTTACCTCTCTTTATAATGATATCAAATCGCTTACCAAAAGAGAATCGTAGTACAGGGCAACGCTTTTTATTTAAAAGGGCTTTCGACCATTGTACTAGATACGCTGTTTGCGCCACTAAGCCTTATTGTAAAGCTAGCTCTTATACTCTTGTAAAAAGCAAATGGAAGCGTTTTGTCCCCTTCTTATACAACAAGTTAGAAAAGCACAGCAGTACTAGTTTACACAAGAGAGGTGGCAGGACAGTTAAGCAGGGTTAATAGAAAACAAAAACGAAACGAATAAGGCAAGGAAATTAAATTAGGATTCTGGTAGCGTTATCTGTGGAAATCTTCGCATGCATATGTAATTTGAATAGCCCAGAAAGTGGTCCACGCAAATAGGATGCTAGTTTGTAGATTTCTCATGATCTCGAATGTGTGCTTGTTTAGTAATTTGGAGTTGGTGTAGTAATCAACCAATGAGAACATAAACTATCAAGAAACAGTGACCAAAGTATTGAAAAAAGTTGTGTTACAATACCGTAAATGCGAGTAAGTAAGACTACGTAGGAGCGGTTAGTCTTTAATCCCCAATATTCCCTTTGCAAAAATTAAGCAATAGAAAAAGTGACGGATTGATTTATTGAATTCTGCAGAATCTAATCAAAATCAACAATCTCACTAAAATCATAAACCAATCAGGCAGCCGTGCTGATTCTCACAGCGCGGAAGCGGGAAGGGAACCCCTGCCCCCATGGCAGATGCTACTCCAGATCTTATCACACCACAGGGCACTGCTAGTGTTGTTAAATTCACGAGCTACGGGTGTTTACTCTCCGTAACGGTTTTTTACAACCCTTTCGCGTTGACGAAATTTAAAATTTTGTTCAGCTGTTTTATTTGACACACGGGTGTCATTATTCGCCATTTTATTATCCTTTGTTAAAAGTTACATAATAAAACGTGCAAAAAAACTCGGGATTTTTTTCTTGTTCAACAGAACAGTGTAAATCATCTTCCTGTATTTATAATTTCTAAGTTGCTGAAAACGTGTTACGCTGCCGAATAACTTATTCATAAAGCTAATAGGTATTAATGAACAGTAAAATGTTGCTTTAATTTCATTTAACCGCCCCTTACATACACATTCACAAACATTTTGAGGCGTGGTTAAATCGAAAGTGAGCGCCCTCCTTTATTCCTTAGCTTGCGGCGAAAATGGCCCCTTTCGGTTTAAACTGCCTCGTAACTAGCGTATGTATAGAATACCCCTAATGTGCGCTGCCCTGCGCTCTGATGCGCCACGCAGCATGACGTCTTCCGGTAATAAGTGCAATTACTTCCCCTTAAGTATACCAATTTGATTACAGTACAGAATGTTAACGTGTAGCTTTGTGCTCTTGTTTTAGGTGCGTACAGAACGGTCGTTTAGTCTTTAGGAGTGTTGAGTTCCTGGGCAAGGCGCGGGAGCCGAGCATCGTGAGAACCTTCTCGTGGGCCAGCAAGGTCGCCGGGCCGCGTCGGCCAGTCTGCCGCGGTTTATTTGCAAGCCGTGACATCAGCCGCATCCGCATGCGAGGCGGCGTGCCCGTGCGTGTGCTGCTGATTTTACTACCTCACGCATGCCATCTTATCCCTTCCACATATTGTCTTTAGACGAGTTATCCTTTGTTACAGGGACAGATCATTACGTGCTCAATCATCGGCTAGCTGACCTCTATGGTGTTGTAATAAAGATTACGTTCCCTCGGCGAGCGTCCCCTGTGAAATGTCCGACGTGTTAGCGAATGATAAATGTAGGCGTCGGTATCGCGTATCGGATCTCGCCGTTCGCACGCCGAATTAATTTTAATTTATTGATCGTCGTATCGACGCTGAGTATTTTAGGTGCCTACTAAAGCTGAAACAATCTCTTTTTTTACTTTTGTAATAACAACATTAGCTACAATCGACTCTGTTTAACGCAACGCTGACTTTATATTGAGGCTACTAGAATATGATCTCGTGTTGATCATGTGGCAGCCATTTATACGAACGCCTTACTCCGTTCTCCTGAACTGGTTCCAAGTTTTCGTGTGTTATTAATTATCCGATCATTAAGCGTGTGAGACAACCGTGACGGATCAACGGCAAATATCCATCCGCTAATTAGACGGGTTTCCCTCAGAAAAGCGTTGAGAGCCAGCTCCGAAGAACCCGGCACCAACGCGTGGCAACACAGATACATAAAGAATATACAATTGAAACGATGTGTGTGTCATTGTCTCCGTTTATTCCTAATACATTTTAGTGTTGTAGTAACAGCCGAAAATATTTTACGATCGGAACGGTCGCGGGCCGAATGGTAAATCGGGCGCGCGGGCGGTCACACCTCGCGTTCCTCTGATTGGATTATAATGCTTTTATATTACAATTCTTATTATTGTGCTACCGAGCCGCGTGACAGGTGACGCCGGGAATAACAACTAGTGCCGGGGAACGGAAAAGCTGTCGGTGCCGCGGCGGGCGACAGCGCTGCCTTCGATTAGACGAAAATAATTTTCGTAACAATAACGAATAGAAAATTTTTACATCGCGCGTTGCATCGAAAATATTTTTTGGGGACGTCCGGAAGTATCATAGCTTGCCGGCCTCATTAAAAACTTAATTGCTTAAATGATCGCATCTTCTAGCACTTCACTATAGGTAACCCATCTAAAAAATCATGAAACACATTTATGTTAAACGGCTTTAAATAATATCTCATAAGGCGTTTATTACTCCAACAAAAAACAGTTTTATTACTTAATAAGTAACCGTTCACGAATGCGCTGTAAAAATTAATAAGCCACGTTACATAAAACTAGTTTGTTTACTTCCCATTCCATTTTTTTTCGAGTACGTCAAAATCGATATTCGTTTCGACAGAAGCCGTTAAGCCCCAGATTAGTCGACGACTAGTCAGTCGATCGTCGTGGGTGTCTGCTAGTGATTTATAGCCGCGCTATAGAACGGTTATGGCATTACGATAACACCACTAAAACACACAGCGTTTTGGTGATAACAAATAATTAATCATAGCTCTTAGTCGCTCGCTTCAGAGGTGAAGACCCTTCGTAATTGTAAACGATGCGCCATTTTTAATGAGCAACCGAACACGAAGCGCATATCTGTGTTCAAAATACTTAATATCAATCGTTAGTGAACTCTGCAAAAAGCGTCGGTGGCTTCGTTTGCATGCACGTATGCGCACGGCCCGCAAGCATTGCTGCGGCGATCATATAGCATTAGGTCTAGGTATAAGTATGCCGCGAACGTTTTACGAGGTAACCTAAGTCGCGTATAGTAGCCACATTGTTAAAGATGATAGGACAATTTCTTCTCGGCCGCTACGTTGTCGTGGCAGGAATTTCTTTGCATACAGGACATGTAATTTTAAGTGCATGCGCCCTGCATACCCAATGCACCGAGTTTGGAACCTACATTGTATTTTTATTTTATTTTCATACGAACCCATCACTTCTCATTAAGTGGTGTTTGGAGAATAACTTAACATTACTAATGTCCGGACACGAATTTTATTGTTATTGCATTTTAATAAAATTTCATTGTTCGAGTTGTCAATGGATGAGCTTGGTTCTGAGACAAGAGGAAGGAAGTGCAGCTTTTGGTTTCGATGAAGAATTCAATCATGTTTATTGATTAGGTTCGATCACAAAGACCTTCATGATTTTAGATTAATAATATTTTACAAAAAATACTGATTTAGGTACGTAACTACCTAAAACTCCATCGAGCTAACTGGAAGAGATTCGTGAAAACCCGGGTAAGTACGATTATCTGTATCTGTCACTTTGGCATCTCCCTTTTCCAAACTCAAACAAAACACACACAGATCAGAGAAATCCCTAAATTTTTATCAAAGAGTATTAGTCTTTAACTCTACCAAGCGATATTTCCCCAATAAGAAAACAAAGACTTAAAAATTCTTCAATCCGGCACTGAATAAGCCTCCTTGGCGAAAACCAGAGACGTTCCGACTTATCTCAGCCCAGTTAACCGTTCAAAAAACCAAGTTCATAGACGCGTAAAACAGTTCTGGTAGTGGCCGACCGCAGCTCGGATATGTCACGTTACACTTGTGATTCAGAGATCAAAGCCGCCGGCGCAGCTTTGCCATGCCGCCGGCGTGCGCACTCGCTGCCTGCCAACACAAAATTTCCGCTCCACTTGACGCTTCTTGAGTTTTGCTGATGAACTGGTTAGAGCCCCAGTAGAATGGTAAAGCAGAGCATACCGAGAAGGCAATACCAACGCAGTAACATCTGAGTTATTTTATTATTAAGATTGTACAGCAAGACTTCGTGAATCGAATGTGAGTCACGGTATTAGATACGGTAATCAATGATTCCACGGCCACTCATAGTTTAGCTGTTTTGTTGTATCTATTAGTGTGTAACCTTTAGTCCTTCTCTTAATGTTAAATAAAGAACCGGTGTAGGTAATACTGTCAACTTAATTTTAAAACACAAAGACTTTTTCATACACTTGATAAATTTGGTCAGCACCGCCTTATCAGCGTTAAGGTTCGTAACCAAAATAAACGCCTGGAAACATTTGTTACCGTAACTACTACTTAAAGTGACGCTCCCTAAATCTTATCTACCTTTACACGCGAGCCGACCAGTAACATGCACACAAATGACTTAAAATTTCGGTAAATGAAACAACAAACAAGTTTGCCGGCATGCGTATAGCAAGTCGTTTGAGGAAATTTTTTTTCTTAGTGAATGGCAAGGCGTGCCCTAGAGACCGGCACGTTCTGAGCAGGTGAGGCAGCTATTCCACGCAAACAATACTTACGTCATAGCATTATGACAATTCCAACCTCCGTACTTACCTAGCATAGCGTTAGACACGACTTGAGTAGAATATGAGTCGTCATAATCATTTCCATAATTAATAACCGTGGAGCGGTCACGATGCCTATCATTAACCGTGATATAAGACGCGAGAGCTCCTCTTGAATTTTCAACGTAAATTGTTTTACAATCTACGATTTATTGGGTTACAGGAATAGTTGTTGCGAAATTACAAGTTGGTTAACGTCGGGGTCTCTCTGACCCCACAATCTTGACAATGGCCGGGCGAGAGAGCGAGTGTTCCTGCAATAATGCCTATAATGACGGCGCCGGCCGGCAGCCTGCTTACATAACCGCTCGTGACTTGCGCATTACGGTATCGGGAGAAAAATACGGCGAGACAACGTGCAGGGTCGCAATGACAATGTGTATTTGCCGAGATGCAATATGTAATCCACGGCCAGTAAGGACGCCTGATTATAGGCTAACTGGCTCCAATCCAGCAATTCCAATTCATCCCGATTAACTTCGAATACAATATAAACGACTACTAGGAGCTGATATTTTGATTGGAGTTGCGTCGGAATCCCGTTACAATTAGGTACAACACAGGAGCCACGTATGCGATATGATTTTTTGCAGAACTTATTATTATTTTAACGCTCTCCTAAGCCGGGAATAAAACTATAATCCGCTCCACTGGTCTTTATTGCGTTAGCGCAATCAACGAATCAGGCAAACATGTAAAGCATTATATTCATCGTTTTTAAAAGCATCGTAAATCAAACGGGCAGAAGCAGATAGCGAAATTAATTAAAAGAGAAAAGTGACGTTAAACGCTTTTAGTTTATAGAGCAAAGCTCAAATGCAAAAACGGGGTGGCATCACGCGATCAGGGACCCATGCCTTGACCAGTTGGCAGGAAATAAAATGTAATTGTAGAAGTTTGTCTTGACGTAAGTCTATTTGCATTACCCGCCCAGTCCGGGCCTGCGCATGGGCACGCAGCGCCAACCAGTTCACGGATCGTCAACAACCTATAACTTAATCTCACCTTCATAACCGGGGTCTAGTAACCTTCGGACTATTTCATAACAAAGAAGTCGATTATTGTATCCATTACATTGAAGCAAGCTCGACAAAGTCAAACGGATTTTTGTCAGACCTCATTGAGAAAGGAATTAGTGTTCCTCTATTTTAATTTAATGAAACACAGTATTTAGTTGGTACAAGAAACCATGCATTTGTTGATAGAAAATCGACACAATACCTAAGTACCAAATACATATAAAATAGTTACACAAATTAAACACTACCCAACAACAAATGTGTCACTTTCTGCCAAAAGAGCCACGGCATTATTCTGCGACAAGTACCTAATTACAACACGTTCTTGAGATTTCTTAGAAGCGTACGGGTACTTCAATATTATCTAATATTTTATTATTATCTTCACCGTATAAATCCTTATTCACTACTGCATTATATTATGCTAATGTATTTCTGCAGATTAACGCGTCATTTTTTTTCTCTGAACACCTACTACAATTTTCATTAGAAGCTATAATCGTATTACTGCTATCGATAATCCATCGGAGCGTATCATTCGGTTAGGTTTGTAATTATTTACCGTCTAGTTGGATATTCTGACGGGTATGCGGAAAGGGAATACTGGAACTTAACAACATTCAAGTATACACTTCCTCGTAAATAAAAAACTGTTTAATTGAAAATAGGATAAAGCAATAAAAGGTTAAAACGCGTGCTAAGTTTATGTTAATTTAACAATCGCTTGTCTTTGCCTGTCACTTTGCCACTTTAGCCGGACAGAGAAAAATGCTACACCTGCATAATTCGCTTGTAATTTTTTTTTATCTCATTTACTTTATACCCGTACATCTTATGATTAAGTCGGCTTAAAAATAATAACAATGTAACTTAAACTCTTAGTACATTAGGGATTATTTCTTAAGGAGTATCTCTATAGTACCTATCCAAATCTAAGGTTTGTAATTTTGTTTGAAAAAAAATATATAGTGACTTGCACACTATCCCTTGTCTTGGTCTAAATAAGGCATGTTATTATATTTCATTCCAAAAAACAGTTTGAAAAAAAGCACACCTAAATTTGTCTTATGTTCTTAGTTCACGAATGTCAATTCAAAAACAACAGCGGGCGTAACAAAGCACCGAACTTAACTTCCATAACCGAAAATTGATGTGGCTAGATATTCTTAGTGGCATTAAAAGCTAAGCGCCCCAGCTTGCCATCTATTCCGGCATAATTATAAACTGGCGCACTTCACGTGTAAGGTTGTAATCTGCACTAATAAATCAGCGGGCGCTAGCCGCGCTGTGGACTTAATCAATAGCATTACGGTACCCGATGACAGATGACGATCGTGCCTTACCGCGTGCGTACAGATAAGCGAGACCGGCATGACACATTAGATAGGAAACTTTTGTTGATCTAATTTGACTTGAGATGATGACATTCTTGCAACAATTTCAAGAATGAATCAGTAGTAAAAGACGTTAAGATAAAGTACATACATACATGCAATGACGCCCCCGTATCGTCTATCCCGTAAGGGATAAAGATATCCCTTACGGGATAGACAAAGCCTAAGGTAACAAGACTTTACGCCGCATTTAGCATGATTACGGGCGTATGGATAGAAAGGGAAATCTAAATAGTGATGGGTTGCTAAACGCATCGCTTATAACATGATTCCTAACAATATTCCTTCGATTGGTTTTTACCATCTGCGCGGGAAGGGAAGCGACTGGTAAATTCTATGTTTTTTCTTTACTCCCAGACCAACATGGAAGAAACACAGACAGGTAATACTGTTACGAATATATACTAACTAGTAACAACAGCTTTGCGTGAGGAATTAATTGAATTATCATACTTATGCTTATCCAATTTTTATTAATTCAACGCGTCAACTGCATGAACATTTGTACAATGATAAGAGCTCGGCAACATAAGTAGCGGATTAGACCCGTTTTTCAAAATTGACGTAGAAAAAACTAGAATAAAAAGCAACCGAAGAGCGTCAGTTGGTGTCGTGGTTAGAAACACCTGAACTTCCACTGATTGTTGATAAAGAATTATCGAGCCAGATGCCGTGGGGACAAGGCGGATATGGAAAGATTTTCAAAGTGTTTAATTTTTTTTATTTAACGTCAGTTTAATTCTTTTTTAAAGCGTTATACTTTTGATCAAACCTATGTTTAATCACAATATTGATCAAAGTTTATAGTAGGTAGGTTTAGAGTTCCTAAATATTATTTGCTTTTATAGTAGGTACGCTTACTCTAAAAAATTTACATTACCTAAGTTCCAATAACAAAGTTGAACTTTTAGTTACAAGATAGTGTTGTTTAACTTCTCCGAACAACATGTAGCATAGTTTACTGGCCGTACACGTTTGCTGCTAGCTGCACTAGCCCCGGCTCTCGGTTGATGACGGTCATTTGACCTGCGCCCGCGCAAGTCTTTTCAACAAGCTCTACAATAATTATGCTCTGATGTTTTCGCGGTAGTTGAACCAAGGTATGTTTACGTTAACTTAACATTTGCTCTGGCGTATACATGTAAAAACAAGCATTAGGTCAAATTATAATTCTTGCAACCTATTTTATGTCTATTTTTGTAAACATGCCTTTATTTCTTTGTATCCTAATTTATAAAGCTATTATCTGATCTTTGGATCGAAACTAAAATGTAGTATTTAAATATTTCTAAAAGCTAATATGCATACAAAAGAATTAACAATTACCATGGTTTTATGTTAACCTTCTAATCCACCGTAACTGTTTATTCTAGAAGTTTAGTAGCAAGTAATGTGGGTCTGTTGGTTGAGGGAACATGCAGACTGTAAATTGGTACATAGTATAAACACGGTACTGAATATAGGGCTTATTTTAATTCGGTAAATTTGAATACAAGAGGTCCGGATCGAAGCTAAGGGAAGCAACGGACCGTGGAGACTGGCACAGACTAACTGTAACACGAACAGAAGGGACATGCTACGCTACTTTTAACTATGGACATAAAAAACTGAAATAACCTTCATCTTTGGCGGCATGCAATCCTAATTCCTATACATCTTATACTATAGCTTTTCCTAAATAGCAATTTGTCATTTTAATTTCATCGAGTGCTAATAGTTTATTTAATCTCAGCACGTATTTAGCATGCAAATGCCACTGTTATAATTGAATGCTTAAAGAGATGACTAATTCAATAATGCAGCATAATGATATTATCATTGACCTGGAGCTCAGGCAAGGTACCCTTTGATGGGCATTGCAGTAAAGAAATCGAAATGAAGTAGCAGATAAACCGCAAGACAGATGCCTATCGGCACTCGTAGCAAAGAAAGACAAATGAGATATCTTCTTTCTTAGCGCGGAGTGTCCATTCTTTATTGAGGGCTAGTAATGAGTCTGTGTCGCGGTAGCGGCGCGGCGGCGTATAACTCACGCCGGCCAGGAAATCATTCATCCTCTGTAATGTGCTGCGAAAATAGGCTTCCATTCGGAACGCCGCTTAACGCCGTTTACGGTCAGCCTTAATGTTTAAAAAGCAAAAATTTTTATGGCCTTAATGAAAAAAAAAATACCTAAATCGTAATTTCTCGGCGATTTATCGGTGTACCGATTTTAGACGTCACCACGCAACTTATGGCCTCGAGCCCCAATTTACTCGGCGTCTGAATGTTTGCTTAAAATAATGGTATTAATTTATACAGCTTTTTCAAATTTAAGCACCTCTTTACCGAGAAGTCGGCCGCTGGTCGTTAGTCAGCGGAGTGATGCAGAACGCTCGCCGGCCGAGCCTCGCTCCGACGTAAAAGTGAACTTTCCTCTGCACGATCTCCATTAAGCGAGTGCTGTACAGCATTATCAATTAAAAACGGATAATCTATCGGTACCCGGAATGATCTTTCCCATGGCATGTTTCTCATAACTTCTGCTTGCGTTAGAACAAGCATCCTCGAGGGATGTCCGTAACCGCAGTTCGATGTATGACAAATCGTGACAAAACCACCGACTCATCTACACTACGTACATCTTGGGCAATCTCGTTGTTCATTTGTAAGCGACCCTGTACAAACAACGTGCAGTCTTATAGTTGAGTAATTAGAGGTTAGTTTGTAAAGATTGTGTACGTATTGTCGGTAAAGTGGTTGGTGTATTGAGCACACGAATTCATGTGGCTGCGCCGCATGCCTGCGCTACCTTCATCCATCAAGCTCGGCGCGCATCACCGTCACCATGCCAACCGACCGGAAACAATGTACACCCTACCGACCTCTAAATTGGACGGCGACAATTATTAAATACCTGCCCACAAAATCGTTCATCACTAAACAGCGCCCTATTATCTGTTATGCTATACGATTATTTCGTATTCAACGGTAATAGTTAACCCAACTGAAGCGTTTTCTGTCTCAATTTCAGCTTATTGAAACTGGCATCAAAGTAGTTTCATTACCATATCGATGTCAAATGAACGCAGATTATTATTTTTCCGTCCTCTCCTCCCACTTGTAGCCTTGTATAGCTCCGTCTCTCTCGCGCAGCGACGGTCACAGATTTTAATATCAAATATCAATATTTGGATGCAATCAATCAAAGTTAATCACGCGAAAGCTATAAAAGCAAAATGAATACATTAAGTTCTTTAGTGGACGGGCGTCGGCGCAGTCGAGCGGGCCCGGCCTTTTTTATATTGAACCTAATAATGAGCGATTAGAAAAAAAGTCTATGGGAACTGCAGACATTGTATTAAGTACGCCATGGTGACGTAGGCAACTTTGAGGTTATTAATTGGATAGAATTAAAAGTCATAAGGGCGGAAGAAAGTTAACTAAGGATAAACAAACACGCTACATTGTTGGTGTTTATTTTGTTTGATTACTGTTGTTATAATTAGTCCACCTGTAAGTTTATTTAACTTTTCATCATTTCACACCGTTTTGCACAACTTAAAGGCAACAAAGTTTAAAGCGCTCGAGTTTCAGGTGTTCCTTAATATTGAATTTATCCATATTTATGTTCACACAAAAACGCAAAGGTGATATATTTTCGACCGGTACTGTATCTATTCAGAGCGTACTGTTAAATAACTCTGATGATTCAAAATGAAACTGGAACAAGCGGTGGTTGTAAAAGTTAACTAATTAGGTCACCTGCTAGCACGGTGGCGAGGCAGAAACTTTCGAAGAACGGCCAATAAAACTAACAGTTGTTTCTCTTCTGTTTGGTAGCAATCGATTTTTCTAATTGTAACGAACCGCTGTTTCTATAAAGCTATAACTACCGACCCAGGGTTGACAACCCCTGATACCTGCAAAAATTTTCTTCTGAAATAAGTGTTTTATAACAAGCTTTGTTTGTTTGGTGTAATCTTTGGTCTACTAGTCAAATGATTCTACAAATTCCTTCTCTTGTAGAATGCCATCTTTATGTGATCTATATATAAGTAGCCTACTTGACTCCCGGGAAAGAGAAAGAACAGGCGAAAAGCAGATAAAGTCATTAGGAAGAGCAACTATAGTCAGTTCCATTTCTTCAGAAACTGTCCTTTATTTATACGACAAGGAAGGCAAACGAGCAAGTGTGTCACCTGATATTAAGCAAGTACCACCACCCATGGACACCCGCAACACTAGAGTTTTGCAGATGCGTTTCCAGCCTAGAGGGCTAGGATATAATACCTCTTGTGCCAGTAATTTTACCTGGCTATCATACTCTCCACGCCGGAAAATCAAGCAAATACTGCTGCTGCTGCCGGCACGATTAGCGAGTAAGACGGTGGTAACGATCCGGACGGACCTTGTACCCGCAGAACTACCTTCAAGACTGACCTTACAAGTCCAAGAACTTCCATTTCCACCGCCTTTATTTACTTGAAAGATAACTGGTTGACAAAGTATGTAAAGTCAGCAAAAAGAATTGTATAAACATTTGATCGGGAACGTTGTACGGTAGAACACGGTTAAAAGACCCTCCCCCCACTCCCCCCTGTCAGGCTCTTAGCCAACGGATAATAATATCCCTCAGAATCTGCCAGGAAATCATTAACCGATGCCCAGGGTGTACCGGACCAAGCACTGCTCTTCCCCTCGGACGGACCCAACGAACCGCAGCTCTTGACCACACGCGGAGGTAACCCGACTCGCTCCCCTAGCAACACTAGGATTTGACACATAGAAACTACTAAACAAACATTGCCAGTGAAATAAAAGCTTGAAAGCTAGCAACCCTGTGGGCTAATCGATACGAGCGCCACGCGCGGCCTTACACTAACAAGACTTAGTAGCATGTTAACAGAATGCAACAAAGGGACAAAAATAGCTCGTGATTTCAAGCATATGAAGCCAACTTTTCATTTGCATTGCAGCACACGAACTAATACTGCCGCTCAACAGCAGAGCACTGTTGTGTTTCGATACGCAGAGTAAAATAACCGGGACATAGCCTTATGCTCCGAAATTCGAATTTCGAAGTTCGTGTTTTGCCGTCCCGCTCACTTTAATAGTCATTAATTTGAGAGTGAAAGGGACGATACGATAGGAATAGGAACCTCGAAAATCGAATTGTTTATGGGCAGCGGTGACAACTTACTCGTCTACCTTCCAAATTTAAAAAAGTAAGAGACTCTTATTAAAAGTAAATGTGTTTCTTTGTGAAAAATTACATGAATGAAAGTTTGAAAAGAGAAGAGTGTCTAATGTTATACCAAACTAGCTTGTAACCGTCTTCAAAAGCCCTCGCCCTGGTCCGTGTTTAACCGACAACGTCTAAAAACGTTGTTTAATGTATTGTGACGGCAGTATGGCCGCAGCCGTTCTAATGACTAACGGGCCGGCTTAGACTTAATTAATCGTGATAAGCTCCTGCTTAATACTTTCGATTTTTTACCGTCGCATTTTAGACAGAAAACTGGACAAGATTTGCGAGACAGTATCGACTCATTCCATCGAATATCGATGTCGATCATAAAATGCTTGCGATCTGCTTGATATTGGACCAGCATCACAATACAGTCATCGCCGCAGTAGCTTAGGGATTTTTTTTAAACTGTGTAAGATTTCCAGTGTGTTGCCATACTAGTTGTTGCCAACTTTGTGAAGATTTTGTTAACGGCTATCCCGCGGGATGTACCTACCCAATTTTCCGGGGTAAAAGTAGTTGTGTTATCTCAGTACCAAACTTCATTCAAATCTGTTTAGCCATTTCGGCGTAAAAGAATGACAAACACCCATAGATACGTATATTCTCCCAAAATTTTGCATTATTATTAAATGAATCTAGAATTTTACCTCTAGATTTTTTTATTTATTTTTACGGTTGTACCTAGCCGTTAGAAATTTAATTTCGAAACGACACTGATAACTAGAACACAGAAAAATCCGAAAAGTAAAGCTAAAGAGAGAGAGAGAGAGAGAGAGAGATGAATATTTATTTACAGACATTCAGAGATTGTACTAACATCTCCGATCCACAGCATGTTTCCACATTCAGCAGAAGTTGTAAAGGTTGCTTTAGTCTGGTGCTAGCAGTATTTGGCTGCGTCTGGAAAGTTAAGCAATACCCCATTTCCGTTCGCGTGAGCTATGCGGGTACCGGCGAGAACACCAGTGCTTAGAAATTATAATTTAAAACCATAATTTTACACAAACTGTTGCTCGCAACTGTGTCTGCCTCCTGGGAAGTTTGCGCTTTTTGGGATAAAGTACCTAATAGGCATTGGGGCAGTAATAAAGGTAGCATTCTACTGGTGACGAAATTTTAAAATCGGATGAGTGGCTTCGAATATTGAGTACTTAGGTACTCCTTACATCCAAATTTAGTTAAAAATATTTACAACACAACATATTTATAACGAAGACAATTTTAATTAAAATATGTCACTTTTAAAATAACATATCCACAACCGCCTTTGTGGATACAACCGCCTTCGTCAAAACCAACTCAAACTGCAAACTCATAAACTCATAAACATTTCTACAATATTAGTAGAGATAGATATAGGTACCTAGTATAGATTGCATACCGGCCAAGACAAAACAATGAATAATTGATTATGATTACAAACAATGCTGCCAGCATTTGTATGCCGAATTTCACTCTATGGTTTTGGCTCTATCTTAAATATTTTATACTGTTACTTATCAGAAACTACTGCCGCATTGCCGGAAACAGTTAAATCTTGATTTAGTAGTGTCAAAATTAACAAAACTTTCAAGCTCTATACCAGATTTAGCGACTAAATCGAGATTTAATTTTTCCTTCGAAACGGCTTCACTAAACACTCAATACCTATCCAGTCATCCGTATCATACACAGATAATACCTACTTGTACCTAATTAATTATGAAATTAGATACTTAAATTCTAATAGTTTTAATTTAGAAGCGGAAACTCTAACCTTTTATGTGTTATGGAAGGAAAGGTCAATTATTTAGTGCTTTGTTTTTAGCACCTGCCATCGCGTCAGTACAACCATAAATTGGCGAAGTTTAGCGCATTGGTGCGTATTGTCGAGATAACTTCTACCTACATGTGTTTTAGCAGGTTCGTGTTATTTCATTACACTTTCAGCTTTGTTTTTAGCCACTCCGTCTTTTGTTTGTGCATGCCAAACACGAATACTTTCAGTCGAGGGATTAATTTAAAGTGATTTATGAATTTGAAACTTGGGGAGTTGTAACATGAATTTATTATTTTAGTAGATTAAATGTCACTATTCGTTTTACGGACCAGAGAACTGGAATTAACATTTTGTTGGAAAACGAACGAACATTTTTTTGTTCGTAGTTGTGATTAAACAGTTAGTACTTCATGGATTTAACCTATACTAATGCAATTCACCTATGCGACAAGCATTTAAATAAATAAGACATTTATCTGTCTGTCGCACATTAGTAGGTAGCTTACTTTTGTAGTAAAACACATCTGAAATGAGACACAATTTTATTGTGTAGAACGGACGAAATTCGATTAATTTAAATAATTTAGCGTTCCACGCACACAGCGCCAGCCAGGGAGGAGATGTCGCTGCGCGCACGCAGGCCCCGCCCCCCGGACTAATTGCACCAATCTGCGGGTCCGTACGCACGCACACACGAGCACACGCACCATGTACGTGTGACACGCACGTTTGCCAAACGGCCACAAAGGAGCTAGGATTCATGATCCCACGATGGTCCTATGTAATGGTACATTGTTAGTGCCCTATTTAGACTAGTTTGCATGGAATTAGAAGCGGCCCAAGAGGGCATTTTAATTCGACGTCGAGATTCATTTGAGTTAATTGATGATTTGCATCGTTGTGGGGACTACAGCACAATATACGCTTGTTTAGTAGCTTGGAATACAATTTGAGACTACATACATTAAATTTATACTATGTTTGGATAATTGAATAGCGGTTTGTTGACAAAGTTTTTTGTGACTGTCAATCTGACTCTGAAAGCTAAAAAGACTGGTTTTACTTCACGTACCTAACTTTTTTCACATTTCATTGCATAGGAGTCCAGACCATTATTTTAACGAGTATTGAAATAGTACCTACTCAATTTAACTGATGTAAACCTATTAATACACATAACGCAAAGTGCCAACGCAGTGTGCTGCTGCAAATAGTTAAGCCAACGGCGGTGATGAACCAGACAGTCTGTCTTGTATCGTAGACGGGATAATTGGAAAAATCTCATTTGCCGTCTAGCTAGTCGCCCAAACTTGTTCAGGGTTTAAAAAAACGACGATCGTCACTTGTTTTCACTCTTTTAGTTTCAACGACGTAGACGCACGCAAATAAAAAAGACGTTCTCAATTTGAGTTTTCTTCTTTGTTTTGTATGCTGCCAGTTCTGAAGTTTTTTAACCCATTTGCTTTTTAACTGTGAAGAGAAATTGAACTGAACATTTAAGCAGCATTTTTTACAGGCAATTTCCATGCTGGTCTGGGAGCAAAGGAAAAACATAGAATGTACCAGTTGCTTCCCATCCCGCGCAGATGGTAAAAGCCCATCGAGGTTATGGGTGAAATTCTTAGGAATCACGCTATAGGCGATGCGGCTAGCAACCCATCTATACGCCTCCAATCATGCTAAACGTGGCCTTTACGTCTTGTTACCTCAGGCTCTGTCTACCCCGTAAGGGATATAGACGTGATTTGTGTGTGTGTGTGTGCAAATGAAAGAAAGTAAAATTAGGTAAGTAGGTAGGTAGGTACATAAAATTGTACTTGCGCGATCCTATATAAATATAAAAGTAACGTACCATTTAATTTTGTGTCTTGTTTTTCATCATAAAGACAATGGCACAACGTAAACTATAGTTTCTCTTTTAACAGTCTAGAGGTGTCACGTGACAGTTACATAAAAAAAAGTAACAATAAAGTGAATCGTAAACTGAAAAAACGAATACCTATCCACCAAATGATCAATCGGGTGGCTGCATTATAAATCAAACGAACGTGTCAAATGGAGGACTCGTATCGAATTACCGAGGGACCGTTCCCATGACAACTTGGAAACGATTAACACTCTTACTGGCTTTAAATTTTAGTTTCATAGGTACTTCTTTATTCTTATGATACACTTATATCTTTTAACATCAGGGTCCCAAAGTCCTCCTATAGTTGGACTTATTTGAGGGAAAACAATTACACTCAAACTCAAACATATAGTTCCTAGCTTAGTCACAAGAATAGGGTACTTCAAGAGAATCAGATAAAGTCGTAGGTATTTAATACTAGACAGAGCGGAGACTATTTAAGACTAGTACTTAACACCAAGGGCAAAGGCAGCAAAAATGCCGATTGAGTACTATGAACTTAGCAATTAAGACTTTAATACTAGATAAGTAGCTAACCACTTTACAAAGATATCTGGAACTGGTTAGAGCAGTTGACTAAACGATCGAGACTTAATTGATAAAGTTTACATCTCACTGAAGGTATAACTGTAATTTTCATCTAGCTGCACATTGGCATTACTTTCCTTTAGCCGAGCACCAATTAACAATAGATAAAAAAATTAAGTGTTATTAGGAACAGGAAAACGTCTAGCTTTTTATGGATGAGCTGGAGCAGGCCTCAATTAAATTTAACCGGTGGTTAGAACAGTTTAGTGACTATGTATTATGATTGTAAGTGGCGATTACCGTAATAATATTGCGTTTAACATATATATAAATAAAGCTGGTTGAAGCCGGCGGCCGGCGTCGGCGCGTCTCGTGGTCGTAAAATGTCCGCGGTGAAAACGATCCCCGTTGTCATCGTAACAAGTTTATGTGCACCTCAGTGCACTTAAAACTACGGTTTACAGCCGACGAATAAAAATAACCAATGGCATAATCCAAAATCTAAAGACATTTTGACCGTGACCACAAGTAAGGGTTTAATTAAACGGGATTCGAAGTAATCGGTTTGTGGAAATCAATGTTTCGAGCGACGTAACGTGTAATGGAGTCAGCGGTGTTGCTTCACAAATGAATCCCCCAAATCCAGATGTAATCAGAGCGACAAGGAGCCAGACACTCGACACTACACGATAACGCGTACAAACAGCCCCGCCCCGCATAAACCAACACACATAACTGCTGTGAACGCGACGAAATCAATTCCCAGTTCCGATTCTGAGAACTGACACAGTTTCTTAACTGTCACATCACTACCGACGGCCCGCTAAATAAATTCTAATCGCCCCCTCGCCTCCCGCACGCCAATCTGACCCCTAAGGACCCCGCTCTAGATGAACTTTCCGCCGCGCCCGGCCACTCGTTAAACTATAAAGAAGAGCCACCTGTCTCCACGAAAAACTTTATAGCCGCCATAAAATTAAACCTCAAAAGAAAAAACAAAACGCATCTTTTTTTAAGGGACCCGGGTCCATTTTAGATCGTGTTTACCTAACCTGTCACCTACAGAATGGCGATTTTGACTTGTCCGGCCCGTTGAATTAATTGTGGAGTTTTGAAGAGATATAGTCAGATGGACGATAAGATGCGATGGACGGTGCCTTCCGTTCATGGGACGAGCTACCTGCTGACGACAGCTCCTCGCGAATTAGAGGTCGAACAAATATTTATAAGCTTGCAACTTCCATGCGAGTAGCTTGACAGTTCTTGTTAGAACTTAGGAATTGAATGAATCACTCACTACTGTCTTAGTTTTATACAAAAAAAAAACATTTATTATTGTAATTTTGATGATGTCGGGCATAAGATATTGCACGTACCGCATTATCACAATTAATACCTAACTAAAATGATTAATTACTAAATATAAAAGTAAATTTCGGCTTCAAAAATTTACAAAAATAATAAATTATTAATAACTCAGCAAATACATACATATGAGGCAAAGACTTCGAATCTAAGCTAGAGTGCTGAGATAGGTGTAACTGTAAGGCGTTCTACGGCAAATCAGTAGTAGGGATTATGTTTTAACTTACCATGCGAGCTGACCGCGGCCGAATAGGAGGGGTGCATCTGCTGATGGTAGTAGCGGGCGCGGCTGTGGTGGCCGCCCTCCAGCGGCGAGTGGAAGAAGCCGTCGCCGTCGCCGCCCGAGTTGACGTCGCCGGCCACGGGGCTGCCGTTGACGCGGCTCTCGTACCACCGCTGCTGCAGCGTGCCCGCCCCCGCGCCCGCTCCGCCACCCTCTCCGCTCATGTCCATGACCGCTGCTCCGACCTCACAAACCATGCATCGCTTTTACACTCACGCACTATAAGTCCGCTCCCCTATCCGCATTTCAACAGTCAATAGCGTAGTCGATTACTGAATCGCGACCGAGCTCAGTGTCAACATCGTTCACGTGGTCCGCGCCCGGTCCGAGCGTATCTGAAACAAAGGATATCACTCGTTTATGTAACTGCTCGCTGCTGCTTTGCGCAACTTCAAAGGAAACTGAATATAATCCACGGGTCGGCTTTTTGACAAAAAGAGACTATCAATTAAGATAATACAGGTGCGCTATCGAAAGTCGTCAGCGCTATCGACTCGGTCGCACTTTGATTAACTGATTGCGCGAACAACACTCGATATCGCCGCGATAAGCGATAACCGCGCATTAAACGGTGTTTGCCAACCGAGCTGTGATTTTTATTACCACTAAATTCCTAGAGATATCTGTGGGCGAAGGGAATTTGTAATGCTGATTCGGTTACTGAACTAGTTTAGTTTTTTAAACGCCAATTTAAAAGCAATTAACGTTTTACTGGCCAGTAACCCAAACGAAAAGTTTGAAAAGATTCAAACAATAGGATGTGTTGGTACCCATCGAGCTCTATAAACTGATGCACGCAGGTCTCCAAGGAAATTTGTATTTTTTAAATGGAAGGAATTACAATAGCAGAGCTGTTGTGAAATTCAATAAAGCTATAACACACACGGCATTTTTTTCACATTATGTTATCATATTTATATTTAGACAATCTCAAGGCAAATAGTAGGTACATTTTATTTAAAACTAGCTGTTGCCCGGGGCTTTGCGTGCGCTGCAATTTTTTTTCCAAATTTTTATTTTGTACAAACCTTGTTCAAACAGTAACAAACACAACTAAAAAAGAATTATCTCGTTTGGAAGTTCTCGACGGTTAATTTTTATTTAAATAGATTTCTTATTTATATTGTCAGTTCTTGATCAAATAAAACGGCGTTTTTAAAGCTCGGGAAAACGCATTTTCCTAAAAATGAGACTTTCATAAAAATAGAGCTGTTTTTGAGTTTCGAAACATACGTATACAAATACTTTTATAGATAGGTACGTACGTACCAAAATAGCTCGTTTAATAGAATAGAATGAATTTGAATTTCTTAGCTGAGCATGCAAAATTTAAAATGTGATAAGATAAAACTGGCAAAGTCATTCTAATGTTGAATTAAAATCAGTCTTCAATAATTATACTTGTGTTATAAAATAAACATACCTATCAATACTATATCGCTTGCAACTTTGTTAACGAAAAATGTGTTTAGGTATGGCTATCCCACTATTTTCTATGATAAAATGTATCAAGTGTCATTTCAGGTTAAAAGCCACGTGTTTTCAGCTAGTGTAACAAATAGTTTTTATTCTTCATTCATTGGGAGTTCCGGAAAATTCTTAAAATAGTTATAAGCTGTTATACTTATGCCAAATTTTAAAATTTTAATTATTATAGTAATGGTGGCTCTTCCATGGAAGATGCATGCTGGTCTGGGAGTAAAGTAAACATAGAATGTACCAGTTGCATCTCTTCCCGCGCCAACGGTAAAAGCACGTCGAGGGACTGAGCGAAAATCTTAATAGGAATCATGTTACAGAAGATGCGGCTAGCAACCTATCACTGTTTTGATTCCCCTTTCCACACCTATACGCCCACGAACATGCTAGGCGTAGCCTTTGGGTCCTGTTACCTTAGGCTCTGTCTACCCCGTAAGGGATGAAGACGTGATTTATATATGTACTAGCGACCCGCCCCGGCTTCGCGCGGGTGCTATCAGTGTTTCTCTACTATATTATGCATATAAACCTTCCTCAGGAATCAATCTATCTATCGGTTTTAAATATATTTAAAAAAAACCGCATCAAAATCCGTTGCGTAGTTTTAAAGATCTAAGCATACATAGGGACATAGGGACAGAGAAAGCGACTTTATTTTATACTATGTAGTGACTATGTAGTGATGATAGTGATGTATGTATCAAAAAATAGCCGCTTTGAAGTGTTACGGTTACGGACCCTTTCATGCATGAGTCGTTTCAAACTTGGCCGGTTTTTACTGAACACCAACTACTGTATTATTCACTTTTTTATCAGAACTGGGAACATGCATTAGGAATTCGCTACTTATGGTAAAATGCATCTCAACTTGATATACGAGAATTCTACACACCATTATATGAACCATTAAAATAGTTGAGCAAATGGCTGATATACAATGCTGTAAATATTTATAATTTACAATGTTTTTTAACCAAATACTTTGTAAATAAAACGCGTTTTGAAGAGCTATACAATTTCTATAAATCCTACTAATATTAAAGTTGCGAAAGTTCGTATGCATGGTCTGTGCATGTTTGTTACTCTTTCACGCTAAAATAGGTGGACGGATTTAGATAAAATTTGAAGGGCATGAATAAAGAACTCCACAGCGAATGTATGAAAAAATGGGTTAGGGTCCTTTTAACCGTCTATTAGTTTCTGTAAAATATGATACCAACCATAGCGTAAAATAACGCATGCTACGAAACTATTTAGTGAATCTAATTCTCATGCACCTGATAATCCAGCAGACACCCTAACAACAGCAAAGTCTAGCGTTGTTTACTGAAGATAAAACTATTGCCATTGATAAGATATGGAGCACTAAAGGCACCGGTAGCCAACAATTTTTGGCAATTTAAATCCATTTTTTATTAAGCAAAACTAAAGGCCTATGAAGTTTCTTTGAAAAACGAAGCTAATTTTTTATTTGGCAATATAAAAAATTAAATGTTACCTATGCTCATTAGAAAAGCTACTACACTTTTTGTGCTAAATTTCATAATATATTTTGTGTTATTTTATAAATTAATTTTAATGGCTTTTTATGAAAATACACCTTTAAGTTAATAGTTGTAACTATCTTTTCCTCGAGTTAAACACTTCATTTATACACTTCCAAAAGACCATAACCCAAGTCGATGTTAATTGCAACTTGACATTTTTACCCGTTCCTGAGAAAATAGTGATGATAGTCAAAAGCCCACGTACGGAACCAAACTATCACATATTAAGTAGATTATAAAACAATGTCCTCTGTAGCGTCTATCTGTATGTTAATTATAACTGAACGGATTTTCTTGTGGTTTTTACGAGTGTGTAGTAATCACGAAGAAGGTTTACGTACATAATTTACAGAATAATTGTCTATAATTGACAGAAGTGTCGGGAAAAGGACGCCTGGGCGCCAATTTATAATGTGCGCGGGCGAAGTCGCGGGAAACTGCTAAGTCAGTTATTGTAACTATTTGGTTTATCAATGATAGGCCTATGAGTAGGTGTAGAAGGTAAACTTCACACGAAGATCCATAAACATACTTATAATCTAGGAGATAACGCATCTGGAGCTCCCGATAGATATGACTATTGACGCACATGTGTGCCTGTGTCATGAGGTTGTGCGCACGCGATGCAGATACTACTAAAGATATAGATAAAAATTTGTTTTTCCTTGAAGGAAAATCGTGCGCACGGAGATAGGTATGCCGTCCATTGAATGTTTTTTTAGGGTTCCGTACCACAAAGATGTTACGGGATTTTATAAGCCTGCGCTGTCTGTCTGTGAGTCTGCCTGTCGCATGGTTATATCTTTTGTGCTATTACCGTTTTAATCACAAGTTTATATACATCTATAAATAGACACAAAACATTGGACCGAAAAATATCAGAGAAACGTAATTTTCTGGGGATTTAGAAAAAAAAACCAATGTCTGTTTTCACATTTGAATTAGACTTAGGTAAGTAACATATAGGTTTTGTTGGGAAGGAAAGTTATGGTCATTAAAAGTCTAAATACTACTACAGAACACTTAAAATGAAGCTCACACGGACCAAACCGCTGGTAACAGTTAGTAAAAAAATGTTACCGCATCTTTTTGCACATGGTAATTGTCACGTGTCTTGGAAACTTTTACTGTATGCTCTTCCGGGAATTCAGGAGTATCAGCAGAGCCAAATAAAATATGTGCGCTTAAAAAGAATATTATAACTACCCACATCTCTTAATATAAAAATAAGCCTACCCACTTTTTAGTTTCTTTTCCACATACTACAGAAACCTTCCTGTACGAGCCCGACTCACTCTTAGCCGCTTCTGCATCCACGTTTTCAGTCTTAAGTACCTATTCCACCTAATACTTCGTAACCTACCGTATAATTTAACCGAAACACAAAGGTATCAATAGCGGGTACTTAAAAAATTGTTAACTGCAAATTTTACGTATTTACCTACTACTTGTTACACAACTAACACTTGCACTACTTTTGACATTAAAATAAAGAATAAAAAACTGAAATATGATTCGGAGTTTGAACCCAGAACTTTCCAGAAATTAGTTCAAATTCAAAGTGTATGAGCGAGGTGTAATGCCGGAATCACGACGTATAATTATTAGTAATATGCTATTTTTGAGCTATGAATTAATGTACTAAAATCTAGTAATTAGGTCCTTTTAATATATTTACGTACCTAATAATAGAACTACAGACGACAAATTTTGATTCAATTATATTTTTATATGAAGAAGATTTGTCGTCTTTTTGACTAAAGACCCGAGTATAGTTGTATTATTAATATTAGATTTAATTTTAATTTTTTTAATTTTATATAATCTAAAGGTCAAGACGGCAAGTTACATCCGTATTTTTAAAAAGTATCATTTGTCATTTTATTCATGGCTAAAATATAGAAAAACAAAGAAACGAAACTTTAATAATTAAAATAAAATAAATAAAATGCCTACACTTGCATTTTAATCAAATATCTCCTTTAGTCAAGACAACTTAGATTAATATAATAGTACCCAGGCTATTGATTAACACGACGGACATTATACTAGACACACACTGTAGATAAAGTCAACCGAACTCACCAATATTACTAAGATTCGATAAGACGACTTAATACAACTACTCAGATAAATCTAATTCCAGTGACAATTTAAACCAAAATCAAATCAACGCATCACAACCTACTTAAACGTTATCTGACCATCGACTGAAAATGGATTTGAAGATAAACAAAAAAGAAATCACATATTTATCGCAAATTACATTTTTGGAAGCGATATCTCAGATAATATTGATAAATGCTGCATCAAAAGGAAATTAGGTATGCAGTATTACGCATTGTTCATTTTTAAATTATTTCATGTAAATAAGTTTGATGTCACTGCTTCAGATAAATAATACGTGCGTCGATATCATAAGAATACTTTGACGTTTCTAAAAACAAAAAAAAAAACAATTTTAGCCAGAATTTTTCACTGCTGCCTGCATTCATGATAACCAAATCAAAACTTCCTGTCTCCATAAATGCTTTATTTTTTCTAAACAGACCGGCAAGTTTCGTACCAGACCTACCCAAAAGATGTCCTCTAATAGTACTAACTAAGCCTCCCTGTTAGTCTGTATGTTCGTCATTTTTTCCGTCTACCACAGGGCTGTAGCCTATGAACTGTAGCAACTTCACTTGAAACTTTCACAGAATGTGTAGTACTGTGGCCGCTATAACAATGACTAATAAAAAAATACATACATAAATCTCGTCTATAACCCTTACGGGGTAGACAGAGCCTAAGGTAACAAGACCTAAAGGCCACGTTTAGCTTGCTTGTGGGCCGTAGTGTAGCCGTAGTGTATTACTATGATTTTTACCCATTCCCTCCATGGGCTTGTACCATCTGCGCGGTAAGAGAAGCAACTGGTACATTCTATGTTTTTTCTTTGCTCTCACCAGCAAACCAGCCAAAAAAATAAATCAATAAATCAAAGGAATACGTTTTTTTTTATTTACTGTGGTATAAAACCTTGCGCGTGCTACTTGGACTTTCTCTTGGTCTGCTTTTAAATGATTGCAAATCAGTACTCAGATTAAATAACTTCCAATCATTTATGCCCGCGACCACGTAAAAGCCTCCATACCTTTATTTGCTAAAGCTATCGGTCGTTCAGTGATCGATGCGTGTGCGCACGATACGCTATCGGGATGTGATCGTGATCAAGCAGTAGCCCATCTCGCTCCATAAATCATCGTTGATTGCCTATAACCCGATACAATGATAAACATTGTGATTTTACACCCACTGCCGTAAGTTTATTATTTTGTTCATAGGTACATTTATTTTCACAGCTAAAGACGTTTGAGACGTTCTCGAGGAATTTTGAAAAAAGGTCAACATAAACGTAAATAGCAAAAAACAAATTCACTGACATAAGTTTATTATTTTCTTTATATGTAGAATTATTTCTACTATTCTATAGATTCTATAGACGTTTCAGACTTTCTCAGGAAATATTAGAAAAAAAAGGACACCATAAACATAAATAGCAGAAAAAACAATAGACGCTCAATTTGTAAGTCTACACTTGTGTTTCAAATTGCACTATGCAAAATCCCTAACAGATTCACGAATGTTCAGCTAAGAAAGATTGTGATAGCACATAGGCACACCCTGTTTTTACTAACAACACTTTCTTTCGGTCTCCTATTTCCAATCAATTACACAGGTATTTAAAACAAGGGTGTCCCAAAATATTGTGATCATAAAGTTACAAATCACTTAACTGACGCGTCCGACACGTTAAGATTAGGGCAACTTCCAATTAAGATAATTGATCCCCCACAGACCTCCCGGGGACGGGATCAAAAAATAGACTTACATACTTCAAGTTTTGTGGTCGATATTTCGTAATGATACGCCTTTTGGGTATCCTACTCAAGTAGGAGTAAAAATGCGAAAGTTTGTGAGGATGTAAAGATGTGACTGTGTTTTGTTCCTTCATCACGCTAAAACTGCTGGACGGATTTGGACCAAATTTGGAATGGAGATAACTGATACCTTAGATTAAAATATAGGTTACTTTATCCCGGAAAATTGCACAGTTCCCGCGGTAGCGATAAACATGTCAAAGGTGCCTAGAGTGGCGACGTAAATTATTGCAGAATGTACAATCAACATCACTTTTTAAGTCTAATTAAGTGGATGAAGTCGCGGGCAGAAGCTAGTACCAATATGAAAGTCAATGCAGACGCAGAGGTTTCTTCACAATTAGAATCGTTTATTACCTATGTTGCTTAAATACGAAATAATTATGAAATAAACCTGTTTCTCTCCTTTCTCTATAAAGATAACATAGTTTTAAAACAGCTCTATCTAATCTAAATTAGTATATATTTAAATTCATCTTATTTGTGCAAGGAACAAAAATGGTTACAATATTTTATTCATTAAATAGATTAGGAAATGAAATATAGCTTCGAGTGGCCATTGTAGAGTCGAAATTCAAATAATGTGAATTAATTCTTAACCATCACTACCATTTAAAATGAGCCGACAATACTAGTTTCAAGTATAAAGGTTATACGAAGAAAACTTCTGAAAACTGAAAAGAGCGCAATGAAATAACGGTTGAGTCAATGTAGAACTTTGTCGTATTTACAATTGAAGAAATAAAAGAAACACAAATACGTATTTGTACCAACTTTTTTAGTCCACAAACAGTAAAAAAAACTTCACCACAAATATTAATACATACATACATTATCACGTCTTTATTCCTTACGGGGTAAACAGACCCTAAGATAACAAAACCTAAAGGCCACGTTAAGCATGATTGTGGGCGTATAGATGGAAAGGGGAATCAAAATATTGATGGGTTGCTAGCCGCATCGCCTATAACATGATTCCTACAATTTTCGCCGGGAACATATCTAAAGGTTTACTTACTTACTAATAAATCGTATAGTGGATCTGTGTATGGAAATTAGCATATGGGTTATTTTCAACGAACGCTTTTTATATAACTTGAATAATGTATAACCTATGATTTGTTCCGATTATGGAATTCCCTTAATCCGATGTTCATTGGTGCCCAACAAATGGTCTGAATTCATTAAACAAAAGCAGTAACTAAATTGATTTGAAATTAAAAAAACAAAAAAAAAATACATTCTCTATGCGCGTTATGCCTTTGATTAAAAAAAACTTCTTAGGAGCTAAGAATTTGATGAAGGTACCGCTTGTATGCAATTAAGAAGGATTTACAAATACAGGTCTTAATGCGATGTCAGTCCGTATTAACATCTTACTTACAAGGCAAGGCCAATCACTTTGGAGTCTTCAAGTGGAAAATGACAAAATATTACCATTTACTTGACAGGTTGAAGCAATCCTGCGCTGTCACTTAGTGAGTGAGGTTAACGTAATCTAACTTAATATACATACATACATACATAAATCACGTATTCATCCCTTACGGGGTAGACAGAGCCTAAGTTAACAAAAACTAAACACCGTTTAATAAGATTATGGGCGTTGGGTGGAAAGAGGAATCAAATTATTTTTAGATTTTTTTTTTATCCATACTATATTATCTCTAAGTCTTCTACACATAACTTGCATCGCACTTGTATGGATGGAAGGTGCCTAAATAGGAATAAAATTCCAAAAGCAAGTGAAGTCTGTAATTTTTTTATAAACAGTGATGGCGTCTATTTTTATGAGCGGCCAGTATTCATAATACCTACATATGTAGGTACCTATATCCGGCGGACGTTTATTCAAACGTTATATAACACACAAGCTTATCGTAATCTAATCGATCAGCGTTTGCGCATCTCGCGGCGCATTCAAATTTGGAACTCCGGCGCTGACCAATCCCAGAGCTCGAACCTTACCGGGTTCTCGGAAAACCGTGTGGGATGACATTGACATTGGCATTCGATATAGCTTTTACATATCGAGTGTTTATTTATATCTGACTCGCTGTTGGCATACAAATATTTCGAATTGTACAAGACGAAAGCCTTTAGATGTTGGTATGACTGTGGTTCTCTATCGTTCCACTAAACAACGTTATGTAGGTAGGATTTCTCCCTGATTTTTAAATTATAAGCAGCATAAAGGTAACACTCTTTGAATAGAATATGTTACGATTGATTAAGGACATTTTAAGAAGGTGTCTACGATAAGGAATAATTGTTGAACATATAATTTTAATAGTATCATTCGTACTCTGTAGTCTGATTAGTCAGTTGGGATTAAAAAACACAAACACTGACACTATGAAGCAATTTGCTTTCCTGTTTTCTGGAGTTATATAATCGATTCATATTAGGCGTAACCTACCTAGGAGTTCCTCATACATAGTATAAAACAAAATCGCTTTCCTCTGTCTGTCTGTCTGCCCCTATGTATGCTTTTATATCTTTAAAACTACGCAAACGGATTTTGATGCGGAGTCAAGAGGAAGGTTTATATGTATAATTCTACGCAGATGAAATCTCAGGCAGAAGCTATCTTTATCAGAGGGTATCTTTAGGTTTAGTACAGTCTTTCAACTGATATCATTTAATTTGCATTTGTTATAAAAACACACCACGAACCAGATGCAAAGCTTCAGTTTAGTTTAGATCCACAACATCCATACATCCACCATCCATCATTATGGATTAGCCATAAAAAATAAATTAAGATCCGCAAGTTACGGACCTATGCTTACTGATCAGTCAGATCTTAGACTAAGAAACCTATTGTAACCCCCCGTCAAGCTCAAAATAAAAACCTCATTTAGCATGATTTCATTATGAAATGCAAATCACCATACTAAATGTATTATCGATTAGTAAACTATATTCCAGCAAATACCTATAACATAATGCACTGTATCCTCAATCAAAAACTTCCATAGTAAAATATAGAGCCCAAATTATTGCGCTAAGGTATGCAAGTATTAATTTCTACCTGCAATATGTAGTCACATCAAATATACCTGATTATAAAATGAAAGGCTGAGGTCTGTACCAGAAGTGAATAGTGAAATGAATTGGGTTAACACGGATTTGAGGTTTGAGATAAATATAATAATATAAAGAACTTTTTACCAATGTCCCTCTAGGTCAATCATCATCCCATATTTATATCATAGCCGTAGCGGCGAAAGTATCCAAATATCAGAACAAGGCTTTTATCTCAAGTACTTGAGAGCATCTTCTATATACGAGTATCTGAAGCTACTACTACTGCTTCCATACGGGTCTGGTAGTAAAGAAAAAACATAGGATACCAGTTGCTTCTCTTCCCGCGCAGATGGTAAAAGCCCATCGATGGCATGATCGCCTATAACATGATAGGAATCATGTTATAGGCGATGCGGCTAGCAACCCATCACTATTTTGATTTCCCTTTCCAGCTATACGCCCTTAATCATGCTAAACGTGTCCTTAAGGTTTTGCTACCTTAGGCTCTGTCTACCCCGTAAGGGATAAAGACGTGATATTATGTATGTATATATGTACTACTACTACTTTTTGCTGCTATTTAAAATACCATACCATAAGAGCCCGCACTTAGATGAAATGAAATGAGAACTAGTCAGAGCTATTTCATAAGCCCAAATAATATAGTTAGCTTTTATTGCAGTCGTCTATTATTTATTTCTATATATACCTAGTTGAATTTACATAGCATTGAAACATATCTTACTATTGTGCAATCATTAGTAATGTGACTTTATCCCTTGATCATCCAGTGACTTTATTTCATCAGATGAGATAAGCTACATCTAGAAAATACCAGTGAAAACTAACTCAGCTTCTGATTGAGCGTCGATAAATTGATACTGAAATGACAATGGAGTTCACGATTGTCACGCATACCTACTAAAATCCAGCCAGCAATATTTATTCCTATTACCAAATACTTAGATCAATAGATATCGGAAAGAGAAAAATAAGAAAACAGTAAAAACAATTAATACTAATCATAAGCGAATAACAGCTATATATATATACCCAATAAGTAAGTCTAAATATATAAATTATAAATATAAATTCATGTTTGTAGTAGTGAAATCTTAAAGCTTTGAACTTTTACTTAGTAGGTATTTCGACTTCAGTCCGACTTATTTTTTCTTTTTTTTAAGACAGGTCATTTTAAAATGTGCCTACTTATTTAATACCCAAACACCCTTACCTACACTAAATGCTAGTTAGGTCTATATTAACCCGTCTGCCTGCTAAGTATGCCTGTTCGGTTTATATTAAACTGTCTATCTCTAACTTTGACATATGACTTTGTAGACAAAGCATTAGTACCATATTTTTTCTTTAAAAAGAATAGGAGGTAAATTTGAATAAATTTCTAGTAACCTACCTACCCGTCTAGGTACAAGAAGGTGTCACGGAAGATAATAATGTATTTCTTTAACAAAGTTTTTCGTCACTGTTACTATTACTATTATCTATATACTACTAAGTAGGTAAGTACAAAGTAGGTAGGCACTCGTAATAGATATAGTCAGAAGTATAGATATAGCTATCCATTTAACTTTGCATACCTACAACAACCAAACAAATCTAATTAATTACTGTAACTACTTTTTATGTCTAGTTGGGTACGTACATAACTGTTTTAGTTTTTTATTAATCGAATAAAAAAAATCTAAAACATAAAAGTAGATATGGATTAGACCTATATTTATTAACTTCTTCGCTTCTTGAAGGCTTTTTCCACACATTATCTTGTTTGTCACTAAACCGATAATATATTTGCGTAAATAGTTATCTTTATATCGCCGTGATTTTGTCCGATGTAGCCGTAGATAAAGGGATTTATTTTATCTATTTTGCACTTGTTAGCGTGCTTCTCATTGGCTATCGGAACAATTGATTATCTTGCCGTTGGAAAAAACGAAAAATATTATACCCAATTATTATTTTCAATTTTTTTTTTATCTTTCTAAGTAACTGTAGCCTGCCGCGCGATTTTGCCTCAGTTGCATGTTTTTTTAATTAATTCATTATTAATTTTCATGCAAAATGCTGCGTAGTGGCAATTTATTTATATGTAGCTTTTATATGTTTTTTGTTTTGAACTGCTTTTTGTGATTGTCATAAATAAACTTTTTCTTTCTTTCTTTCAAACCATGTCCTACAATTACGGCCACAACATTTTTTTTTCAGTTATGTATGGGACTGTACATTTGCGAATTATGTTTATTTACTTTCCACAAAAGTTAAAAGATTGTATCTGTGTCTAAGTTCACATTGTTAATGTTATGTAAATTAAGCAAATACATTTTTCATACTTCAATTATAATTTAAATAAATAAATCATCTTAACACGTAAATTCTAATGATTCAGACAATAAATAATAATGAATTCTGTTGAAAAATATATTTTTAAAATATCGCTCTATGTTTCTGTCAAATTTTGCCATATTTAGGTTGGTACCTTTATTCAAAATAATAATGTTTACGACGCGTTTTTAATATTATAATAAGCCGTCTTGAGCTCTACATAACTTTATAATGAACAACACGCCACCTTGTACCGTCGGATCGCTCAACCTAACCTAAAAATTAAAATGGCGAATATCAACCGGCTCTATGATTTTATTAAATATCCATTGTATCGCTTTTTATTGTTATTATTTAATGAATTATCTATATAGTTTCAGTATAATTTATGGTACCTATGTAGGTATATTTGTATTTAAGTAACGTTGCTGCTAAAATGTAGAGCCGTTTTTTAAAGGTGTTCAAAAGCGACGCAATCCTAAAATCTAATCCAAAATATCCATTTCAGCTGTTGAGTGAAATATAATGTACAAGTTCGACATGATAAATCATGCAGATTTGATAAAATGTAGACCTGTCATCTAGTTATGTTCCTAGAGCTGTTATTGATTCTTATCAGAAGATAAAATCTCTTACAAGAAACATCACTCAATCTACACACAATTATAAGTTTTATAACATAAATACCTTAATTTTCCTTATCAATAGCGTATCACTCGGTCGATCACAATCACTAGTTATCACTGAGTATTGAAAACACACTGAAATCATGCGCTCCATGCCTTTGGCAGTTTCATTTTAAAATTCATCACACACAAGTACCAAGAATGTTGGGTTTTGTTTGAGCCGTTCGTAATTTGGATTTGTGGGAATAACAAAACAGTGTGGTGTGCGCTTGCGCGGCGCGGCGAGCGGCGACGGGAGCAGCGTCGATGGGACGCGACCCGACACTAAACCAAACCAGTCCCAACACTTTTTGTTGTTCGCGCACGATCGGCCTCTCTCGGCTCTACTCGGCATTTCCAACCGCCGTTCGGCCGTACACGCGTTCCGATTGGCTCACCCCATCCGCGGGCGGCCTATGAGGGCGGGGCCTCGGTTTGGAATGGGAGTGTTCGCTTTTTAAATTTTCTTTTTCTCTTTTTGGGCGGGAGTGTGATGGTGTGCGTTCAGTCGCGCGCCGCGCGTGATGGATACCGGAGGGTAGAATAGTGGTAGTTTTATAATTTTGCTATGCTGGATGCCGGATGACTCTTGTTATTATATGAACCACACCAACAGATTCGTCTAAAACGATACTCATTTATTCTTTCAGAAGTAATTTGTGCCTTTCAGTAGAAAACCAAACCAAACTAACTCCTATTAAAATAGGCCACAAATGCACGATAATTAAAAGGATTTTGTAGTCATAATCTTTCATGTATACCTAAATTTTAAGGCGATACAGTTATCAACCACTAAAGCTGATTTTTAACTGATTTTTGATAATTATGTAGATACGGTCGGCCAAATAAGTGGTCTCTACCACTTATCCAACTAACTACCTATCAAACGAATATGTCGCTAAAGTCAAACTTACAAGTTGCCAGACACGTCTTTTCAACATTATATTTTAAGACGTGCAAAAGATTTTCAATAAGTAGGGTGGCAGACCTATATAATATAGGTATACCTAGTCAGCCAGTCAGCACAAAAGCTAGCGTTGTAAATTAATTTAAGTTATAAACTAACTTTCTCACTACGATTCAATATAGGTATTCTTAGTTAATTTCATTTCATTTCCATACAATTTAAGTGCCTACATTAAACAAAACTGGCTGCTAGCTAAGTTAAGAGATGTTAATGCTAACAGGGACTTTAAGTAATAACTCCCAGATTTCGAGTAAAACAACGGTACTAATTGCAAGATTGTTTTAAAACTTTCAAGGAATAAATTTGTTTAATAAAGGTATGTTTGCAGATAGGCAGGCACGTATGTATAAAAATGCTTTAGTGTAGGTAGGACTAAGACAAAACAAACACAATGAACAAACATTGAGATACATGAACAAAGGAGCACTTATATTCCTCCAATCGAAGGGATCTCTGCCAGTCAACCTTTGAATGGATAGTAAATCAATAAAGTCAGTTTAAAATTTCAAATAGTTAGCCACAATACATTATTTCAATAAACATAAATCAAGTCACGTCCCTTAGTACCTAATGACTGAGGAAAACACTCCTGTACCTACCTAAATGTTTTTCAGGATTTTTTGGTTGTGATCGACAAATGTTTCCACACATTCATCGACGATCAAAGTGTACTTACACAATACATTACACATGTGTAAGTATATGTGTAGTAGTGTCAGAGGGGTGACTTAATTTTGAATGCAAAATTACGATGAATTTTTTTTACAGGAGCATTCAAATAAAGTAACTGAACCACCCACTGAAATAGTCCGGATTAATTTTAAAAGTTAAGCAAAATCTTTGTTAAATAAGCCCTTTTGCATAAAAACGGCCACTTTTGTTTTATTTTCATTTTTAGGAAATTACTCATTAGCACAATAAAAAGTACCTACCTATATATATCGAGTGTGGCGTCGTTTTTTTGCAAATAGGTTTATTATCTCTCTATGTACATCTGTTTATCTTATTACCTGTAAAATTATTGTATTTTTTGAGCAATAAAGAGTTGTACATAGGTACATTATTGTATTTTGGGAGTCTGGAACTAATGAAAATGAATCGATTGAAAAACGTTTTACAGGTAGAAAGCTACACCCAATCCTGATCATAGCTAAATGTTGTATTGCGAAACTACGTAGTTCCAGAGACACAGATTTCTTTTTGACAGCTAGTCATTAATATTTCACATTTTTAGAGCTTGCAACACCAACGCCTGAAGAACATTCTAGAATACATTTTCCGCGATACATAAAAACCCGCCCCACTAAACTCAAGACGTAAGACGCAGCATCCCTCGTGATTTATACACACCCCTATAAATCTGTCTGGCAACACTATCTCGTATGCTAGCTATGCCTTAGAGTATTAAGCCTTCGAGAGGTAACGAAGGTAATACCCCTATTCGAACAATAAGTTGATGATAAGCTGTGTGTGTGAAATTTGTTCGTATTACTCATCCGACACTGGATAAAGGTGAACCCAGTTGTAACCACCTGCACTTGAGGGTACTCAACCCTACGGTAGAACGTTGTTGGAGTAAACGTCACAACGATTTTATTTGTCAATTTAATGTAACGTCACCACGACAGTAACGTGACAAGGTTCCACAGTGGGTCAGGATTCAGTTGGTTCGATGGTACTGTGGGGCATTGACCTGCCATGACTAATTTGTAAGTACCTAATTAATAATATGAAATTGTAACATGAGATTTAATTTGTATCCACTAATAATTTGGCTAGGACATTTGTAACTAGCATATTACTGTTTTTTTATAGTAACGTGATTGATAAAAAAAATTGCAGTACGGTAATAATAGGTAGGACAGCTCTAAAAACCCTGAACGGGGTAGATAGGTAGGTATAGTTAGTAGATAGAGATGATGAGCATCTTTTTATTGAGTTTTCTTTATTAATTAACCTTTTTTTATAATTTGTTTTTAAATTTAGAATTGTACTTTTTAATATTTTGTTGTGTATGACCATAACCTAGTTTGGTATATATGAAAGCGCATGACGCCTCTGTTGGGCTTAATACTCTAGGTAGGTATGGTAGCTATACCTACGCGTTAATGGCGGAACAGCTAATGTTTTGTTGAACTTTAGAAGAGTAAGTCGAAGGCGAAGTGAAGTTATAGATGGGTGCTTCCCCGGACCATCATTTAAGGTGACATGTGCCAATGACCTTGAACTTACCACTCTTCACATAGTGTTGTTGGGTTACCTGGGGGGCAACTGCAAAATTCGAAATTCTTTATCATACCGTGCCTCTCCAGCTATATTAGAGTGAGCGAGACGACATATATGAACTTCGAATTTTGTGACTTCAGAGTATAAGATCAGAGTGTACCTAAGTGAAAACGAAACAAGGATATCTGTCTGAACTCATAGAAAAAAAACACAAATTAGGTGCCATGCTGGTCTAGGAGCAATTAGAAGATTATTAGAATGTACCAGATACTTCTCTTTCCGCGCAGGTGGTAAAAGTCCATCAAGGGAATGGGCGAAAATCTTGTTATAGGCGATTTGGCTAGCAACCCATCACTATTTTTATTCCCCCTCCCACCCGTACGCCCACAATCATGCTAAACGTGGCGTTTGGGTCTTTTACTTTTGGCTCTGTCTACTCTGTAAGAGATACAGACGTGATTTTGTATATATGTATATAAGTATAAATTAGGTAGGTACACTAATACATTTAGAAAGAGTCATTAAAAAAACTTATTCTGAATCTAAAAAATAAAATCGATAGACAACCGATTGTTCTAATCGTATTTGTCAGCTCGATGTACTTAAATGAGTGCCTAGGTGGCTTCACATTGTCAATACTTTTCGTAAGTGATAAAATCACCTACCTACTTAATTATAGTCACTACGCTTAGGTTACTAGGTACCATATTTGTTAAGCTAGAAGTATACTATAGAATAAACAAGTAAACCTAAAAATAGACAGTTGAAAAGAATCAAAAAGTAACACAGCTATCTCTTAGGTATATTTATTTATCTCATAGGTATCTCTACAGTAAACCGGAAACAATAACCATGTTTACAGGAAGAACAAACTTTCTTACACGATTACGACGTGGTTCGAAAACAAAAGCTTATTCCAAAAATAGAATATTCCCCAGTCCCCACGACACCCACTCGTTTTCTAAGCGGAGAGCCAGACAGTCTGAATAATATTTAACCCCTTTGAAATGTAAAAGCATTACAGAATGAAAAAACAGCACTTATGTACCTCCCGATGCAGATAAACCATCTCCCGTACAAAGCGCACAAAGATACAATGCCTCTGAAAGGGTTCAAGAACGCACTTTCAAATTAACCGCTGTTGGACACGTAACGGCCCAACTCTCAATTGTACTACACGCTATTCTAACCAATATTACCTAGCTAAAGCCCTTTTGTAAAATAAGATTCGCTTGTCACAAATTCATGATAAAATATTAGCCGCTGCAATGGTCCTATTTTAAATAGGGCCGTTTACATTTTTCCTTTTCATGTCATTGTCTCAGCGCAGAGAGCGCTTGCAACCGTCACATTCCAATTTTGAAAAGTGTCGGAACAAAATGGTAGTCGCTTTGTGATGTGCCCCCGCTCGTTGCTGACTCGAGTTTGGTAATTTAGCAGATGTTCTGCGACCTTTGATGTCACGCCTTTAGAAAATATACGAGAACAAATCTACTCGACGTTAGAACTGGTTGCTGCACCGATACGATCGTATAAACCTTCACAGTTATACAATCATACAGCTAACTTTGAACATGATTCAGAAATATTCACACAGCATACCGACGTCAAAAACATCATCCGGACATGAGAAAAGTCATAGATCCCTATAAACTTCCATCAGCAAAGGCTGGTAACCAAATTGGAACATCACCGTGCCATGTTTACAACTCAACAAAAAGTAAAAATAACAAAGGAGCCGAATTTAAATTCCAATCGAACTTTGACACATGTCTGCCACCATAAACAATGGAAATTCAAATCATCGTTAGGTTCGACAGCGGGCGAGCTAATGCGATTGCGGCGCGCTCCGTGCTCTATGGCTCTTCATCTATAAATAGGAGCCTTTTCTCTCGCTTTTTCCTCACAAAATCTGAGTCGAGATCGGCTGATAAGCTATCTCGTGTGAGACGGTCTCAATATCCACAGATGGCCTTGCTCTCGTGTAATCTCTGCGCTCGACGTGGTTATTTTTGTCATTTTTTGCTGTTGGTTCTTTGAAAATCTCGCTTTGTAGTCTAATAGGGACATTATTATGACGTGGAGCACGCCGACTTAATATGTAAACACTGATTGAACATAGATAAGTAAGACAAAAGGGATTCGGTGATGGGACAGGACAGTTTTTGTAGCTTTGCGAATGTGGGTAATGCTCGGTCGGTATGAAAGGTAAAGCTTTATGTTCTAAAAGAAACTGGCAGCTGCTCGTGCGGTTGAATGTTCAATGGGTCAGATTTTCCAATTCATTATTTTTGAGTAGGTACGGCGATGCCTTCGCAATTAAGAATTATCCATAAAGTTTTTTTTATCCCTTGTTATCTATATTATGTTGACAGAATAAAATTATGTCCTTAATTGTAAAATGTAATTTTATTTTTCAGTTATGCTTATTTTTTTGTTAGACCAATATGTTTTTATCACAGTTAATAACGTTATGTAGTTCGGGCGACTTTGACTCGCACTTGGCGGTTTCCTCTTTAGTACCCAAATAATAGTGAAAATATTCTTAGTACATTATTAAAGAGTTGTTCATTATCTATGTATCTAATCTATCTATCTACCAAACGACAAATTCTTGTATATATGTAGGTATAATGCAGGGGTATTCGGGGGCGATAAATCAATCTAGCTAGGTTTCAACCAAAAAAACGAGCAAATCTCGTTCATCCAGGTACTAAGATTTATTTTAATAAAAATAACATTTGTGGAACTTTCTTTTCAGGTACTTCGTCAATCTCCATTAAGATAAGCAACACGATCATATACAATTTAAAAATTACCCGTTAATTTTCTTACAATTGTTACGTTGGCATCACACTAAGGGCGTCACATTTCAATTTTCATTAGAATACGATTTGCCCACTACTAAAGTTTTGATAAATATTTTAATCCAATAAAAACCCACAATCATTTTGTATGTACAAAACTTATACATAATAATAAGTGTAACTCTTGAGTTGAGCCGTTTCATTTTTAGTTAGGATTATAAATTAATAATAATAATTTAATCCGAAGATCTAAATAATACTTTAATCAAAATCGCTGTAAACCCACATATCGCTCGAATAACTTTGACCTATTTTTCACTTTCAGCACATTGAAGTACCAAAACACTTCAGCATTCGAGTTCTTTGTCTTTATAAATTCAAATTCGTAATTAAATTACACGAAATCGCATCAACTCAAGATTCCGCTGTCCAGTGAGACAAAGGGTCCTTCTACCGCACTAACCCGTAAAGCAACCCCTTCGCGATTTATTTCAGTTCCCTCCATGAACTTGAAAGCCTCGAATAAATCTCGGCCTCGGAGAGAATTCCAAAATTCCTTCGCTTGAAACGAGAAATGTTTTAAAATCAGTTCTAGAATTTATACTTTTGTACCTCAGATCGTGGGTACGGAGCCACACCTGCGCCTATCGTCGTTAAAATAAATCGTTTGTCCGTAACATAGTTCTCACCTATTGTATTGTATTGTATTGTTTGTAACTAAGAAGAAATTATTTCTCCTGTATTAGACTTCCTCATACTCTGCAGCCCGATGCGTGAAGCCTTCATACCTACTGGGCTACATAATCAAGGAATGAAACTAGTTACTTCGTCTTCAGGATAACCCACATTCCTTGCTGCTGAGTAAGTTATTGTGAACTCAACGTCTGCAAAGGTCATCGTTCAGTGGGAAAAGTTAAGATCGTTTCGTACCTTTTCTGTACAAAACCCAACATGGTATAGAAAAGTGGCGTGCCTCGAAGTGCTAAGTGGTGCCATAAGTTAAGACGCAATTGCACTGTAGTGCACTTATGGTCACAATATTTAGTTATAGGTACATATAGCATATGTATAGGATATATTCAATTATTTCTATGACGTAGTTAATTGAGACCAACTTTTTAAATGTAAAGAACTACTTTCACGTGACAATATTAGTATTATTAAAGACTTCCAACGGTTTATTTATAGGACAACTTTTATACAAAAAACCGAATTAACTTAAACGTAATAATATGTTGTAAATAGTTAACTTTATTATTGTTTTAATTGACAACAATCGATTCTTTAACATGTCAAGTTTAGAATCGGAATATTCTAAAAATACTTGATTATTTCAGTTAATCCTTGGTATAACTAGCTTAAAGGTACCTCGGTACCTACAATAGCTAGTAGCTTTAGCTACCCAATCACTAAAGATAAAGGTATGCAATCTGAATATTGAACGACTTTGTATCTAACGACGAAATCAAATTCGGACGTCACTATGCGCGCTATCGAAGTATGTATAGGCTTGTACCGAACGGGGGCAGACAATTTCCGTACCTATCCCTTATCTGTGCAACTTAGCAAACAAAAACATCGCAGCGGACAATAAGCATAAAACAAAATCGTTTCGACCCCACACACGCCGACGCCCAAACACTTGGAAAAATCCCTATGGATTTTCCGCGAGGGGAGGCGGGACGCGGGAAGGGGGAAGGAACGTAAAAGAGAAAAGCTGCGAGTTTTTATCTCGGCGCCATAAATTTTATTCGTAGCGTGATTTAGTGCGCAGATTGCCCCCCGCGCCCGCCCGCGCCTACGCCTCCCCGTAAGGCTGCTAGTCATTGTCAAAATTATTGCACCCCTATCTACCGAAGCTTTAAATATATGTCCTAGACTCGGAGATGCCTACAACCCGTATACCTACCGATGCTATTCATCAATTACGTTTCATTTGTTTTTCATAAAGCCCCATTTACATTTGAATGAGATTAGGACCAAGCCTCAAAGAATTGCAAGAAAGCCATTGCAAAACAGAGCTTACTTACGTATTTGCTATGCGAAGTCTCAGAGAATTCCTTTGAAATTAAAGTTGGTTCTTTCCCTTGTTTATTCCCCGGATCGTTTGTTGCGCAAACTTCACTTTCGTCGGTTGTGAATGGCTTTGTTTCCACTTGATGTGTTTGCAATGCGATCTGTTGTGCCCACGCCGCGCAAAGATCGCGCCGACTGCATCCCGCCTAATGCAATATCAGGCCGCTGGCGCCAGTACACCTTAGCATAGCCTCGAAAAAATATTCGGCCCGCCATCCTAATCCTCCATTATTTTTAGTTTAAAAGTAAAACTTACTTATTTGTCAATACCGAGCCACAAAGGCGCCCAAATATCCTTACACTGGCTGAAAGGGCATAATACACGCCTCATAATACTGGAGCAATTCAGAAACTGTTAAGATTATAATGCGCTATTGTTGGCCTTTTGACAGCTCACTTATTTTTTTCCGGCGAGGCTTACGCGGTTTCGGGTTGCCGCGCCTAGTGCGTATTCTCGCGCGAAAGTGACATTTTTTTCTTTACTATTTCTGGTGAATCCTTGATCGCTATCGCGGGCGTATTTTATGTAAACACGACAAATTTTGTGGCAGTGATGGAGAATGGTGCCCGCAGATGCGCCAGCATTATTTTTATTGTCTATGGTGGTGCGAGATCGGAGGCTCGCATTTGATCCGGGACGCTCTACACTGTGTCTTATCTCAGATCTGGTTTTATGAAACCCTAAATTTACGACTGCGGTCGAGGGTGGGGGTGTATTAAGCCGACTGCCGACGCTTCGCTGCCACAGACACTTTTGTCGTCGACAATTCATGGCGGAGCACGTTCGGTGAAAAAATGCGCATCAAATTTCGGCAACCAGCGGTTGATTGATGGAGAGATTAAAGCTCAAATCAATAAGTGCTCTAAGCCTGGCTTCACAACCAGAAATTGCCTAATAAGACCTTAAAAAAGACGTACCCATACGGTAGAAGCATCTAGCCTTCGGTTTTTATTTAACAACCCTTCTCCTGTGTCTTCGCACAAACAGACGCAATTTTTATTATTTCCCCACCACAAAATCTAATTTGATAAATCAATATTGACCAAGGGTTTCATTATCTGGTACCTGAAGCGTGAGTCTTAATTGTGGCCGCTAGAGCCGGCAGGGTTAGCCCAGATACAGGCGGATCCTCTATAAATTACGGGAATAAATCCCGGGAAAGAAAAATTGCCCTCTGGAGCACATAATTCTTGCCTTGTCACAAGCCCTCCTTATCTGCAGCCAATACCGGATTACAATGCGATTTTTATTTCATGCTGTAGATACTATTGCTGTCTTCTTCCGGATGTTTACCTACATGAGGCTGATAGCGATTTTCACAAATGTATAAAAACAATTTTATTTTTCCATAGATTCGTTTAAAGAATCCTTTAACTTCAAAGCTTTCTGTCACTTTTTTAATTTTTTTTTTAACAATTCAATTATTTTTATTCAATAGTGTTGGTTGTAATTTTTAGGATTTTATAGTCAAGGTAGGTATTATTTCATACAAAACCATTTTCGAATTTTCACAATAAAATTGTAAAAACAATTTTATTTTTCCATAGATTCGTTTAAAGAATCCTGTAACTTCAAAGCTTTCTCTCACTTTTTTAAAATTTGTTTTAACAATTCAATAATTTTTATTCCATGGTTTTGGTTGTAGTTTTAACTACTTAGTAGGATTTTAAAATCAAGGTAGGTATTATTTTAAACAAAGTCAATTAATTACTTGAAAATATAACTTTTTATCCAAAACTGTAAATTCTATAATGTTTGGCCACTATGTTGTAACGAGTTCCAACAATATCATCTAATGGACAATGACAAATGATTCCCATTGTATCCATATTGAGATGTCACTGTGTGCATTGTAAGGTAACAATTGAACAAATTCTCTAAAAATTTTAGAAAAAAATCTTAAATTCGGCGAAATATTTTGACAAGATAATGAATAAGCACAGGGGCGTGGAATGACAGCTAATGATCTTTTGAAAGCGAAAGAGCTTCGAGTTTTTTTTAATGGCATTAAAATTTGCAAGTTGGCCTATCTCCTTAAATTTTCACTTTTGTTGCAATCCACTTAACTTTTTCTCTGTATTCCTACCGACGACTAATAATAGATGTATACATTTTTACGGTGGTAATAAAACAGAATAATACTTAAATACACTGATATTTACAACCATGATGGGATTATGCATTATTCTGTTGCGGAAAATAAAACACCTACCTACTTAGTGGATATTCTTGACACAATGTATTCGTAGAAATTTAATTTGAAGATATTTATATATCAGACAGATCTATTCTATTCTATTGTATATCTATATATATCTGAATAGTTCTTAATTTTCAGAAACAAGAGAACGACATTAGTATAATGCACGAACAAATTATAGGTAAATAACACTCGCGCATTGTTTCATTGGTCCCAAATCGGGTTTTATAACAAAGACACTGAAACTAAACGTACCTAAGTACCTAACTTAAACCATTATAACATAATCAGTAAATAACTAGTAGATACTTCTTTTATCACGTTGGCAATTTAACGTTTATGCATGAATCGTGACCACATTATTATTTTGTATACTTAGGTACGCGATTCTGATTCCAATTGTGAATGTTATTGCCTAATTCCCAAACTTCACGCCCATTATTAATAAATATTTTCCATAAATTGCATAACAATTGTGACGACACTGGCGATTTATTGGTTTCTTTTGTTGCGACTGTAAGCAATAGTGCCAACACAGCGAACAATCGCCGTTATTTATTTTGGTAAAGTTGGTAGTGATTATTTATTTATTTGTGGCGCGATATGTATTGTTGTCGCGTCTTTGTGGTAACTCAATAGCACTTGGTGTTGCCCGCCTCTGGAGAGCAGTTCAATAGCAGTTAATTTTCAATTTGCCAAATGTTTTTTTTTTAAGTTTACAATATAATGTTGTTATTGTGAAGTACCCTCTCTTTCCGAAAAAAATTCATTGAAAAAAAACATTTCTTATCTTATCATACTTAAATGTAGGTCACTTGATTTACCTTCGTCCACGTTGTTCTATTTGTTGGGAAATAGAACTAGAAAAATTTTAGCTAGCTTTTGGTAAATGGTATTTTCTTACCACTATTAAAACCAGGGGTTTTACACTCACTAATAAGTAATTATACTCAGATACTTACACGCATAAAGCATTTACAACTAAATTATCTATGACCGTTGCACAATTTTTTTTTGTGTCTTTTACGTTCACTTATGTCAAAATTAGGTACGTTCCTAGGAACCTTACTAATTCTACCATCTAGTGTCAAATCAAAAGACCACAAGATTCACCTAACAACACTAATCAACATTTGCTTCATATTTTGCAAATCGTATTATAGCTGTTTGAAGAGTACCTACCCAAATCAACAGACAGCCAAAAAAAATGGCGTCGCAAGGTGGCAGGAATATGAGGGCCAGCGCCGCACAGCCCGCCGGCCTATTGCACGCTCTATTACCATTCGCCACGGCGCGCCTTGTTGCCAAACAACAAAAACACACCCACATTTATTGCAATACGTACAAATTTAACGATGTGAACTGTCGCCCCTCCAAGATAATTCGGTCAAAGTTTAACACGTTGACAAAGATTGTGGCACTTTCTAATCGTTCAGGCGTGATGTTGTTATTGCGATTTCAATTTTATGTGCGGTTTAATTGTGAGAAACACGGACGGTGACTGCGTTCCAAATGATTATTTCGCAGTAAACTTGATTAATGGAAAATGGGATAGGTATGTAATAATTACTTGTTGAGCATGGGAAATTATTTGGTCATAAAGCAATTTGAAACTAGATCAGATGATTCGTTATTTTTACGGTATAAGAGAATTGTAATTTAGAATACTTTAATAACCATGTTATTTTGGCTTTCATATCTACCAACCCTTTGAATCGATACTAACAAGGTGCCAAACAATTAACTAACATAAGTAACGATACATAAAGAGAGTAGTTAACCTTAAAAAACACGAAATCGGACAAAGTGAAATAAACTGCAGCATGTTAATTCAATTCATGTTTTACCCGATTACAGATATAGAACAGCAGGTGTGTTGTGTTTTTAACCCAATAATTTCCGTTGCACTGTTCATTGCCTGTCTATTAAATTAAGTATTCAGGATGACATGATGCTAAGTTAATTTAAAAGCAACAAACAAGCTAGTTGATCTAAAATCAAAGAGAAACAGATGAGTCTCGTTTACCGTGCAACATTGTAAGCCGTGTAACATCTTGTAGAAAACATAATTATAATACTTCTGTAACATGCACCAGAAACCGGCATAAAGTAGCGTGCAGAATCCGCTGACTATTACAACTAGAAAGTTATTATAGTAATTGCATTAGGGCCGATTAGTCGCAGCTCATTTTTCATTCGCCTCGGTTAGTGATATAACTGCTGGGGTGGTTCCGTACGCAAATTATTAGGAACCCCGGCAGTTTACGAATTAGACTCGATAGTTATTGCTTAAGATATTTTTTTTAATACAGCAATAGCGAACTGTCTTTGCCGGTCGAGCTGAAAAATTACAAAGAAACAAGAGAGCGTCAGTTGAACTAGGTACATATATAAAAGCATTCATATATCACGTCTTTATCCCTTAACGGGGTTAGTCTAAGCATAGTTAGCAACACCTAAAAGCCACGTTAAGCATGATTGTGGGCGTATAGGTGGGGGGTAGTGATGGGTTGCTAGACGCATCGCTTACAACATAATTCCTAAAATTTTCGTTCATTCCCTCGATTTGCTTTTACCATCTGCTCGAAAAACGAGCAACTGACACATTCTATTTTTCACTCCCAGGCCAGGATGGAAGGCTAAGATATAACTAGTTAAACTAGGCACTTAGTTGGTTACCAGAAATCGCTTCACCTAAGTCGATATGTTTACCTACTAGTTGGTTAATTAATCTGAAACATATACAGTACATTAGTAATTCGCTAGGTATAGATATATTTAGTGCCTCGCTAGTCGGCTCGAGTGACAGATTGGTGAATAGCGTGATAAGCTAACGATTGCGATGTGATTCAAAAGATATAGCCCGTAGAATGGAAAAGCGTTACCTCTGTTCCGTTGTGGTTAAAGAAAAACTAAAGCAAAAGGTTAAAAAGTTAAGTGTTATAAAACGATTGAGGATTTAAATAAATAAATGTCGTGGGACAATTTAGACTAATTGACATAGTATGTATGTATGTATGTAAACTCTTTATTGCACATAAAAAATATAAAAATACAGTAATACAGAGAAAATAGTACAAAGGCGAACTTATCCCTAAGAAGGGATCTCTTCCAGCTAACCTGCCACAGAAAGGAAAAGTTACAACAAAAAGGCAAGCAGTACATAGGACATAGTGTATGCTGTATTACGGGTATTAGGTAACGGATAAACATACTTATGTATAAATATCTATCTATAATCTAGCTTCATTATCAGAGTTACTTACTAAGGTTGTCTGGTCGTCAAATCTAGATAAATTAAATAGCTCTCTTATTTTACCTACTTTTGCTTTTATCTGTCACTTTAACATGTGCGTTTCATAGACTCAGCAAAACATACATTTGCTGTAACGGGTATGTACTTTTAACATCCAAATATTACGAAGTTAAAATAAAACACATAAACAACAAAGTTTTACAATCCCATCCGGTATTTAAGAGCCAACCTTGTCATAACCACGTCGACGTTGAGAACATGATATTTCGATCTTAATTTCTCAATCATATTTAATATTTATAGCTTTGGCCTCTGAGAAAAAATAATTTGCCTAATTAGATGTAAACACGGTGGGATGCGTTCGGAAGCTGATGCTTATCGCGCAAGGATTACGGGGTGATAAAATGTAATTGTTTATTTATAATCCAATAAAACAACTTTATCGGAGAGCGCGCAGTTGATGTCGGGAATAGTGGCTTTAATATTGCAACAGTTGGGGATTAAATAAACACAATTTTTTAGCTACATGTACAAAAGTAATTAAGAGACATTAGCTTAAAGAAAAACACAATGTTTTTGAGTTTCTAATCGTAGCAAAAACCTTCATAAATAGAGTCTTGAGAAATTCCAAGCAAATAGCATACATTAACAAAGTTGTTCGTCAAACTAATCCAACTTGCTGAAAGTATGTATTCCAGATTCATTATCTATTAGGAAGTTGGGTTATTTTTACCATTTATAACTCAAGAACGGCTGCACCGATTTCTTCAACTTTGATTCGTTGCATTTGTCAATGCGTGTCAATTTGTGAAAAGTTGATGAAAAAAACGAAATACTTCGTTCGCAACGCCATCTCTTGTGGCATTACAGAAACTAATGCTAACGCAAAAAGACGTTTGCCGAGTACAAGATGATTTTGGCGCCACCAGTAATGAGCAAATGTCTACAAATCAAAATGTGATTCTCGGGATGTAGTCGCAGGAATGCACGTAACCCCGTCACCCGTGTTCCCGGAACAGCATGAAGTTGTCACGACGCCCCGCGGGGACGGTAGCGCGCGGGCGGTCGCGCACCCTTAATTAATTTTAATGCATTTACCTGCAGGCTTCACCCTGGACACTGTTTTTTTTTAAACAAGGGAGGAGGCGCTGGTGGTAGGACATTGTCGAAGACTGCACGGACTGGATAGACACTACAATCTTAGCCGCTAATTAGATGCGGCCTGCACTGCTATGTTCCGGTGTGGGGAGTAAGTCAACCAGTGAAATTACTGGCACATGAGGTACTCCAGCTCATCTGTCTGTGATCATCTGGTGTTGCTGGTGTCTATAATTGGTGGTACAGACAGATACTATTTAATAAAAAAGAAATAGGTTAAAAAACATACAGGTTTTTTATATTCATACTGGAATTGCCTTGAATTAACACAAACTCTTCCTACTCAATGAAACTAAATTATTTGCCTCGTGTCGAATTTAATAAATTAATTTCCAATTTTAAAGTAAGGTACCTACTTAGTGCAGCCTTGGTACGAATATATTATGACTATATTTAAGCAAAGCATTTCTACTACGGGTCAGACGTTCTCTTTTACTACGCACTAAGAATGGAAACGAATGTTGACTGGCTTTTAATTATTACATATCTGCATTTTTCTGCTAATAATATTTGCGCAAAATTAAATATTGCCTATGTTTATCGGGATAATGCATTCTAATGGTGAATTTTTTTTAAAAATCGATCCAGTAGTTTTGAGTTCATTCTTTAAACATACAGACAAAAATATAAATCTTAACATCTTTATAATATTAGTGTAGAAGTGTAGATGTTAATGTAGATATTATATAATATAAAAGTCTGTTTTTTTGTGTATAAACTTCCCAACGGAAGACCAGCGCTGGCTGTAAGGCCAATAAGTGGTGAGTTGGCATCATTTTGTGACAAATTTTTATTTATCTGTAGGTATAGCTTAATATATGTTTTTTTTCTTTTTTAACTACTTTTGTGATTGTCATAAATAAACTTTTTCTTTCTTTTCCTCCTTTATTACTTTAGATAAAATTATGCATACAGATAGACCCGGGGACGGAAATGATACTTTTTATTCCCGTTCCGTGGGAAATCGATAAACATGTCCTGGATCGTTGCCTAGCAGCAGCTGTTAACGATGAAGAATAAGGGTTTACTGACAAACAAAATATCGCTAGATGGCATTAGTATAGAGGGGTCCGATTGACATTTCTGTCATGTTCAGTATTGTCTTGTAACTTCAACAGCTAATCCCTGATGTCTCAGAAATGTCAGACGACTTCTCGATACTAACTAATTCCATCTAACGATATTTTATTTGTCAGTAAACCTTCATTAAGGAGTAAAAGTTGTTCTGTGACTATTTCGCATGCAACCACTGTGTTAAATGAATGTCAAATTGACTAAAAAAATAAAATGGCAGCCGTCACTATCGAGCTAATTCCGAATGCAAACTTCATCTCAACAACTATTAAAAACAATTGAAGCCGAAACAAAACTCTGCAATTGCGTCGGCGTTTTAGCACGCGTGGCTACTCGATAACAAATGAAGCATTATATTATAAGTACAAGCCGTCAGAGGCGCCCGTTGCGCGACTACCTGTGCAAACACTGTCACAATAGCTCTTAACAGCGCTATGAGTTACCGCTGCCCCTTGAATATTTCATCGATTTTATTGTGGCTCCAATGTCAACCCCGTCTCGACTATAAAGGCTGTCGTTAATTTTTTTTGCATAATCGAAAGTGTTACACGATGCATTGTAGACAGGCATTTGAAGGCGTGGACCCTTTGTGTAAACGTAAATTACTCTTGTTTTACGAGCGAAATAGTTGAAAGGATAAATTACGAAGTTCCGACAAGAAAATTTTAGTCACTGACGCGGCGGCAAGTTCTAAAGATTTAATCACATTTTAAGGCACCCAGGCATCCTTCCCTCAATCTGACTAATAACATCCGAACTTGCTGCCGGTAAATAAGCACAATTCTACGTACCTATTTTTTTATCTAGTAACTACCGGAACACTAATCTTTATAAAAAGGCCATACAGTAGGCTTAACCCGTGCTCACCTGGCCTCTCCCGCACTTAACTCTCCCACAGATAAAAACTCTTATAAAGATATAAATTATTGCATTATGGCTTTTTGAAAGAGTCCACTGCTGCTGAGAAATGACAATATTATTAAAAAGTACGCGTCTTTGTCACACTATCTTTTTGTGTTCGATATATTGTCACCATAATAAATGCTGCCCCTTTATGGGTCGAGCATTGTGCTCCATACCTTTGTGGACATTATTAAATATATTTTAAAGAGTTTTATTAATGGTGGGCGTCGTAAGGAGAATGTTTGATTTATTTTTTCGACGCGTGTGCCCCGAGTCCGCGTGATATCCTTCAATCAAATTAATGAATGAATCTGGGGATGGCACTTTATACGGAAGACGCTGTTTGAATAATCAATTAGATTATTCTACGCGGAATAATATTAGGTACGTTATCCTACATTTACATCTCTTGCGATGATACTTAATCTGCGACCCGACATTCTTCATTATAACATTGGAAAAATGTATGCATTTTTTATCACAACGAACCTTTTAAAATCCCATCGCCTCAAAGGATATAAAACGTGCGAAAACATCGTGATATCAAATTCGTTGTTTTGAAATCTGAAACGTTTACCTCCTTCGAATGCCTTCACACCTTCCCAAGCTCTTATAAAATCATTTTTATTATGATCTTATTCACAATTTATCTTATTCTATAGACGAGATCTTGTTTCATCAAACAGGTATGCGATGTGGCCACAATCGATTACTTTTTTTGCGTTAAATGCGGACAAATACGCGTTTTATCATAACACCTGCGGTGGGGGCGTACAGAATGAACTTATAGAAACAGATTTCAAATGCAAAGTGGCTTGAATTAGGTACTGTCCTAACAATGCTGTATTCGTCTGAACGAGTTTAGGACTGCGTGATCTTTTTTGTATTGATATCATATTAATAACCTCTAACGGCTTGGTTGATAGCTCCATACATTATTAACCCCCAACGCAAAAAGAGGGGAGTTATAAGTTTGACATCGATGTCTGTGTATGTGTGTCTGTCTGTCTGTGGGATCGTAGCTCTCTAACGGATGAACCGAATTCAATGCGATTTTTTTATTCGATAGCTAGTTTCCTTGCCAACAATCACAAATCGGTTCAGGTTTGAAGAATATCAGCTCTTTTCCAAAATTATATAAGGCATTTTTGGCATGAATAGTTTTTTTTTATTTTCGTATGATTTCTCCATTAATGCTTGGGGGTTTTTTAAAAATTAAATTTAATGTTATTATACTATGTAAAGATACTATCAATGATACGAAAATTTTACTTCTTGATTTTGACAAACCTAGACGAAGCCTAGGTTAGCTGAGACCTCGGAATAATATAAAACAGCCACCTAACTATAGAGTTACATTGAATTTACGTGACTCTACATAAACTGCTAGCCCAGGATTAACAGTATCGAAATGCGTGGGACTCTCAATCCTGAGCCAGGTTTAAGGATTTAATTTTTCAACTGTAGGCCACGCAAGCTCTAACTTTGCCATTAATTCCAAAAATAGTAATTTGCATCAGTTATCCAATGACTACTTAACTTATTTAAACATCTATGCTATCTCCCATGCTGGTCTGGGAGTAAAAGAAAAACATAAAATATACCAGTTGTTTCTCTTCCCGCGCACATGGTAAAAGCCCATCTACGGAATGGGCATACGAATCATGACTTTAATAGGCGGCTAGCAACCCATCACTATTTTGATTCTCCTTTCCACACGCCCGCAATCATGCTAAACGTGGCCTTTAGGTCTTGTTAACTTAGGCTCCGTCTACCCCGTAAGGGATAAAGACGTGATTTGTGTGTGGGTTATCTTCTGTTTTCCTAGTTATTCTTGCGAGTTGCGACAAATAATGAAGCAAGTAAACTTTTCCAACGTATCTTGGAGCTTCTATAGCTATGTGGTAGGTAGGTGCGACTTGATCGATCGCCACAATTCTTCTATTTATTGAGTGTTTGGATCGTTCTCGGAAGCTGTAAAGGTCTCTGGTATAAATGACAAAATAATGCTTCGTGGCGCTTACAAATCGCTGCAGCGTGCTTTGCCACCGTATACCGGACTCGAGGCAACGAATAAAATTTTTATGAGACGCGATAATGTATTAAATTTTATAAAAAGACTGGAAAGTTTGTTTTGCGTTCGTTTTTATTGTAATATCCAATTTAAATTTTCATTGCATTGGTGCATGCATAAAATAATCTAACAATATTCGACTCTCCTTTTTCTAGTTCGATTTCTACCTTGATCATAAGGAGAAAAGCTTTTAGATTATACATACATACATTCATACATATATCACGTCTTTATCCCTTACGAGTTAGACAGAGCCTAAGGTAACGAAACCTTAAGGCCACGTTTTGCATGATTAAAGACGTAGGTATAGGTGGAAAGGGAAATCACAATAATGATGGTTGCTAGCCGCATCGCCTATAACATGATTCCTAGAACTTTCGCCCATTCCCTCGATGGACTTTTACCATTACGCGGGAAGAGAAGCAATTGGTAAATTCTATATTTTTTCTTTACTCCCAGACCAGCATGGACGAAATTATAAATATTACACCAATTAAACTAGTCCCAAACTAAGCAAATCTTGTACTATGGGTACTGGACATCCGATAACATACTTATTATTATGTAGACAAATACTTAAATACATACAACATCCATGACTCGGGTACAAACATTCGTAATCATCATACAAAATGTCTGCCGCTACGGGGATTCGAACCCGGAGTCTCTAGCTTCACCGTCAGGGTCACTAACCACTAGGCTAAAATTACAGAATAAATTTCAGAATAATATCTGGATGTACTAAATATTTCTGTGCTTACGTCTTGCTAACAGAATGAAACAAAAATCTACAGCAACAACTAGACCTGTCAAACAGAGAATAGGCATAATTCTCTTAATGTTTTCGGGTGGTAGGGCCTTGTGCGAGGTCCGTCCGGATCGCTACCACCATCTTACTCGCTAATCCTGCCGCTAAGTAGCAGTGCTTGCACTGCTGTGTTCCGGTGTGGAGAGTAAGACAGCCGGGGAAATTACGGGCACAAGAGGCATTTCATCTTAGTCCTCTAGGTTGGCAACGCATCTGCAATTCCTCCGGGGTTGCGGGTGTCTATGGGCAGTGGTGATCACTTACCATCAGGTGACCCACTTGCTCGATTTCCTTCCTAATAAAAAAAAACAAAAAGGCATTATTCTCCGAATGTTTGTCCCTTCTACACCAGTATTAGGTTGGTCTTTACCGGACCCCCGCGATCTGCCGGCTGCCCGTCCGAGCCGCTCAATACGCTCATCAATATCTCCCATTCATACATACCTTTATATTCCGCTTGCTTGATAAATAGCAGCTATCTAGTATTACCATTATCGTTACTATCATTATGACCTATAAGATTGGGTCCTATTCAAACAGGTATGTTTCTTAAATATTTAGATTTATTCTAGATTGTTAGCCAATTGTCTGATAGCCTTTTGTGGCAGAATGAGAATGTCTACTCGTATGAATATTATCTGCTGCCAAATTAATAAGATTAATGAACTATTTTATTGAATTAGGCGTTACTTTGCGGAGGTCCATTTCAATGAACACAAAATATTTACCTTTCGACTCCGCTACTCACGTACAAGATAACCAAGCCTGTGCGATATATAAGCTGTGCTGTTTTAAGTAGTGGAGGGAGGGCTTGCATGAAAAACATATTTATTTCGCACAAGCTTGGTTATCTTGCACGTGAGTAGCGGAGTAGCAAGGTAAATATTTTTTGTATATTTTATTAGACTAGAACTAGGAAATATTGGTTAGGTTAGAAGTTTGCCCTTGTCTTATTGCTTCTTTGATGTGTTCCATTAAAATGCAGTACAATGGCGGCCGCGGACGGGAATTGGCTTAACCTTCAAATAATGCACTTGGGTTTTCTTCGTGTTATTTTTACGAGACTCGTCGCCAGTTGTTGTATACTTTCACTTGTATCGTTAAAAGTCGGATGATAATTAATTAATACACCGCTGTAACGTTTTAATGTGTTTTATTTGCTTCCACAGTTTTTACGTAGGTAATGTTTTTATTATGTCAAAACAGAGAGAGATACACCGGAGGCGGAAAGCGGGTGTTGCCATATTATATTTGTTAGTGATGCCAGATCACTACAGGTAACTACTGGTTTTCGGAGTTCAATTATTTCTTGTCATATTAAAACCAATAGTTCTTATTAGAAGACACGAATCTCCCTAGGTTATATTATTTTAGGTTATTCCTTTCCTTACGTAGTAGAAAGTACTTTCTGTGGTTTACTTTTTGAATACGTTTAACCTAAAAGTAAACAACAGAAATAGCTTCGCATGTTGTGTGTATTGGCGTAATGAGTACCTATATGAATGCCATGTCATGTCAACAATGTATACGTAATTCATAATCATCTATCTCTTTACAAGACGAGTCAACACTTTCCTATAATTTACAATAATCTAGTTCTGATAAACAGTCACGATCCAAATTCCAAGTTTTATAACAAGCGACAAATAGTTCTCTTCATTTTCGTTTTGACAACTGTAGCGACATCTAGTGTCGAGTAGAAGAACTAACATGACTCAAACTACAATTCCGGTTTTGGTTTTCATGCAGCGACAGATTATATTCTTATTGAATTTCTCTATAGTACTTAAGTATATTTTAAATAAAAATGTACAAATACTTACCCGTTATAATTCCGCTGTTACCCCTTCAGAACGTCGTAACGTTAAAAAAGACGCTCGACGAAACAATCCCCTGCACAGCAATAAGATTTTAGAGACTATTTAGGGCTGTTATCTTTAGTGTTACTGTAAAGTGTAAAGCCACCGCCGCCGGCGCTGACGACCGAAGATCCAACGACCCCTGTCTATGACGTCTCATACGGAATACGTAATGTTACGTTGACAGAACGTTTAGGTACATGGGTACTCTTGAGAGTTTTAGTAAAGCGCAGGTAGACGACACTTTTCAGCAACATCCATTTTTATTCATAACTAGCGACCCGCCCCGGCTTCGCACGGTATATTATGCATATATTATACATTTAAACCTTCCTCTTGAATCACTCTATCTATTAATAAAAACCGCATCAAAATCCGTTGTGTGGTTTTGAAGATATAGGCATACATAGGGACATAGGGACAGAGAAAGCGACTTTATTTTATACCATAGTGATGATGATGATACTTGGAATTACCAAGTTACTAATCATTAGCGATGATCCAGGGTCGAGTAATAATGCGTGCCGTGTTCTATTCAGCGTAAGGGACAGCTATACGTCTGCGTAACTGTGTCCCTTACGCTGAATAGAACTTGGCACCCATTAAGCGATTGTGGTAGCTACCGCGATCTTCGGAGCCTTCATAGTCCTTGAAACGCAATATCCTAGTTTTATAAAAGATGCTGGAACACTTTGCATTTATGTATCTTGTTAACCATTCTGGTGTTATCATTATCACCGTCTTAAAAAAATGGCGGAAGTGTAGCGGGCATTTTTGCTAAATTTTCGCAAATGGCTAGGAATAAATAAATAAATATCTTGGGACAAATTACACCCATTGACCCAGCCTCAAACTAAGCAAAGCTTGTACTATGGGTACCAGGCAATAAAATACATACAACATCCATGACTCTGTCTGCCCTTACCGGGATTCGAACCCAGGACCTCTAGCTTCTTAGTCAGGGTCACTAACCACTAGGCTGGTCGTCATATGTTAGAAATGATATCTGATTAAAAATGTATGGTGGATGGTATTTACACCATACATCGTTAGATTCAGCATAAACTGGTATATCTGACTAACTAGAAATAAATTATGTTCCAGTAATGTTATTGTTGCTAATGTTAATCAAACCTCAAATAAATTGGAATGATGCCAGAATAATAGCTTAAAACCTGTTCCTGTATATAGGACGCTGCACGGGCCAATAAAACAGCATTATCATGACAAATTTACACACCAAGTAATATTTAACATTTGTTAGAACTTCCTGAAACACTAAATCTAAAGAGCCTCCGATTGTCACACCTAAGCTCTAGTATTACTAAAGCTGAGCGTCACAGCGGTGGTCGGGCCACCGCGTGTCAACACGTGCCTCAGTTTACCCACTTCACTACACACAACGGTGACAACGGTGTGTCCGGGACTTAAGCGTCCACTACACTGGAGCACCTACAAAATTGGTTCCGATTTAAGCATACTAACTAAAACAAATAAGGCAACTATTAATCGCTCGTTTGCTAGAACAACGAGTTCTATCAAAGATAATCGTCCTTCAATATTAGTTTCTGAATATTATGTCGTTAGACTCATAATTTCAAAGTAACTAATCTCTATACGTAGACCAAATTGGAGAAGTTTTAACAAAAGAATCAAAGGTGCCTTAAACCGACGAGCATGTATGAAGAGATTAATGAATGAAGATGAAACGATAAAGGTAAGACAGGATCGTAGAAAGTGGAACAAGGTAGTCTATGCCTACCCCTGTGGGAAAGAGGCGTGATGATATGTATGTATATGCTCGTTGTTCTAGTAAAAGGACTACAGTGGTAAAATCTACATGGGCGTCATTATGGACCAATGGAGAACGAAAATAATATGAATGTGGGAAATACAATAACGTTTACGAACACTCTGTCTTGGTCGATTTGGTCTAAACAACACTAAAACAACAGCGAATTAAAACTGCTTGACATGTTTACAAGACAACAGATACCTACATACACAACATGACTGCATTCTTAAAGTACAAATAACATTCTTGGCTCTTACAAACAGTATACAAAACTCAGCCCATCGGAATCGAACGCCACAGGATTCGACTGTCTTTTTAAAGGACATTAGTGTTCTAGTAAAATTAGTCTACAACCCCTGGTGGTCTGGCCGCCATGCAGCGCACGCGCCTCTTTGCCCACTTCACTTCAGGGTACTTCCGTAATAACACAGTGAGCAGCTGCGTATAGCACGCGCGCTTATGGCAAAGTGCATTGTTTCACGTTGACATTGTGGTGGTCTGGAATTGACATCTTGATCGCCTCTTAATGACTTTCCTGTACACAATGTGAGTGCGACTTTATGCGGTTAATGTTGGGGCGATTGCCGATAGTGTTTTGTTTTTTGAATATAAGGTTGCCATCCGTCCGGGTTTCCCCGGATTTGTCCTAGTTTAGAGGGCATCCGGGGAGCGTCCGGGGAAGGTTTCATTTGTAGACCGGGTTTTAAAATATAAATAAATTAAAAAAAATTGAGCCGCCCGCGAGACACGCACTATGCTCGCACACCACGATCAACCGACGAACCAAGTATATTCACCGTTCCCCCACCCCTCCCGTCACGATCTTGTTGACATGTCCGGCTTTCGGACTCTAAAATCCGGGGTTTTCACGCGTCTCGTCCTGTTTTCCAAATTTTAGAGATGGCAACCCTATTTGAATAGGTCTCTTTTTGCATAAAAAGCGCTTTAGTAATAATTTAAGCTTAGTATTTTGATTTTTGATAAAACATTTGAAAGTGGGAGCTGAGATCGGTGAGCTTCCGAAGAAACAACGACTCCTAAACCATTTGGCATAGGGCGGAATAGGAACATCCTCTGGCCAGATGGAGCGACTATGAACATGTAGGGTGGCTGCGCATCGGCTGTATAAATAAAAACTAAAACTTGAAGCCACAAACTAGTTACACATGTAAATAAAAATAACAGCGCGGCATTCCTAAAGGACAATATACGTATTGGAACATAGTTGCCGTTACCGCAGTTATCTTGATTAACAGCGCCATTGCAATCTGGAACTTTGAACAAACATTTGGCCGTAAATTAGTGAGTACTTCAAAAAGCACAATAAATATCCGGGCGAGCGCTTTGCCAAGACAATAGTAGTTAGCGAAGGCGATGATACAATATAGCTACGGAGAGGTGTGAAGAGAAAGAGTGGCTGGAGTCGTTGGGTGCTTCACATTTTGCAACAATGTACTGCCTATGCATTTAAAAGCAGTATGCTTAATGTATGTTTTTAATTTCACAATTTCACGCAAGCATCTCAATTAGTATGGAAAAATTCGGGGCTCCGCTAGAGGCTCGTGACAGTAACAAACTAATCCCATAGCATTTGTCACTTTAAGGCGCAAGCTATAGCTTCCGCTAACTTTCACGTGTGAAACATTTTATGGACATTTATTTATTTAAAATTGTATATAAATACACATGAACGGAAGCAGAGAAAATAACAAAAAAACAGCAGCTACGTAGGTTTTATCTTGTACGAGTCTGATTTTGTTCTATAAAATAATGGTGCTTACATTAACCCGGTAGACGGAAGATACCCAAAAGTATCCCCAAAGACCAGGAAACCTGCAAGCTTCTTTGTAAAGCAAAATAAGTAAAAACGTACTCGTAAACAGGAGGAGGGGGTCGTTTGAAGTCCGCAGCCCTCTGTGGGTTACAGGGCGTTCCAGGGGGTTCCCGGGGGCTTCAGATCCTATCTCGTGTCCAACTGCCTCAGACAGATAGCGTGTGTGAGGGATGAATTTTAATATAAAATTAGTTGAGCTTTACGGTGAGTGGACGCGGTAAATTGAAAGGTTAAAGTTTTGCGCACGTCCCCCGGTTATGGTTTAATATGGGCTAATTACTTGGAGTTATGTACGGGTCGGATATTGGTTGGAATTTGTAATGCTGCGCGTAGATTTTGTGACGTATCGGTTTAAAACGATTACCTACATAAATATTTGGTACATCAGTAATTTAAATTTAAATGTAGAAGCAGGGTCCTTAATGAAAAAAAAGTTTACTTTATTGTCGAGCGTAATTTATAAACTACATTAATGGCAATTTACCAAACTTGTATTAGTTAATTATCGCTCCAATTAATACGGTTATAATAATAAATACTAATTAATAACCACACTAAGTACGATACTAGTATCATAATCGCTTATTAGTTTAGGAACAAGACATATTAAGGCACAGTTTTTAATAACAATAGGTATAGAACCTAAAACAACTTTAGGTACGTCCAACAATAGAACACCAACCTCGCAGTGTAGACTACCAAACAAAGCGTCCCCCGTCGTCAACAAAAATTAAGCGGGAATTATCAAGTTTACCCTGAAAAATGTGCAGGGACGCTGGGTCGATACTGTAGCCCCCCGCTCCCCGCAGGTGCGACGAGATAATCCAAGATGGCCGCCGAGATAGGACGTGACGTCACAGCCTCCCCCCGCGCCCCCGGCGCATCCTCGAGCCTCTCGCCACCCTCCTTAGATCCTTTCAGAAATCCGCTGAGTACCGACAGCAAGTTAAAATCTTACGTACCAAGTTTTGCAAAATAATTTGGTTTCCTAAAGTAATTTATTTTATCAAGACAAGTGATTGGGTGGTAGAGATCGTTAAAAAATAACAATTCCAAGAAATAACTCTAGAAAGAAAAACTTTGTTTTAGACGTAGTAAATAAATAACTGACACCACAGCTTGCTTTTGCGATATAAAATCCATCGGGAAACGACTTTTGACAGCTTATAAAAAGTGTGTCAATTGATTGATTGATCGGCGGTACTACAACCCGATTTGGATAGTGTGCCTCATAGGCTGTTATCTGTCTGCCCTGGGCTGGTAGTACCTACTCATATTCGGTACCATCGAGGGCGGACACTGCGAATTGCTGAACTCCTATTTGGCATTAAATTAAAATAATTTTACCGAGATTGTGAAAACGCTCTAGTTAATATTTCGATAGCGAGATTGGTAAACAGATCTATTTTATTTAAATATCTAGCGGGTCGTTATCGTTAATACCTACCCTTTCTTGATAGGTACACATGCAAGTGCTTTAAAAAACAGTAGTGTAACTTCATATTTTCACTGGCCAAATTTTATGACAAAAAACGGCGTCTTTAAAAAAAAGTAAAACAAAACACTCGCTATTACACTAAATATTTATTATTTAAGGTCTCACTGGTCGGGGAAGGTGGTTGGCGTCGACGTGGAATCCTCCTGGGCCACCATTGTACTTGGTCACGTAAATCTGACCGTCATCCCCCAAGAACTGGTACTGTCCCTCAATTTCCAGCACCCAACCGCCATTGTCAGTTGGGACTAAGCGCCCGCGCTCAGATACAACTGTGTCTGTAAGAAGGAATAAGAAGTTAGAATGGGTCACGATTCAAATATGATAAAGTAACACGAAGCGTAACAATCGCCGTGCCTTCTGCGTTACCAAAATCGACGAATGTGTCCATGAACTGGAACCAAGTTACAGTTCCCGGCAAACGTCTTGGGCCTGACCTTGAACGCGCAGAATCCTATAACGTCTCTACAAAAATACATGCGCGGACTTACCCTTTCCCCATCGCCTTAGCTCAAGAAGCTTGCCGTAACCTGTACCTTGCTTCAAATGCATACACATCTCTCGTGGAATAGCAAAGTACCTAATTCGTTCAAGGGTTTTCGGAGATTTTGGTGGCGCAGAAGACGCGATGATAGAGCTTTTTTTTTTTTTTTTTTTTTTTTTTTTATATGAATAAGAAGGCAAACAAGCAAGTGGGTCACCTGATGGTAAGTGATCACCACTGCCCATAGACACCCGCCACCCCGGTCTTCGTGGCCTTTTCCAAATATACAAGAGCTAGACGACTTTAACGACTGATCAAACTGATAGTTAGTATAGTATTCGACATTTCAATGATAACGCCGCTGAGTTGTTTGTTCCGACAAAAAGTAATAGTTCTGCTCTAAGACTTTAGTGTCGATTTTAACTCGTAAAACGTCATAAACGGATTCGCAATAGCATTTTAATTACTATAAGTAAATAGCGTCGCTTGAGTAACGAAACGACGACAAACAGTTCTCATAATATACCCAGTGGCAAAAAATATGGCCCACACATGTATGCGTTATATATAAATTTGTATGGAGGCTGGGCCAAATGTTCTGCCGCTGAGCATATATTTTGACATTCTAACGCAAACGCGTTCGAGACGTATTTTGTAATCGAAAACTTACACTAAGCATACTGTTAGCATTTGATGCTTTAACATCAACGCGATCGAGACGGTTGTGGTGAAAATTTTATACTAAAAGCACAGCACAATTGAAATTACCATAAGCTTTTCGGGGAAGGAAAACATCTTGAGGAAACTTGCACACACCTGCGGCTCGCACCTGTAGCTCAATCCATCTCATTCTAAGGAGACTGTGCTCAGCAGTGGCATAGCATACCCTGCACAAATAACTACTCACCTTCTGCAGTTATGTAACGGAGTGCGTACTGGCCATATTCATCATGAACCTCTTCATGACGAACAGCTGGCAGCTCTCGGGCAGTCTCGGAATCCAAGGGGGCACTCCACGCCACTACCGCTAGGCAACTGAGGATCACCAACTGCAAAATCAGGCAATAAGGATACTTAGCAAAACTATAGGAAACTCTAGATGTAAAAATAAAGATTTGAAAGAACTCTTCAAACATCGCGTCGGTTTTAAACACGTCAAGCTCTATCGGATGCTTAATAGATACTAAAGTAATTAGAAAAACACTAACAAACTTCATAGTGACGACGATTGGGCAATGCATTGGCTACTCGTAAAGCGACTGGCAAACAAATGACAATGATTTACAATTGCACGACGTTATATAAAGACTTCTCTCTTACTAGAACAGCACAGTCGCGATTATTGCAAATTAAAAATTAATAAGTATGCGTCCCTCTCGCACACGTTGGAAATGAGCATGCTTTCTTCGTCTTAGGAATTTTAAATAATAAAAAATGTACTTAAACTCAAATTAAACAAGCAATTTGGAACCATGATACTTAACGCTGCTAGCGTAATTATCTAGTCATTTTAAATTAATCAATGTTACCTATCATTCCACTACCTACTAATGAAAATTTAGTCGTCGAAGCTAACGTGACACCGCAAAAGTTTGGGGGTATTTTTTAAAGGTCAAACGTGAATTTTACACGAATTCGACCCAGCCTGAATTGTAATGTTTGGCACAAAAAATATCTTGAACGCGTCCTCAGCAGCACTCGATTATGACCAGGCAGTGAGCGATCCAACTTTGGTTTGGAATTGAATCGCATTAAGACGTCATGGTAAGGCCCTGGACATTTTACGCAGCGTACTAACACGTTCGCTGCTGTCGCTACGATCGGCGGGGAGGATAGGCGCTATGTGCTCTGAGCTATGTAAGGGGTTATCTCCCGGTCTCTCTATCTAAATCTGTATTATCGCTACACGACGCCGAATAATTATTATTAGCTAACACCTTCTATATACCACAGAGTCCTAATTCGTACTGCGAACTGTGAACTATTGGGAATGTATTGAATAAACCGACTTTAAGGGATTTTGCGCGTCTTCAGAGTCCATTTAGATTAATTATGAGCACCGTGAAGTTCGTAACTTCAATTTGCTATAAATTCGGTTCAAGCTATATTGTAACTGTGTTATGTTTCCGCCAACCAGCAAGTTTTAATAGACATACCTGTACTTTGCGTACAATTGATCAAATTAATTCCGCATAGACCGTAAAATGTTATCACAGTATATATCCGTATGATTTTCCGTGTCAAGTAATCTTACTTTACTATGAAGATTCGAAAAATAGATGCAACTTTTCGTCCACAAAATACCTCTCGACAACGTTTTCGTTAAAATGACAAATACTATGAAGACTGTTTGTTGCCGTCTCGATCCACAAGTGGCGCTGCCAATTTTTCTATTCTTATTGAGACGTTTACGCGTTTGAGACTTTTTTTATGTGAAAACTTGCACCAGAGGTTTTAAAATGAATTAGTTCGGTACTACACTACCTATTGGGAAAAAGTGATTTTCTGTAATAAACTTCCCTCCTCTCCTGCATAACATGTATTGATTTCCACGGTCATGAAAACCGTTGTGTTTACATTTAGAATTATTAAAAAAACGAACGGGTTGCACTCCGGGAGTGTTGGCAGAAGTGAAAACTACACACACGCACACTCGCGCAAAAAAAAACAAACCAAAAAAGTGCACAACGCACTTCAAAAATAAAAAGAAAAAAAAACTTTATCTACACGATATTTTGAGCCGCGGTCACCGGAGCGAACGCACTGTTATTCCACACCTTATACTACTAGTGGGAGACGAAATCAACGTACATATTATCTATATGGACAGACCTCTAACAATGTGCTGATGTCCTAGTCCTAGTACTTTTCTCCGCGACTCAACAAAAAAACATTTCAAAAATGGAGCGCGACTCTAGCTTCATTCGTATTTCTAGATCTCTCTTTCTAGATCTACGATCCTGGAACTATAACTCTCCCTCCGTCTTACCTGACGCAAATTTAACATTTTTACCCATCCCAAAAAGTGCTCAACGCCGCTAAAAAAGTTATCACTTCAAAAATCCAATTTAAATAATCTATGAAAAAAAAGAAATTTCTATGATAAAGTGATCAATTTGTTTCATTCGACCACGATCACTAGGGTATTTAAGTATAATCTCCATCGATATGGACTTTATATGTAGAAAAAACTGAGATTGTAATTTGCAATTTAACGGCATCAGTAGGTAGCCTAAACTCCATTACCACTGCACTCAACGACTGACCCGACTCCAACTTACCCATACCTATGACGAGAATCCTCGAATCCCCATAACCTAAGAGGCCCTCAGCCCTCAGCTGTTTCGGAAAATGAGGACCTACTCTTAGGTACAGCTCTGAACAGCGGATCACTTAATCCCTACTCGGACGCAAAAATCACATAAAAGCTTAATCCTGCAACAAAGAGGTCGTTGAAGCACTTTGGCTGGCTCAATGGATGCTGCCTTATCTGCAATCGGAGGCTGGTGAGGATGCTTTGCGTCCGTATTATAATTTTGAGTAATCGGCATCGACAGTCACGGGGAGCTATTAAACGCATGGTACGCCGGAGTTCCGTAGAAAATGCAATTGGAACAAAGGCGGATCCAGATTTTTTTCTTGCACAAGGGGCGAACGGACAAATGGTAGATTAATGCCGAGGCCTAGAAAGCAGACAATTGCTGTACGAGTTACTTGTTTAAAAACACCAAGAGTCCACCAATTGCTCTTCCAGCTGAGGCTATGATTGATATAATGCTTTTCTCTAACATTGAGAGGTAATAATAATAATAATAATAATATATTTATTTACTTAGGCATTAATCCCATTACAATTACAATTACAATTATCAAAATTAATTAACTAAAAAAATAATAATAATTAAATGACATAAAATTATATAAAACAAAAATCACACATTAAAAGACGTCATGGCAAGGTGACATGCATCGCAAACGTTCCTGACCAGTACATTACTGGATCTGTGCACTCTTTCCATAAAAGACCACTGGCGTTTCCTCATAACAGCAAAAAAGTCATCCACTCTGTTCGAGGCAAACATGCCAGACGCACTGCAACGCCAGGGTAGCTTCAGCATGGCACGAAATGCGTTGTTGTATTGCACTCGTAACGAGTTAAGCGACCGTTTAGTGTAATTTTTTTAGCGTTTGTGTAATGAAAATTTTTACACTAAACTTCCTCGCAACTTGGTGGTTTTCACGTTCCCGCCTTTTTTCTTAAGTTTTTTTATGTCATCTGTCACCGTAAGCTATTTAAGGCATTGATAAAAACGTTAGACTCGAGCAAAACGCGCGCTCCTCGGCCATCGATTTGGCTGTATGGCATTGTTGTTCATTATTCCATAATCTCTTTCTTTTTGGAAAAATGCAAGTAGATGTTGAACATACAGCGGAGCTAAGCTGCGGGTGTGATGAACGCTTCACCAATGTCTAACCAAAAAAAAAACAGAAATTCACCGTTTGTTAAACTTTACGTTCTACTTTTTGAAATTTCTTAAAACATACGTAACTTAAGGTAAAGTAACCCACACGAGTAGGTTTGTGGATAGGTACTTTTAAAAGTTTAAGAATTAGCAGAAAAAAAAAGTTTTGTCACGATTCTTTGGTGAAATTATAGGATCCCCTGACGAACATGTTTGTGCTAAGTACCTATCTAAGGAGAACTAAAGAACATTACTCTCCTTTATTTTCGTCGGTTGAAATGCTTGCCGCGCTTACCGCACCTTGACGTTTGATGCTTAGTACTTGCACCAACCAGGTGAAAGGTTGGGCTTCTAAGTCTTCTAACCCACATAAACCACCACAAGTCCTTAAAATAAAGCTTTGCCGCAACGCACCAAAGGGCAATACCTACCACCTACCTAGACACACACACACACACACACACATACCTAGTTCCAACACCTGCGAGGATAAATTCCCTAATCTCTTTCAATTTATTTACTAAGTAGAAAATACATAACTATACTTGCTAGAAAAAATAACGAGTCACTTTTCGTGCAATTTTTTACGGGTTGTTTCCCGTTTTTTGCACGTCAGTGCGCAAAAAAATAAAAGGAACAAAACTTAAAGGCCACGTAGAACAAAAGCTAAATTTGGTTTAAAATTTGACAGTTTCTTTCATTTTGACACTAGGCACTAAATCTAGTTAAGCACTAAATTGAGATTAAACTTTTTTTTAAAGTGACTGAGGAGCATTTGTCGCTGTGTTGGTACACTTCTGACGTCATAAATTCACTCACCGTCCGTTGTCAATAAACTAAACTATCTGTAGGTAAAGTAAAGGCATCAGCACACGAGTCGTCTCGCGGCGGAAATGGCGTCTAACCGGATATTGTATCGCGCCTTCATCTCCGGTTCGCTTCCGGTTCCGGCGCCCACCTCCCCGGCCCGTGCGTCGCCTAATTACTTTCCTATGTGTACACAAACATGGTGGATTTCAGTATTCGAGACTCAGATGTTGAAAATATAAATAGATGAAATGTAACTACTACGTCCCCACGGCTGTAACGTATCTTCAATCAAACTATGAAGAAAAATCGCGTTTACTTGTCACAGTGACATCTAGCGAGGAGAATTAATCGAACTGAACGTCTACTCTGTTAAGGCAAACTGATATTTATACTTGCTAACTAGTACTTAGATTTAACGGGTACTGTAGCTATTATAATATAAGCACACCCACACATAGTAGTTATATTTCTGAGGTATAAGTCATAAACCATCACCCACCTGTCAGAATGACTAAGGTTACATTTTGAACTTATAGTTTAAATTGTACTATCTAAGCCTCAGGTACTTAACCATACAATCAGAAAGGATTTACATTTCTAGTACATATGGATAGTAATTAATTTCCGGCACAGAATAAATTACAGTACAAGAACTGTAATGTAAATATGTGTGTGTGACATCAGTCGTAGAAAGTAAAAAAAATTAAAGTTTTAAGACGCTAATACATAGGTATGTACACCGTACAGGCACGTCACACTTAAAATCTATAAAGTTTAATTATTTACTTATTATTCATTTAGGGATCTTTAAAAAGCGAGCCTTCCTGTTCCTCAAAGGGCCGGCAACGCACTTGTGATTCCCCAGGTCTTGCAGGTGTCCCTGGGCGACGGTGATTGCTTTCCATCAGGTGACCCGTCTGCTCGTTTGCCCCCTCTTATATAAAAATAAAAAAAAGCTACCAGAAAAATAATCGTAAAAAAAAATATCACACTGTAGTCGCGTTTATTTCGTGACATCATCGACTGGGATTCACGGGTGCGAACATACCACTGCGACACCACCATCACCCACCTGTCAGAATGACTAAGGTTACATTTTGAACTTATAGTTTAAATTGTACTATCTAAGCCTCAGGTACTTAACCATACAATCAGAAAGGATTTACATTTCTAGTACATATGGATAGTAATTAATTTCCGGCACAGAATAAATTACAGTACAAGAACTGTAATGTAAATATGTGTGTGTGACATCAGTCGTAGAAAGTAAAAAAAATTAAAGTTTTAAGACGCTAATACATAGGTATGTACACCGTACAGGCACGTCACACTTAAAATCTATAAAGTTTAATTATTTACTTATTATTCATTTAGGGATCTTTAAAAAGCGAGCCTTCCTGTTCCTCAAAGGGCCGGCAACGCACTTGTGATTCCCCAGGTCTTGCAGGTGTCCCTGGGCGACGGTGATTGCTTTCCATCAGGTGACCCGTCTGCTCGTTTGCCCCCTCTTATATAAAAATAAAAAAAAGCTACCAGAAAAATAATCGTAAAAAAAAATATCACACTGTAGTCGCGTTTATTTCGTGACATCATCGACTGGGATTCACGGGTGCGAACATACCACTGCGACACACGGAACAACTGTCTTATGCAGTAAACAACCCCATTCCAACCCCCCACGCTAATCCCAAACAGAAATGACTTTCTAAACACGCCGTACACATATTACACATGCTATAATGGCCCAATTAAGTGACAGACCGCATAAATTTAGTGCTAATGGTTCGTAACATTGAAAGTGGATGTTTCTACACGTTGAGCCATGCTGGTCAACATTAAAAAAACAATTCAAAAGTAAAATCACTCTAAAGACTGCTTATATCATCATCATCTATTTTAAAGAAAGAAAGAAAGAAAAAAATTAATATTATATTATTTATTATATGTATTTTATACATTTGACTCCACCTATACGCCCACGATCTTGCTAAATGTGGCCTGTAGGTACCTGTTTCCTTAGGCTCTGTCTACCCCGTAAGGGATGAAAACGTGATTTGTGTGTGTGTGTGTGACTCAAAAATTCTGAATAATCAGAAGTGCGGGTTGAAACCCACTACTACTTACTACTAGGTACTTAAATAATTATGCAGTCGCCTACGTTTAACAATAATAAAAATTAAAACATGTATGTACAACATTTAGGTACATACACTTTCCAAGTGCAGAAGCACTTTTAAGAGGAGCACGTAGCTGCCAGTGTTAAATACTCGGCTGCCCTTTTTAAAAAGATTTAATCTTCCAATTTCAAAATCTCTCTAACGTAACCGTATGCGTGCGCTATCGCACAGAACCTCTTCAATGTCACAGTATACCCGTGTGGTGTAGCACAGGATAGATAATGGTACAAGTAGTGGTAGGAAGTAGGAATTAGCGTGGCTTGACGCGCAGGCGCCCGGCGCGTGCTCTATTGTCTGTGGTAACTGAGCTTTGCGCGGGAAAACTGACACTTCCCCTAAGTGTCACGAGTGACGTTTACTAAATCGTCAATTGTTTTTATGGTTACCGCTATTTTTGTATGTATTTCACTGTAATTCTGTACGATTGTATTTACGATAGATAACTTAACTTGTTTAGAATATCGATGTGTTTTTAAACGATATAAAAAGGTATTTTAATTTGATTTCATGTTTTTTATCTCCAGTAAATTACCTACTTAGTTAAAATTAGTGTTTTGGTTTTTGTACACATTTATAATCATACCTGCATCTATTCTAATAGAACTAAATAATGTCCCTCATTGAATATGAAACCGCCCCGCCTCCGAGCAAGACTTATCTAATTATTTTTTGTTGTTTAATTGATTGCTCCTATTTATGGCTAAATAAATAATAATTTATAAGTCCCGGTGTTACGCTACAATAAGTAAGTTATGATTTATTTATCTAGGGGCACGGCAGTGCCCCCGCCAAGTCGAGTAAAAAAGCGGCACGGCCGTACCATCTTTTTTCGAATCATACCTACCATCTTGGACTCAAACATATTTCCTAATTCACCTTTTTTTGACGTTATGTGATTATCCTGTCCCGGGCATGCGTTTGTGTATTTATCTGCGACATCGTAGCTCCACTAGCTCCTAAACGGATGGGACAATTTTGATTCAATCTTTTTGTGCCAGAAAATAGACTCGTTGTTCCCGTGGGGTAATGATTACAAAAACAAACTGCGGACAGGTTAAAGGTACGGCAGGTAGTGCGACGATAACTTTATCAAAAAAGTTATCTAGTCAAAATGATCAACATTACGAAATAACCTAATGATTCTTAACAGTTCAAGTTAATGTGATAAAAATAACCAGACATTATATAAACTAGACAGTTAATTAAAGCGACATTTTTTCCAGTCGGTCGAGTTTCGCGTTAACCGTTCAAACACAATTACATCTGTTATTTGAAGCTAAAACTATCCCAGCTTCCCCATCCCAATAAACGCGAGGGAGAAAAATACAGCTGGTCCGTTTTATAAGACCTTTACTTCGCTTACCCTCGCAGCTATTCAACCTTATCCACGCTCAAAGGTAACCTCAGATTTTAGTCCCCTCTATGGAGCTTGTGATCACTGCAAAGTTCAGTTCACAAAATAGTACCTACCTGAGTGACTTTGAACCATGCCTAGCCTGAAGAAAATCCACAACCAGTTTATATCAGAGGATAATTACAATTAAATATCATCAGCATCAATCTTGCCACCAGAAATTTATGGTAAGTTAACCCTACCTACTTACTTTACTATACATAAAATTGAAACTCGCTGAGTGCCCCATCACGGTTTGCCTCTAACAAACAAGTTAGTCGTCCTAACCAACTTAACACAATATTATTTGTCTATGAACGGTGCTACTGTGATTTTGTGCACGGCGTCAACCCCTGCGACACTCCCGGGTTCATTTAACCCCTCAATCATAAAGCCGAACAATAACAGCTTAGCCGGCCGGCGGCGGGTGGCCGCGGAGACCCGTTGCTAGCGACTCTTTGTCAGGCGTTTAGATTTTTCTGGCCTTCTTTAGTCACGGTGAAGTTCAGTGCCGATACCGACAGTCAGATGTTTCGAAGCGGGCAAGGTGCTCATTATAATGTGGTTGCAATGTGTTGTTCTTGCAGGTTATTTTTATAGTCTCTCTGAGGGATAAAAGTCACCCGTAAGCTACACAGGGACTAATAGAAAAGCGTCCAGATTGATTTTGGTTTGCCGCAAGTAGTTCAGCTATTTCTCGGACGGTGCAACTCTGGTGATGATTGGCGGACATAACATATAGTTTATTTTAAGCATTATTATTTTGCAACCTTCAAACGGATCTTTTAAGTACTTCCTCTGTTGTTGGGCATAATTCACAGCATAAATCCCCAAACTTAGATGATCCCCTAATCACTCCGGGAGACAGTGAAGAAATTCATAAATCAATCAAAGTTTCCAACAAAGATCATAACTCCAACGAAACGAGTCTTCTGGAAAACTTAAATTACTCTTTTTTTTCCGCATTACGAGTGCGAATAATCTTCCTGACGGGCTGCGAAATTGATGGCGTCGAAAAAACGCCTCAAAATCCGGCAAAGTTTTTACGTCAGCCAAGTTTCACTTAGAGAAGTTTCCACATCCATTTGGAAGTTGGCTCTGTGCGACAAGCTGACAAATTTTAATGAACCCGAGAGGGCTGCTAATGTCTGCGAGCCGCGTAATGGGAAAACTTCGGCGCCTCCGGAGCCCGTGTTGCCATCCGCGCCATTTTTGCTTACGTTACCTTCCACCCCGATTCCAGCATATTCACCGAACTCACTAGACGCCTTAATCGACCGTCTCACATTACGACTCCGTATCTAAATTAAACCCTTATCGTCTAATTTAATACTCGCGTCATAAACAAATCCCGTAATAAAATTCCCAGTCCGCAAGGGTAATCGTACACCTCTAATAAAAGGCGCAATCATAGCGACGTGTGCCGTTACAATTGTGCAACTCTTTCGGGTATCCATTACATTATAAATTTTGACCTATTTCAACGTGGCTCAGTGACCAGCGAAAAAATATATTAGGGTCGACGTGATTGTGATTTAAACGACAACCCCGCGAGGGCGGCGCGCCATCCATCATACGCTTTACATATGTTTGAATAAAGCTCGTGGGAAAAGGATTTCCTCTCAGAAGTCAAAGCTACATTCTGCAACAAAGTGGGGTGACCAAGAGGTCTCCATTAAGTTGTTACGGGACTATACGTTCACTTTTGAGGACTAGTCCAAATGGCAAGGCGAATAATATAATTACGTACCTACCTACAAGTCAGTGGCGTAACTACAGGGTGGCAGGAGTGGCATAATGCCACGGGTCTATAGCTCTACGGGGCCCCGAACTGGCTTGGTTCAGAGCACAGAAAGGGCGCTGATGCACTTCTTTATATTGAGGAAGGAATTTAGGAAACATTGCAGCCTATAATGTAGCTCGCGAAAGGATCTACAAAAATGTTGGTAGTATAAGTTTTTCTAATAAACTAAAAATAGTTAGTGTTTTCATGTCTGCCACACAAACTCGCTAACCTAAGTGACATTAGAATAAAGAAACGAGTAGCTGCAGTTTAAATGTAAGTTAAATGCAACGCCGCGTACCACTTAGCCTACCCCTGTATTAATTTTGTAATCACCTAACATTTCCACGACACGTTTATAGCAAAAGCAAACGGACTTTTGTTAATTTTATTTAATTTTCCACTGAAAAGACCACGAAGTCTCACATGGCCGTGCAACATAGTATACCCACTCTTATTATCATTATCATCTAGGCCTTTACAACCTATGACAGAGGTTAATTTTCCACTGAAAAGTCCACGAAATGTCTCACATTGTCGTGCATCATGGTATCCCCACACTACAAATAGCGGATTAGGGCAGTTTGGCAAACAAGGCGTCGCCCGCGCCCTTACGGCTAATGCTGTATTAATGTCTATTAGCAGCCGGCATTGTTAGCGATTTATTCAGATTACCTCTAATGCGACACGAGCGGCGCGACTTTCGCACGATTATGCAAGTCGAGTGCGTTGATTGCCTTTTTGACAGCCCAGTTCTTGTATGTTTGTTGATCGAGGCTAAGCAACGTATCCTAAAGTAACTTTGTCAGTGACTATTGGAAGGATTAGAACCTAATTTATGAATTATTAACTATTGACCGCCACTTCGTCTCCAAAGAATTCATTTATCGCTAGGATCTACACAATTTTCCGAGATAAAAAGTACCTACCTATGTGTTATTCCAGGCCATAGTCTATTGCCAAAAGTTCTGACGTGAAAGAGTAACAAACATCCATCCATTCTCACAAACTTTCGCATCTATCTATCTCTCTTCTATATAAATAAAAATGAATCGTCGAAATGTATACATGTAGATACGTAAACTTCCAAACGACGACACCGAATTGGATAATTCTTTTTGAATTGTGTTTGTTACTGTTTGGACAAGGTTTGTATAAAATAAAAATTTGAAAAAAAAACTGGAATGGTTTATAATATTAATGGGACAGTCGGAGGTTAAACCAGTAAGAAGCGGCAAAATCCGGAAGGCATGAAAAACTAACAGTGAAAACATATACAAACTTGCATTAACTGGTGGATACGTGGTCAAGAATAAAATGTTAGATACAGTCATAATTTACACAATATTGCATAACAATAACAAACAATAGCAACCAGATAAGCCCGCCGTGAAAAAATATTTAACATCCGTACACGAGACACAATACCAAAAAGGAAATTTAGATTAGCCGAAGCGATCCATTTCCCCACTTTATGTTTTTAAAACAATGGATGTCAACATGTGGGTACCTATTTATACTTAGGTATACATATACGCACTCGTTCGAAAGGCAAAATTGTACAAGCTCTTTTTGTTTCGCTCCGTAACAAATCCATTGAGTGCTGGCGGCGGATTCGTATAAGCGTGAAAAGATAACGTGTTTAAACAAAAGCGAAATTAGCTAATACTCGTAGTGATGTTTTACTAAATTGCGTACAACGTTTTTCAGGCGTTTGTTTGCATTTGGAACTGACGGTAGATTCGTTGCAATAAATTGAAATTGTAATTGGTTGAAAAATGTATAGATTCCGTCCGCGATCACAAACTGCTGTAGTTTTAAATGTAAAGTTAATATGAAATTTTATGCAAGTTTTTATGGTTTAGAAGTTGAGCTCTATCACAATAAACATCACAGTCGTATGAGTACTGCGTACGTACGATTTGAATGATTTAACAGCTAGTTCTAACGCGAATTTATTACCTTCATAATAGTAAGTAGTATCCGAATGTTTATGCTCGATTTGCCAAAAGTTTAAATGTGCTGAAGCATAAACCGTGTAAATTGACAGATTTAAGAATCATCAACCTTGCCGTCGTGAGGGGCTTCGCAAGGCCACTGCCATAGATGTTATCTGGAAGAAACTCGATAAAATAGGGTAAGCTTATCATCAGTCGAACACGCGCCATCACCCCGGTTGTATACTTTATGGTTTGGCGGAGGGCTCACAAGACGGCCACATTGCTGGTGCATGCAGTTTACCAAGACTGGTTCTGGGTTACATCGAGCGTAACTTAACTATAGACAATACCAAACTATAGTTAGCTGAACTAATAAAAGGCTATTATACCACATACATACATTGAGAGCGCATGCTGGTCTGGGAGCAAAGAAAAAAGATAGAATGTACCAGTTGCTTCTTGTCACGCGCAGATGGTAAAAGCCCATCGAGGGAATGGGCGAAATTCTTAAGAATAGGCGATGCGGTTAGCAACCCACCACTATTTTGATTCCCACCTATACGCCCACGATGATGCGAAACGTGGCCTTTAGGTCTTGTTACCTTAGGCTCTGTCTACCCTGTAAGGGATATAGACTTGATTTGTGAGAGCGCTATGCAGCATGATTACACACAAACAAGCAATTATCGTGCGACTGTGGCTCGACTTCAACAAAACTATACCAAAACTGCCTGGTATTTGATAGATATGCCTAGTATTTTAAGGGCGTAACAGATGATCCGCACCTTGAATCATTGAAAATTCGCGATTAAACGTCTGCGACTGAACCGGGCATCTAAATCGGACTTGAACAGCAGAGTCTGCACCAAATAGGTACCTTTCCCACCTACTTAAATCGTCTCTAGTTCTCGGCTCACCCGAGCAACGCGTTCTCCCACAAAGCGATCTCATTACCGCCGTTTCACTTTACACTTCCTGCTCATTCGTGTGCAATCTGTAGTGCAAATCCGTTAATCTTATTTGGCGGTAGTCGGCGCGCACGTGGCGCCACGTGGCTTCAAATCGAACTAATCTCGGTGCCGTACGCGTCGCGGGGCAGCGCGCGTGCGCCGTACCGATAACGCCAAGAAACGCCATTCATTCCCGCTCTTTTGTCGCGAACAATCACTTATTTATTTATGATATTTGCTGCTATTCAACCTGCCACCCTCGTGAGTTAATGCGCACTTGGTTGAGAGTTTGTTGCTGGAATAGAGGGAGTCTTATAGGTATTATGAAATTATTGTGCCGCTGTAACGACTGATGACTGAGTAGGTAAGACTACGCTAAGTACCTACAGCCGAAGCACCGACGTACTATCATTATGTCCATACAACGTCAACTATAGACCACCTAAAATCGCACCTTTATAACTGAAATAACCTCTATTTTCACCTCTATTCATGGGAGCCTCTGTAAATGGGACAGACAGATATTTATTTATACCTGGCTATCTGAGACACTGGGTAAGTGGAATACATTTTTAAGTGAGACTAATTCGCAGGATCCTTGAATTCGCAGCTATCCAGGTTTCACTGTTATTTAAAAAAATAAGTGTTTTTGGATGTTTTCTTTTTAATTTATACGGTTTCTGTCTGTCCGTCCGTCGGCCGTCCGTCTGTCACAGTCACTTTACCACAAAATGTACTAAACCAATAAAGTTCAAATTTGGCACAAATGAATGAATTTTGAACATAGGGGTCACTTTTGGGGTTGTCTCAAAAAGTATAGCGCAATTTTTTTGGGAACGCGAAATCAGGTTCTTTTCAAAGATCGGTATTAAAATAACATGGCAGATCTCCCAACGTTGCGCATATGTACGGAACCCTCAGTACGCGGGTCCGACTCGCACTTACCGGTTTTTCCATCATGCCAGAGATCGGACAGATTTGCGTCATCGAATCATGCGAATGGATTTGGATAGGTACAGAAATAATGAAGATTTAGGAAGTTTACTTTGGGAAGTACTATTAAATGAAGTATAGTAGGATGTGTGTTGGTTGACTGATGATGGATATTAGTTGATAATAAAACTTCCTATTTATGTTGTTGTATATAGAAGGAGAAGATGAAGAATATTTTTATTTACGCGGCGTGTAACGACGATGATGAATAAACGAAGCAAACAAAACAAAATGTTCTTCTCAGAACATCGACCATTTGATGGTCGCGTTTCTTTGGAACAACGTCAACTAATCACCTACGAAGATAATATTAAAAATTGACACCGGCCTTTGGAAAGAGACTCGACTAATTTCGGCTTCGTAGAGCATTGTCACATTTGTCACACACTACTTATTGTGACGTTTGTCAGTTGTTTTAGGCCGCAGAGTACGAATGGATTTTCTTGAAAATAATATAATACAATAATAATCATAATTTATTTCAAACATCAGTTCATATTTTGTTAGTAACAATTATCTTATTAGCTATGTTAGTATAACATGAGATAAACAGCCTAGCCATTATTATAAAGGGTAGGTAGCTGTGTCTCCCTGCGACACGCACAAGGGCGGATCCAGCTTTGGCGCCAGAAGGGGGTCACATAGTCGTGGTCAAGTCAAAAACTTATTATTTAATTTTGATAACAATAGTCCTGGAACTAGATAAGTCCTGGAACCAGCTCAGGGGGGGGGGGTCCTGACCCCCATGACCCCCCCCCCCCTGGATCCGCCCTTGGACACGCATTCCAGTGCCTTACAATGGGGCAATCCACCCTCTCCAGGATAGTGGATAGTAGACTGTTGGTGCTGTTCCGCAAGCGTTGCATCACCGAGGCTACCCGCTTGCGCAAATTAGTCTAGAAACTGTCCACGCATGCCTCGGAAAACATACCTGACTGATATAAGTAGAGCTGTTGAAACTTTAAATTGTAAAATTACATCTTTAGAAAAAAGGGTCTCTTTTAGATTATTTGGAATATTTATATAGGTATATTTTTTAGCGGAAGACAAAATGTCTTTTAATTTACTGTACCTAATCGCATTTTTGACTCATTTTTAGTAGTCAACATCCTTTCTATAGATATCCGAAGTTTACATGTCATTAATTGGACTAATTAAGTCCAAAATCGTTATTTGTTATTCAAGGATGCAAAGTTGTATTTTACCCGCGAGTGTTTCAACTAGAGTTGCCACGAATAGTGATTTGGACAAATATATGACGTAATAATTATGTCGTGTCTTTTTTTCATGATTTGGTATTAGGTATTCGGCCGAATAGTGCGTATTATTCGGCCGAATACCGAATAGTAGCCGAATATTCGTGACATCTCTAGTTTCAACACATGAGAAGTAAAATAGGTATATTTGCACCTGTGTAACACAAAACTTTTTATCTCACTGTAGCGAGGAAATTCACACATGTAAAAAAACAGCTCATAAAAAATAAGTTTGTACACAAATTATAATCATCATCAAGTTAATTATAATCATATTTTTTAATCGTAGTTAAGTACCTACCTAATTTTTGACAATTCTAATGACGTCTTTTGAAATTGCGGCGACTCAATTTGTGCATTCAGAATTATAATCAACATCATTATAAAAAAAAAATGTTTCTTATGGAATTTTAAGGTTTATGACTTAAAATCATTTAATAAAGCTAAATTTGGTAATTTTTGTTAAATTCTCAAACTATTTATTGAATGATAATTAATATCGAACGAACCATTTGATTATTATGAGCGTTTTACGCTTTGTTATCTGCCAAAAGCTACTTAAACGCGCTCCAAGGTCAAATTACTTTCCCCACAAGTGGATAAAATGAAACGCGGTTTTACCTGCTTGTTTTAAAGCATAAAAGACGCCTTTCGGTGGTAGTAAAGAAAAAAATTCATTATCCGTTGCCTAAGAGCCCGACAGGGGGGAGGGAGTTTTTGACCGTGCTCTACCGTACAACGTTGCCGACATTTTGTCACAAGATTTTTGAATATGGTTTTAATACTTTGACATAGGCGAAATCATCACATCGATCGAAGGGGCCATAAATTAACCAAAAAAGTCCATAAAATGCAGTATTTATTTGATATAAAACCTCACTTAATAAATACCATGTTTGATGGACGGTCGGCAGTGTTCGTAAATCGTTGTAAGTAGCCAATGATCTCTTTCTAAAAATACCGATGTCCATTCTATGCTAAATATTCGTTGTAGCCTTCTAATGTGTCTTAATATCAATCCGGAACGACTACCTAATATTCACTTGGTATCTACATCTAGATACATAATCCGACGGCTTGCACTCCGGGAGTGTCGGCAGAAGTGAAAACTAAAAGTGCACAACGCACTTCAAAAAGAAAAAAATGGACTGAATGCACTGTTATTCCACACCTCATTCCATTAGGCCGAACTAGCTTGCGAGTGGACGACGACACCAACTTACCTATTATTACGACCCCAGCGACATTCCCTCCGTCTTACCTGACGACCAGAATCTGACGCGATTTTTACCTATCCCCAAAAAGTATTCAACGCCGCTAAAACAGTTTTCACTTCAAAAATTTAAATGGCTGTCATAAGTCTGTTTTTTGGTAGGTAAGATAATAATTATTAAAAAATATCCAGATGAATGACTTAACTCAATAGAAAGTGTGTCTGACGTAAACGCTGACAAGTACTTGCTTCCTACTGACAATTAACAAATGTGACTGTAAGAATATAATTTCCTTTACCTAGACATTTGGACTTTAAAAAGCTAACAACTGTCAACTGCCATGCGTCATGTCTGTCAAAACAAGTCGATTCGATTGACGTCACTCACTAATTAGTTATTTAATTATTATTATACTGGAAAAAAACTACGCAACACGTCATTTATTTGTTTGTGGTGTTAATTTGTTATTGTGATTCTCACGTTGTCTTTTTGTTTAAGTCAATCATCCTACAGTAACTTTAGTGAACAGTAGTAAGGTTACATCCAAACAAGAGGTTCCAGAACGTATTAAAATGGGAGAGGAAGATGAGTATGCGTGTGTAACAAAGTCCAAACTGAAAATCAAAACAGATTCTGGGATAAAGAAGAAAAAGAAGAAGAAGTCTCACAAAGATACTGACAAAGTTATCGAACAAGAGGTTAAAGAACAAATTAAACAACATGTAGATACGGATAAACGCACCAAGGCTGAAATTGCTTTTCAAAAGATGCAGGACAAAATGGTGAGATTCTTCGTTTGATAATCACTACATAGTATAAAATAAAGTCGCTTTCTATGTCCCTATGTCCCTATGTATGCTTATATCTTCAAAACTACACAACAGATTTTGATGCGGTTTTTTTAAATGGATAGTGATTCAAGAGGAAGGTTTTTATGTATAATTCTACGCAGACGAAGTCGCGGGCAGAAGCTAGTTACTAATATTTGTTTGATTTAAGAACCCCTTTTTTGTGCATTATTTTTTTCTTGCTTAAAGTTGAATATTTTATATTACTTACTTGTGGACATTTTATTTCCAGAAAAAGCAGAGGATACTCCAAAAAGCCGAGATGACTCACAAACAACGAGTAGAGAAGTTTAACCAGCACCTTGATAGCCTCACAGAGCACTTTGATATACCCAAAGTATCCTGGACTAAGTAAAATGTGTGGTTAATCATTGGCTTCTAATTAAAACTGTGTTTAAGCAATTTTGTGTAATAATTTAAGTTGTAAGTAAGTTACATGCAAATATGAAGGATCTATAGCACATTCATCTATCATGCAAGTGCTGTAAATGCATTTGAATGCAATTAAATGACTTAAAAGATTGTACCACTGGTACTACAACTGGGAGAAAGAAATGAAAACCCATAATACAGTTGCCGATACTGATTGCATTAACACATTCACTGCTAGGGACACATAAATGCGATTTCATGGCTTTCACCCAGTGCCGTAGTCATCATTTTACAGGCATTTGAACGCACATGTGCACCTGGGGCATCTCTAGAAGTCTCGGGCTTGGCAGCTGGCAGTGAATGTGTTAACCATCTCGTAATGTCATAATGGTGAATGATAATTTTGAGAAGAACATCTAGTGAGCCTATTTTGTTTGTATGTGCATTTGTATCCGGAACTAATGGTTCATAGTATTTGAAAGCTACCTTTCTAGTGTTTAACGTTTTTTGTATAATTATAATATAAATTAAGGCAGAATAACATGCATTTTAATTTTTAACCTTACTTGAACAAAACATATTTTTGGGGCTCTTCTAATTGTTCTATTTAGGTTTGCTTTTTAATCATAGAAGCTCTCATGTATGTTTTACACAGACATTACTGTATAATGTATAAGCACTAATATATATATATAATGCTTAGACCTAGATGAGATTCACCAGAAGAAATACTCATCAAGATATAATATACTATGATTATGATTACCTTTAACAAGCTCCCAGTGTGGGTAAACTGACTGATAAATGTCTTATGTTGTTATCCGTGAATCTTTTAAATCAATTATAATTTTCATGGGAAGTAGAAAAAAAAAACTTTCAATTGTAAATATTTATTTAAAGCATGTCAAAAAAGTAAAAGTCAATAGAAACCTCATAACTTCGTTTGGACGGACTTGGTTGGAATGGTATGTATAAAACTGTGCAAAAACAAAAACTATGTTAAATTAAAAATATCAAAAACTAATTATACATTAGTATTTACATTTCATTTTGATATCCTTGGGTATTAAGGCACATAACTTACTTCTATTACCCTAAATAGTATATTATTGGTAAATAAATCTATAAAATAACATGATAGAGATAATAAATGAGATTCCATTTAACTTAAATCTATTACTCTCAGTATATGTCACTGAAAACTAAGCAAATCAAATATAAAATTTGTAAACATTGTATGAATTGTAAATTATTTAAAATTACCATTGCTCAGTATAGCTGCTACTCAAATCCCTTGGTGAAATATCTAAACAATAAGTTATCACACTTACATCCTCAAAGTGCATGCAAACATCACACACTCTTCATTTTTATTGCAGACAAATTTCATACTAATTTAATTAATGACTTATGCCAATCTACATTCTACTTTTAAGTCATTGCGGCGTCACGCTGCATGAAATAGTGTTTAAGGCACCAATTATTATAAAAGACGAATGAGAATGGCCAAAACAAAAGTTTTAAAGCTTAAAACTAGGATAGAGGCGTGATTGTTGTCATATTTCCAAAATGAGTAACTGAATTTGAAAACTTTGATGTTATTTTCCAAATATGTCCATGGGTCGCTTCCATCGTCAAAGTGCATGGGACATTGATCGCGCTCCCTCTCATACTCTTCCATTTCGACAGCGACAGCGGCGCCCTCTGTGTAATTCCATGAAGTCACATCTTGCTTGAGATCGCAATATGGCCCCAATGCTTGAGACATAAGTATCCTGAAAATTATACAATTTAAATATAGTTAAGCCATATTATTGCGATCATATTTATGTAATCAATTTAACAGTGTCCCATTAATACATTGGAATTCACAATCACCACTAAAACAATAACTAAGATGATTACCTATTAAGATCAGCTCGCTGATACACCCAACATCTGTACTTGGAGAATGGATCCAACTCATCATAAGTTATGAGATAGGATTTCAAGTTCTCCTTCCAATATCCAATGCATTTCATTCTATAATCAGGGTCACTGTAAATATCCACCGGTCTTCCCAAGTAATCCACTGAGAGGCAGTAATTTTCCTTTATTTGGATAGTTTTCTGGTCAATATCACATACAGAGAAGTCACTGATATTTAGTTTACAATACAAGTTGGGACGGGGACTCAGTGTGACACCACCCAGAATCCGCGTTTCAAATCTAACATCTCCCCGTTGTGTGAAGTTGAATTTCCCAGCAACAGGACAACGGATGGGTGACGGATCTTTTTTGAGGAACAAGTCATACCGCCACTGTTTCTTATTAGGAAATTGAACCCATGAACATACTGTGTGGAAATTACTCTGAATCATAGCAAGACCTTTGCGGTATCTGAAAAAGATCACAGATATTAAATTTAAAACACACCTACATGGCAAATGAATCCATCAATTTATAAATGCTTATTTCAATTATACCTTATTACATTATGATGTTGCGGCACAAAGTCAAAGCATACAAAATCTTTCTGACAACCATCAACTGTGAGGCGAGCCATCATCACTCTGCTGTCACGCTGCTCCCTGTTTAAAATAAAATAAAGTTATATCATTTTGTTTATGCATTAAAAAAAAATTGTTGATGTCAACATGGTTTTCAATATTGTGGCCAAAAAGATGTTTGATAGTAAGTCAATATTAACCTGCAAACGTAAATTGTTCTTCTATATCTTTCCTCATCAGGATAATATGTTTCAATAATGTGAGTTTCATTTATAAAAACATCTGCATCTATATTGGCAGTGTTGATCCATTGGCCAGAAAAGTTTTGTGGTAATCGGCATCCAGGCTCCACAACTTCAGCCTATAAACAAAGAGCAAAAAATAATCATTGCTCAAGATAAAACAATGTATAAAATACAGTCATAATATTTTGAAAACTATTGCAGTGTTTGTATGTATTTATTTACAAAGTAAGACACTGCAGATAGTAAAACCATAAATGTGACTTTTACGTAAAATAGTGGTTTCGTGATTGTAATAATCTTGTACTAATTAGTGCAGTAATTTATTATTTACCTTGACAGGAGTAACTTTGTATCTTTCCGGAGACTTTTCTACTGTCTTCAAAGCACTACATTCGGGTGTGATTGATGCTCCAAGGTAAAGGTCGTCATCTCTGTTTTTAAGAAAACAACGATACCTCTCATCCTTACGGGATTCTTTGGTATTGGCAACAGCAAAGAAATGGTTTTTACCAACAAACCAATGACCTGGAAACAACATGAAGCATTGCTTTAGCATAGGTCAAACATAACATTTATTAAAAATTTGTTAACCTATATGCCACTGACTGGAATTTGGAAAATACCTTAACCAAAAATTTGTGAGATAATTATCAGCAGATCCAACAAAGAAATATCATAGCACAGTATAGCAGGACTTACAACCATTTGCTTATGAAACCTGTTAGGAGCTTTACTCTGTAGCATTTCCAGATTTTGAATCATTATTATTTACCTAAGCAACTGAACTCCACAACACCATCAAATGTCCCGGACATTCCTGAACATTTACGATAAGTGATGTTGAACTTCTGATTAGTAATCAAGAACTGGGTGCCCGCTGTCTGACATGACCTGATCTGCGCATCTGGATGAGTGCACTCTCCAGTGAAGCGGAAACGGTTCTGGTAGCCAAATGTCCACACTCCTTCCAATGAGGAACGACAATTAACCTGTGTAAAAGATATAAATGAAGTAAAAAATTATAATTGTGGTAATATACCAAATTCAGATAAGATACTTACTGGAATTGAGTTTTCTGAAAACAATGTCACTAGTTGCTGGTCTGGCCTCAACCCTCTGCAGACCCTTTCTATTGTAGGCTCCTCATCCAGCGCTAAGTCCACACAAGGAGTCTCAATTTTCTCCAATACATTAACTGTTCGGACAATCAACTTGACACAATAATAACAATTTGTGTACCGAAACACCATAGTGTAGTTCACATGAAAATCAGCCTTTATATTTTGACATACTCCCCTAAAAAATAAGAGATTTAAGTTATTAATTAAATAAGTATGAACCGAGTAACCTACTCAAAATCATTTTGAAATCAGATTACCTTCCCGTCATGTCGCTGGCATTTATGTCCGTGATAGTTTGTTTCCCATTTTCAAAAGAAAACCATGTATTTCGTAAAACAATCGGAATCGTACACTCAGAGGAAACGGATGCGACTGAAACAAGTTTAAATATTTTACTTAGGGCGTCGCCTTTCCCGATGCAACGTTTATTTCATAGAATGTTATGTTACTTACATCCAAAGAGTAATATTGGTATAAAAACTTTAAGACACAAGTAGGGACCCATTGTCACACATCTATTTCCAGTAATCCATACAGAAAATTGTTATATTTTCTCCAACGACTCCTCGTATTCCCTCCCTTGTCTCGTTCGTTTCGTTCCGTTTCGAATCGAGTTGGTTGGGTTTGTCTGTGGCTCACTCACCGCAACGCAACCGAACGCACAACAGTATGCACAGCATAAGCAAGCAAGAAGCGAGTTTCAATTCACCTGATGACAGCTCAAATAGTTCGAGGCACTTTGTTATCAACTTATGTGAACCACGATTTGTGCGTAGAGGTAGAAGAATCATAGGAGCACGCTATGTTCGTCCCAGATATTTGAAGAAAACAAAGGATTTTTGAAAAAAAATTATGATACTGTGTGTGTGCAGTAGTGTAACAAAATGTTTGTGGAAAGTCAAATATGAGCTCTCAGGCCAGACGTGTCGTACAGTAAGAAACAAATGTGTTTACGAGCGCTCCTCTACGCAAACTTACTTTGTGAAGTGTGTAGGAACTATTATATTTGAGGTTTGCTTTTTTTAATATAAACGTCTTTTTTTTTTACGTCTAATTTGGCTGTATGAGTACAAACTCCATAACCTTCCCTACAAGGAAGAAAATAAAAAAAAAACATAATTTGACAACTTCAAAATCAATGTGACGTTTTCAATATTCATTCATTACAATTTTCCAAACCAGTTTTTTGTGTTGTGGTGATTTTTTTTGTAATTACGAAATAATATCGTAAAGTAATTACTATTTAATTCCTACCAGTCAGTTGAAGTTGGGCTTGCGTTCAAAGAACACTCCTGGGACCTCTAAATTCGTATTATCGAGCTTGAAAGAGTACTTAAAAAGACTTCAGGTGAGTAAATTAGTTTTAAGTATTTATTTTAAAATAGTAATAAAATTATAGCTGGCTTCATAATAATGTTGTGCTAAATTATGTTATGGTCATATTTTTATACTAATTTACTGATGCGTGGCATTTTTTAGCATGGGTCGTCGCAAATCGAAAAGAAAGCCGCCGGCGAAGAGAAAAGCCATAGAACCGCTGGATCAACAATTCAACTGCCCGTTTTGCAATCACGAAAAATCCTGCGAAGTCAAAATGTATGTACTCAAAAAAAAAAATTCTTTTAATAATGAACAATTGCTTTGTAGTGGAGTGTTCAACTTTGTTTGTCTTTTCAGGGATCGAGCGAGAAATACAGCTCGAATACAATGTCGGGTGTGCTTAGAAGATTTCCAGACAACTACAAACGTATTGTCTGAGCCCATAGATGTCTACAATGACTGGGTGGATGCCTGTGAAAGCGCCAATTAATTTTAGGTTATAATCCATATGATTTCGTTCTATTTGGAGTCTCCTCGATATTAAGAGATAAAATATAAGTGAATTTTATACCCATTTCATATCTTATAACTTTTTAGTTATGCTGTTGAAACATGACACTAGCAGGATTTGAAGTAATGTTTGACCACTACATGGCTGTGCCGAAAACATCAATAAAACTATCTATCGTGTCTAGCTGTATCCATGAACGTGGTAACTAACCCTGTTATTCATAAAAAGTTACAAACCTGTTAGGTGAGAAGCTATGTTTTTTTGGTTACAGACTCCTGATCCCACTGTTATAAAAATGACAAATTACTCCACCTTATTTTATTATCTCTAGTGAGGGTTTTTTTAAGTGGGACCATGAGAACTAACCTGTTTTTTTGTACCTGGGAAAAAAGAATTAAAGTAATAAATAAAGACAGGCTAATAAAAGCATGTCTGACATTGGCCGAAGTCAAATAGCCACACTTGGGGTAGAAAAAAAAATCAAATACATGATTTATGAATAATGGTGTAAGTTATTGCCCAAGATATTTCATTTTTGTTTAACTTTTTAGTTTTAGCTAAGCCATGTAAGATTGCAACACACTAGTACTACTAGCCCTTCTTTTTTCATTGAATTGTATTGTTTTATAATATACATTAGATGTATTCTGTATTCTGATTCTGTGCCTATAGCATAATATACATTAAATGTATTTGTGTGGCTAACATGACATACTACAGATTTGTGGTGTGCTGTAACTTAGTAATACAATGTGTATACATATTGAATTAATAATAAAACAATGTAAAGTTTATCATTCACTTTATTTTTCAACAGTCATATGGTAATTCCATAACATAATTCATTACACTGTAATACATTGAAGCACTACGGAGTTACATCCTAAAAGCATTATTTAAATTTCAACACAGTTTATTAATAATGGAATTCCTTTAATAAGTACATAAGTATATATTTAAATGAGATTACCCAGTAAATGAATGTGAATATGGAATGTAGTAATTTTAACAATCACTCTACATAATCAATGATAATGACAAAATTAGGTCCATATTAGAAAAAATATAAAAAATCAACACAATTTTGTTAATACAACTTATATTTAACATACCTTAAAAATTCAATAAATTACTGTCATTAAAAGTTTATTTTCTATATTTATAATTGATTTTATTTATAAATAATTTATTTTACTGCCTAGCAATATGAGTGTTCTGGCAGTCTGAGAGACTACAGTGCAACTGGATGAAGGCTACCTTCAAACGTTTATTTGTTTACTAACTTGTACTTGTATCTAATTAATTATTATTATTCAAGTCAATAAAAGCTTCCGAGGTGCTACCCTCTACATAACAATGCTTGAATTGCTTTAATACTATTAAATATACTTTATCAAATTGACAACATCATTCTTAAATAGCTAACTCGTCAAGTTATATACTGATCAAAACATTCTATTACATAATTATAAGCATTATGGGACAGCCTTGGCTGAATCACAATTTAACAATAAAACAAATAAATATTGTTCTTGAAACAATATAATACATTAGAAATTGAGCTATTGCCTAGCATAAATATTAAGCTATAACACAACTTACAACCCTGGGAACATCTGTGACCATGTCATGATTCTCTTATATTTAATTATCTACAGATATGGTGGATCGTAACTTCTACTTTACGGAAAGCCTAGTGTTATTTACACAGACCTAGAGACGAGGTAAATAAATAACGTAACTTACAAAGGGCCACGACATGGTCACGCGAGCTGCATACCACCAAACCCTCTCTGTGCAGAAGCCGTGTAAAGGTTCAGGTGTCAGAGTAGCTCACAATAAACACTTAACTTACCTGAATACAAAAACAGGATGGAGTGTGATCACTGATCAATAGAGGCTCCCCGGCTCCCACCAGCCCCTGAACTTATCTACAACGAAAAATCCACTAACACGGCATCCTTTTTTTATAAACTTTTATACTCTCAAAATACAACGTAACATATTCCATAAATATAAAAACAGCGGCATGTTTGTTACACGTTAACATGCATGTGCGGAAGCATCATAACATTGTATAGTGTAATTAGCTTGAGAAAGAGTAAATATGGTTTCAATATACGATTTAGAACTTGCCCAAGTCTACAAAGGAGTCGTATTGTAGGTCTGAGCTGTCGCAGTAGGTTGGATCGTCGTCGGACAAAGTCGCGGCGCTAGGTAGCGGAGTCAGAAGCTGCACGCGCGAGCCTTCTCCCTCGCACACCGCCGTGCTGTCTGAACTCTCACTATTGCTATCTATGTACTCAAACAGTTTGCTTCTCTCGTCATCAATGATGCTGGAAATGTCTGATATCTCTAGTGTACTCGGTATGGTCGATGCGGTTTCTAAGTTGATAGCATCAAATGATTGGGAAAGCAAAGCGTCCTCGCATGAAGACACGGGGACAGTTTCTATAGAATTTGGGTAATGAGATGAGCTGGCATCTTCCGTGAAACGACCGGAGTCGCCCATTTCGGACACTAAGAGAGACAAGCTGACATCTTCGATCGGAAACGTAACGCTTTCGCTTAGCGCCTGCGTGTCCATATCTTGGACGTTGGACTGTGGACTCTCGGGCTTGGCATTGTCATTGCTGACGGCGTTTTCTTTTAATGAAACCGAATTGTCATCAGAGAAGTCACCTTCCGCGTTAAGCGTGACGGAATCATCGTCGCCCCTCTCCTGTACCTGTTCCAAGACTTCCAAGTCATCAACGCACTTAGTGGAATCGTCGCTGCTGTCGGAGACGATCAGTTCAATGCTTCTGTCGAGTATGCAGTCGGTGCACGCGGACATTTCGTCCTCAAAGACGATCTCGACGCTCCTTATCCTCATGAGTGGCATTTTGGCCGGGGATAGTTCGTTTCCTTTGACAGTTCTGCCTTTTTTCACGGATTCCGCTATGGACTCTGAGCATTCGCTGATCTCGTCGTAGTCTATCTCGTAGCTCCTGAGGTCAGAGGTACAGGGGGTGGATTCGGATGCTTTTCCGTTGTGTTTGTGTGTGGTGTGTGCGGTGTGTTCGGTGTGTTTGGTGCGTTGGTCGGGTGAGGGTGTGCGCGTGGTATGCGTGTGTAACCCCTAAGGTTGCAATGATCCTTATTGTATAGTGGTGCCGAGATCAAGGCCGCCCTCCTCCTGCATCTTGGTCAGGAACTTGAACACTCTGTTCTCCGGCTCCGTCTGTTTCACCATGTCGACAAGCGCTAGCAACTTCTTGATGCCGATGAAGATCCTGTTGAAAATAAATAAGTATTATACTTGTACTTTGTACTTCATTTGGTCGCACATTGGCAAATTGCAAATTGCATCGCAAATTGGCGGTAACGGATCGAAATCCGTTCATTACACATAAAAAGTGTGAAGGAATAAAATATTTGGCAAATTCACTGTTTGTCAAATGCTTTCCACAGTCCGTTTGTCCCTAAGTAGCCAGGCTCTTGTCGGTGGAGCAATTTCCATGTGTATGATTAGATCTTTAAAACTACGCAACGGATTTTGATGCGGTTTTTTTTTAATAGATAGTGATTCAAGAGGAAGGTTTATAAGCATAATTCTACGCAGACGAAGTCGCGGGCAGAAGCTAGTACATACATAAATCACGTATTTATCCCATACGGGGTCACAGAGCTTAAGGTAACAAGCCCTAAACGCCACGTTTAGCGTGATTGTTGGAGTATGGGCGGAAAGGGGTATCAAAATAGAGATGGGTTGCAAGCCACATCGCCTGTAACATAATTCCCTCGATGGGCGTTTACGATCCGCGCGGGAAGAGAAGCAACTGGAACATTCTGTTTTTTCTTTGCTACCAGACAAGCATGGAATGGGAGCAATGCATTGACTTACAATAAACAACTAGACTCTCAGTCGCTAACAAAGGTTCCTCAAGAAACGTCCGAGTTGCTTTGTCTATGTGCTGTGTGCGTCAACACATCGACTTAGACAGATAACATTAACATATTCGTTCAAATTGACACCTTATTTCGTGGCAGTAATGTTTAATATCAATGGCGTAGGATCGTGAGAAGTAATGACACGACGCCACGCGCTGGAAACCTGCCTGTCTCTTTTGTTCTCAATAGTAAGATTACGGTGACATATACATTGTTATCAAAGCGCGGTCGAAACACAACTGAACCAAAACTCTGAACAATAGACGCGTCGTTCAGACTTTTGCTTCGGACAGTTTTTGAGCGTGATTGGGAGTCTAGTTGTTTATTGTACGTCAATGGAGCAATGGTAATTTTTATTTGTTGGTAGTAGTGTGTGTATATGTATATGTACTCACCTCGCGCCGCGCAAGTCGTGCTGTATCTTCTGCAGGTCTCGCTTAGAGAAGGCGTCGCTCTTTTCGAGCACGGCGAGCACGTGCTCGGGCTGGGACAGGTTGGGCACGTGCAACACGCCGGTGAAGGCCGACACTATCTCCATGTCTTCCAGGACTTGTCTGTAGGACGGAATCCATGGTTGATAGTGGTTTGTTTTTTTTTATATGAGATTAAAGTTATGGATTTTGAATATAAAAATGACTCCCTTTTGAAATGAAAAGGTATAAATCATAGAACAAACGTTTTGCTAATCAATAAAATTCAATAATCATTATTTTTTAATAACTCAAAAACTTAATAGAAGCAAACATGTAAAAATAATGTAAATGTTAAACAATAAAAAAAACATGAGATAATAAGCTTTTCTAAATTGATACAAATTTTAGAATTTCCAGGACAACTGAAAGTACCCCATAGGTTTTGGTACCACGGCAAATTGTATGGAAACAAATTTTTAATGACTAATCTTTTGATTGCGTAGACTTAGAGCAGCGGTTCTTAACCGGTGGTCCGCGGACCACTGGTGGTCCCTGGAAGCATCCTAAGTGGTCCGCGGGGCGAATCTAATAAATAATTAGATAAGTGACAACCAGACACAACGCGTGAATGTGCAATTCCATCCATTGGGGGCGATCGAAGCCATACGTTAGATTTTTTGTAGTTAGGTAGGTAGGTACTTAGGTGGTCCTTGGCAAGACAACATTTTTGTCAAATGGTCCCTCATGTCTGAAAGGTTAAGAACCACTGACTTAGAGGGTTGATTTTTTCACATCTCCAGAAAACCGTAGACCTCAGTATTTAAATAAATTTCAATTCAGACAGATAGACAGACGTACAACAAAGTAATCTTATAGGAGTTATCCCTCTACCTTTTTCCGCTAAGCTGTAAAAGCTAGAAAAAAAAAACATATCAACCTTTTTCTAGCACTCACCTCCGACTGCTAGTGCACAATATGAGCAGCTTCCTGCCCTTGGGCGGTTGCTTCTTCAGCAGCACGAGCAGCGCCTGCAGCGTGAGGTTGGAGTACCGCGGCCCGATGGGACCGTAGTCCAGCAGCCGCTCGATGTTGTCCACTAGGATACACGACAGGCTCGAACGGTACGCGTCGTCGAAATACTGCAACAGAGCGATTATTTAAGCCTGGCAATTTTCTACGCGGCCCACAGCACGTTGCACATTTTCAGTGGTAATTATTTATTTACTGGCAACATTGACTTACAATAAACAACTAGACTCTCAGTCGCTAACAAAGGTTCCTCAAGAGACGTCCGAGTTGCTTTGTCTATGTGTTGTGTGTGTCAACAGATCGACTTAGACAGATAACATTAACATATTCGTTCAAATTGACACCTTATTTCGTGGCAGTAATGTTTAATATCAATGGCGTAGGATCGTGAGAAGTAATGACACGACGCCACGCGCTGGAAACCTGCATGTCTCTTTTGTTCTCAATAGTAAGATTACGGTGCGAAAGAGACATATACATTGTTATCAAAGCGCGGTCGAAATACAACTGAACCAAAACTCTGAACAATAGACGCGTCGTTCAGACTTTTGCTTCGGACAGTTTTTGAGCGTGATTGGGAGTCTAGTTGTTTATTGTACGTCAATGACTGGCAACGAGTACTTTTTGAGCAGACGTTGAAAGTCATTGAATGTTACTAAAGAAAACGAGAATAAATAAAAGGGGTGCGAGTCGGGTTACCTCCGCGTGTGGTCAAGAGCTGCGGTTGGTTTTTGGAGCAGTGCTTGGTCCGGTGTACCCTGGGCATCGGTTAATGTTTTCCTGGCAGATTCTGAGGGATATCATTATCCGTTGGCTAAGAGCCCGACAGGCTGGGGAGAGGTCTTTTGACCGTGTTCTGCCGTACAACGTTGCCGACATTTTTGTCAAATATTTTTGAATACTGTATTTATTACTTTGACATCGGCGAAGTCATCGCATCTATCGATGGGGCCATATTAAAAAAGAAGAAGAAATAGGTATGCTAAAAATGATTCCCTAACTGCGTTGTGGTAGCGGAGTAAAGTAACTGTTTTTTGTTCAGTTTAACTTAATTCTTACTACTTATTTTCCTATCTGATGTCAACATACCTTCCTGATCTGCAAACACTTGGAGGTTTCAGTGAACCCGACCATGTCTTCAGGCGAGCACACTTTGACGAACGGAAAGTCTGACATCTTGGCCAGCTGAGCGGCCAGGGCCGTCTTCCCACTGTTGGGCGGCCCTTCCAACAACACCGACACGAGCCCTGGAATTGTACGAGACTTTAGCACGAATAGGAGAAAGGGTTAAACGAGAAAATAAAATTCTCAATTGAGTAGGTAGTGGAGACAATTAAAAGGCGATAATAACGAATTACAGTACTTAGTAAAAAACTAAACATAAAATAGGACGATGTATTCGTTGAATTAATTCCCTTCTTGAATTAGAATTGTTAAAAAAAATTGCCAGCAATAATAGACAGAAAGTATAACTCTTACTTTGACGGGCAGAAAGAAAAATACTATAAGAGGAAATGTAAATAACAGTTACAAAAAGTAAACAAAGAAATGAAGTTTGGTCCATAAAATTGCTCATCTTTGTTAACTGTTTATATTCCGCTTTGCAGAGCGAAAGAAAATCTAAAACATCAATACCTATCTTTTTATACAATACAATACAATACAATAATTCTTTATTGAACACAACATACAACAACCAAAACAGATACAGAATATAGAATATTACAAGGTAACAATAGGCGGCCTTATCGCTACAGAGCGATCTCTACCAGGCAACCATAACAGACTGGAGAAAAGAAAAGATCTGAGCAGGTGGTGCAATTTAGAATATATATTATACTAAGTAGTGAAAATACATAATACATTATATGTACAAGAAACACACATATTTATTTATTATTTCAGTACTGTAACTTCTGTACAGCCACCAATTCGAAATTTTGGGAGAAAGGATGAGGTTTAATATGAGAATGAGAGAGACGGTATGATACGAATTTCAGATTTGTGTAGACCCCCAGGAATAGAGTGAAACTTACCGCTAGCCTCGGTAGCGCGCGCCTGATTTATGTACAGCTGTCCGTCCTCTATGATGGACACCACCGGAGCGCCCCAGTTGATGACGCCTCGCGCCAGGAAGTGCTCCAACGCCTCCGCCGCTGTACCGAAGGCCTACGAAGAAAAACGACTAGCTGTTACTTGCGAATTTCTCTACGCAGAATTCGTTTATCCCGCTAAAACTATATCAGTTACTAATATTATAAAGAGGAAAGATTTGTACCTATTTTTGTATGTTTGTAGTGAATAGGCTCAAAAAGTACTGGGCCGATCTGGATGAAATTTGGAACATAGATAGATTATAGTCTGGAATAACACATAGGCTACTTTTTATCCCGGAAAATTGCGTGATTCCCGCGGGATAGCGATAAACGAATTCTATGCAAACGAAGTTGCGGGCAACGGCTAGTCAGTTATAATCCCATCATTACTTCATTACCGAAGAAGCAAACAACTATTATCAACTAGCTGTTGCCCTCAACTTCGTCTGCATAGAATTCGTTTATCGTTATACCGCAGGAATTACGCAATTTTCCGGGATAAAAAGTAGTCTATGTGTTATTCCAGACTGTAATCTATCTATGTTCCAAATTTCACCCAGATCTGTCCAGCCGTTCTGGCGTGAAAGAGTAACAAACATCCATCCATCCATAGTTACAAACTTTCGCGTTTATAATATTAGTAGGATTTGCCATGGGAACTTTGCACCCTCTCTGAATAAAATGTAGGTAGTCCTTTTGTCCTCAGGTTGTATTTTTGCCAAACGTTTGCCATGAAGTAGTATATGACAGACAGAGACACAAGAGTTATTTCCAATTGACAAATGGCAATCGTGTCCTCACGCAACAATCTCAGATTCCGTTAACGAAGCTTTCGTATTAATATTAGTGCAGAATTATGGGTGTGATTGGGTTTCATAAGTCAACTTTTTAACTTGGCGTGAATTTTAAACTTGCCTGTGGGTTGTGCATTAGGCAAGCTTGCTCTTAACCACTAAGTGAACTTCATGGCCAATTGACGTCACCAACTAGCGACTTACCGGTTTGATATCATTTTCCAAGGCGTGCAGAAAGTCGCCTCGCTCCACAATCAGTTTCTCCATGGCCTCAGGGTCCACCTCGACCTTGCTGGAGGCCTTGATGAGCCGGTTCATGGCCGTGGACTGCGCTGCCCTCACTAAACCTTCCAGTTCCGCGCCGGAGAAGTTCTTCGTGCGCGTTGCTAATTCCTGTTACAAATAAAGAAGTTACAGCTAATGTGCTATTAAATTCATGATGTTTATACATATCGACGGTACTGTGACTCAACCTCGTTTATCAACTTTGATGACATTGAAATAACAACCTTAAGTGCACGGTTTAAAGTGATTATTCTATTTTCATAAAATTTCATATGCGAGGTTGAGTCAGAGTACCGGCGATATATGTATAAGCATAGCTTAGACAAGTCATCGCTAAAATAGATACGGACATAGAAGATTCAATAAAGTCGTATAGGTGAAAAACTTAAGTAAAAGTACCTGTTGTATGTGTGAGTAATGCATGTGAATAGACAAATTGACGTTCCAAATTAGAAAAATAACTTAAGTCCAATATTAGTTCTGTACATACATCAGGTCGTTTAGTACCTAAACAGTATATTTTCGTTATTAAAATTTGATCTTTTTTAGTCTTTAGTCGAGTTTCTGTCATAGTTATTATTCTATTTACCGTGTTGCGATGTTGCGATGACCTGTCCGGGAATAAGACCGCAAAGGGCTCATTTTCATTTTCTTATTCTATCAGTGGCCAGTTTCACAAAGCGACACTGGCCAAATCTCAATCACTGATTGGTTGATTGGGCCAATGTACCCCTTTATTCATAAACGATCTATAGGCTTCTGCTAACTTCAATCTTTTGTCCTTATCTGTGAAAGGTAAGTGTCGAAGTGACAGATAAGGACAAACGAAAACGATTGCTGAATTAGCAGAAGCCTACAGAGCGTATGTGAATAAGGGGGTTAAAATTGAAACTTGAAACTTCGAGAAACGGGCCGCTGTATCAAAAAAAAACATGAGCGCATTCAGTAATACCACTTCACACACACTAATAACTATCGCTCACCTTATTATCTACGTCTTCAGCAATCTTCTTGTACTCCCGCATGCGCTTGGTGTGTATGTTCAAGATCTGAACCCGGCCCTTCTCGTCGGGGAGGCCTATCTCCATCTGCACCTCCAAACGGCCCGGTCGCATCAGCGCCTCGTCAATCATGTCCCGGCGATTCGTCATACCAATCACGAGGATATTGTTCAACTGGTCCACACCTGGCAATTGAAACATTTTTAATATTATACGATATTGGCTTAGGTTTAAGTGAAAAAAATCTTTGTTTTAAGCAGTATAAATGACAATATAAGTTATATGTAGTTGTAAATCACAATATTTCAAAAGGAAAACATTCAATGCTGATTCATGATGTTCTGGTGTAATTAATTGCAAGATAGAGTCCTTTATAAGTTATCTAAAGTATTTTCAATGAATATATCAAAGAATTAGCCTTCGCTAAAGTGAAAACGACTGATTACGGGATGATTTACGGGTGGTAGGGCCTTGTGCAAGGTCCGTCCGGATCGCTACCACCATCTTACTCGCTAATCCTGCCGCTAAGTAGCAGTGCTTGCACTGCTGTGTTCCGGTGTGGAGAGTAAGATAGCCGGGGTAATTACGGGCACAAGAGGCATTTCATCTTAGTCCTCTAGGTTGGCAACGCATCTGAAATCCCTCCGGGGTTGCGGCTGTCTATGGGCAGTGGTGATCACTTACCATCAGGTGACCCACTTGCTCGTTTGCCTTCCTATTCTCATTAAAAAAAAAAAAAAAAAAAAATTTCAGCCTGTAGTTGAAATAGCAACTATGTTTTAATAATTCTTACCATCAATCTTTGAAAGCAACTGATTTACAACAGTGTCGTGCACTCCTGAATTCCCTCCGACTGACCCTCTGGCCTTGCAAATGGCGTCAATCTCGTCAAATATTATGATATGAAGACCGCTATTGGGGCCAGCCTGGAAGCCAACATATTATTAGAAAACTTTCAATCAATTTCAGATCAAATGTTGGTGAATATTGGTGAATGTTGGTGACAAACATACCCTTTTTTCTTCCTCCTCAGCGTCAGCGAACAGCCTACGGATGTTGGCCTCGCTCTCGCCAACATATTTGTCCAAGATTTGAGGGCCGTTGACGATTTTCGGTTCACGCGCGTTCAACATGTTACCGATCTGTCGAGCCATGAGGGTTTTACCCGTACCAGGGGGTCCGTACAGTAGGATACCTTTCACGTGCTTGCAACCTGTATTGCAACAAACATTCAATCATTAATACGTTTCAATACCATTCGACTTTATGCGGGTGGTAGGGCCTTGTGCAAGGTCCGTCCGGATCGCTACCACCATCTTACTCGCTAATCCAGCCGCTAAGTAGCAGTGCTTGCACTGCTGTGTTCCAGTGTGGAGAGTAAGACAGCCGGGGAAATTACGGGCACAAGAGGCATTTCATCTTAGTCCTCTTGGTTGGCAACGCATCTGCAATCCCTCCGGGGTTGCGGGTGTCTATGGGCAGTGGTGATCACTTACCATCAGGTGACCCACTTGCTCGTTTGCCTTCCTATTCATATATAAAAAAAAAAAAAAAAAAAAAAAAAAAAAACTTTTTAAAGGTTTTCTGTTGACTTGGTTTTAATGAATATTAAGTCGTTCATAAATCAATTCTGGATTTTTAATGCCCTTTATCAGTGTCTCACTGTCTACTTTAATTTATATGAAAGTATGTTTTGTCCTAAATTTCATAAACACAGCAGTATCTTACCTAACTGTTCAACCACTTCTGGAGGGAACACCCGGGAGGCGAAGGCTCGGCGGAAGATGGCGTTGAATTCGTTATCCAGACCACCAATACCCATCTTGCCGAAGTCCCAGTCAGGATTGATGATAGATTGACGCGGCTGCTTGCTGTTAAAATTCCTTAATGTAAGCTGGTTTCCTCAAACTAACAAGTAAAAGCCTCAAGTCCAAAGCCTAAAGGTCTGAACTCACATATATGAATCGTAAACTGCACAGTGATCAAGATACACAACTTGTCCCAAGATAGGTTTTCGATAAAAATACATTTTGGGATTTTGGGTACAAGTTTTAGACTGTACTTGCACCGTCATCCGTCCTGTACGTATGCCAAAGTTCAAATAAAATCTACCACCTGAAGTGGAAAAATTTTTGAATTAAAAAAAAAACTTTGTAAAATCAATGGCTCACCCCTTAGCCTTCCCCACGAGGTTGAGCGACGAGTTCTCAGCCTTATCAAACTGTATGCAGGCGTCCGGCAGCAGCCGGCCCATGCGCACGCGCCGCGGGACCGCGTTCGCGCCCTGCGCCAGCGCTTGTACGTCCACCGCTGCCAACACAAATAAAACATTTGCAACTGGTCAGCTTAAGGGCCCTGTACCCTTGCCGAGAAAAAAAAATACTAAGTGTCTATACAGGCTTATATTGGCTATTGCCACGACATAAAAAATGACATAAAAATATTTAGGGTCACTTCGAAGATCCACTGCTTGTGTAATAGTATAGTAAAAAAAAACACTAGGTACTCTATTTTTTTGAAAGTTTTACAGTATGCTTTCTACCTTTCTTAAGTTAACAAACCAAAACATCAAACTAGAAGAAAATAATGATGCAAGATTCAAAAAGCATATTTTTACCTTCCAAGTTCTTGACGATGAGCGACAACACCTTCTTTTCTTGGAAAGAGAAGGCAAGCTGCTGTCCCACGGTGAACATCTGATTACCAAACTGGATAAGGAAGTCACGCGCCATCTGTTCAGAGTCGTACGGTTCCGTCGACACGCTGTCGAAAAATTATAGTAACATACAGTTATGGAGTGCCAATCCCACAGGTCAGCTAAGGTAAATATTCTGCTAAACAGTACTTCTAGAGACTAAGGCCCTGTATCACCACTCTCTGTTAAGTTTCTGCTATTTTAAGTTTCCGTTTTTTCCTTTTGAAATACGGAACTCTAAACTAAAAGAAAAAGTTCAAGATTTTATTCATACTTACGTTTTCTTAGACATGAAATCCGCCTCCAACGTCACACTGCACAGGCATTCTGCACTTTGAGGCTTATATGGCTTCACATCAATCGGCTGAAAAAATGGTTCCATTTTAAATTAATGAATCAATAGCTAAATGGTTTGTACAGTCAAGGGCATAAATATTGATACAGCCATCATGTCAAATACATGTCCATTGGGTCCTACTGAAAAACAGTGTTGCGGCTTACCGCAACATTATGCTGAGTGGGGCCCATTTTACACCATATCGGTACTATTCCTAAGTATATTGTATTTCTTCCTATTATATGTATATCTACGTGTATCGAATGTTTGTAAATAAATGTTTCTCTCTCTTTCTCTCTCTCATGTGTCACCGAACTTATTGTTTATGACATAAAGGATGTTTTTGAAGTCTTGGTAACATACATTTATTTACGTCTTGTTTTTTTACACATGACTGACCAGTGATTGACCTCTGTCTCACCTGATGGAAAGTGGAGACGAGGCTGAAGGTGTACCTCACTGGTTCAGTAAGCCTATTCACCCTGGCCTTGGAAGAGAACTAAGTTATAGTTTTCCGTAAACACAGATGATGGGAGCTAGGTTCCACTCCTTGGCGGTCCATATTAAGGATGACGCGAACCGCTTCGTTCGAACAAATGGAATGCCAACAACATAAGGGTGAAGGCGCTCCCCTGGACGTCCGTTTGCAAAAAGGTGGGTCCCTATCTTCGGATTTGGAGTGCAGATACATGTATTATGAATACCAATGTTGGTATCTGAGTCATGAAAGTTACATTGTATATAATAATAATAATAAATAATAAAAGATATTTATTCAACAGTTTGCAGTTACATACATATAAAAGTAAAAGTAAACAATAATATGCTACAAACTATTGAAATGGTTGGCAGCTCAGCTTATGCCTGTGCCACACAGACCTAACGATCTGTTGACAAACAGACGCTGTTTTTCAGCCGCCCCCATGATACACTACTTTTCTCACACACGCGAACATACCCTCACATACACACAAAATTTTAAAGACCAACACACGGCCCGTTACTAAAACTCGTCAACACCACACATCACATGAAACTGTATTAATACAAAACATAGTCAAGTAGATTAATTAGGCAATTCGTTCCAGAAAGCATATCTCATCCTATGTACCTGCTTGATTCTGCACGCTTAGCAACCAGGCCTTACAACGTCGTTGAAACATTGCAAGGGTCCCACTACTTCTTATAGGCGGAGGCAAGTCGTTCCAACACTTAGAAGCAGCGTAGCGAAAGCTACCTCTAAATGTCTGGAGACGGGACCGCGGAAGCAAGATCGTTTCGCCCCGTGATCGCAAACCTGCATCGCTGCGATCGGTCCATTCTAGGCAAATAAGGCGGGACACCAGTCTGCTTCAAATTAAACACCAAGGATGCCATTCTCAGGGTGCGTCTGTTTAACATGTTAAGGATGCCAGACTTGTTCAAATATGGACTCACGTGAGAGCGACGGGGGATATTCTGACAAAACCGTACGCATGCGTTTTGTACCCGCTGCACTGCTCGTTGGGTCTTTTTAAGTAAACACGGACCGTACACCGTATCACCATAATCCAACTGAGACAAAACGAGTGAATGTCTATGACATATCAGTATGTCTTACTCTTCATAAAATGTATGCTTGTTGTCTTGCACCCATAATGAAATAATTGCTTAGTTAAACAAACTACTATTCAATAGGACTACATTTCAATCAGTATAAATTAATTATCATTTAATTAAAATTTATACTGAAATGTGCATAGCATTATTTTCCATGTGGATTATGAGGTGAACAAATAAGTATCAAACCACTTTGTTAGGTAACTGAAGTAATAAATTGATTTGGTGCTTTGAATTGTGAAGTTGTCTATTTTAAAAAACCTACAGATACCTTCCCAAAATAAATGTTTTCAGTAACAACAAGAAAAACAAAAAAGTGGCGAAAAACTGTCTTTGTTGGCTGTTCTACTTCCACATTGAATTTGCATTTGTCTTTTTTGCCAACAAAAAGTATAGCTAGTTATAGTAGTCTTTATTGAGGACGAACATTGTAATTAGCATTGTCTTAACAAAGTACTAAGTAAAATGAGTCAGATATTTGTTTTGTTATCTATGCAAAACAGTTTATTAACCAGTGTTCACGGATATTTAGGTGACTATTAGACTTATGGCCTGTCTCACCACTCTCTGTTAAGTTCCAGTTATCTTAAGTGTCAGTTATCTATGATGATAATGTCTCTGTCTCTTTCGTAGTAATAAAGAGACGGAACAGAGAGTGGGGATACAAGCCCTTAACCTCCAATTAAAACTGAATGGTGACAAAAATAACAACTAGTGAAATCAACATGTTTTGATGCTTACTTGGTTGATGGAGAGTGTAGCCCATTTCCTCTGCGGGGCTGAGAACCCCACTGTTCCACTGTCCACTCCGCTGAAGAAGCGAGTGCTAAACACAAAACTCTGCGAAGGTCCTGTTGTTACTTCAATGTGCCTGGAAAAGTAACCAGACTAATGTATTTACCAGTGATTTTACTATTAATTACTTATGAACATCAAAATTACAAAGCCTTTCATGATTCAATATTTGTGCTTCAATGTAATTTGTTTAGTATGAAACCAAGTCCAATGATAATGAAATTATGACTTCACTGTTGCAATTTAAAGTAGCAGGTACTAGAATAGTTTTGTCCCAAAAATTTCAATATTTATTAATGGAAAATTATCAATAATAAATATATATATTGACTGAGGCTTTACAGTGTGGCAGTTTATGTATCTTTCTTTAATCTTGTTATTTTAATACATATCTAATGCAAACAAAATATTTAAAGACCACTTACTTCACATCACTGGGAAAGTCTTCTTTGTTGATAAGAGCGCAGTTAGTGATCGCCATCTCGTCCGAAGGACATTTGGCGGCCTTCATACGCTGTGAGAGCATAATATATAACACCAAAATAAGCCAGATACACAATTTATGTGAATCATTGATTGTTGCCTAGTATATTTGTGCTATAACAGTAGTATAAGTGCTATAAAAGCCTACAAATTTACTAGAAAGGATTTAAAAAAGTAATTGATATTTAATGATAAAAATTAACAATTAATGGATTGTTCTTGTAAAATGACCATATAAACAGGTGGAATATGGTTCCAATTTATTGTACAGAGAATATCGAAAATTGTTATGAATTCCTTGTACGACATTCCTCATTATCAGCATACTTAAAATTAAGTCGTGTTACTTACCAATGAGGAATACATTTTGGTAACTTTTTATTTCCCCAATAAACTAAAATATTTGACAATGATTCACGTCAAAAGAGATTTGGATGATTTGACGGAGCCTATACCGCCCGTCAACGAATGACTGCAATGGATTTTATTTTGGTTATGAACCATTGGTCAATGCGATCAATACGAGAAAATGAGTATTACTAGCATCAAAAAATATGATGAATTTTCATCTGTCATCCTTGATCTTTTCTTTTATAGAATAGAATAGACTCCGACTGAAGGACTTCGCATCCAAAGGTCACGAAATAATTAAAAACATGCAATAATTAATTTTTACTGTTCTAAACGTAAGTTATGTTATTTAAAGAAGACACTTCAATTTTAAATATAGCAAAACTTCTGCGGTTGTTATAAACGCTTCTATGTTATAACGAATAAATGAAAATGGAATGGAATGTTATCTAGGGTCCGATGTTTGAAAGCACGTCGTTCGAAAATAGTGTTCGAAATTGGTGAAAAATTGTGGTGAATTTGAAATCAGAGTATATAATTATAAGAAAACCGCAGTTCTAAATTAATCTTATCATTTATTCGAAAATTTGATTTTAGATAGAGTTTTGCAGAAATACACAGAATTGTATTTCGTTCATAAAGGAAGTTCAAGTAATTTTATTTCAAAAATCGGCCCCATGCACATGAATGTGAAATGAAATGGATGAAATGGAATGGAATTGAATTGAGTTAACATGGCTGACACTGCGGTGTGTTGAACGTGTAGGTAGACTTTCCCTTGATTATCAAATAAGAAGTGTAGAAATTTGTGCGTAGATTATCTAGTGTTAATTAAGAAGTTTAGCTTTTAAGAATAGGATTAATTGTGAACTGATTGGTGGACATAAATGTGGTAATATGACTATGGGAACTTTACGACGCCGCCATCTCCATAGCTAATAAAAAGAAAAATTCTCTTGTGCCCCTAACCTCAACAAAAAGCATACAAAATGGAACTGCCGCAACCACCACAAGGTTTGTACAACTGATTCTTTTGGCAATCTAATTAAAGTCAGGATAGTATACGTAAATGTCATCTTGGTTTTAGATCAAGACCTGCGCAACATAATAGACAAACTGGCGCAGTTTGTCGCAAGAAATGGCCCCGAATTTGAGAAGATGACTAAAAACAAGCAAAAGAACAACCCGAAATTCAGTTTCCTGTACGGCGGGGAGTACTTCAACTACTACCAATATAAAGTGACGACCGAGCAAGCAAGTAAGCATAACAGAGTGTGGACAGAAGGGTTAGAATGAGCGCGATGGCGCGCGTTTGCTGCCTGTTATAACCAACTCAAGTGAATCCTGCTGTTTATAGTTCTAAAGCAATCGGCCGGTGGCCAGGCGGCCGCTCCCGCCGGGGCCTTTATGGCTCAGAACAGGCAATATGTACTGCCCCAACAGGGCAGCGCGACGGCCGCGCAGATCGGGCTCGCCGCGTCCATGGCGGCAGCGCCGGCGCTGCAGCAGTGGCTGGCGGCCAACGCCGCGCCGCCTGCGCCCGCCGCGCCCGCGCCTCCCGTGCCGCGCTCCGATCGCGACTCTCTCACTGCGCAGATCAACATGCTCAAAGAGCAAATCACTCAGTCTGAGAACAATCTCAATGCTCAACATAAGGTGAGTTGCTCTTAGAAACTCTATTTACATCACTCATACATTATCCTGTACTAAAACAAAAGCTTGATGAGCTTAAATTCCAACTGTAATTATGTCTTATTCATTAAATGTTTTAAAGGAAATTTTAAGTTCATATTCTGTTCAAAATTTATAAAGCAAAGGCATACATGGACCCACTTAATTAATTTATTGAAATGGATCAACAGTTTTTGTTTAAGTTGAAAAAATGTACTATTGACCTAAAAATGCTAAAATACCAATAAAAATGTGTTAAAATTAAGTAGTTAAAGAAGTTTTCCAAGTTTAAAAACCAATTTTTTACTCTAAATACTCACTGTTATCTGTGTTGCATGCCTAGACATTTTACTCTACTAAAATAAATGAAATATTATTTTTACAGGCATCATTTGAAGTTGTGTTCTCATAGAGGGATATAATAAGTCTTTTGCAGTAATAAATTTAAAGTAGCATATTTATTATATGTATTTTATTTCTGGTAAAAGAAATGTATTTTTTTAGGTGTTGATACAGCAGCAGCAGACTAAAATCAATGAATTAGTCAGCAAGGCTCAAGTAGAAACAATTCAGGCACTAGCAAGTGACAACCACATTAATCTAACAGAACTTGACAACATACTGCAGCCAATCATTGATACTTGCACCAAGGATAGCATATCATCAGGTTTGTTTCCTGTTCTTATTATATGACATTATGCTGCGATAAGATAAGATAAGATAAATATATACTGCTCTACTCAATTACATAACATATTGAGGAGCATCTAAAAATATCTCTATTTTAATTTCTTCAGGTGACCTAATTTCTCTTTGCCACCATGTTTCATAAATTTGTTGATGATATTATCACTTACAAATTTTATTTAATTGTTGAGTGGATCAAAAAATTAATGGAAAAGTAGATATTGATGAAGAACTAACTGAACTGCCCTATGCACCAAATAAGGTCCCTAGCTATCTCCTATTTGTTTTTTGAGATTGAAGTATGATAAGTATGCTTACAATATTCTGATCATTATTTTTGAACATTCTTTTGGAACATTGTAACAAGAGAGCAAATGTATATTGTTAGACTCTTGTAGCAAACTTTGATGATTCACTTTACAGTAAAAATTGCACAAAGCAAATAATTAAAATGTGAGACATATTCTTCTCAAAGTTTTCGTAACTACGATTTTTTTTAAATGCCCATAGTACTTTATATTTTAATTACTGGAATCTTCTTTTGAAATAGTTCCTAGTTTCAACATGATAATATTATACTCGCAAATTAAATAGGTTACCAAACAATACACACATTTGTTTCTACACAGATTAGATAAGGCTACATGAAGCAATTAAAAATAATTAGGAGAATAGAGAATTTCATTTCAAGCTGGTCTGGGAGCAAAGAAAAAACAGAATGTACCAGTTGCTTCTCTTCCCGCGCAGATGGTAAAAGGCCATTGAGGGATTGGGCGAAAATCTTAGTAATTTTCATATTATAGGCGATGCGGCTAGCAAACCATCACTATTTTGATTCCCCTTTCCACCTATATGCCCCCAATAATGCTAAACATGACCTTTAGGTCTTGTACCTTAGGCTCTGTCTACTCCGTAAGGGATAAAGACGTGATTTATGTATGTATGTATGTATAGAGTTTTCAGCTGTTCATTTACTTGTGAGTATGAAACACTGTCAGTTTTTTTTATTATCATAGGGAACTTTGAATTCTTCTGCCACTTAGGCTGCCATTTCTGTAATATGCATGCCCTAACCATGATTTTCGGTCCTTTCGAATTATGACACACTTAACTGAGTATTAAATATACCTATAGCATAATATACCATATTAGGGCTTCTATTATTAAACAGTAATATATAACGGTCTTTAAGTACCAAAAGCTAGTCATTAATTTAACAGGATTGTCTATTTTTTTTTTTTTCTAAATTTGTGATGTTTTAGGCAAGGGCTGGATCTTGCAACATGCCACATCCCACGATGCGGGGAAAGTGATATCGCAGCACCTGTTGCGCAAAGTGACCCAGCCTGGGGCTGCTTTCACACAGAAGCTTCACATCATTTACCTCGTGAATGATGTTCTCCACCATTGGTTAGTATCAGCTACAGCTCAAACCAATCATCGGGTGTTTGTTTGATATCATTTTGTGACTAACATAAAAATTGGAAATCATGTAAATTTTTTACACTTTGGTAAACTTTGATACTAACTAGAATTAACTCTATTGTGATAAATCAAAATTAATAATGAAGATAAATTAATTTTTTATACTATGAAATTGGTTAATTTGTTTTATTGACAACAAATATTTTCAAAGCATGTTTTAATATATTTTCTTTGTTATCGCCAACCAGAAATAGAAATGTTTTAAATATTTTGGAGATATCTTTTATTGTCATATAAATTTTTATCTAGGCTCTTAAAACTGAATGGTCATGGTACTTTTATTTATGATAATATTAGTAAAATAGAGGTTATATTTGCCTTAGTTGAAGTTAACTTAAGTTACATTAATGTTTCCCTGTTTAAGAAACAATATAATTGCCTACTCCAGCTATTTCCTATAAAAGTACTATTTTTGAAAATGAGTATTTATTAATTTACTTGATTGTTATTTATTTTCTCAGTCATGACCATTTATGTTCCTAGCCCCTGTTGTCATTATCAATCCGGTGTCTATGATACTGTTATTCCTAATTACAGTGCACGCAAAAACGCAGAAGATCTCAAGAAAAATTTGGAAAATGTGGTGGTACCAATGTTTTGCAATGCCAGTATAGGTAACATATTTATAATAATGCCCTCGAGATATAGGTCTCTTTTGTTCGATTGTGCATTCTCATCCTGTATAAAAGCATCTTTAGAGCATCACCTGTGGTTTGCGTCAGTCAGGTAACTTGCTTAGTCTCCTTGGCCCATACGACATCGGTTTAATCATTTCGCTGTTTCAGCCGTCACGGAGGAACAGGAGGCTAAGTTAAATAAGCTGCTCCGGTTGTGGGAGTCCAAGTCTAACTATTTCGAGACGGCAGTCATCGACAAGATGAAGAGCCCCACAAGCAGCTACCAGGAGTACCAGAACAACCTGGTAGCGCAACACGCCGGCGCCATCTCGCATCTCACGCAACAAACTAAATCCACATTTGAGAAGTATGTATCAGTATTATAATTGAAAAACTCACGTTTAGAACCTGTTCATAATTGCACAATGTTTTCAGTTACCAAACCCAACATCAAGCCTTCGTGGCTCACACAATGCAACAAGTACAACAACTCGAGATGCAAAAGCATGCTGTGGAAATGCAAAACAACCACGAACAAAATAACGATAGCATGAAGCAGAATAATATGCAGAATAACTTCCAGAATAGTTTTAACGATCAAAGTTTCAATTCAATGAACTATGATCAAAATTTTAATGCAACCACTCAGCAGCTTTACGGTAGTGAGAGTGGTGATAATTATGCTTCCAATAATAGTTTAAGCGGGAACGAGAATAGTTATGACAGTCAGATATTTGATCAAATGAAGAATCAGAACAATACAGAGAAAGATGAAGTTGACTTGTCACATTTGCCGAACGTGAATTTCTCACAGCCCCCACCGGGGTTCCAGCCCGAGCCTCCAGTGCTGGTGGGGTTCGGCAACGGTCTTCCAGATCTTACTAAACCCCCACCAGGCTTCCCTCCGCTACCTGAAATCAATAATGACGAGCTGATGCCTTCCGTACCATATTTTGAATTACCGGCTGGATTAATGGTACCTCTGATTATGGTAAGGATTACAGCTATTTGTTGTCTTGCCTCTTACTAATCAACTCTTAACATTAATTCTCAGGATGATCAAACAGTAATCCGAATCACCCTGACTACTCAACTATATTTCTGTATTGTTTTGTACTGATTTATGGTGTTCAATATAGAGTATTTGTATTGTATTGTATATTTCAGTTGGAAGAAGACCGATATAGACCTTTGGACCCAGCGAAAATTCGTCTACCTCCTCCTGCCCCACCGAACGACAGACTGTTAGCTGCCGTCGACGCCTTCTACGCATCACCCAACCACGAGCGGCCCAGAGACAAGTAAGACATCATTACGAGTACTTATTCAGTTTTTAATGGATCTTCATACACACTACTCGTTTTTTAATTTATAATGATGCATCCAAACGGCCGTAGCGTAGCATAACAATAACAATTAATGAAGTATCTCTCCCGTCTGGATAGGGCAACTATTAAAAAGCAACCTTTAATCACATACATAGGCACCACACTCGGCCTATTGTAGGCAGACACAAAGAAGTATCCCCTCTGTTTGAAATTATTGAGCTATGCTACGGCCATAGTATTGATGTAACGTCTTAATGACTTTGCAATAGACTCTTAAGTTTTTGATTATTCTTGTATAAGTATAGATTTATACATGCACTAGGGTTTAATATCTTTTCTAATTTTAGCGAGGGATGGGAGAAACTAGGCCTTTATGAATACTACAAAGCTAAGAATGCTGCCAGAAAACAGAAAGAAGAAGAAATAGCACATGGCAGACGAGAAAGGTCAAGATCACCGACGCCCATACCAAAGGACTTGCAGAAACAACCCTCGCCACCAGGAAGAAGATACAGGTTTGTCGAATTATTGAATTAACGTCTACATTTGTTTAGAGGCAACTGTTAGGAAAAAGATAAAGTAATTTATGGTTTTTTTTTTGTTTTTCTGCATTTTACCTCCGACCGACCGCAGCAGTTTTTAAAAATATCGCCAAAAGCAGTTTCTTAGTTTGGTTTTTAGTTAAGGTTATTAAATTTAGGTTTGCAACTTTTTATTTTATTTATAATTATGTATATTTATAACGTTTCTTTACTATTCATTTGTTGTAGTGACAGATTATCCTCACTCATGAATAGTTTTAAACATCTACTTTTTGACATTGTCAATCTTTGTTACATGATGTTCTTTAATTTGTTATAAAATACTGAAAATCTATAAGTCAACTCCAAAGTTATGGTTACATTTGACAGGTCAAAGAGTAGAACGCCAGAAAAACCATCCCCAGTGAAGTCAAAATCGCGGTCACCCTCGCCGCGGAGGCGATCCACGGCTTGGAGGAGGGAACGAGACAGTAAGCTTTTTTTTATTACATCTGTAAATGGCTACAAGGCTAGTACTTATGTGAATTCTGCTGGTATTTCTGTATGTGTGAATTAAAGTGTTTTTTGTGGGCTGATAACAGCGTATTTTTGCCTAGAGACTTAAGTTTGTGAGGCATAGGCGTAAGCTGCTCCTTCCGATGAAGTCTAGTAGAGTAGAAGATAGTGATTGTTAAATTGTTGGTTTGGGTCAAATCTTGTATGTCAACAATCCACTTCTAATGGTCCAATTGGTTGGACTGATTTGAAATATGGGACAAAAAGCAATAGGTCCGGAACTCTTGTTTGATTTTCCACTTAATTTTTTAAATTTAAAATTTAATTTGTCAGGTCGCAGAAGATCACGGTCTCGGTCTCGGTCGCGGTCCCGTAGCCGGTCGCGAGAGCGCGAGCGGCACCGCGAGTCGCCGCGGGAGCGCCGCATCGAACGCTCACGGTCGCCCACGCCTCCTAGCTTCCTGTGAGTAGTGTCATTAGTATGTTGTCATCAACGTGATATAATAGAAGAAATAACGGGATCTGTGAGGTTGGGTACTGGGTGACTCCTAGGAATATTTGTAATACAACAATGGGGTAAATGTAAGTAGCTAGGGCATGACTAGATGGGCCGGCCCGGCGAGGCAGCTTGCATGAAGCGTGATTTCGTTTGACACAAGGCTCAAAATCGAACCAAAAATGACTGCGTCGCGGGGCGGCTCGCTCAGCCAGAAACAGGCTATTTGAGCGTAACCTCATGTCGTAATGCTATACTAAATCCGCTTGCCGAACGCAGTTAAGTCAAAACTGAAGATAAGATAACAAAAAAATTATAAAATATTATTACTATTATTAATATAGCGAACACTTTGCATGGTCATTTGCATGTGTCGTCTTATAGGAAGGCCGTAACTATTTAAAACGTTAACTGTTATTACAGAAGTAGTTCAAGTTCATATCCCGCGTCGTCGAGTGGACTGGACGCGAGCAACAAGGGCCACCAGCTGCTGCAGAAGATGGGCTGGAGCGCCGGGGGCCTCGGCGCCGCCGGCCAGGGCATCGCCGAGCCCATCAGCGGCGGCCACGTGCGCGACAAGCAGGACCAGTACAAAGGTACCCAACTACTTGACAAGTTGGGACACTGCCATTGACGTACAATAAACAACTAGACTCCCAATCACGCTCAAAAACTGTCCGAAGCAAAAATCTGAACGACGCGTCTATTGTTCAGAGTTTTGGTTCAGTTGTGTTTCGACCGCGCTTTGATAACAATGTATATGTCTCTTTCGCACCGTAATCTTACTATTGAGAACAAAAGAGACAGGCAGGTTTCCAGCGCGTGGCGTTGTGTCATTACTTCTCACGATCCTACGCCATTGATATTAAACATTACTGCCACGAAATAAGGTGTCAATTTGAACGAATATGTTAATGTTATCTGTCTAAGTCGATGTGTTGACACGCACACAACACATAGACAAAGCAACTCGGACGTTTCTTGAAGAACCTTTGTTAGCGACTGAGAGTCTAGTTGTTTATTGTAAGTCAATGGACACTGCTCACATGTCGGGTGTAATTTTAAAAAATAAGAAAAATTTAGGCAATGTCGTATCGAAAGTATAAATGATCCAATGTTTGGGTTCATGTACGACTTTTCGAAAAATTCGACGCTACGTCACTTACGCCACTGTATCCGCATTCAGTGTATGGTCGGCCAAATAAGTAGTCTATCACTTCAAACTTCCTAACTGAATATGTAGCTGAAGTCGGAACTTTCAAGAGCCAAATATGCGGCAGACCACATTATTTGGCTGATGGTACTTTAGACTAGAGACGTAAATTATATTCAATTTTTGACTGATACACTGTTTATTTTACTTGCAGGCGTGGGTGTAAACTTGAACGATCCATATGAAAACTTCAGAAAGAACAAAGGTGCAGCATTTATCACGAGGATGAAGGAAAGAGCACTTGAGCGCTCGTCATGATCTCCGTAGAGGAGTCGAGTAGATGTATATTGTGTACAATGAGATTGTGTGGTTGGGACATGATTTATTTTAACTAAATCATCTTTAAAAAATAAATTTTATGAATTTTATTTTGTCTTCTAATTCAATCAGAAACCTTTTTTTTCCTTACACAGAAACTAGAGCCTAATTTTTTCAAAGTTTGTTGGAAATAATAAAAACAAAATAACTGATCCATGAAAAGTATGTCGCATCCTGAATGTTGATATATATATATATATCTTCTTTCACAATAGTTTTACAAAATTGCCATATCTGGCAAACCATTAGGAAAATCGCCCAATCCTGTCTTTTACTAGTGCAAAAAAACAAACTGGAAGTAATTGTTAGTAGTGTGTTTATTATTTACAAAAGTAATGGCTAAATAATAATTATGTATTACAGTTCAAAATTGTCTTCATAATTATCTTTGAATTCTTCAAGTCTATCTAAAGTCTCTTGGTACTCTGCAGCTTCCAATCCTTCCTCTCTGAACTTGTGTAGTTTAGCAAACTTTATTCTGCTTACTTCTCGATGCAATTTCTCAATCATGTCCGTCATAAAATTGCCATTGTGGTACCCCGCAATAACTGGACAGCTTTCAATTTTACCATCACTTAATTCCTTTTTAACAAATCCATACTTGTTCAAGTTGTCAGAGAACAACTTTGGATATGGAGTTTTTACTTCCATAGGCTTTTCACAAACCATAACATTTGTCGCTGATAGGAAGTTATTTGCTTGGAAGTACAATTCAAACATTTCTTTTACATCTCTGCATCTGTAAGCTGGTATATTCAACTGTTCTTTGGCATCCTTCAAAGGTGCTTTTAAGCGATCTTCTTGTATACCTTTCACTGTGATAAGTTGGAATATTTTATCAGTTGCTATTTTACAACTGGGTGTGATGCATGTGTAAATAGGTTTAGTAGTTTTGTTTAAATAATCAATCAGGTACTCTGACTCGTTCATTGTAAGTGGAATGCCTAGAGATGCTGCTGCCATTCTTCTTCCATAGCCTGTCATATCTGCACAAATATCGGATAGTGTGTACATATTGCCTTTGTGCCTGTACTTTTGACTTAATGTGTCCATAGCAGAAGCCAGGAGAGCTGATGAGTGGTAGTATTTTTGCGGATTGTAATTGAGGTGTTCAAACAACCTGGGATTGCCAGGCTTTCTCCATCCTTTTTCCCCAGTACACAACGGAACAAAAAAGGTAGCATGTTGAGATAATGCTTCAATAGAAAGAAGTGTATTGACAAGTCTCACAGAATCTTTCAGATTGGAAATGTCTCTTTCTTCTTGAGTTGTGGCCAAATTGTCTGGGTAATGAGAAGCTATTATTGGATGAGCTAATATTGGCTTGGTGTATTCATCAACTATATGTTCTATGCACCCAATGGCAAGACCTGAGAAGCCATCAGTACAGTCAAAGTTTATATGGAAACCCTGTATGCTATCACACTCCTCAACATATTTTCTAATATTGTCACCAAAGTCATCTCCAAAATCTGATTTCCATACTGCATGGCCAGCATTGTAGGTATCAAAGAGTGTCTGAAATAAAAGAAAAAAAAAAACTTAATAATTTTGTACAAGTATATTTATTTACCTATTCCTATTTTAGCAAAAAATTGATGGTTGAATGATGATGCAAAAAGCCTAGTAACCATTCAAAAACGATGTATTTCTTGAAATGAAAATTGACACGAGGGTGTTATGAAAACTAGTTTATACTTACATTACCATCTCCATGACTATATTGCTTAACAATATTAACAGAACGAGGGTGTAGCCTGGGGTACAAGAAATCTGTCCAAGTATTTATGCTGTTATCCAAATCATATTGCTTTGACGCTGTAGCAGATGGGCCTGCCATATCTATATCTTCTAAATATTCATTTTTAAGCGCCGCAGGCTCCTCTATCTTTTCAATACCTTCCCAAAAGATATCCTCTTCGTTACTAAAGTCATCAGGCAAACCGCCGCTAGAGGGTAAGGTTTTTAAAGATCCTTTTAAGTCGCACAACAGTAATCTAGGTGTATAAGTTACTTCTCCTTTCGCTGTTTGACCCTCTCGGTATAGGATATCGTGATTGCATTCAGTCTTTACAGTACCACTGTAGTCAAAACCAAGTTCTTGCATGTTCCAAAAATGTGTTCCTACATAATTTGAGTAGTGCCCAAATTGTAACGTAAGTATCTCGCGTGCCGACATGTTCAAAGCTCAGACTTGTTCAGACTTAAAGAGCTTAAGAGGTTAAGACTATAAGAGCCTCAAATGTTCATTGGATAATATAGACGTTTAGGCGTAAAGTAATAAAATACAGCAAACATACGCTAAACTTTTCGAATGAAAGAAATAAACGTACGTGCGTATGCGAATGACAGGATAACAGGATTGACAGACACAGACATCACAGACATGACACATGCATGACAGGGCATACACATAGATACGAGTCTGACGCATCAAGGAACAAAATAAATTTTATTTGAAATTTACACGGAAAATCATTGCCATAACTGAAACAAAACGTCAGTAGTGCTTATAGGTCGACTGTCATCCACATTACTTTATTTGTCATTGCGGCACGTGTACTTTTTTCCTTAATTTCTTTAGATTTTGATTCAAGTTAGTGTCAATTGTTATGTAAAGCAGTGTAACGAGATCTACGTGGAAACATTTAATGAAAATACCACCGTCTTGGTTTATAGAGTAAGCAATATGTGGAAATAGGTTGAAAAAGAAGATTTAATATTATGTTCAACAGAAAAATTATATAAATTGAAATATACGTGAAGCTACAGAGTATCGCAAAATCATATAAAAAAATTAAATCAGTTGAAGAAACTTATTTTGACAGGTTAGGTTCCACGTCTAAGTGCAACAACTATATTATAATTTATAATTCCACCTGTATAATGTTCCTATTGACTTATTACTAAAATATATTATGTTCCTACGCAATCCCATAATAATCCTTTTCTGACATTTTATTCCAAATTCCGTACTTTTCACGTTTCCCTAACTTTACACGTCTGTGGCAAATACGCAAACCGCGCGAGCCAGAAGAAAAAAAAAGTGCAATAATGTAATATAAGATGTAAATGTGAAATCGATCTTAACGTATTTCAATAGCAAAATTGTTGACGTGAGCCTATAATGTATTTCAACCCTCACCATTTTACCGATATCGGTAAAAAACGCAAGCGTATAGCTTACCACAAGGGCGTAGGTAGCTAGGATTTTGTTAAGGGCGGGCTGATAATAGAATCAAGTTGGTTTTTCATTCTTAATAGGCCACCTAGGTAATATTACTGCCCGTACCTCGCTATGCCCATGGCTTACCGCACAATACTTGAAACTAGCTAGGTACTGTTTTTTGGCATCCATTTTGGTATTATTTTGCCGTGTAAACCTTGTGTCAACTGATTCTATTCGATAGTATGGAAATCCTGTCTGAAAACTTTAGTGGTTTTATTCTCTTTGATGAATACAATACAATGACCCATTTTGTTTTATTTTAGTTAGATACTTTGTCAATAAAATTGACACCTGCTACGGAGAGGGACGCGTGTTAGCTGAATAATTTCAATAATTGTTGTAGAAGAAGTTTTTAAAATTGATTCAAATACTTTTTTTCCACGCTAAAAGAAGTAGTACCTACTCAAACTTTATAAATAGGGATTACAAATACAAAATACGTTCTAGTCATAACATGGTGCGTGGGCCGTAAGCAAAAATGATCTATTCTATACTAGCTGTTGCCCGCAACTTCGTCTGCATATAATTCGTTTATCGCTATCCCGCGGGAATCACGCAATTTTCAGGGATAAAAAGTAGCCTATGTGTTATTCCCGACTATAATCTATCTATGTTCCAAATTTCATCCTGAAATTTCCAGATCTGTCCAGCCGTTCTGGCGTGAAAGAGTAACAAACATCCAAACATACTCACAAACTTTCACATTTATAATATTAGTAGGACTATCTATAGGTACCTACTAATACTAATAATATTAGAAAGACGAAAGATTTGTTAGTTTGTTTTTTTGCATTAAATAGGCTCCGAAACTACTGGACCGATTTGGAAAAATCTTTCACCGTTAGAATCCTACATTAATTATCCTACGCAAACGAAGTCGCGGGCAACAGCTAGTTGTGAATAAAGCTTCCCCAGGAAAGCAAGAATATGATCTAGTCAGCCTTTAATTTCTAGGTAACTCCAGATGAGCCGATCACAAAGGCCCGGCAGGCCGCAGGTTGACTACACCTTGCTTCATAGGTACTGTGAAATTCGATTTTCGGAATTCGTTTGGTGCCGTTCCACTCATACTAATAGCTATTAATTTGAGTGTGAAAAGGAAAGGACGGTTACGACACGAACATCGAAAGTCGGAGTAGGCCCGCTGGGCTAAAGAAAATTAAAAAAAATAACGTTAATTACTAATTAGGGCATTTGTTCATCATTTATTTCATCTGATAATTATTTTCGTAGAAAGTGGCGCTGTTGTTTAATGTCCTCTCTTTTACGAGCAAGTAGAAGGCCACACTCTTTTCATATATTTATTTTACACTGGATACTAATAAAATGCTAAGTTCTTAATCCAATATCATCCCTGTTATTCTATTTTCGTTTCGTTTTTCTACATTATCATTCCTGAAGGAGAACATTAAAATTAGGGTGGCAGCCATGAGGAAATTTGGGACGGACAATAATATTACGAAGCAGGTTAAGAAATAAAACAGAAAATACTCAATTTCATTTTTATTACAAAAATGTTATTAAAAAATCATATTCGACTCAGCATTCTTACATTAATAGTAATTAAACTACATTTTAATTGCTATGCTACTACTAGGTATCCTTACATGCTATGTATTTTATTATATTTTACATGGATGTTGAAATACTGGCAGTGGAAAAATACAAATTCTATTATATGTTACTAAATTGGTTAGAGACACATTACATTGCTTCAATATTACTTTATGGAAGTCCAATAATAAAATTTCAATATTGTTGCATTACTTTTACTATGGATATATCAAGACCCCCACTTTCATTAGTTTTTAATGAACCTTAATTATTGATTTCACATATGTATTATGTCAAACAAAGTTAAACTTTACGATAAAAAGTTCGTTTATTTATTGACAAAATGCATTTTTTCCTACATTAAAATAGTAACTATGCATTAATTTACTATCAATACAAATTCACAAACATACGCAGTGTTATCCATTATTATAAGCAAAATTACTTGTCACTATAATCTATTTGTACACATTGCACGCTATTGAAGTTTTGCCAATTATGTGGATACTTCATATTAGTATAAGTATGCTCTACAGCATAATTGCGTTCCGTAAACGCTAATTAAGTTACATCTAAACTAAAATGAAGTAAATAATAGAATTTCAAAATTCCTGACCAAAATTGCGTTTTTCTAACATCCATAACTACAAGCCGCGTGCGTAAGACCGTACGTTAATGGCCATTGTCATACTAACGAGACAGTATCCTTCCATCCACCAAGGTAAGTTTGTCTAAGGGCCTTAAGAGTTAGTATGACCAAATTGTTTTGTAGATCGGGCTTACATACGGTCGGCTTACCCTTCAAGACCAATTTGTTGCCACCAACTAATTGACTACTTAACTTACAAATACTCGTATCCCATACCAGTGCAATGATACTAACGACATCAGTAAGTGTGATCAACTGATCATATTATTATAACACACCACTAACAACAATTTATTCAAGGGTCTTTCTTAGAAAATATTGTCTTCTATTCCCCTGAAATTCGGGTAAAAGGTATATTATATTCGTGAATCCAGTAGGCTTATTACCTAACTGGCTCGCAATCACCATCGTGTTCATTTTGACAGTCCATGTAATTTCAATTCAATTTTTAAAAATCTAGCTCCATCGATACTGTTGATGATTCTGCCAATGTCGAAGTTGAAGACGACACTACTTGTTTTTAATCAGCCGTTGTTCGACAATTCAAGTATGGGCTAACAATTGGCATCGGAATCAGCTAGCTGTCACATTCATACAAGAGCTGCCAAAATGAACACGATGGCGATTGCGAGCGAGTTAGACAATAAGCCTACAGGACTGGGCTGGAATCCTCTAAGCCCTGTTTGAATAACATGGATTCTACTATACATTGAAGCTATTTGTCAGCATCAATGTGATGTTGACTGAGCGTAAAATCGAGTCCAGTTTGAATACGTACAAACTAATGTATGAAGAAAGACCTGACGCATAATTTGTTGTAGGTGTCCATTAGATCATTACTCCGTGAACAATCACATTAGATAGTAATTCAAGGACCATTTGGTCAACATTATTAATATAATCATAGTGCACATTGCACTTTTTCTAAAAACAATACCACTTAATTTCACCAGTGATCCTGATCATTTCTCTACCAAGTACCATGTAACATGGATAAATGCATTGGACTAGGGGTGTGCTGTATTTTTCTTCTTCTATATAACAATCCACGATCTTGAAGTCAATGAGATCTATTGTAATTAACACAACCATATAACATTTTGCACCTAATTCGAACACCCCTAAAAATTATACCTATGCTATTTTTTTTCAACCCTTTCTAGTCGTTTTCAGGGTAAACTTTAGAAGAATTTCTTGTAACTATTTCCTGGAAGACTTGGTGTTTATACTTGACACTGTTGTTTAAGTTGAATTGAGTAACCGTTTATAATGTATAATGGTCAGTCTGAACGAACTTCATAATTTTATATGTACTTCTGTATGGAATGACTTAAATATTAAATTTACGCTAGGTCACATAATTGCCTTGCGTATTAATTTTATGACGTACCTATAGAGAAATCTTACAAACAACAAACACGATAATGTCACAATAAAATTCCACTATTAGCATGTCTATCTACTGTGCACTTTATGAATATCAGTTTTGCTTGACAAACGAGTCATTTCGAAGCTTTCTTTTGCACTTAACATAAGCTTTGAAATGAGTAGTTTGTTTTAAATTAACCCTCAACTTGCTCAAAAGGTGCCTCGTTTTATTTATTTATTTTTCATCACACTTGCTCGTAAAGGGTGTACGCCGGCGTAGAGCCGCAGTAGCTGATTTACCTCCTTCGGGAATTTTAGATATTTTACTCCCGAGGGAATTATTTCTGTATGGATTTTAAGAATTCCCTCGGGAGGAAAAGTTCAGTTCTAAAATTAAGAACTCGGTAAGTAATTTCATTTCAGACTAAAGAGGTTTCAAATCACCCAGGTTTATTTACTATCTTCTTCAAACAATGACAACGAACCAATTTTATACATTATTCAATTACACATTTACTGTCTAAAATCCAAGATAGCGGACATACACATTTTGCCACTATTAGCACAAAAATGTTAATGGGTATCGTTTTCGGATAATTTTGACGTTTTGACTAATTTTTGTTATTTCCTCGCAAATGTGATGAAAAATATTGTGTAGGTACCACTGGCAGTAAGGGGATTACAAACTCGAGTCATAAAAATGAAATCTAATACTCTCGTTAGCAATCCCTTTCTTACCACTCTCGGTGCACGATGTACTATTAGAAGTGTGTACGACAATAGCCCACCTGTATCACCCCAACACAATAGCTTTATTTAAGTAAATGGCTAAATCAGATACATTAGAACACCTATTATAGAACAACTTATTTGATGGTGCTGTACAGTACGAGACCATTGATCAATGTTAGGCAGATCAATGTAAGTGACCAAGGCCGTATTAAATTGCACGAGAGCTCGAGCTCATGTAATTAATAGCACCACAAATAATCCACATAGGCACGATTCACGCGGAGTGATTACTTTTGGTCAACGGAATAGGATAGATCAATTTGATACAACTACAAATTGTTTGAAGCTCTGACTAGAGCTGCCAGTGTCAACTGTCTTATGTATAGAAAAAAATAGCAGAAAATAATGTAATAGCGGTGGGAACTTACTTAATACCCGCTGTAGTGCACGCTACTGTATCGAGACTTTAGTCAACAATATCAAGCCGATTTCTAAAGGTCTTGTCAAAGATTAGTCTAAATAAAGCTCTTTGGTGAAGATCTTTAGAGTCCGGCGCACAATGTCAGTAGTATTACATATCAACAATAGCAGTATTAATGTCTTACATAATAAAAATAAAGTTAAGCAACGCAGTGGAATAACAACACCCACAACACGCCGCAGATAAAAGTGTCAATACAGCAGCAGAAACGTCTTTGTACTCACGATGTGGCCGAAATACAGCCTCTTACAAACTAAAATGGGAACATTTCATTACATGTATTGCCTATGTTTGAACACTATAGTATCATTAGTGTAAAAGTTTCATGTACCTATCCGATATCTAAAGTACCGAGCTCTCGATACACAGTTACACGTGTGAGCTTTCAGAATCCCCTTAAAATAAACTAATTTACAGTGTAAGTGTAAGATATGTAACAAGTGTCCGTTCGCGGAGAAACGGGTCAACTCATACCTACGGACTTCAGAACACTAGCTGATAAAAATAAATCAGCACTCTCACACCACTCGCAACTTAATTATTACAATTCGAATTTTCCGTAATTTAAACATTAATGGAACAGAACAATCACTGAAGAGACTACGCTAGACTACCATTGACCCCACGTCGAATGATCACAATTGATTACAATACTACTGCCACTAACTGGTTAGATGAGCGCGACTCTGTTGACGAGCGGCGTTTTCCGCCGGCTTGTGTGCGCCTGCGCCGCCACCGGCTGGTAGATGAAACTAGTCTTCGCCCTCTTTGCGGAATGAACTGGAAAAGATAATACATATCTTCATTTCAGTAACATCGGACAATCTCGTGACCTAACGTACGACTCTTTACGGACGTTTTTAAGCGTTTATATATATAGGTTGTTATTGTAAATAAATAAGAAAGCTACTCACTTGTGTAGTTTTCAGTGACTGACAAATCTAGTTTCATAGGTTTCGTTACGTCAATATCAATTTCTTCGTATGATTGATCTAAGACCTGAAACAAATAAAAACTCGATTAAAACATGATTTTTACTGGCTAGTTTCCACTCCTTTTTGCAGGAATCCCACATTTGGTCATTGGTCGAATTTGTGTCTTCGATTTTAAATTGTACCTGTTGTAAGTACAGTGATTCTGTTGTCAGATTTACCATCTCTTTCTCAGTGTTCTCACACTGTTACGTAATGTAATAATTCCCAGTGGCGCTTACCTCAATATCGCTGATTTCTTCTCCGGAGTCGACGTCGGTGATGTAAGAAGCGAGCGCAGAAGGTCCGGCCGCCAGTAGTCGGTAGGTTCCTCCTACCATGCCCGTTCCTTCTACCACTTCTTCCACCTCCAACTCTTGGTCTGACACCTCCTGAAGGTATTATCACGTTTCTTTAATATTACAGAATTAACATGTATTAGCTATTAAATACATTATCTGATTGCCCCTTTTTCAAAATGATGTTGAAATGTAAGTGAATGCTAAGTTACCAAACTGTAAACTTGGACTATAATTCAACCGTGTTAAAAAACGAAGGTCGAAGTACCTCTGGATCAGTATTCCGTTGGAGTGAATATACAAATATTTCTTCACAAGTATTTGATAGGATAACAAAAAGGCCGTGTGAAGCTTAGGAGTTTTATTTCGATGTCTAAAATTCTAAGGGCATCACAGCGCATAAAACAGTTGTCAGAAGATACAGCCATCAGTAGACGGGCAAGACTTCGCTATCCTACCATAAACTTATCGTATCATTATCGATTGCTGTATTCGGTTAATTTAGATAGTATTAAAAAGCATTCGAGTATCAGCTTTTACCGTGGATATAATATAACGCATTCTTTGTAAATGTTTATATTCGCGACAAAATCTAGCAGTATGAAGTCGTGTATTTACTGAGTCTTGTGATGTATTATTTCGTGGAGTATCTAGCTCTAGAACTATCATACAGGAGTTCTAGTGGCGGCAACTAATAGCAGTAAACGGTCACCACATTGTAGATACACCGTTCTTCTTAAACTTAAGAGCTAGGCTTTTGTCGGTGAAGTAATTTCCATTAAGTACATGCAAACAGTCACGAAGAAACGCGCGTACCTGTTCTACAATAGTCTCCTCCTCTTCCACTTCAGCTTTAACTTCGGGGTCGATCTCAACATCAGCATCTAATTCGGCATCAGCATCCGCGTCCGGGTCATCTTCGTCCGCGTCGCCAGCCGCGCCGCTGTACTTCATTTCGCCACGCTCTAGGGCTTCTAAACTATCTGTAAATAATGTGCATTAAGGTTGGTTAGTGTTAGTTCAGTTTGGAGCTGAAAATGCAGCTATAGCTGTTATAATTATAACTTTACGGGTTCTATAAATTGAGCTGCAAGTCATATCAAGCAGTCTGGCTGAAGGGACATATCGTCGATACTAGCAAACGACAAAATAAAAACTTAACTTTGTGTTGTGTTTCGTTTGTTAAGGAAAAATTGAATTATTGTTTGTACACTGACCTGGGTAAACCATCGCCTTTTTGATAGCTTGAGGGTCCTTCCGCGACCACTTTTGGACTTCTTCATCCATCTTCCCAACTTTAGACGGATTCATGGCCCATAAGCAACCTTTCCTTTGACTGCCATTCGTAGATGGTTTTTCAATCTTTTCAAAGCACTTATTTAAACTAAGATTGTGACGTACTGAGTTTTTCCAACCGTTTGGCGCCGTTTTAAAATATGGAAAATGTTGACTGAAACAAAACCACCAAATAAGAGATCCATTTACATCGGGAATGTGCCAAAATTAACTATACCTAGATATGTTAGTTATAGCTTACCACATAAAATTATAAATTTCCGAGACTGGTAAACTGCCTGTTCTTGAGTTCTTTAGCGCCATAGCTATCAGGCAGGAATAGGAGTAGGCGGGTTTAGGAAACTCGCTGGTGCCGGAGGTGTGTTTGGTCGTGGAGTTTACATACTTCGCTTGGCTGGTGTCCACTGTAAACGCTCCATTAACCGATGTCTTAATTATTTGCCTATTATTGTTCAGTGACGAGTTATCAATTAGTATCGTCGCTTGATTCTTGTTACTATTAGCTAAAATTGTCCTAGATTGCTGTGCATCTAATATATGAATATTACCAGATATAATAGTATTAGTTCCTAATTGTTGTGCTACTTTTTGGCTTGTGTTCAAAATAGAACAGTTTTTATTATTAACTTTAATTAATTCGTGGGCAGCCTTTACTCTTACTGTTTGCGTTGTTGTTTGTGTGTTAGTCTTCAGTTTGCTAGTATCTAAGTCCTTCAATAAATCCTTCACTACATGTTTGTCTTGTTTCCGGACATAAATGACCATCTGTGTCGCCTCTTCTAAGGGTTTCTTGACAACAGGCTGCTCTTCGGGTTCCACTTTAGATACTTTGATTGCGTTGGGAGAGAAAGTGAGATGGCTTTTTTCTTCTTTAGGACTAGGCACTGACGTATTGCTATTTAAGTCATTGTTGGCAGCTGATGTTAGTAATAAATTTGAGGCTTCTTCTTTCACAGCGCTCTTAACTGGAGTATCTGCGAATGTGGACGGCATGACGGAGTTCGGGTTGACCATAACGGCGTTAGCTTCAGAACCATATAGATCTAAGTTATGTACAAAACTGGAGGAGTTATTGAGCCATATTGCGGAATTATCCGTATCCATATCTAATAGGGGAGGCATTTCAGAAAAATTTAGTCCTAATGAGTCCTGAAAAGACGGAAAGCATGAAAATAAGCGGTGTCATTTGACAGTAACACGTATTGTAGATAATAATGTCATTGTAATGTAATTAATTTCTTACAGGGAAATCTGTTATGCTGCTTAGATCTGTTGCCATTTCATTTTTGATGTCCATGTCCAGCATGTCCTGGAGTGAGTCGGTGATGTACAAGTCCATGTCTGAGCACGTCTGGAATAAAATAAAAAGTTTTTTAAACTATGATTAAATACAAAAAATCGTAATGTCTAAGTATAAAACTCGCTATTAAGCGACAAGACCGCCTATTGTCTGCTTTGTTCTTTGTTTCTGTATTGTTTTTGTACTGATTTGTGGTGTTCAATAAAGAATATATGTATTGTATAAAGAGCAGTTTTTTTTTCTAAAACTAAGGTAAAATATAAGATTTTAACAAGCAAGATAAAACAACCTTTTCTTAATTTTATTATGAGTAAAATATCAAACGACGTTTAAGAAATATTACAACTAGAAAACATTACTGCATAGTTTATTTCATTACCAATTCTTAACAGGTAAATAATCAACAATAAGAAAGTTTCAATGAATAAATTGAACAGACTCTTCATTCAGTACAAGAAAACAACATTTTCGCGCCAATTTAACGTAGCGCAGATGGCGGGCGACGGGCACAATGCAGTGAAACGGCGGGAAGGGAAGGACAGCACAATGAAACCACTACGCAAGTAGTAGTGGAAACCTGTTTCGCCGTGAGGTATGCGCTGCCATACCATACCATTATGGCAAAAATTAAAATATTTTGTAGAAATAATATTAATAAATAGATTGGAACTTATGTAATTAAGTTACACTTGGTAAAAAGTAATTAAGTAACATTCGTTCTCATTACACCTAATTGACGCATTAAAATAACTATGCTCCTATTAAGTAAAATTAGTCTAGAGAAATATTCCTAACATTTTTTTTTAAGAAGATACTCTTATGGTTTTTTTTAATTGAGACCTATACCAACCCACGATCCGTTGACTGCCGGCCGGGGGACCGGACTGGAACGCCTGCCTGAGCGGGCATGCATAAAAAACGACTCCGAACCGAAGGCTTCAAGATTTGGGACGATGTTTTTTGTATTAACTTTTACTCGCCATACCCTGGCCGTAACTATAAATAAACTCGTTCTGGCGCACCGTGGCCCATTACGTTATTAATTCACTTCCATCTTCCGGTAACATTAACAGAATTGTTTCTGGCGTAAGAATGTTCTCAGTACCTAGGTAGGTATCTCTTAAATATTTTAGGTTACTTGAAAATGTTTGGCATCTGATAATAGTTACATTAACTGATATACTGCAGAAGGCTTTAGGTAGACGAAAAATCTGAGTACAGAAGGCGAGTGCAATGGCAGATAAGAAACATGTTACTACGATAACTTTAACCTATCACTTAAACATTGATAACAGCTTTCTATTTCTTAGAAATACTATGGTAAAATTACTAATTTAAAATAAACATCATGAAATATAAAAAGCATAGGTACCTATCACACTTTAACTTTTCGGTCAAGTTTCTCAAATATAAGTTAAATATTAACCATTCTCCAATTTTCCCGCCGACTAACAAATCGTTCGAAAAAACAAGTGTGAGAGCGAGAGCACTTAATATTAGGGTGGAAGAAAGGGAAGAGTAGAGACGGATCGGATGAGGGTGAATCGACCCCTAATGACAAGGCAGCCGCCTCGTCGCGCCCAGTGAGTCAACGTAACGTTTCCCACAGACAGATTATACGCTGCTCGATGGTCCGACAACGAAATTAAAGCACTATCCAGTATTTTAATACGCCTTATAAGTTAAATTAGCTCAGTTAAAACTTCGAAAGTAAACCTATCCAAATTAATATTCATAGTGACACATGTCTGTCCAAACCCACCATACGTACCTTTTTGTTCCGCTTGTCTAGTGATTATTCAGTTGTAATATTTCACAAGTTGAACAAAAGTCCATGCGTTTTTTCGTAGCAGAGTCGTGCCTCAGAGGGCCATGAACTCAGTCTTTATTGCCTCTAAGAGTTCATCTTGCTCACGTGAGATTACCTATTTCAAGCTTCATAGTCGAACGAGGAAGTTATTTTTTAAATGGTTTTCGAAAGTGCAAAGACCGAATCTTATGACAATTATAACTACCTATCTATCAGCTAAAAAAGTACCTACACTAGTAGTAACTACAGTAAAAATATATGAGTACCGCTGTGTTTGCAAGGCTCATCTAGCAAAAACTGAGCTTTTACGGTATTATTTTGCCGTAGTAATGTTCTTATACCTAGTTAAAAAAGCATGGGGTTTTGTAGGGGCTCGTGGAGGTGCCGCGAGGGGCCCGCGCCGCCGGCGTCGTGTCCTCGAACCTGACCGCGCGCGCTCGCCTTGAACTCGCACGGAGTGGTCGCCTCTACGTTGGCGCTGCTCGAGCTCGATGCTCGGAAAAATCCACGGACGAGAAAAATATATCTCCATCTACGCCTTGCCTACTACCTTAGTGACCACGTGTGGTTTTGAAATTTGAATTCTATCCTGTCTTATCAAATACGCGCGAAGCTCAAAAAGAGGATTGTTTTTACATAATTTATAAAATAATTCAACGAGATAAATGAAAAATTTAATCCCAGCCAAAAAATATTAAGACCCTGCGTGGGTAAATAGCGCCCAATAAAATTTTGGACCTTGCACTTCTAAGAGACTATTTCCATATCACCCGCCCTATGCGCGCGCAATATCAGGGGGTCCTGTATTGATTTGATGCGCGGCGCCATCCCCTCGGTTAAGAAGTTCCCTTTTCGAAACGAAGGGAGGAAAATGTTTAACATCAAAACTATTATTTCTGTACGTACATAACTAAAACTAGCTCTAAAATATATCTAGTAAAATTTGATTGAATAGAACCTGTCCAATTTACTCTTTATTACAGAAATATCGAACGCTCACGGATTCGCAGCGCTCTGACGATTACGACAATCGGGTCAACAGCCTTTCTGTAAATTAGTAACTCGACGTTCCACAATGGTTAAACATTTTTTTCGGCCTGAATATTTATAGAATTGCTAGCAGGTACATAGTCTACTAACAAAACACAATCAAAATGTGATACGAGAAGCAAATATGTTTTTAATAATGATTCATATCAGCATATTGGAAAAACTTAATAAAAGAAAACTTTATTAGTTTCCTGACACTGTAATTGTTAGACGCCATAGTTAATACTAGGACCACTACTGGAATTAAGTCAGATCGCCTTGCCTCTCGACTCGCGTTATACCTACCTAACAGCCTAGCACCAATTCGTAAGCCTAAGCCGAAATAGTTTTGTAGATGTTTTAATTAATGAAAATTTTCTGCCTTGTCGCATTGTAGGTAGGTACAGGTAACATAATATTATACTAACTACTCTACCAAGAAAGGATATTATTTAAGAAAATCATTCCGTTTAGGCAAAATTATTTAAGAGCACATGAACCTTTTTTGAAAGGATTAATTAGGTATCTGTTCTGTAGTCCTCGTCAGACATTCGTTCACATACAACGTTAATTATTGCAATTTGGGTACACCAACTCTGAGTTAGTTACCTAGATATGCTTCGTCAATGCGTGGGTGAACTCAATCTAAAAAATGAGGATCAACTGGGCCGATCAATAGAGAAGTGAGTGACTTATGGATGCCTAGGGTTATGTGGGACTCCTCCCCAGAGGGGTATACCCGAACTAAAAACTCTCCAGCGTTGCCTCGGTCTGGTGTGACGGGGACTCAGTGGGATGCCACTAGGGTTTCACCACAAAAGCCCCCCCTGGCCCCTACTTTCACCAGGACCGAGCCAAGAAGGGAAGGAGGACCCGTCTACCCTGAGACGATGAGTGAAACCGTGCAATGCAGGTAGGTAGTGGACCTGCCTGGCCTCACCAAATTTTTCCAAATGCGAAAATAGTTATTGCAAGGCTGGCAAAAACTACACATCGCCGTATTTCAACTGTTTCCCGTGCCTTACCCGGTTTAGAATAAACCCATATCTTCCCGTGGGGGTCGTAAAAGGAGACCGAGGTGTCTGATGTAAGTGGGCAGCAGCGCTCTCAATTACCATCTACGAATTCCAGACTCTATCACCCAGAATGATGACCACGACCAATCTGTTAAGAGTGTGGCAACTTAGAATAGAGGAGTAAACTAGTAAGTACCCACTGATGAAGCTTGTCTATTGTTGTAGTATTTACAGTAATCCTCCTCAGTTATAGGCATGGATCTTGATGCAAGATGCAACTCATACCAACTAGGTAGAAAGCCCCAAACATATTAAGAGTGGTGCAATGGCTATTATTATCAGCTTAACAGTTTGCAGTCATTTCCCTAGCATATGTTCTCTAGCACTTTAGTAAAAATTCACAAATCAACCGAAGAGTTATCTCGTAGGAGCATAGCATATCCGATGTTGTTTCTGCTGTTCTTTCAGGATCTGTAGTATTTGATGTATGCTATGTAATGTATGTCACAGTCACCGTCCGGGAACATTTGTCTTTGTTTTGATAACACACCAATATAGCTTTCACCTCCTTATAGAGACTTGAAGCGGAATTTTGCCAGTTTTGCAAAGCTGTTTTATGTTTTCTGACAGCTCCAAGATTGTCGGTCTTTGCTATATCTACTTTTTTTAGCTTAAGTATCGATAGATTTGGGTGGGATAAACACAAATCACCGGTTTATGTAAGATTTCCTAGCGTTTCCTGACACGAAAAAGTTATTTTTGCTTTGGTTTCTGTTTCTGTGGCCTCTTCAAAGTTCAGCTCTTAACGCAGATGTTAATCGTAAAGATTTCCACATTGAATATCGAGGCCAGAGGCCACTATGCTCAGAATAACTTTAGCCCTGAGTCTCATCTTTACTTTAGTCTATAAATCTTTTCATTTCACCACATCCCATTTCATTTTCTTAACTCTATCTCAGATTAAAGAAATATATTAAATGGTATAGAATTTAATATCCACATATTTATGTTCTATGAAAATATCTCGATTAGTAAGCTTTCTTTCCACAGAAATCTTTTTCAAGACTACTGAAGAATTCCTTTCCAGATTCACATGTCCCTGCACTCATTTTCGCGTTTCCTTTGGCGTCTACAATTATTACTGCTTTAGCATGTCTGATATTGAATTATGATTGCAAAAAGCTCACACCCACACACTTGAGAGAAGGCCTCGTATCAAAATAATGTCCAGGAAGTCAACTGGGGTCAAGCCAGAAGTGGATGGATGAGTAAGGACATCGTTCAAATTGACTAAAAAGGCATAGTTGGTATTAAATGGGCTAATGAAACAGTTGTATTGTTTTATGGGCAAGAAGTAAATGTAATTATCGCACCTGTCCTCGTGGTTCCTACTAATATTTGCGCCAAGGTCACTTAACGTACAAATTTTATCACCTGGCGCAGGTAACAAGACCATGTTTGTAGTTTTTTTGTACTGGCTATAAAGTTGTCTCGAAAAATAACCTTTAATAACTTTATGCATGTATAAATATACCTACCTATTTTAGTAGGAATTTGTATGGATTTTTCAAGCTATTTACTATAAAAACTACTAAAGCCGATAACAGAATAAATCGATGTTTACGAAGTTGAACGTTTCGGAGTTTTAAGGCACAGCCTAACCTGGTGGTTATTACTAAAATTACAGGTGATCGTCAATAATCATAAAACTATAAATAAATGTTAAGAAACAACTTGAGAGCGCCGACAAGGTGCATAGCCTGCCCGTCCCTGCAGTCTGTCTCGGCGAGTGCAGTTAACACATCTATAGATCTACGTAGGTACATGTCTTCGCGCACACATGCACAAGCCAGACGGTACACTGCAGCAACCCTCGCTCGTAACGTAATCACCTTCACCACTACAGGCGCACGGTCGCTCATTGTTCAACGTTTTGAAATTCTCGAAATCGGCCGTGGGAACAATTGCCTCGTACTCGTAGATAGGTAGGTATAATACCTAAGCATGCATTTAACTAGGAATGCAATGCAGCAAAGATTTTAGGGGTGGTTACTTAATAGAAACTTTGTTACCGAACGTGATTAAAGAACGAGCAGTGATAAAATTAATGCCAATTAAATAAGTACCGATTTAAAGTTTTTTTTTTACTTATGACTAAGCTCCCTACCGATGGGTACTGTTTCGTTCTTTTTTGAGAAATGACTCCATTGAAACTTAAGCAATAATGTTTAGTAAGTAAGTAGGTAAGTACCACTTAGCAAAGTTAGATAATGTCCAAAATCCCTACTTTAGGTTTCAATTTAATCAAAGCGGCAATAAAATTGTCAAGTACCTAGGTAGGTAGGTACCAAAATTACCTATTACAAGACGAATTTTTATTTATGTTAACTAGATATCAGGTACTTAATACTTGTATATTACTGTTTTTAAAAGTAAAAAAGCAATAAAACAACTGAGTTGTTTTAAAATACCAGAAACCTTGACTTAAAATAACTCGTAAGTTATATTATGGAACGGATACTACGGATAGGATCTGCCTACAAGTTGCATTAAATTATACAATAATAGTTACTCTTTGGACCACTACTCTCTGAACCACTCCTTGCCCACTCGCCTCCCTTTTCTAGTAGGTAAGTACCTATCTCTTTCTAATTCACTCCAACACGTTCGTTACTCTCCCATACTTACGAAAACAGGCAGTATCTATAACACTACCCATTGACGTGATTGACGGCAAATTGGCGCCGTTTTTAACGGTATTAATAATTATTTCATTATTATTATTTATCAATTAGAATTATACTATGTAGTCCGTAATCGACATAAACGTTCCTTTGAACTAATAAAAACAAGTCATTGTTGTTAAAACAAAAATATTTAAAAATAAATAAGACTGAAAAAGGGACAAAATATTAAACCACGTGCACGAGAGAAAGAGACGGAAAATAATGAAACAAACTCCAATTTGTCCGTTACTATACTAAATACTACTACCACACCACACGTCAGTCAGAGTGCGAAATCAATTTATCTCCGAAGTCTTAATGGAAAAGTAATTATTGTTTGGAGTTAAAAATATTAAATGAGTTTAGATGTAACATTTAGTAAACAAATTCTACACGGCATTGTAATGGGATGGGATGTAAAAGAACATTTCCCGCCACTTTCCGCTTTTAGCTAAATTTATTGAGAAGTGGGTTCAGAGTTCATTCACGTGAGATAAATAGGTATTCGTTATTATAGAACAATAACGATAAAGAATTTTATCATTACAAATATCTCTACTGTAATGAATGACATTAAAAAGAGCGGGACATGCATGTTAACTATGTTGCATTGGACTTTCCCACAGTCCACAGCCTTGTTTTCACAATAACAACAGTGAATACTATATAATAATTTAAACAGTCTACTCACCGAATATTTCTTTATATAAATATCCTTATGCTCAATAGCAAAATCCTGAATTTCACACATTTACGTATTTAAACACATAAGATTGACAGATATAACACCACTCACTCTATAAAAACCACAATCTGTTTTATTGCTATGTGAAAAGGTACACAAAGAATGGTTCATTTTCCTATTGGACGATTTTGCCCACGTGACCAACCGTCAATGGCAACCATTGGCGGAATCTATAATACAGATTGACGTCACGAGTCAAAGCAAGTTCTTTTAATATTTTATTAAGTGTTATTGACAATAATAATACGAAATTTGCTTATAAAATTAGTAACATCTATTTTCGTATTTCGATGTAGGACTACTTTTCACTATAAGTTTCATTCAGAAATACTTACATTTACTTACCAGTCGTTAAGGATCGTCCATTTTGTGCAACATGGCGGTTTGTTTACACCGGCATGATAAGGCGGGAAGTATTTTTGCAACGTCAGTCACGCTATAGCTGATAGCGACTATGCATAAACAATGATAAGTATCCAAAGAATATTTTTATTGAATTACACGATACAAAAAATAAAACTTAATTAGGAAAATCTAAAACTTAGAGCACATGGGCAATACCATTATTGTTGCTCTCCAGCGCCATCTACGAGGACATCATTGGAAATAAATGCTGTGGCGGGAGACTTGACTGTTGTTCATGTTCATTCTAATTAAAATAATGAAGAACGTCCAGAAATAACAGAAACGACTCGACGCTTTAGAAAAACATATTCATTTACATTTTTTAACAAACACTTCAAAAAATACATAACATGAAACAACAATCGTTTAAAGTGTTAGACATAAACAAATTTAATTGAGATTAGTTATAAAAAGCAACCATATTATTTATCAGTGAGTTACAAGAAACTATACACTACAGATCGAGCATTGTCATAATTTCTATTAAATAAAATAAACAAACAATCTTCTTGGAATGTGATATCAAGGTGGTCAAAATCATCAAAAAACTGCTTAAAAAGCAGTTAAGTCTAATTTAACATGAAATTTAAAAATACAATCAATTGCTTCTATGTGGTCATTCACAATTCATTTTGCAGTGGTTTGTGAACGCGACTTTTACGTGACGCCAGCATCATTTCATACATTAAGCTTAGACATTAAAATAACATGAGTTAGTTAATAAAAACAAGGAACCATCAATTAATGTTTACCTTCTTCTTGTGTAATGTATTGAGACAAGTCGCGAACGTTACCAGTATTCAAAACTTAGATAATTTTCTACTGATTTGTTTCTTGTAATGGTCGTAGGTTCCCAATCTTTTGATTCCTTTCTTCTGCAAATATTTTTCTTTAGAAAACTGCATTTCCGCTGGTTCTGCTACAAACTCGACATTCTGAGATATCTTCTTTATTTGGAAATTTGTTGTAAAACCACTGTCAGATATCGAAGCGGTAGGCACAAAAGGCAGTACTTTCGGCTTTTTCATACGCGATTTATCTTTCCTAGCTAGGGGCGAAAGCGCGTCTATATAAACGCTTTCTTCCAAGTACTTAGAAGGTTTGGCTCTCTTTTGTCTAGCATTTTCAACAACAAATTTGGATGTAGATATGACTTTTGATTCTTCGGTAAATTTTCTAGGCTTGTCATTCAGTTGGCTCAGAACACTGTCGGGTAGAGGAGGCATATGTACCTCATGAAGCGAGTTATCCTTCGAAACCTAAAAAATAAAAGTTTTACTATTTCACTTCTTATTCTTATTAATTTCTAGGATTCACATCATCACAATAAGCTAACAGAATATTTGAAGACTGTTGAAGACATGGCACTGGCATGTCTTCAACAAGCCATGGTACTTTTCATGACAATGACAAAATCAACACGGAACTTTTTTAATATATACATACACTCGCCACTAAGGACAATGAAAGATCCTTTACTATGCTGTCTTCAGTCTATACGTTGAACTCGGAAAAGTTTCAAGTTATAATAGGTATACTCAGCAGCACAAAATACGGGTTAGTCACCAACAAAATTACCTACATTGCGTACATATGTGAGGGCAATTTTTTTTACCGCTGAGCATATAAGTTATGTAAGTTTTGTGTTGACGACTTCCGTATTGCCGCTTCGCTATCACACATTACTTGATGTACCAAACATCATGAAGTCGAGTAATCATAATTATAGGTGAAAAACCTAAGTAAATGACCTGTTGTATGTGTGAGTAATGCATGCGAATAGACAAATTGACTTAAGTCCCATATCAGTTCTGTACACTACTACATACAACAGGTCATTTACTAAGTTTTTCACCTATATCAAATGAAACCAAAGCCTGTAAATGTCAAATAAATCACCTTGGTGTTTTTCTTATCAATGTCCTCATCTCTTTCCTTCCTCTTTTTGTTTTTCTTGATTTGTGTTTGAGTCGTATCTGAAAACAAAAAAAAGTTTAGGTTGTAATCACAAAATTCATAGCACAAATGAGTTGTAAAGAAAAAAAGTCGGCAACATTCACTTCATCTGAAAAGCGCATAGAAGATTTGACCGACATAATATATTGAGGTAACGGTACAATAATGCATTCAAATTTGCGGCAACAAAAATATTGGATGTTACCGACTTTGCCATATGTCATATCTATATTTGATGTTAAGTTTTGCTTTTTGTTTAACATTTTACTAAAATGGTTACTGGTTACTTACCAGTTTCCGGTACAATATTCTGGAAATTAATTGCACGATTTTTCTTCTTCTTTTTCTCACCGTCATCAGCTGAAATCAATTCATCACCTTTAGTTTTAACATTCAGACATTACACGTTATTTTATTTAAAAAAAAGGATTTGAATGTACGATTATGAGAACTATTAAGTGAATTGCGTTATAGCTATGTTATTATTTGACTTACCATGGATATCGTTTTGATCAGCTTCATCTTGGTGTGATATTTTTCGCTTTTTCTTTTGTCGGCCAGCTGATGAGGATTCATTCGGTGCCTCTGCATCTATACTCTTCGGAGCATCTGAAAAAGTAATGAGGATGTCAGTAAGTGTCTAAATTAAATAAGTTTTCAAAATATGGTACTCAGGGGCGCCGACTCCGTGGGTGCTCGGGGGCTCGAGCACCCATGAGAAATAAACAGCGGGTGCCGAGCACCCTTGAGAATAGACATCACGAAACAGATCAGTAATCGCCTTTTAGGGATAGGTGTTTTTTCATTACCTGACGACCCGTTTTAGAGTCATCAAATAAGCGAGCACCCACGAGGTTTTCTAAAATTCGGCGCCCCTGATGGTACTTAAAGTAACTTAAACAACCAGAAACCACAATAACTTACGTTCTACTACAGTATCTTGTGTTTTGCCAGGATCGGATGACTTACGCTTGCGTTTGTTCGAGTTCAAATTAAAACTTTCTTCTAAAACGGAACTGTCCCCTGCAAATAAATTTAATAATTAGATAGAACAGCAATCAAGTACCACGTTTATTATATAAACTATCAGCAGATAAGTACTTAGCTAATTTAAGATATGGACTCCGAAATATCACCTCAGACAAAACTTTAAACAAAATCAAACCATGACTTTTTTCGATTTTACAGCGACACAATTAAATTTAAACTAACTAATAAGCTTTTTTCCCATTCATTATAATCGATTAATTAATAAGCAGAAGGTAATATTTACCAGATTGTTCAGAAAGAGCACCCTGCTGCTTCTTCTTCTTCTTCTTGCCACAACCAGTTTCTGCTGGTTCTATATTTTCTAAAATAATATTAATAATGACATATATTAGTCTATCTTTATCTTTATATATTAAAATAAATTCCTATTTGCTTTGGTCCAATAAAGACGAGCGGTTTAAAAAGTTCAAACAATTACCAGTCTTTTGTAATTCCTCTGGACCGGTAGCTTTTGTGCTTTGGTAAGGTAATTCCTCAGGGGCACCATCAGAGTCACCATCAAACAGAACTGAAATAAAAATGTTATGTTGAAAAAGAAATTTAAATGTGGGTTTAAAATGTTACAGAGTAAGAAATTTACATAACGATCGACCAGATCCTTGCCAAATCAAACGCTAATTTGCTATATTTTTATTTTAATCTGTAAAATTGATTTATTCGAAACAAACGAGACTAGAACGCAGTTTTTTTACTTCCGGGAGACAAGAGGGCAGCTTGCTGACCTTGTATTAAAGGTTGTCGCACACGTAACCGCTCTGTACTGGATCTCGCCGTAACCAGGTGTCAACCATACGCAAGCACGTAACGGAAACGGCTCAGCACCTCCGAGGTGCCCGCGCGGCTGCGTCTAGGTGACATCGCGCTTACGGCTGGGCGACAGCGCGCTTAAAGCGAGGCGGCGGCTAGAGCTGGTAGTCGATGACGGTAATTCCCCACGGGGGGAACGATGGCAGTCTGCGCGCCGTCCCCGTTCCGGTGGCGAGACGCAAGCGCGGCGGCGGCCAGACGTAAGCTCGATGACTGCGAGTTACTGCGGATTACTAGCTTGTGCCGAGGTGAGGCGATTCTGTTCCGATGCCGATATGTGTGCGTGTGGAGGGCTCGAGTTGAGGCAGCGCCGATCCGTTGTCGAGCGGTTATGTGTGTGACATCCTTTAGGGATGCAATTAATTTTTAAATCTAGGTTAGGGACGGTTCCTTACTACTTGTTGACATTTCATAACACTGGATTAGAAATTAACAAACAGGTTATACAGGCTCCCTTAAAATTGTTGTGGAATATTGCAGCAGGTTTTGTTTTTCAGGATTTTTGATAGTAGGCAATGTTTCCATACATTGATCGATGTTCAATGTGAATCCCGTCAAGGGCGTGCCTAAATCTAAAATTATAGACCGACCGCTTAAATGAGTCCTCCCCCGCGCGGCAAAAGGGCGCGGGGTAGGAGACAAAGGGGGCCGTGATAGGTGCGGGCGGCAGACGCACTACCCGCCCGCACCGCTCTCGTTCCCGTTGTCGTCCTATCCTGCGCCCCTGTACCCGTGCGGGCAAGGACTCATTTAAGCGGTCGGTCTACAACTAACCGACCTGCTGAAATAATCCAGAAAAAATCTGAGAGACCCTAACCCTGGACCAAGCAAGTCTGCCTAACTATATCTGTAAAAATTGTAAATACCTAAATCAAATTTTTCATAAATTATTTTGTTGATAATAATAATAAAATCATGTAAGTGCCTACCTGATTGCTCTAACATGGTGGATTGTTTCTTCTTCTTTTTATTTTTTTTCTTGCTGTTACTAGTTTCTGCAGAAGGTGCATTTTCTGAAAGCAATATTTTATTTTCGTTTTGTCACAAATGTCATAAATCATGAATATAATCGGAATAATAAATAACCATATTTTTTTCACATTTTAAACAATTTTATCGTTTATTTTTTACCATCGTTAATATATGTATTTCCTTTAGTAAATAAAAGTTGTCAACTTCATTCAAAATATTATGGACAAAATAGCTACTAAGCGCAAATCAAAACAATTTTTTAATATTCAATGAAATCTGCTTAAAAAAAGGTATTTGAACGGCACTGAATGGCACAGAATTTGAGCACAGACTAAAAAGATATCCTATACGTGTAATATACGGGTAGGTACATACCTGATTTTACCATATTTGCATCTATATCGGAAGCTTTCTCACTGTGATACGGGGCTTCAACAGGGGCACCGTCAGAATTGTCAGCAGAGAAAACTGGAATTAAAGCAATGTGTATAAAACCCCATGCAAAAGATAAGACATTAAATGAATGCACCATTTTCTACGTACCTAATTAGGAGATTTTCAATGTTATTTAAACTTAACCATGCCAACAACTTTGTATGGAAATAATCATTTATATTTCATCCGTTATAAATAACCTCCTGTCTATTTAGAACTACGACATTAAACAAAATACACCTTGAAAATATTAAATGATATAACCGCAAAATGGTAATAAAATAATGTAAATAAATACCAGATTGATCTAACACAGCTGAGTGTCTCTGTTTCTTCTTTTTCGTGGCGCTATCAGTTTCTGTTGGTTGCGTATTTTCTGAAATAAGTAACATAGTAACATTTAAACAAGTAGCAATAAATACTATAAATTGTGGTTTTAATCTACGCTGCATGAAGTGAAGACCGCCTGTGGAAATTTTTACGTTTCTAGAAGAAATATCTATGATTTCGGGACTTTTAACTCCGAAAATGTTCTTATCAACCATGAAACAAAAAGAATCGCTTTATATTATACTGTAGCGTTTTATTCGGGAAATCAGCTTATTTACTGAAGATCACAAATACATGTGTTATGATTTAAATGAAAAAATAATTATAATCACCATTTTTTCCAATTTCATTTTGAGAAGTGTCCAATTTATTCTTTTTTTGCTTCTTGTTACTTGTAAAGAGGACTTCGACAGATGCATCAACCAGTTTTTCTTCTGAAATTGGCAAGAGAATTTTACGTTATAAATATTATGTAGAATATTTTTTGTACTTGTGTACATGAAAAAAAAATCTGCAGAAAATATGTTTTAAAATACAAACCTTTCTCATTAACTTGCGCGCCAGTGGTGTCAACGAAAAAGAGATCATCTGAAATGATATACTACAAATTAAAATTTAATCTAATGTGAACAAAACACGTTTGCCTTGCTCTTGCTACTTCCGTTACCATTTTGTGGTACCTTGCTAGGTAATGTTTTTTGTTCATTAACCCGTCGAGCGTCCTGTGTGCACGGGTGTGCGCACAACGTTATGCACTCTGTGCACCCGGGACGCTCGACGGGTTAATATGGACTCCCCCAAAGTAACACCAGATTCATTAAATTATTTAACGCTATTTAAGTGTGATTAAGTGCTATTAGTTTTTCTACTCATTACCATAAATTTCAGAATAATATTAGACTCCAGTGAAACAATTGAATATAACCATTGAACTTTAGATTTATTTTAAAGGAAAACGAGGCTTGCACCAAAAACATTCCTAAGTTCCCAACTTGCTAAACTTACCTCCACTTTCTCCAATGTGCGTTTTTCCAGTAGATTTTCGGAGTGGCACAAACATTTCGTCTTCTTTACTGTTATTTATCTCAAATTTGTTCCTAGTGTCGTCTCCACTTTCATGATTATCTTCAGAGAACAATAATTTCAGATCAATTGAACTAGAATCAGACACACTGTTACTATCTTGTTTTCCTTTTGGCAATTCAGGTGTTTTAGAGTCTACAACATCTTGCGACTGTTTGGCGATTTTCTTAGTTCTTTTAGTATGTGTCAAATTAAGTTGGTCCAATATAGGCTCGTTCTTCTTCTTTTTACCTTTTTTATCCATGTTTAATGATAAGTTATTGCTGCTCAGCTTTCCTTTTTTATTTCTGTTCAGTTCACTGAGGACAGAATCGTGATTTTGCATGATTTCTTCATTTTCACTACTGTCGGTTGTATCATATTCAGCCTTTGTTGTTTGTAGCGGATCCATTTCTGTTTGGTTCAGTATGGATTTTCCTTCATCAACTTCTACATTTTCGATTTCTTGCCTACTGGTGAATTGAACTACAGACAGATCAAGATTCTTTTGAGGTGTTTTGGGCTCTTGTTTAAATTGAACTTGTAAGGGATCACTGTCGTCAACTAAGTTTTCGTTGCATATAGTTATCTCCTTTTCATTAATAGCACTCTCATTACAAATAGATTTTTGCAAGGATTTGTTGCTTTTTTTGTTTGATTTGTTAAGAGATACATCAGCATCATCTTGTTTGTTGCTTGTATCAAGAGTAGAGTCTAACCTTAAACGTTTACTTTTCTTTGGTTTGACCACAACTTCTTCATCTGATTCTAACAATGAGGAGTCTATTCTCATTCTATTGGGTTTAGATTTAGGAAAAGGCGATTTCTTTTCAGAAGTATTGAGTTTGTGGCGTGATTCAAACATTTCTCTAGATGCATTCTTTTGTTCTTTTAATTTACGTTCATTGTATTTACTTTTGCTTTTCTTACTCATACTTAATTCCTTGTCGCTCATGGAAAGATCATTTCCTGAGCCAGATAACAAATCATTATCCTCAGCATCAGAACTTACAACGAAAGAATCCTTTTCATAGTCTGAATCATTTGACAGCTCTTCTTCAGACTCCAGTGTTTCACCTTGTACGATAATTTTATGTTCATCTTCATACTGCCTTTCTTCCTCATTCCGACTGTCTCCTGACTCATAATCATCATTTGCTTCTTCAGCTTCATCATCTATAAAGTTGCTCTTATGGCGCGATCCTTTAATAGAATCCTCTTCAGAAGATAAAGACTCATCATTCTCATTAATAGATTCAGAGAAATTGGAACTATTCGTTTTTGAACTAGCACTTTTTTCTTCAGACTTTTGAATTTTATCATGTTGCTGCGTTGCAATAGGTGTACTGGTTTGCATATTTAATGTTTGAATATTAGTTTGTTTTAATGGTGTTCCCCTCAGATCATTCAAAGAAATATTACCTTGCACTACTTTTTTAGTGTTTTCATGAACAGTGGAGGTAGACTTTGACAATATTTCACTTGCTGGAGGTTTAGGCGATTGAACACTGTCGGACATTTTCGAAACCTCTTTGGATTGAGACAATATCATAGTGCTCTTATTTTCGAGTTTAGATGTATCATTACCCGTAATTGATGATTTTCTCTTAGATTTATCAGGTTCCTCTGAAATGCTATTTCGTTGTGATAGTGATTTACGTTCAACAGCTGAAGTTTGTAATGAATGTTGTGATTTTTGCAAAACCTCTTCATGTATTGTTTCATCAATATCCATTGGCTCACAGCTGTTATTAACGTCTATTACCTGATTGTTCAATTCGTCACAAGATTCTTTCTCAAAAACAGGTTTAGGAGCAAAAATATTTTCTTGATCATTTGAAGTAAGGTTTTTAGACAAAGGAGACATTTTAGCTTGGAATTTCATGTCGTGTTTAACAACAGGGACACACTGATCTTCACTGTCTAACTGCGGAGTTTTGTTGGTGTTAGTATTTGCACTACTTGAATCTGAATCTTCAAAATACACAATTGTTTGAAGATTGGTAGGTGTTCTTTGAAAAAACTTTGCAATTTCACTAGGCATTCCTTTGTCCTCAGTCTTCAGACTAGTGTTGTCCGCTTTATCCGGATTATCTTTAATACAATGAGTGTCATGGATTTCTGACTTTTGATTGGTACTTTTAGTTGAGCTTTCTTGACAAACAATATCAGACGATTTTTCTTCTTCTTTTGAAGAACTTGTCTTACTTTTTCTCTTCAAGTCATTATCATTCTGGACAGTTTTATTTTTATCATCTGTGTTGCTAGTGTTATTGGGAGTCGAGTTGGAATTATTGATCCATGAATAATTGCTGCCAGACTTTTTCCTTTTCTTTTTAGATTGCTCATTGTCACTAAACATAATGGTGTCAATTGCAGGCGAGTTTCGTACTGCAGGCCAGGACTCCGTCCTGTTCCTCTTTTCTTTCTTATTGTCTAAAAATGGCACGCTTTTGTTGTGGTTTGATGTGTTCATTTTAGGTTCTATATCAAGTGATTTCAACAAACTAATGTTGGACTCAGAAAGTTGCTCACCAAGCTCTTTGGGTTCACCCGATTTGTTTAACCGATTTTCCGATTTTGATTTTGTTTTAAGCTTTGTATCATCTTTCGCTGAAATGTTGAGGCTTTGGTTTTCTACAAAACTTGTTGACAGTTCTTGATCAGATTTATATGACCCGCTCCGTCGGTTTCTTTTTTCCAATAGACGTGTACTTTTTCGAGCACTGTTGGGAGATAATTTTTCAGTTACAGCTTTTGGGGATGATTTAGATTTGTTGGCTGTTTCGGTTTCAGGTTCTTCAGCAATAACCATTTCTACAACTTGTAAAGGTTTGCTAGAAGCTGGCTCTGAAAGAGAACAAGGAAACGATTCAATATTTATGAATTAGATTGGGCAGAAAGAAATCTTTATATGATATGTTTAGAGTTGCTCAGTTGGTAAGTAAATTTAACTAAGAAGTGAGCAAGTAATTTATAACTCTCTAACCTTGATTTTCAACACTAGAAGCGGAATCTTTTCGGGTCCTTCGTGTTTGTCTAGCAGGCGTAGCAGGACCTTCATTATCGCTTCCTGGAATAAAGAAAACAAGGCACGTGTAAATCGTCGAACATATAAGACTGAAGGTCTTGTTACCTCAGGTTCTGTCTACCCCGTAACATATAGACGTGATTTGTGTATGTATAATCAAGTTTAATAATATGTATCTAGACAAAGTTTCAAAAATAAGTACCATACGCTCTTACACTGGCGTAATAAGGTCGTGGGACATATTTTTGAGAAGTTCCTATCGATACTTATTTTTGCACTTGACCGTATGTATAAGTGAATACCACAAGCAGTGTTGCCAACTCTAAAAGATCCTAATCACTAAGCACATTTCCAGTCCATAGTTTTTGATAGTTCCAGAAAAAGGCTCAATAAAGGTTGTTCAGCCAATCAAAGGCACCAAAATGTTCCAATACAAATTAATTTTACGTTTTTTTATTCGACACTCATCATGTATTGACGTATTGTTACTGATGCATTTAGTCAAATATCTTGGGGGAACATAAGTAACCCTATTTGCTAATTAAATATAAAAGAAGTTTTTGTTAAAAATCTCTAGCAATAACAATGAATGCCATCTGAAAAATATTACATGCAGTAACAGACTGAACTCTAAATCGCTTTCAACCGTGAAACATAGCTAATGAGAAAGAGAGTTGTCGATGGAGTTCTCGTGCCATACTTCATTCAGCAGATATGCTCATGGTTAAAATGGATTGCAGATATATATATAAAAGCATTTTGAATACATACAATTTTTGCTAACAGTACTTTCTGTTGACTGTACTTGCATTATCATTCATCCTACACACGCATACCAAATTTCATGGCAATTCGACAATTAGAAGTTGGTCAAACTTGACTTACAAGATTTGACCTAAAAAAACAAACAAGTTAGTAAAAATCTTGCAAATACAGGCAATACCTGCTTGAGAGGTCCTTCGGAGAGCTCTCCTAGCTCTAGGAGAGTCAGTGGTCAGAGAGACAGTTTCAGAAACAATGCTAGTGTTGGACTTGATACGGGTGCTCCTTCTGGACGGTGTCACAGGTTTTTCTTCAGCATCAGCCATGTCTGTCGCTATTGATTTCCTTCTTGTTTTTTTAGGACTGCTGATTTGAGCTGCGAAAGAAGTAGGCATACTCTATTTTAAATCACAGTTATTTTGTTTAAACTTTTCAGTGGAGCCAAGTTGATGTGCTTAGTTTGGGAAAGGTGTTTTTATGGGACAACTACATAAAATTTACGCTGACTGGACTTAGGGCTTCTAGTAGGTTATTCAACATTTTAACTAAAATTTACTTGTATGTACAAACTACTTCTATTTCCAAGCGAATACTATCAAGAGGATATTGTTGTAACATCATTCATTTCTTTAACACATACATTGTAGGCCTGGGATGGCTAACATTTGGTAGATGTGCCATGAAGAAACCTAACATAGTGATGTAATAAAAGAAAAAAATCAAGTGGTTCTGAATTGTTACGGAAGTAAATATGTGTTAATTATTGTTGTGTCCAAAGTGTTTAGTTGTGTGCCATCACTAGCATGCACACTATTGATTCATCTCCAGGATTCATGCTGTGAAGATAAAGTACTAAATAAAATTTTTTTCAAGGTGTAAAAAATTCAAGATTTAAGTTTTCATGTATAAGTAGTACATTGTACACCTGAACATTTTCCAAAAAAAGTCCTCGTGTACATTTTTTCATCAATTTAAATATTTTGGGTTTTTCTTACTCATAATCTTTTGTTTTTTGGAAAACGCTCCCCTGCATTTTTCAGAAATTAATCAGAAACGGGTGCATAAATTCAAACTGGTTGATTTAGTTAATTTTCGATACATCTCACACTACAGTAAAAAGAGGGTCTTTACCTATTGAACATCAAAAAGGCAAGCAACGGGCAATATTTACAATCTTGATGGCTAAGATGATTAAAACAATTTCAACAAAATATACACATAACAGCATTGTTCATATTCTTGATATCATGTCTCCAAAATAATTGGATTTTAGCATTGTTTAAGTACAAGTAAGTAATTACCACAATATTATGTTGAGCTGTTATATTTTAATGTTGGTAAGTTGCACAAGATATTGCAACTAACACAAGGACTTACCATTTTCATCAATAAGCTCCAACTGAGGCTTGGCAGCCAGTCTCCCACCCCTTTTCTTTGGAGTGGATGGTGAGCTGACATCCTCGGTCTTCTCTACAGACAGTCTGCGCCTCAACCTTGTCACAGTCCCTAGAAATGCATTAAACATATTACTCACAGAGTAATTAACTCTTTAGATAATATAAGGAATTAATTGAGCCTGTAAAAACTGTTCAAATTGGTAAAAAAGACCTGCAGTTCTCAAGGAAAAAGTTTCTGAAAATCGCAAAAATGTGATGACCATATTGTATGCATATTTCAGCACATAATAATGACAGCTGCGAACAGCTAAGACGAGCAGCAGTTAAGAACAGCTACGTTAGACTTAGGATTACCATTACATAATTGATTTACAGTAAAAATGGGTATAACGTAATCAAAGTATTCAATATACTATTTATACTTCATTTTAGAAAATAGTTAACCACGAAGATATTTATATCTATTTTGGACGTCGCGTCGCATCAAACAGTCTGAATCATTAACAAAGGGCTAGTATATTAAAAACGCTTAAATATTAACTTTAAATAAAGGGGGTATTTTTAGTACTTACTTTAAAAATTAAAAGAACGCAAACTTCAACTTCAACTTTTTGTATAATGGCAAAAGAACGCAAAAGAAAGAAAAGCATGGCTTGCCGAAAACGGTAGGTGATGACGGAAATAAAACCCGCATGTCGACAAAAAAGTAATACGTTCAAAAGCGGAAAACATACCTTTTACGCCGACGTCTTCCTCCATGATGCAGGAAATGTTAGCAAATATTACAAACAGATATTTTCAATCAATTATGTGGTCTCAAACACGTGTAAACGAACCAACTGATTTCAAATCGGAATGGTGCATGGGTAATCCAAAGGAGGGGAGTTCAGGACGCTGAATTTGTTCTAAGCGTCCTGCACTTTCACCAATCAGAGAACAATATAACCATGAACGCTGAAACCCAATTGGTCAAAATGAAGGTGTTAGACATGTGTCACGCGAAATGAGAACAAGGAAACTACGCGGCGGCTGGCTGAGGCCCCGCTCAGCTGTTTGCAGTTGTCAAATCAAATCGTAAGTTAGCTCAATCCCAGATGTCGCCACCGTCCCCAAGCCGAGATATTCGTACGTTTAGGGGAACGTTTCTTTTTACGCTAATGAATTAGAAACCAAAAGTTAATTTAAGCTTACAATTTTTAAAAATCCTAATATAAAATCAAATTTTCGTTATAATCAATTCATAAAGAAATTTATTTCATAGCAGTGTGGTGGTTTAAACAACAAGGCCTGTTCCGCCGCTAATAACAATCAGCTCTTTGTTAGTAGTTAGCATTATGTAACACGAGCTGTTACAGGCTGTTACCCGCGACTTCGTCCACTTGAATCCAGCCCTGTGGAAAAAACCCTTCTCAAGTGACGAGTTCTAACTGAAAACTACCACCTGCCCTCAGGTCTCTGCAAGATCTATGGTAGTTAGGTACCGAGGTAGGGCGGGCCTTGTGTTGTGGTGGGCCCCAGTACCAGTTGATTGAGTAAAAATTATTTCTGTTCGTGCTCGGCTTCGCACAAGTTACTAAACCATACACATAACTTTTCCTCTTTAATCTATTAAAAACCGTTGTGTAGTTGAAAAGATCTGACCACAGGTACACACATACATACACACATACAAGTACCTATGGAAAGATTTTTTCAATTTGTAATAAATTTACATGTTAGAAAATAAAAAAATTAAGTAATAGCGCCAGGATATAAGAGAACGAATAGAATAACTAGGTATATTTAAAAAATATTAGTTACCTACAAAATTGAGTCTATTTGTAGCTATTTAAGTACATTAAAGTAAAGCCGCCAAGAAAATCTATCCACAAACTTAGAATATTATTTCATTTTGTTTCGTGCCTACGCCGCGCGTTAGGGTTAAGTGGGTCCGCACTTAAAAAGACATCAAGGGTAGAGAAATGGCATTATATCTTCCTGATGACCCTCTTCGGAAATTACGCACAACGATGTTAGGACATTCCTCTCTCGGGGACATCCGTCTGGCTCGCCCAGTGTTGCCATTTGGGAGGATTTTTCGTATTTCAGGTTTTTCAATTGCTTTTGTAAACAGCCAGAGGGAAATTTAGTATGGCAAGTAATACTTTACATCAAACGTAACTATTTTGGAACCACATACATATTAGGTAACTACATTGTACATGAATGTTCGTATACCAAAATTTTGGATATTATTTGTATTTAGGTACCTAAGTATGTAGATACCAATTGTACAGGCTTTGTTTGGGGTGAATGTCACAAGTGGAGGGAAAGTTTTGCTTGCGCTCCTTTACTTAAAACTTGAACCGACTTTACCTCGGACTTTCCTTGTCGAGAAGCCTAAATTACATTTCACTGAAAAGGTATCAAATTAAGACCCTATATAAGGCTTGAAACTTTGTCGGTATTTAGATCAGGCGAGTTGAAGTTAGGTGCGGTTCAGGTGCGGTTGTGCCATGAAGTACCATCCAACAAAGAGACAGAACAACGGATTACCCTAACATTGAGTCAGATGTAGCGTAAGAACTCGTATAAACGAACGGCGAGTCCCTATCCCTATTACTATCATTCTCCGCATACTTTCTGTTTAAAGGGTTTGCGAATTAAATGTAATACCTCGTAAGTCCGATCTTTTGATAACATCTAGGTATAAGTGCTTGAGACCAAGACACTAAGCCCCAAGATTTTGGATTTAATTTAGGCATATTTAAAGATCTTTTTCATTCAACAATTTGTACTCCATACAGTACAATCGGCAGTTATTCTGACTATTAGTTGGTACTTATGGAAGTACGCGAGGACTTAGGAGGATAATATTTGCAAGTAATGCTCTGGCAACACCCCGGCTGTCCCTCCAGTGAAGGTTTGATTTACAAGAGCACAGATGTGTCACTGATTGCGCCACTCGGCCGTCCTAATAAAATGCTTACGAATTTGGGGGCGAGACGAGATAAAAGGTCGACACTGGAAACGAAATTGCGCTTGTACTACTTTAAGAGACCTCCAATATTACTTTGCAAGAGAGTCACATAGTTCTGGCGAGATTAACAAACTTCTGCGTACACAACTTTAAAATTATATCTCTACTTTCCGTTAAACTTATGCCACCATAATGAATGAAAGAAAGTTGGCTTTAGAATATCTCACACAATAAACCTACTTTCGCTGAAATTCCAGGGGAAGTTTGAAGCATCCCGCTGTTATAGATAAATCGCAAATATGGGAATAACGCCGGGAAAATAACCAACTCCGGCCAGATTAATCACGAAATTGCTAGGAAACTGTCGTAAATTTTTGTGTGTCTTTGTGGTAGGAAACAAAACTTTTTCGCAGACAAAGCGGGTCGGTCGACAATAGGCGGGTACCGCGGGTGACCGAAATCAACCTTTTCATGGAAAATCCAACCCCAACTTTATTCTGTTCTGTCTACTTTTTGACGAACTATTTATGAAAGCCTGGAAGAGTTGTGAACGGTAGACATACGTACTTTAAACAGAAATAGGTATTGTTTTGTTTTTACTCATCTACTGAGCTATCCTGGTCATGGAAATTTTGCCACAACAAGTGTACAGTTTATCAGTTTTGACATGATAATTAAAATAAGAGCTCTAGAGCTTGCGGTTCGACGGAGGTTTGATAAAAGTTCCAGGTTCTAGAAGAGTCTACTACCAGTATTAGAAACGGGTAAACAGATTAACACGTCGTCAATGAGTTCCAAATATTTATTTCTTCAGAACCAATAGCTATAAATTACAAAGTGAGTTAATAATTACATAGTAACATAAAAGCGAATTATTGGACCTTACAACCAGAAAATAATAAATGAAATAAGTAATCCTATTCAACTTTTCTCGTCTTTTAGCTATTACCTATTTAATCAGCGTCAGATAAGTAGGTATGCCACGTGTAATAAGGGATAAGTAATTCGGTAATCTTGAAATTTTCTTAGAGTCTATCTGATTACATTTTATTAGTAGATACATCTTCAAATGCCGCTCGGAGTTATCATCACTCCTACTTTTGCGACAATAATGTCGAATTGATACCCTTATCTCCCTTAAATTTCGCATAATAACTTCGGATGGAAGTATCTTTCCTATGTTCTTTTAGTCCCACGCTAATTCCAATTTAAGGTTTTAGTACAAAGCGGCTTACAGACTTTGTTGGTACTACTTTGTACTTCGTCGACGTTTCTTCCAAGTTAATCCGCCTGTGGTACCTACACGTGTCTCATTAAAAAAGAACGACGTTTCAAGTCACGACCGCAGCACGCACTACCCAAAAAAGTAAGCTTAAAAAATATTAAAGAAACATACGTGAAAGAACTAGGTAGGTACTTAATTGAAGATTTTTTGTTAGCAGTGTATGAATACAATTTGTCTTAAAAGCAACTAGTTACTTAGTCTCCAGCGGGAGAGATGGTTGGTTAATAGTCAATAATTTGAGAATGAGCGGGATGGCATGATACGAACTTCGAAAATCGAATTTCAGTGTAGCCCACCAGGACCAGTCTTAGGGTAGAGCAAGTGGAGCGGTTGTTCTAGACGCAAGGTGGCAAGTAGCGCAAAAATCACCTAACCACAGGTGGCACGTAAAACGACTTGGCGGGGGAGGAGAAGAAATAAGAAAGGCACCGAAAGGCAAATTCGCTCTGTTCTGATCAAGGGCTAGAGCCAGCGCAGGTTGGTTGGAACGAGCCGTACACAGTCTAACGAAATAAACCAGAGCCTTTAGTGTAAGTTTTTAAACAAAAATGGTCTCGGACGCGTTGACGTAAACATCTCAATCACTAAGTAAGAAATTGGTAGATACCACTTGCGGATCAAAACGGCAGTTCGTTCCTTTCTTACAGTAAGTACATATTTGACATTTTAACGCAACGCGGTCGGGACGTAAGTTGTGACTGAAAACTTACGAGTCCACGAGACCTTTAGTGAAGATTAATTTTAGTTGTATCTTTGAAACTTGCAGTGATCAGGTTGGAGCGTCTGCGAAGTGCTGTACTCTGAAATTGGAGTCGAACTGCGTTCAAACGACGTGATAATTTTTACTAATGCCTGAATAAATCTCTGCTGCAAGTCCTGCAACCATCTTCCTTTCAGTGACCCATTTAATTAACGACTTTCGGGTAATTAATTACGAGTCGAAGTTTGGTGAACATCTTGGTAGTTCCACGGTGACTCAAGATGCGGCAGTATTTCAAGTAGGTACTCGTACATTTAGGTAGTGTATGCTCATACTAAGGTACAAGTGCTTCTATTTTGCAAGTATCTCTCGGCAGACTTCGTTTTTTATATAAATGACGTCTGAACTGAAGAAATACGATATTAGTTGAAAGAAATTAAGAAAATAAAAGCATTGTACACATAATTTGAAATTTGAATTGGAAGTGGACGGTTGTAGACGAAGTCTTATAGGTATGTGTCGCGTAGCTGTTTGCACGTGTGGTTGCGGAATAACAATGTAATTGATTGTAGTTCATAATATTATATGTATAGTACCTACTGTATATCAAATATACATATAGGTATTTGTAATGACTAACAAAAAGATTTCGATACCTTGATTAATTTTAATAAACATTGTAGTTTAGGCATCTAAACTGAATTGTTAAAATTCGTACCGTGACGTCAACATAACAAAACTGAAACTTACCGCTTACAACTGAATGAAAAACCGATATTGTCTCTACTTTGCGAAAGAGATGCCGCTATATCGAACCGCATAATTTTTATCTCGATTTGTCTAGTATGACGTTTGACGTTCGAAACCCAAAGCAAAGAAAAAACGTAGAATGCACCAGTTGCTTCTCTTCCCGCGCAGATGGTAACAGGCCATCTAGGGAATGCCCGAAAATCTTAGTAATCACTATTTTGATTCCCCTTTCCACCTATACGCCCACAATCATGCTAAACGAGGCCTTTATGTCTTGTTACCTTAGTCTACCCTACTATATTGCATACATATGAGGCCAAATTTTTTTGCCGCTGAATAGTTTTCTTTCTATATCTGGTCATAATCATAACTTAAACATTATAAATGTGTCCTTTACATGGTTTATTGCAACAGTTACAAAACTTAACTGCACGCGAAGACTACGAGTAGAACCCGCAGTCTCCTCTCGAGATATTACTTATAACAAAGCCTTATTTATTTTCAAATATTTGTTTACTCGGCGAGATCATTTCGAACGAAGAGCTGTAGAGCACCTCATTTTTCTGGCTTACGGCAGAAAGAATGTGACGAGTTAAGGATTTCCTATTTCGTTTTCGAATAAATGTAAAGGGTGACTTTATCACATATTGAGCTCGAGATACTTCGAGTTAAAGGTACTCCAGTACTTATATATGCATGCAAGATATGGCCCGTGGGAAAAAGTAATGGAGCTAAATTAAAAGGAATATTTGAACAGTATTCTTAAAAGGAATTCTGAGAATCTTGATAATAAGTCCGTGTTGAAACTAGATTAAACAAAAAGAATCTGTCCTTACTTTAGTTCTCATAAGTTTTGTATACTTACAAGGTGAATTTTTAGACACACTTCAAATTTCGATATGCTATAGGCCTTACAGGTTACAGGTATCTTATTTAGGCTTTTTTTCATCAAATCTGAATGTTGATTTTTATTATTTTCATATCATAAAAAAAAACTATTAAAAATTCCAAGCTCTCCGTAAAGTACACAGGAACGAAGACGCGGATGCCAGCTAGTCAGAAAATAAAATACAACTTAAATAACAAGCTACGCATACTCCATCCTTGAAGTTCAAATTGAGTTATGAGTTTGAACGTTTGAGAATCCCAGCTGGAAATTACATAATAGTTTACGTTGCATTGCTGAAGCTATGCACGAGGATATAAATGTGGACCACTTAGTAAATGAAGCTTGTTCTCTCCGCACCTACCTACAGAGTTGGGTGTTCAAATTAAATTACATCCCGCGGTACATCTTACTGCATTCGGGCACAAGACGGTGGGTTCAAAACTTTTGAGATAATGCATAGTGTGAGCAGTTACTACCGGTACATTATTGTATTCTTTAAAAGAATCTCGCCTGGGGAGTGATCACTGCGCTCTGTAGACAATCATAAGTTGACCCATTTATTCTTAAGCATCACACATAATCAGGTGTCTTGCCATTTAGCTTTCCGCGCGACTGACGGCAACACTGGAAGACACCCGACTCCATGTAATCACTGCAAGCGAACGGCTCTAGTAATGATTGCCGCTCAAATCCGGTTCACACCGGCTCGGCCAGTGGACAATCTCAGCAGCCACGCATACACCGCCGCGTTCTATAGAAGTGTAACACGGTTGTATGAAGCTTGTTCTCTATGGAGTAAATTCAGATACTCTCTAGCGCTATTGCCCTCGAATTCGTCCACGTAGAATTAAAATTCGTATACCAGGCAGTTTGACTGTTCCCGACACTCAAAGAATTTTCGTTATATTTCAACTACTTTACACAAAAACCTTAGTAAATTATATGCTCAAACCTTCCTCGTGAATAACTCTATCTATTGATGAAAACCGTATGAAAATCAGTTCAACAGATATTAAGTTAAACGTGAATAAAGAAATATGATTATAAATATGTAGTGATGTCTGATATGGTGTACCTACGAGAGTCGTGTGTCAACCTGTCAGTTTTGAACAAAATATTGACTGCAAGGCGGCGCCCATGAGTAAGCGTCTCTCGCGCAGTGAGAAGCTTGTAACAGACTTAACGCGGAGACAACTTTGATAGATCGCCTTAAACTTTCACGATTTCTACACTCTGGTATAGTAAAACGGAACTGTGTACTTCCGAACTTGTTATAACTTTAATTATTGCTCTAAACGCGACTAGTAATCGCATAGTGTGTAAGAGGAGGTGAGGTACGCTGAAGTAGAGCGCACATTAATTGGAATGGGTCAAACGCTGTGAATAACGCATAATAAGCAATCCGAACGCTTTAGAGCCTGTAACAAAACCTCAAGGCCACGTTTAGCGTGATTTAGTAATTTAATTTTCTTCATAATGTTTTTTTTAACACTATGGATTTGCATTTTCACATAAATATTATGTGTTTTCAAAAACCAGGTCCCTGGCCATACAAAAGTAATCTTTTAACCATCCTGTACAAATTGTCAGTTCAATCCCTTAATTACACCAACACGGTCTTAAAAAGACAACTGGGATCATCCTACTATGCATGAGCAAGCAGTAGAGCGCTGTTACAAATCTTTTCCCTCCAAATTATAGCGCTCCGAAGCAAATGACGTGAGAATTTATGAAGGCCCGGCCTAACGCTCCATTCCCAGCTTCCTGATTTACACCGATATTATTTGGCTTTCTTAATGGCTCTTTGATACAGCATCCTTTTCCAATTCCCCCGGGAGATACAGCTTTCAGATTTTGACAAACTTTTCCTTGTATCCGGGATCGTTCGTTAAAATTTGTCATTATGTTGCGGTTGAGCTTGTTGTCAAATCAAGTTGCGGCTTAAGGTATCGGATGACTTTAACACGTTTAACCAGATAGGGTTGAACATGCAAAGGACTAAGTGATAGTAATAAGTATAAGTACTAATATACTTAAGTGATAGTAAGTGATAGTGATTTTCTCAGCGGTTACGTCTGTCTATTCAGCGGTCAGCGTGGTAACGTCGCTAGTGTTCTGGGTGCATTTCCGCGTAGTGACGGTAGGTAGGTACCTAGCGGGTTAGATTTTAGGCTTTTAATATTTTGGATTTTGTATTGCTTATTTGTATTTGAATACTTATTAATATGTATTAAATTTGATTTTGTTAATTTAGTAAATTAAGTATGCAAAACAATAGTATTATTAATAGTAGTATTTCGTGTATGTGAAGATTTTCAATATTTTTTGCATTTCAAAATTATGTATGTAAACTCTTCATTGTACAAAATAAACATAAAACAATTACAATGGACAAATACTGAGATACATGCATAAATACGAACTTATCCCTTTAAGGGAATTCTTCCTGTCAACCTTTGAGTGGATGAGAGGTGTTTTATATTCAGATATCATTTTGGTTTTCGTTTTTTTGCTCACTAATAGAAACGTTGAAGCTTGGTGACCAATTGTTATTAGCTTGTAGGTACTTGTACTTACTCTGTATAAAATAATGTCCTCGATAAAGTCCGTAAAAATCTACATACCTAATTAGAAACAGACAACAAGAAAGCAAATACTACTAATTTACGTTGCGAGTAATTAATAAATATTTACTCGGCTCATTAAATACCAGTTTTACACATGGCAGGTAAATATTAACCGTAATTTACGCAGTAAACAAGTAAGCGTATTCAACGTGAAATCAGGGTTTGAATGAGTCCAGATAGTTATATATTGGTGCAAATTAGTGCCTTGTCGCTTTAATACTTCTGATAGTTTAATGTGGTGGTTCAGTATTGACATTATACAAGGACAAGATACTTAATGTGTGCACAATTACCCCATTTTGTTAAAAAGTTACAGGCTTCTTACAAGAGAAGTTATATTTTGTTTGTACCTACATACGAAAGTCAAGCTATGAAATAAAATATTTTGACAATTTTATGCCAAAAATGCCTTATGCCTTTAAACTCGTGGACCGATTTTTACCAAACATGGCTAGAAACCACTACAAGGAAACTGGCTTTAACTAATATTACATGCTTTTGAACTGAAAAGCCCTCCATGCAATTATTAATCGAGTAATTTCATGTACACATAAATTGGGTTCGATGCAGCGGTTAGTTTAGTTCCGAGACTGTCGCCAAACATGTACAACGACGATGTGGTGTGGCTCGAACAAGTTCAACATGTCCTGGGCCAAGCCGTGTAATTTGCATCCGTAGGTAGTTTCCATTATCGGCTATAAGCGTGTAATATTGGTAAATGTACGTAATGCAAACGTAGAGGCATAATCAGAACAGCGTAGCACAATTTATTATTATTATAGGTTCGATGCTTTTTTTATTCGAATCTGCTCATGAGTCTCGTTGCTAATAAAGTAAAACGTAATCTACCGGTATCAATATAACAAAGATTAAAGAAGTAAACTTTGTTTTTTAGAAAGAGGTAATCTTTGGAACGTCTGCATTGATTGGATAAAAGCTATATTATCTCTGATGTAACTTATAAGTAAGATAAAGGCTGATCCTGCTAGCGTTGTCGGAGTAGAGTAGGTACCTATATATCCCGTAGTTTCTCCTAATGCAACAGAAACAGTAAAATCCAATCGCAACACGGTTTTATATAATACTAGCTTCTGCCCGCGACTTCGTCTGCGTAGAATTATACATAAAAACCTTCCTCTTGAATCACTTTATCTATTTAAAAAAACCATATCAAAATCCGTTGTGTACTTTTGAAGATATAAGCATACATAGGGACATAGGGACATAGGGACAGAGAAAGCGACTTTATTTTATACTATGTTGTGATGATACAGTGAAAACGTGTTAATTAGTAGCTATACTGATAGCCAATGTACATCGATCCAAATAATAATTGTATGGTAACGAACTGATGTAACTCTATTTGGCGAATTCGGAAATATACGAGTAGGTATTATTTGTCCACAGGATACTCGTTCGCGAATCGCACAGACAAAGTGTTATTAATATTTGAATATTTTTAATTTAATTTAATAAAGGGATTTCATTAATAAGACAAAATAAACTTAAAAAATTACTGAACCATAATTTTAAATTATATTTTAATTCGTTTAGGTACTCTATCTTGTTGTCTAACTTACAGAATAAGATAATTCCAGAAACATAGAAACAGAGTTCTCGCAAAATCACAGACAAATATTTTGTTTTTCTTAAAGTTAGCTACCCATGTTCTTTTGTTTTATTTCCCCCGTTTTATACTCCGCCAATCAAACATAAATGCGTTCCGACACACAGTAGTTCTGACTTTTTCAATTGCGTCATAATATTTTAATTAGCCCCGCAGGTAGTACACTCAAGGCTGTATCCAGAATATATGACATCAGAGGGAGAGAAAATAGTCGGCAAAGTTTGTGCGGCTCACAATTTGCGTACGGGGTGCGGGCACAATCCGCCCTTTTATGTGATAACTTTGCCCATAAATTAAACGGCAAACGCCTCAAGGTAAATACGAAATGGGTAAGCAACACATAAACAATATGTATAAGTAGTCGCTTTTATAGTTATTTTATAATTTTACTTTGCTCCAATGAGATGTGCGATTGTATCTTCTTTTCTTCAGAACATCATGTTAGAAGCGACGAATGTCAAACAAGGAGATCAGAGTGTAGCATTATTTTTACTGCTAACTATTGCTGCTATCTTTACATAGTGCAAAATAAAGTCGCTTCACGCTGTTTGTTCCTATAAACATACATACATACATACAGACCTTTATAACGTTATAAAAAAAAAACGATATAATAGCGGTATATATCGTTTGTGTTTAAAATTTCGTTCAAACAAATTCTATATTCCTTCATAACGTTATATCATATCATAACGAAAAGAAAACCGTAACTTTACGAAATAGCGTTATAGACCTTTAAAACGTTATGAAAAAAACGATATAATACCGGTATATGTCGTTTGTGTTTAAAGAAAACCATAACGTTATGAAATAGCGTTAGGTATAATAACGCTATGAAACTGATTATGAACTACTACTATGATATCAACTTTACGGCCTAGTCCCACGAAACAAATTTGTAAAGTATGTTTTGACAATTCACGAAAACAGTACAGATTTGTCATTGCATATGTTTGTCGCACGTTATATAGAGCGGGTGTTATAGAGTGTAAGAAAGAGATGGTCTATAACGTTATTATATCACTTGCCGAAGTATCGATATATATCGCTATTAATAACGTTATAATGAATACCGCTACTGAATAAATAATGTTTTATTAAAAAACGCTATTCGGTAATATAACGTACTGAAAAATAGCGCTACCTAAAAACGTTTTATTGAAAAATGATATTCGATAATCTAACGTTATGAAAAATAGCGTTACGCAAAAATAACGGTAATTAAAGGTCTGCATACATACCGTCACGCCTCTTTCCCACAGTGGTAGGCAGAGACTATTTTGTTCCACTTGCTACGATCCTGACATACTTCTTTCGCTTCATCCACAGTCATCAATCTCTTCATACATGCACGTCGGTTTCGGGTCTTGACCTGACCTTTTTCCAAAACGTCTCCTATTTGGTCTCGAAACGTCCTTCTAGGCCTTCCCCTCCCAACGTTACCATTCACACTCCCCATATAGATCTGTTTAGTTAGTCTACTTTCATCCATCCGCACTACCTCCTATATAGGTTCCTATTATAGGTAGTAAAAAAGAAATAAATTAGTACCTACATACCTAAAGTTGTACCTATAGTGCGTATATTTCCTGTCGGTTGTCAAACTTCGTGTTTCGACTGTTGTCGAGTTGCGATCAGTTGCACAGGTTGCTACTGACTAGGTTCGGTGGATTCGAACAAAATTGAAATGTTTGAATTTCAATGATGCTGACAGACACAGATAAAAGACTCACTGAGTCACTGCTATTAAAGAAATGTTGGTTCAATCGTACCGCTACTGCTTCACTTTAACACCCTTAAGAACTAATTCCATTTCAGCCACAACACTAGTTAAACTTTACAACAAGTAAAGCAAAATTGCACAAAAACTGTCCACATATATCTTGCGGCGGTCTGTAGTAGACATGTACCACTTTGGAACATTCCATAGCTTTAGCTGGGTGTAATATAGGCAAGCGCATTTTATACTGTCTTCTTGCTGCCAAGTCAACTAGTTTATGCCGTTTGTCGTAGCGTCGAGAAGGAATTTAATTTAGTGGTAATAGACATGGCGGACGTCGATTTTTTTTGTGTTCGCAAACTGCACCTCGCAACGCTTGCCAGGACATATTCTGAGTGTATTTTGGTGTTTTTGGAAAAGTTAAAAGACCAAAGTTTAGATTTAAGCCGAGGGATATGATTTGACGACATCGAAGGCTCTGCTTTACAAATTTAGAGGGCGTCAAGGGACGTCCATTATTTACTTTAAGTACTTTACTTTCTGGTGAAATGTCGTGTAATTTGTTTCAACCGTCTCCCCTTCCTAATCATGTCAGATTTACCTAAATAAAATTTTCTTCATTAAAAATTTAGCCAATACTTTTATGGAAACCTTTTATTTTATTTAACTTAGTTCTCTCGCAATCTTAAAGACCCGCCTTTTCTCACATGATATTGGGTGATATTCGGCACGACCCCCCCCCGCCAACCCCTTATACGACTCTTGTAATTAATAAATGCCCCCAGAGAGAATAAAATACACATATCATTACCATTTATTACCAACATTTACAACACTAGCCACACAAGTATGACCCACTACAAGCAGTAATACTTAATTATTCATACCTCACCTGTGTAAGCACCCCGCATTATTTTATATGGGTGTGCTATACGGACAATAAAACGTTACGGCCTTTGATCTCATTCGGGTCTGTGAGATACTGGTAATGGAAAAAGAAGGCACATGAGACGGAAGGCACATTACCCTAATTTGCAATAAAACCTTCAAACGGTCGATAATCAAACAATCATATTGGCACTATCTGTGCTTTTTTGCCGTAATACAAGGTGTAGGTACGTGAGCATTGCAAGAGATTTGAATAGTGTATTCCTGAGGTCTTAAAGGATAAAGGAAACATAGGTCGCATTATGCGTTATTAAATTCCATTTTGTATGGGCACGGTCGAATGTGAAGCATACAAAATGAATTTTAAAAACTCATAATTCGACCTGTGTTCATATAACATTTGTTAATCCTTATGACTTTAAGAATACACTGTTAAAATTTCTCGCAATGCTCATGCACACCTTGTATGTACGCAGATCCAAGTGTTACTCGTATTGTTCCTTTATCGTATTCCATTGATAACTCTTCCCCGTAGGGGATAAAGCCGTGATGTATGTATGTATGTATTGTTAACTGACATGCATAGAAACTTACGTATTAACTTGGGAGCAGAACTCCAGATACAACCTAAGGCACTGAAATGAAGCGGACTCCATGCTACTTTCAAAGGAAAAAACTTGTAAACAACTTTCTAAGAAGCACCACATGTTTTGAATTCATGAAAGTAATTCAAGGCAGTTATATAAAATGAATTTACAGGTAAACGAATAGTTAAGTTAGGTAACTGACATCGACTTAATACTCAGTATTTTGCTGTATTTAAGGACGCAACGTAACCCTACATTTGCATGTAGCCAACGGCCGGTATTAAAAAATTACCTTTAAAAGTATGTTATCGACGGTTAAGAATCAATACTGTCTAAGTATCAAAAATACAATTTTACAGGAAGCGTAAAAAACGATTTAAAATTTTGAATTTTAAATTACTGAAAATATTTAAAGACGATTAAAATGATAAAAATGTATTAAAACTATTGTTATATGACGCATCTCTGTAACATTACCCTGTACTAATATATTGGAAGTTAGGTGGTATTACTACAAAATAAACTTATATTTTTTTTAAATTTGTAAGATGAGTGGTTAAACTGAAAAAAATCAAAAAAATGATTTTATTAACGCTACACATATTAATACTCGAAAACCTTGATAAAAAAATACTTTTATACCAAATTGAAAGGATCACTGCTGTTTAATATCACCGTACAAAAAGTTTGTGTAAGTAAGGTGGTATTGGTTTAAATATAGTACTATTTTTATTTGGTTTGTAAGATAAGTGGCTGAAGCAAAAAACAAATTATTGGTTTAAGTTAAGTTATTAAATGCATTTTTACGAATAACAAGTCATTGCAAAATATTTTGAAATAATACCGTTAATGGCAAATAGCTGTAGCATTGCCCTAAACAAAGTTTTTGTAAGTTAGACAGTATTGGTTTCAATATTTCTTCTCATATGTATTTTAATTTTGATGTACCTGGATTAAATCAAACAATTGAATGATATATCACTACAATAATCAAACACGTATTTATTATGTAATCATAGCTTTACTTGGTACGAATAACTTCTATATTTTCGTAAAGACAAGTAACGAGATCAAAAATAAAAAAATCAATAATTTTATGAATGCGGCAGCGAGTCATAGAAGTCAACATGACAGTCTCTGGGCAGGACTGCTTTAAAATCTTGCAAGAGCCGGTATTTGGTTGCTGTTATTGGGATCATCTGAGTGTGTAGGGGAGCGTAATCAATGCTGGAAACATTACATTTTTTGGTCTTTGTGGTATAGCGAGCCATTCCTGATCGAAATAGACCTTCACTTTAATATTCTCATATGGGTTGCATTCGATTGCACGTATATCGGTCACAGTAGGATCACCTGCTTTACGTCCAGGTCTTATAGATTTGTACAACCAGATTGATTCATTAGCGTAATTTTCGATAAAATTGTGGTCCTCGTAAGTATCTATAAAAAAAAGAGTTCATTCGCCAATATTGCGTTACGATTCTGATAAGTGCAACCATCAGAATAAATAACTTGGTTTTTGTTTCGGCAAGCAATGCCGCTCTAGATAGTATCACGACACAAAAGTACTCGCACTAAGATCTGCCGCAGTTTCAGTGAACCAATGACGTGCCTACATGTTTATGTTATATTGACAGAATTTCATTAAGTGTTTATCACTGTTCTTCTGGAAAGATTGTCTATCTCAATTTTGAAATATACCTAACTGCTACTTTATCGTAGAAATACATGAAATTATTACATATAATCATGCGTAAATTATAAAATACACCAAAACATTCCTTATACGGCTTAACTAGTCACAAAAAATATGAATTTATCACCGTTTTACAAATTTTTTTCGTTAGAAAGTTAACGTTACGCACTTGCAAAAACACTAGCGTCGTCACGGGATAGCTGAGCCGCGCTCTATTGGTCTCTTTCACACCCGCAGAGTACTTGCCGACCGCAGCGACAATGTTTCGGCACCACACCACTCGCTCACTTATCGCGGGCGAGCAACCGTGGAGTATAGACGTTCGTCAGAGCACATAGATGGTATTGGCAGAAAAGTAAACGCGTTAAATAGATAGATGATATTTCCAGTGCGGATTACTCATCCATTTAATAAAATAAAATTTAGACGATTATGGCATGCTATCCGTTATTTTTTTCTGAACCTAACTGCATTAAAAAGTGAAAAACGTCCAAAACGTTAGTTAGACGGTATTGATTCTTAAGCGTCGTTATGTATGATAAAAAAAAGTAAGTAAGTAAGTAAGTAAGTAAGTAAATGCTTTATTGTACAAATATAGAGAAGTAGAGACAAATCACAAAAAAAAAGACCTTAAATATATGCACAAAGCCGTAATAACCTAGTGGTTTGACCTGTGGCCTCTCAAACAGAGGGTCGTGGGTTCGAATCCTAGGTTCGCACCTCTAAGTTTTTCAGAATTTATGTGCGAAATTTCATTTGAAATTTGCTACGAGCTCGGTGAAGGAAAACATCGTTAGGAAACCTGCACACATCTGCGAAGCAATTCAATGGTGTGTGTAAGTCCCCAACCCGCACTGGGCCCGCGTGGGAACTATAGCCCAAACCCTACAATAAATGGAGGAGACCTATGTCATGCGGCACGCCGAATTAAATTGAAATTGTAGCGAAACGGAATAAAAGGGGCTATATATATATGAATAATATATACATTCAAGTAAATACACCAAGTGTTGCCATAAAATTAAAACCATGCTAATCTAAGCGGCCTTTCCCCAGCGCAGCACAGCGCTCATGATTGCTCCATCAATCAGACGGTGCATAAAGACTAGCATTAGCAAAACAACAGCTAATTTGTTGTTAACTTTTAGACGAGAACGCTGAACAGCTGCGCACGCGTTATGACGCTCATTAGCGATGGCGTAACGTTGTTTTGAATACCTACCCTAACTCGAGAATGACTCGCGACACTATTTGAAATGGCTAAACGAATGTAATTTTTTTTTAATACAAACACACACACACACACACACACAAATCACGTCTTCATCCCTTACTTAGACAGAGCCTAAGGTAACAGGTACCTACAGGCCACATTTAGCAAGATTGTGGGCGTATAGGTGGAAAATGGAATAGCCTCATCGCCTATAACATGATTCCTATTATAATCGCCCATTCCCTCGATGGGCTTTTACCATCTGCGCGGGTAGAGAAGCAACTGGTACATTCTGTTTTTTCTTTGCTCCCAGACCAGCATGGAAAATTTGAATACAGCATTGAATACAAAGTGTGATAATAATTCCTTTGTGAGAGATCCTTTTGAATTAATGGTTTCATACATATACCGACACGGTTTGCTCTCATAGAGGTAGGCAAAGACTATTTCCACTTGCTACGATCCTGACATACCCTTTCGCTTCACACATTCATCAATCTCTTCATACACGCTCGTCGGTTTAGGCTACTTCAGTCCTGGCCTTTAGTCAATACCTCTGCAATTAATGTTACTAAAAAAATAATTGCTTAAATGCTAACTAGCACACATTGACTAGTTGTTGCTCGCGTCCTCCCTTGCAACTCGCCGAAATTAAAAAAAAAAAACTCCTTATTGCCATAGTATAGGTGTGACAATCAAAACATTACAAAATAATAGAATTAGGACTACACTTTGACAATGGGTACCGTTCTCAGCAAATGCTGGTTTAAGTTTCCAGTGCTGATTTCAGCCCGGCAAGGGGGCAGCCGTAACTAATACAAAAAAAAATATGAAAAAAGACAAAAAAAAATACAACTGTGCAAATCTTAACATTTGTACGTGTGTGTGTGTGTTTTTGTGTGCGCTTGCGTGCGTGTTATTATTAATTAATTATAGATGTTTCCGGGGTAAAAAGTACTATATGTTAATTAGTGTGTAGAAAATTGAATGAAATTGTATGGGATTGATATGAGCCTACAAAAATCCACGTGATCTAGCGGAACAAATACCACTGTCAAGCGTATGTCGACATTGAAACGCTTCCGAGCTACATCACTTGTCTCGCCACGTCGGGATGCTGACGCTTTCTATTAGAGAAGGATTTTTGGGAATCGGTCTATTTGTACCAGAGGTTACCCCTTCGCTACATAGTCTATATCTATACATATAATAAAATCGTTGAGAGTTTGTTTGTTTGTTTGACTGAGCATCACGTAAAAACTACTGAACGGATATTGATGAAATGTTCACAAATCGATTTCAATAAATTCAGAATAGGATATAGGCTACAGAAATTTTGGAAAAATTTGGAAAAAGGGGGTGAAAAGGGGGGTTAAAGTTTGTATGAAAAACCGGTCAAGTGCGAGTCGGACTCGCGCACCGAGGGTTCCGTATCATTATCTATAAATATCTAAAACCAGTGTAAGCAGAGCCCTGTTCCAATGCAAAATGTACGCAGTGTGGGGTTACTTTATATTGGTCACTGCTATATACAGACATACATACACATTTACGGTTTTCGCAATTATTCTTTAATCTGTGCTATAAGACCTACCTTCATACCAAATTTCAAGATTCTGCGTTCACGGGAACTACCTTGTAGGTTTTGATTCCCTTGAGAGTTGAAAATTTGCGGAAATTTGCGGCATAAACGGCTGTATCTTTTGATTGCGTTGGCTTAGAAGTTTGATTTTTTCACAGCTTCAAGGGACAGTAGACCTGAGTAATTGATATAAATTTCAGCTTCATACCTCCACGCGTTACTGAGAAAAAGGGTCTTGACAGACGGACGGACGGACGGACGGACAGACGGACAACAAAGTGATCCTATAAGGGTTCCGTTTTTTCCTTTTGAGGTACGGAACCCTAAAAAAGAAAATTAGATTATTGTAGAACCATGAAACTCAGAGTAAATACTAAATAATAAAAATAAAGAAATACCTGTTTTAGCATTTATTTTAAATCTCATCCAGAGACGCAAAAAAGAGGGTTTTGTGTTTAAAATTAATTAACTTCATACACCTATATAATAAAAACCAATGAAGTGCAACCTTTTAAAATTGCTGAATAATACTTACAATTTAACACAGGTAAATATAATTTCTCAGTTTTCTTGAAATTTCATTTTTGAGGTGATTACGCACAAAATAGTGGAACTCAAGAAAATCAGCTTTCCTCGGTATAAGTAGTTGGTAATAATTACAAACAAAATAATACTACGAAGAAAATAGATAGATACTAATGTACATAAGACATATAAGCGGAAAAGTGTGTCAATTGTGAAAAAACATTAATAAAATAGTTACATGCTTTACAGGTATTTTTTCAACGAAGTCATTTTTGTCAAACCTAAATCAACCTAAATTGGCGTCCTAAATTGTGTTCTTTACCTAACACCTAAAGTTCAATATGCAATACCGTTACTTTGTTTTTATTATTTAGGTTTTCGAACGCACTCTTATTTGAAAACCTGATAATTATTATGAGGGTGGCGTAAAACGCTTGGCTTTATGGTCTTAGTACCTTTGCCTATAAAAGGGCGCGTTTACGCCTGCGCTACGAACATGTCAGAATTTTATTGTGAAAAGTTGGTGCTTTTAGTATGAATCTGACAGCGAGCGAACCTAAACTGAATCGCATTAAGACATAATGGCAAGGCCCCTGTAGGTAATTAATTTGTAGAATGATAATAAGTGTTAATAATCTGTAATTACGTACTTAAACAAAGAAAATAAATTAAAAAAGCTTCTGCTAGAAAAAATTGAGTCGCAAAATATTAATTAAAACAGAAAACAGATTAGTAAATGAATTGTTAGTCGTAAGGTAAAAACAGGTAAACATTTATGTATTATTTGGTTAGAATAGATTTAATTTTTTAAATTAATCAGGGTACAAATAAATATCGTTAAAGTGAGCGCAGTATTCGCCAATAAGCGTCATAGTTTGGCGAAATTAATAGTGATGTAACTAAAACTGTACTTAGCTTTTTTGAATAAAGAAACTATAAACAAAACTATAAATAAAACTATTTGTAAAATAAGGTATATATAAATGTGATGAGTCATAAACCAGTTTACACCTGTTTTTTTTCAAGATTCCGTGTCGCAAATTATTATTTTCATTACGTAATTCTAAAAGTATCTCTATACTTTCGTACACACTTTCAGTGGTTCCCGTGACGAAGTTAATAGTCATAATAATAATAATTTTGATATCGAGAAAAGCCCTAAGTATCACAAAAACACACGCGGACGAAGTCGCGGGCAACAGCTAGTATAAAATAAAGTCGCTTTCTCTGTCCCTATGTATGCTTATATCTTCAAAACTACACAACGGATTTTGATGCAGTTTTTTTAATAGATAGAGTGATTCAAGAGGAAGGTTTTTATGTATAATTCTACGCAGAGACGAAGTCGCGGGCAGAAGCTAGTCACTAACACTACATAGTCTATACATATAATAAAATCGTTGAGACCAAAAAATCTGTACATTGAAGATTAAAAAAAAAAAACTGACCAGGGTGACTTAAAATCGGTAACTGAACATATTAAAGCAATTTTTAAAATTTTTGTTTGTTTGTTTGTTTGTTTGTTTGTTTGTTTGTTTGTTTGTTTGTTTGACTGAGCATCACGTAAAAACTACTGAACGGATATTGTTGAAATATTCACAAATCTATTTCAATAAATTCAGAATAGGATATAGGCTACAGAAATTTTGGAATTTTTTGGAAAAAGGGGGTTAAAGTTTGTATGAAAAAATAAAATTAGATTGTTCTAGAATCATGAAACTCAGAATAAATACTTAGTAATAAAAATAAGGAAATACCTGTTTTAGCATTTTTTTTAAATCTTACCCAGAGGCGCAAAAAAGAGGGTTTTGTGTTTAAAATTAATTAACTTCATACACCTATACAATAAAAACCAATGAAGTGTAACCTTTTAAAATTGCTAAATAATACTTCCAATTTAATACAGGTAAATATAATTTCTCAGTTTTCTTGAAATTTAATTTTTGAGGTGATTACGCACAAAATAGTGGAACTCAAGAAAATCAGCTTTCCTCGGTATAAGTAGTTGGTAATAATTACAAACAAAATAATACTACGGAGAAAATCGATAGATACGAATGTACATAAGACATAAAGCCGGAAAACTGTGTCAATTGTGAAAAAACATTAATAAAATAATTACATGCTGTACAGGTATTTTTCAACGAAGACATTTTCGTCAAACCTAAATCAACCTAAATTGGCGTCCTAAATTGTGTTCTTTACCTAACACCTAAAGTTCAATATGCAATACCGTTACTTTGTTTTTATTTATGTCCTATTATTCACAACGCGTTCGGTTTTTGAACGCACTCTTATTTGAAAACCTGATATATTATGAGGGCGGCGTGAAACGCTTGGCTGTATGCTCTTAATATCTTTGCCTAAAAAACTCAAAATCAAAAGGCGCGTTTACGTCTGTGCTACGAACATGTCAGAATTTTATTGTGAAAAAAGTTTGTGCTTTTAGTATGAATCTGACAGCAAGCGAACCTTAACTGAATCGCATTACGACGTCATGGTAAGGCCTCTGTAGGTAATTAATTTGTAGATAAAGATAATAAGTGTTAATAATCTGTAGCTACCTACTTAAACCAAGAAAATACATAAAAAACTTCTGCTAGAAAAAATTGAGTCGCAAAATATTAATTAAAACGGATTAGTAAATGAATTGTTAGTCGTAAAGTAAAAACAGGTTAACATTTATGTACCTATTATTTGATTAGAATATATTTATTTTTTAAAATTAATCGGGGTACAAATATCGTTAAAGTGAGCGCAGTATTTCGCCAATAAGCGTCATAGTTCAGCGAAATTAATAGTGATGTAGGTAACTAAAACTGTACTTAGCTTTTTTTGAATAAAGAAACTATAAACAAAACTATAAATTAAACTATTTTGTCAAATAAGGTATAAATAAATGTGATGAGTCATTAACAGAGATCGGACAAATTTGCGTCATTGCTCGCAATAATGTGGACATGACTCCAAAATTAATCACATATGTCAAAATACATATATTAAAAATAAGTAGTTATATCCACGGAGGTTTTATACCTATAGAACTAGAAAACTTTTTGTCAGAAATAATAATCATATCTAGCAGGATCGTAATTTCTTTATTATATAAAAATATTTACGAGAGCGACAACTGCCACTTTAATTAACATTTTGCTAATAGTTTTATGCATGTGTAAATTTTTATCTCCGGGAGTTCAAATTTTATTTCGAGAAATTAATTAAATGATTAATTATTTGATAAATTTTTGAGTCATGTCCACTTTATTGCGAACGATGACGCAAATCTGTCCGATCTCTGGTCATTAACCAGTTCACACCTGTTTTTTTTTTTCAAGATTCCGTGTCACAAATTATTATTTTCATGACGTAATTCTAAAAGTATAGTTTCGTACACACTTTCAGTGGTTCACGTGACGAAGTTAATAGTCATAATAATAATAATTTTGATATCAAGAAAAGCCGTAAGTATCACAAAAACACACGCGGACGAAGTCGCGGGCAACAGCTAGTATACAATAAAGTCGCTTTCTCTGTCCCTATGTATGCTTATATCTTCAAAACAACACAACGGATTTTGATTCGATTTTTTTTAATACATAGAATGATTCAAGAGGAAGGTTTTTACTCTTTATGTATAATACATGCATAATATACCGTGCGAACACGGGCCGGGTCGCTAGTCACTATCACTACATAGTATAAAACAAAGTCACTTTCTCTGTCCTCATGTCCCAATGTCCCTATATATCGACGCTTGAAAGGCAAAATGTCATAAGCGACAAAATGGTAATTTTACAGGAGAGCCAAAACCTCGACGCAGAAAAATCTGCTGATTTCAATGATATATATATCTCAATATCACAAAAAATGTCGCTTATCCCATTTCGCCTTTCAAGCGTCGATATGCTTATATCTTCAAAACTACACAACGGATTTTGATGCGGTTTTTTTAATAGATAGAGTGATTCAAGAGGAAGGTTTTTATGTATAATTCTACGCAGAAACGAAGTCGCGGGCAGAAGCTAGTATATTATAAAAAAGAAAACGAATATAGTTTATCTCTTTACTATAGATTGAGTAAAAAATCTTCCATGCTGGTCTGGTAGCAAAGAAAAAACATAGAATGTGCCAGTTGTTTCTCTTCCCGCGCAAATGGTAAAAGCCCATCGAGGGAATGGGCGAAAATCTTAGGAATCTTAGGCGATGTGGCTAGCAATCCATCACTATTTTGATTCCCCTTTCCATCCATATACCCACAATAACGCTAAACGTGGTCTTTAGGTCTTGTTACCTAAGGCTCTAAGGCCCGTAAGGGATAAAGACGTGATATATGTATGTATGAGTACAAAAAGTGTCACGAATTTATAATCCGGAATCAGGTCAGTCCTGAACAAAAAATACTGGCGAGTAACGAACCATCAAAAAGAAAACATAACAAGCACCTATTTCGCAAAATAAGTGTTGGTCAGTAAAACACGTTTAAAATGCACTCGATGATGTTTACTGCATGCAAATGCATGTTTTTTCCGGTGAAGCGGGCGGCGGTTAGGCGGTTTGGCTCTGCTGCCGACAGAGGGCGGGCCAAAAACAAAATAAAACGTATTAATGGCTTAAACATCTATTCTACAAACACGGACAATACTCGTAGTTGTGTACGGTTCGACAAATAAGTGTGGAATGGAACGTAAGAGAGTGAAGGTGACGGACGATATTATGAGCGAGACGATGAATATTCGATTTGAAGAATGAGATGACGTATGTAAGATGTTTAGGATTGAGTTGTAACGAGTCTGCGGTACGATTTCACCATGTAAAGACGGAATAAATATACTTCAACGGTGACTAAATTGGTTTCCTTATTAATTTAGTCCCACATAAGCGATTACCCATTTTTATCCGACTTCCTATCACAATAAACAGATGAAATCAAATTGACAGCCACGTCAAAAAACAAAGTCGCTTTCCGTTGTCTGTCTGTCTGTCCCTATGTATGGTTAGATCTTTAAAACTGCGCAACGGATTTTGATGCGGTTGTTTTTAATAGATAGAGTGATTCAAGAGGAAGGTATGTATAATTCTACGCAGACGAAGTCGCGGGCAGAAGCTATTATACTATATGACGTTACTTCCAGTTTTAGAGTGGCAGACCACACATTTACCACACATTCTCCAATATCTATACAGTGAATCGTACAAAAATATCTAAACACGTTACGCACCTTATGAAACTGAAAACAAGGATAGGACGGAAACTGCAAAGCAAAGCAATTTAAACTAATTAAATCATCAATAATTTTGGCAGTGTGTTTAAATAGTGTTAGAACAATCTAGAAAACAGTTACTAAAGCTGATGGAGTTAGTAAATAAATAAATATCTTGGGACAATAATTAACACCAATTGACCAAGTCCAAAACTAAGCAAAGCTTGTAATATGGGTACTAGACAACGGATAAACATACTTTTATAGATAAATACACACTTAAATGTATTTAAGTATGTATTTATCTATATAAGTATGTTTATCCGTTGTCTAGCTGTTTATATTACAAGCTTTGCTTAGTTTGGGGCTAGGTCAATTGGTGTCAATTGTCCCAAGATATTATTATTATTATTATAAATACATATTAAACATCCAAGATTCGAGAACAACATTCGTATTTTTATACAAATATCTGCCCTGACCGGCCCGAACCCGGGACCTCAAGCTTCATAGTCAGGTTCTCTAACCACTAGGCCATCCGGTCGTCAAACTGAAGGGTAGCGAACTTTTGCCTTCAAGGAAATAAACTAAAAGCTAGAAGTGAAAATTTGCTCTCCCGTTGCTACGGCTGCCTAAGGCGTAGCAGTCGTAGCAGTGCGCAATGCTACGACTTTTGTAGCACTTCGAGGAAAAGTGAGCCCTACACACCCACTGCCGCACAGTTTATTTCAAAGGTTCAAATACGAGAAAATCTATCAACTTGTATTGAGAAACCTTTTAAGCAAGTATTGATTTTTAAAGCTGACATATTTTTTTCATATAATGAAACATGTTTTTCGGTTGCCTTGCCATCGTCTTGCTTTTTTAAAATAAAAAAAAAATCAGACGCTTCACAGGTATTCACTCTTCACAATATCTGTATGTAGACTTTAATCATAATCAATTAATCACACTTTGTAAGTAGTGAACGAATAAAGAGAGAGAACAAAGGGAAACTTTTCCCTGAAAAGGGATCTATTTTAGTTAGTTAATTCGATTCAAAAGACGAAAAATTAACAAAGATACACGTAGGCAAGCAGTCGAAATATGTGCAAATATATTATGTACAACATCCCTTCAATAACCAATGCGACGAAAATCAAGACATCACTTCACGCCCGATGTAATTCAAGTGCATAAAACTGTTGAAAACTTGCAGTGAAGTTAGACGCGAATGGAAAGGCAAGACACAGTGTCCCAGACCCGTGAAATTCAGTTAACATTCCTCAAGCCAGCGCTTGCGAGCCACTTAACAAGCGAACTTACTTGGCCTTGCTGCGAGTTGAAACCGCGCGATTGAACTCGTAGTATTTGTTTTTTTTTATCAAGTCTGATGGCCAGCCTCATTGTTAACATTTGCCATAGAGCATGGAAGATGGCAGCACGATAATCATCGTTTAGGCGTAAACTACTACGTAACTGAGCCTACAGTCTATGTTACTGGTAGGGATGTAATTCTATCGATATTTACTGGGCTATTTCGCCTAACATAGAGTTTTTGTAACATTTGATCGGTTCAGTTCCTGAGGTACTTAGGAAAATATTTTAAAATCAACGAATGTGACATTACCTAATTTAAAAAATCTTGTAGTTTTTGTATTATCATTAATAAGGGTACTTCTGTTTCAAGGTGCGTTCGTTTATATTATAAAGTAAACCCTAAAGTATAAAGTAGCTTCCATTCACTATAATTTAATATTATCACTCAAATTCTTACAAGTATGTATGTATGTAAACTCTTTATTGTGCAAAATAAACAAGACAAAATACAATTGACAGACACTGAGATACATGCACAAAGGCGGACTTATCCCTTACCCCCTTATCCCTTACCCTTACCCTTAGTACTTAACTTTCAAAATTAAGCTGTATTGTAGATTAGTTTAGGTATAAAAAATACGCAAGGTCCAACAAAACACGGCTCCAGTAGCTCGAATAAAATGCAGATAGAAATGAAACTGAAATCCGAACACAGTTTAAATTGTTACATAATTGGAATCTGGAAATTCGCGCTAAATTTCGACGCCGGCGTGAAATGCAACCGTGCCTCGCTCGCACTCCGCGCACCTCTCAGTATTTTGTGGAGGCACAGCTTACGCCATTACTCCGTCCCCTGCAGTATCCTGGCACAACCTTTGTTTCCAACACTTAAATATACCAGGCTACATTACAACTCGTTTCACAAGATACGCAAGCAGGCACTGAAAGCTCTCCCAAAATTACGGTCTCAGTATCGCAAATGCACGCCACTAAATAATGATATTCTCCATCAGCGCTCTATTTCACTCGCCAACAAAGAGTGTAATGCCGTCTAAAAAGCTACGTCAAAATGTATATTCTAGAACAAAGACTCAAAAAATTCACCTACGGAAAAAATGCTCACAATGTTACCTCTGGCCATTGTCGAATAAAAAAGAAAATCTTTCGAATTACTGGCACGTTTTCTCACTTTATGTTACCAATGGTGGCTTGAACACTCCACTCTATTGATATTGTGGGTTATAAAAATAAAACGAGGAAAACCAAATATTAACAGTCACGATACACATGTATGGGTAACATCGATCTCCATTGTGGCATATGAAAACATGCTCCGTTATTTATATTTGGAGCATGGAGTTCAAGTATATAAAAGTACCTACGCTGTGATTGAATTTAAATCAGTTTCCCTTTGTCTGTTTCCGTTTATTAGTTTGTCATTGAGCGAGTGTATCCATTTCATTAGGTAGGAAAACAAATATTATTGTGGAAGTCGTTGGAAACTCATTTCCATCTTATTAAGGCGCATCCTAATCTGCATGCTTTGTGCTCGCCAACGATGGGGCTGCAGCGTCGACTTCAATCCAGAAACAAAAGCACTTTTTTTGGCTATAACCTTCTTATTGAGGTCGTTGAATCAGAACGTATTTTGAACACCCAGTTCTTCTTTTCCAGGCGTCGTATTTAAATGGTGTTAACGAGACCGTATTACTGACCGCTCTTCTGGTTGTCTTGGGCTATATCTTTTGACCGGTAATAGGTGAACACATGCAAGTTTCGCAGATTAAGTACCTATTACTGTGGTCGCGATGGTAAAAGAACTAACTTTTTTTATAGGCAACCCAGATCAAAAAAAATCACCTGTCTTAAGCGGCGAGTGAAGAACGAGAAATTTAGTAGAGGCAACCGATGGGAATCTAGTTGCTAGGACAACAAGTCACACAAGAAGCGGATTTTTTTTCTTTTTTTTAATTATTTTAATAACGGCAACTGTAAAGTCGTTCAGAATCCTCGATGAGCGAAATCGACTTACACATGACCATTTTTATATCAAGTATTACGAAGTCATTTTTAGAAATTTCCGACACCCCAGTGCTGAAAGACAACTCGCCCTGAACTACAAAAAATAACACGTGTCCCACTTCTAATTCCACAACAACTGTATTCAAGCTGTAATACAGTTTTCAAGCTATACGCCCACACTCATGCTAAACGTGGGATTTAGACCTTGTTACCTAGGATAACACGGAGCCTAGACCCTGTCTACCCCGTAAGGGATAAAGACGTGATCTGTGTATGTATGTGTACTGTATACATAATTCGTAAACTTACGTAACAACGCTCAATTAAAAGGCAATTAGCTGACATCGAGCGGGCGTAGTTTACCGTCAGGCCGCGTTTGTCGCTGCCGTCAATTACTGTCTGCCTCAGCCGGGATCGAGGGCCATCGGGCGGTCACGATTGACGTACAGCCTCGCGGCGCCCACCGGTTACGGTTACGCTTTACTACCAAGTGGCATTAGACCGCATTAGACCACTAGTGTTGCCAATTTTGCGACTTCTTCGCTACAAATGGCGATTTTTCCATAATTCTTAGCGACTATTTCTACCGACTTGCAGTCACTTCGCTAGCGTATTTTTTACAGTTTAAGACACTTTTTTATTAAGTTAAAAAAAAACAAGTATCTTAGGTTCTAAGTACTAAAGTAACATTTATTTCGTTTTAGAGTGAAACTAACATAGAGTGAATCTGAAGTAATCAATCTTCAAATTTTTTTTTATGAACAATGGCTATATTCCATGCCATTTTTTAGTTTTAGCACTTTACCCCCCACCATAGTGTTTAGAACTAGAGCTCTCCATTTAGTGAGTTTTTATTGGTATCCCATTTAATAATAATTCATAGATAAAGCAAAATACACAATTACGAAACATTATGTAACATGCTTCATCAATACGTCTTCCACGCAAAAACAATTTCAGTAACAGGCTTCGTCGGCTTTTGTTGTGTTGAGCTTAGCAACTACGATCTTTTGGAGTTGGCAACACTGAACAGTACTGGCTGACCAACAGGACTAATATTACTTTGGCAGTAGACTTCACCCGCATTTTGAACAACCATGCCGTGAATGGGTTAGTCAATCACTCTAATTGATTGAACCGAGTACGTCAACGAGCTACAGCTAGAAATAACATTTTTCTCGTTTCCCCGTTCCAAAAGGTTATAATATAAATACACGATTTCAATGTGCAATATGAATTCAATAAGACCCGGACCCTGTTACTCGAAAGTGGGACAATGCTGTTCTCGACATCTGCAACCACTTGGTAACATTGTAAGTAGCTCTCCTTGAATTTCATTTCGCCAAGTTTTTCAACTATGTCCTTAACAAGCAGCTCCGAAGTAATATCTCCCTTGATTACAGTATTGTTTGCATCCAGACGAAACTTCGATTTAAACCCTTAAATTGTTGGTAGCAATAACAAGGGAACTTAAGAGAACAACTTAGTTGAAACTGAAATATGAGTAATCGAGCAAGAAAGCCGTAAAGGCAAAGTTAAAAAGTTAACAACGCGAACTTGAAGCTATTACGGAATAAAATTGGTTTTGTACATTCCGATTGCAGTGGGCACGAGCAAGGGTTATTGAATATCGGGCAAGTTAAATCGCTGATCGAATTGAATTAAATTGTGAAGTTTCCACTTTTTATTTAAATAGCGAATGGAGTTAGAAGGGGACCGCATGAAACGTTATTCATTGGGTGTTTCTTATATTTCGGTTTGTGTTCTTGCCGCTGCCGTTCACGCTTTTTCGCGGCTGGTCAAAGACAATCCAATTATAGCGCCAGCGCTCTAATAAGATTGCCAACATAGATTGTCCAAATAGGTGATAGAGGAAAAACGGAATTGCATTTCGGAAGATCAATTTACCCAGATAGATTCAATACAAAGCTAAGCGTTTTGTGAATGCCGTATTGGCTTGGAAATGTTTTACATATAAAAGTTTATGCACATGCGGATTGTGCGTTATTCTATAAAGCAATATGAGTCTGCTTGTCATGCATTAACCGTAGCGTCTCAGGAGTGAGGCTGCCGCGGCCGTGGCGCGTGTCGCAGCATCCACCGACGGAGGGAGCAGTTTCATTTCCTTTCGCACATATTCACGAGGCGACGAACAATATCTCAGTAACAATGGCTTCGTAATTTGGACGAGATGGCGCCTGCGGGACAATGCGTCAAGTGACTCATTATTGTGGAAAACTGCTCGGGGCAGAAAATCATTCTACTTGCCGCGCGCGTATCGCGGCGAACAATGCGCGCTGCGTGCGTGTGAATGGAGAGCTCACGCGACAAACTTTATTTGTCTATCGAAATGTATTTTTTCATAGAAATCACCCTTACGCCGCCGATTTAAAGTCTAGGGTTATGTAAACTGGGTGGTTGGGCGAGCGTATTTGCGGGTCGAGTATTGGGAGCCGGAGCTAAGCGAGTTTTCTCGCCCGGCGCGACCTTTGTTCGACGCGGCTTGCTCAAAAATGCTGTTATTCTTAGTAGCCATTGTTCATGCCTCGGCAAATGCATTTTGCCATTGCCGTGAGAGCATTCGATTAGCTCACCTAGCTGAACTATAGGTACATATGGCCGTTATAAGTAGGTACGCAGCCAACCAGTAAAGTTCAATCCAAGAAAGACTTGTTTGAAATCGAGTGCTAAATCGAATCGAATGCTAAAACCCAATGGATTAGTGTCATTTTTTCCTTCAAACTTCCTAATATTCAAACATACATAAATCACGTCTTTATCCCTTACGGGGTAGACAGTTCCTAAGGTAACAAGACCTAAAGGCCACGCTTAGCATGATTGTGAGCGTATAGAGATTGCTAGCAGCATTGCCTATAACACGATTCCTTGAGATTTTCGCCCATTCCCTCGATGGGCTTTTACCATCTGCATGCGCGGGAAGAGAAGCATTTGGTACATTCTATATTTTTCTTTGCTCCCAGACCGGGTTGGAAGGAGTTGGGTTCCTAATATTCAGGCTTTAAATAACCTTAAATATATAAGTATAACGTTATAATTAACTTAAATATGTAGTAAACAAAGCCGACTAGCTGTTATTATCCCGATTTTCCGTCGCGGCAATGCGACGCGCGACGGACGCTGCAGGTAATCTATGCCAGCAAGCAGACGTCTCCTGTAATTAGCTACTCATGTCGCTGTCACTAAAAACGGGAAAGCGCAAAGGCTTTGTCATACTTATAATACCGAAGCGGAATACAGCTGCGATTCTACTACGTACTAACGCTACTTACGCCTTTTCATAACGGACAATCCACGGAGTTCAGATGGATGAGAAATTACTACCTGTATAAGGCTAGAAGTACACCCTAGCTCCATTATGCATTCGACAAATGGGTTTCTATTTCAACGCCGCAAAAATGTAACGAAAGCGCTGTACACTTGCTCTGCCCTTGTCAAAGTGAATATTTTCATTAAGAGCAGTGTATTCTAGATTTACGAACATTGAAACGTTTTTTAGTTTGTGAGCACATTCGGAAAATAAAATAACGAAACATTCATCAGGCCACTGGTGTTTTTGGATAAAAATATTGTGACGTTGCGTTGCAAAAACGTTTTATTGAATTTGAATAGATTTTTGGGTTGAAAAGATTTGAGTTATTGTTTGTGGCTCTTTGTACGTCAATGTAATCTTATTGGTGGGGATTTTACTAAACCTAGCTTTAGTGATATTCTGATATATACGAGTTCATGCTATAGCCGCCGACTGTAAAGCATCTAAATACCTAAATATAGGCGTACCTAACCAATTTTATCTTAAATCTTTGTTTTAAAGTAATAGTGACAAAACTTCTGCCAGACTACCAATTAAATACTGGGGTCTATGCCGCAGGAGGGCCTTTTAGATGGTGTTTTCTTTTTATAGTTACGTATATTTATTTAGTTTTAAGTTTTGTATATTTAGTTAACTTTTAGATTTTATCATAGTTAATTTTTTTTGTAATTCTCCTCTTAATATAATATTCTAATAGTTAAAAAAAATAAAAAATTAAATACTTTCAGCGATGAATATGCTATATCAGCGCGGTGGTTTATCTTTTAGCGTAAGCTAAATTTATTTTTATTTTACACTGGCTGCTGCCCGCGACTTCGTCTGTGCAGAATTAAATATAACCTTTGACACTTACAAATAAATAATGTGGCTTTCTATTGCTAAAAGATTTTTTAATCGGTTAACTACATCCAAAGATTACTCCTTAAAACCTCACAAACTCACAAACTTTACCTCTTTATAATGTTAGTATAGATTTACACTAGTTGCTCACAACTTCGTCTGCCAAATTCGGTTACCCTCAATGTTACAAGGTCGTATCAACCATAGTTATAACTGTCTTAGAAATGTAAGACTATTTTATTTATCCGAGTAAAGTTTTTGCAAGTACCTACTCTGCTAATGGAGGCGCAGTTTATCATCCTTGCCTGCTAATGACTGCGGCCTGACTGCATTCCACCGTAGCGTACTGCCGGCGACAACTGCTATGCGTCACGTGACCCTGCACAACAGTACAGAGGCATTTATACTTTAAAATGCCTCTTTTTCAGAATAAGGCAATGTGAATTTTACTTGGAATCTTGAGCATTGTTTCTTATGAAGAAAAGTGATATGAATTTTAGAGAGAGTATTTTTTGTGTTGACGAACCATGTACAACTATAGTTCTTCCAATCATTTATTTTCTCGATGACAGCTCCCGTAGAATGTAACTGCGCTTTTTACGCAAAAATTAACTTTTAAATGCGAGGTATAAAAAATATGACAACTGCCTAATTTTGTTCCTTGATCTCATATAATATTCATCTAAGACAAATTGAGTCCATATATGCAGTGATATTTTTTTAAAGTGCGATAAACAATAAACATTTTCATAAAGTTACATTCTATGGGATTAATCATTGTAATTGTAATCCCATAGAATGTAACTTTATGAAAACGTTTATTGTTTATCGCACTTTAAAAAAATATCACTGCATAAATATATGGACTCAATTTGTCTTAGATGAATATTATATGAGATCAAGGAACAAAATTAGGCAGTTATCATATTTTTTATACCTCGCATTTAAAAGTTAATTTTTGCGTAAAAAGCGCATTTACATTCTACGGGAGCTGTCATCGAGAAAATAAATGATTGGAAGAACTATAGATTAAAAGGTTTAAGCGAGCGCGTTTGGATGCGTAGTTTAGTTATAGGTGCGAGCGCTCCGAAAGGAAGGACTACGAAACATAGTCCAAAACATGTTGAGCATTACTGGACTTTTACGAGTATACGCGAGTTATCCGTTTGTGTATTCTACAAAAATCGCGCCATCAACAACTTTCATATTTTAGCCAATTCTCAAAACTTGTCCTGTCTACGACTTATAACTAAGCAGGTACTATTTTTAAGTTCCATTTAGTTACAGTGCGAATTTTAGATTGAGTATCTTTAAAGTTAAATAGTGATCGTTCTATCAGTTTGCATCTTCGATTGTTTCTAAATTTGAAATTATTGGATGCGCATGTTGAATTTAAAAACCATAGCTTAAATGGTTTAATAACACAAAAACAAAGTAACTAGGAGCCCAATACGGAACAGCTGTTTATGCTAGCTACCTGCCAGCGCAACTGTCTTGAAAGATAATGTCGTCGAAAGAAAGGAATTTTAAAACTGGACCTTAAGTAGTTAATATACAAACTATGTACTAAAAGGAGGCTCCAACCCAGCCAGTCGCCAACAGCGAAATTATGTCCAAAATTTAAGTAGAGCTTTTCAGCGAAAGAACTCATGCTGAGGATACCAGTACGTACCTACCTATGTCTGCGTAGCAGTTTACTGGTGTGCGGACGGTTTTGAATCCGTACGGTCAAGTGCAAAAATAAGTGTTGATAGGAACTTCTCAAAAGTATGTCCCACGACCTTATTACGCCGGTATAAGAGCGTATGGTACTTATTTTTAATCTTTGTCTAAATACATATTATTACACTTGACTGTACAAGGCCTGCGCGTGGGAACTACTTTATAATGTCCTCTCATTCTGAGAGATCTGGGGTCACCACAACCGCTTAGTGCGTGTCAAGTTCTATTCAGCGTAAGGGACACAGTTATGTAGCCATATAGATATCCCTTACGCTGAATAGAACTTGGCAAGCATTAAGCGATTGTGGTAACACCCTGTGCCCAGTAGTGGGACGTAATTAGGCTGGAGACCAATTAAAAGCAATTTTACTTTTTTCCTTATAGATTTTGAAGTCGTAAGTTTGAAATAAAGTAACTAAGTAAGTTTGCTGGTAGGGAACACAACTCTTTGATTTTCCTACGGCATTTTTTACTCTGATTTTTCTAAAAAACTCAATAGGCACGTGTCGTTGGACAAATAATGTATGAAAAAACTTTATATACCTATAGGTAAGTAGTATTAATTTGTACATACGGGGAATATAAATAAGAAATACTAAATACTTTATTTTTTACATTTTATACACACATAAATCACGTCTTTATCCCTTATGGGATAGACAGAGCCTAAGGTAACAGGTACCTACAGGCCACATTTAGCAAGATTGTGGGCTTATAGGTGGAAAATGGAATCAAAATAATGATGGGTTGCTAGCCTCATCGCCTATAACAAGATTCCTATGATTTTTGCCCAATCCCTCGATGGGCTTTTACCGTCTGCGCGGGTAGAGAAGCAACTGGTCTATTCTGTTTTTTCTTTGCTCCCAGACCAGCATGGAAGAAACAATTGTTAAAAGAGTTACATAAAAGCATGGAAGCAAGCATGTAACCACGAAACGACACGTTAATGATAATATCCACGCAGCCAGCGAGTACGTCTGGGAGCAGCCCCCGAATGAGTATCATTTTCATTTCGCCGCGAAAAAATATGCGGTTGAATATAGAGGCGTAATATGTTCGGCAATATCTGAAATGCCGTGCCGCTGCGATATGAAAGGACGGGAATGTGTTAGGAAATAGGTTTTGCGGCAGATTGATGGAGGGCTTTTTCTGTCACGACAACACGTCGCGGTATACAGATGAGACTTGAAAGTTGATTTTTGGGGGTCCGCCGAAGACCGTTCGACTGGGTCTGTTTATGGACTACTTATTTAGTATCTTTGCTTGTTTTGCGCGAAATTCTAAATTTGACTGGGTTTCTAACGGGATACATACATAATAGATTTTATTCAATTCGTGATAGAAAAGCAAACATGACAATTATACAAATATGTTTCACAACATATTAGAAAAGCTGTTGACAGTCTTTAGAAAAGAATATTACTCTGACGCTAAGATAGGTATATAATACATACACATACACATACACAAATCACGTCTTTATCCCTTACGGGGTAGACAGAGCCTATGGTAACAAGACCTACAGGCCACGTTTAGCAAGACACTGAGGGCGTAGAGGTGGAAGTGGAATCAAAACAGTATACCTTAGGTATATAATAAGATTATTAAAATGCCTTCGACACTGGACTGGCTGTTGGTTAAACTCATATGTGGTAGCGGAATGTGCAATTTAATCTTCAACATTTTTGTAATTTAGATTAACGGTATTGATTTTCCATTAACCGTTGCCAGTTGGAATTGTATTTTGACACAATATTAATGAGGCTGCCAGCGAAGTGTTCCCTGTTGGTTCAACAGGATAATTGCATTAATAAGGTCTTACTGGTGAATTTATGAATGTCAACTTCGTTATAATTACAAAACTAATTATAAGGGAGTAAACACAAAAAAATATTCGCAGTACAAGAAAATGGGATCAAAGTGAAGATCAGAAAATTATGCTAAAATTTCAAAGGTGAATTTAATATAATCTTTTGAGATATAGTTAAATTTATATTTTGACGAGTAAAAATAAATGGTCATTTTTCATCCGTTATTTTTGGTCGTTTGCGTAGGTACTTATGTTTTCTTATTCGATGTTTAAGAACCCGCTAGTCGGATTCTCTGCTCGTACCTAAGTAGTTTTCGCTTCAAAGCGAAAGAAATTGCTACCGGTTACTACCGGAGCGTAGCGCGTAGCAGCAAATGTGTACGTAGTAACCGTCTATTCGTATTTATACTTACTTGCCTGCTATGGACCAATTGCAGAACGTACGGGACCCTCGTTACGTCAGCTAGTTTCTGGCCGGCGGTTCTCTCGTCCGTTTTTAAACGGACTGCAGTGATCCATTTCTAGGTCTATGACACGAGCACCCGGCTGATGACGTCTGTATTTACCGATTTATGGACTGAGTAGGGTTGGCAGCGGAGGTAAATCACATTTTTGGCGGCAATACATCGTGCTTGTGATATTTATTTGAATAACGCCGGGCTGGTTGTGGGTTGAGTAGTCGGCTGCAGTTTTTTAGAATTTTTATACTTACTTTTAGCGTTCAGTAATTAGACTGACATGTGCAATAGACTGGAATTGCTTCGCTAATTTGGTTGATTTTAATCAAAGAGTCTATTGGAGTTGAATTTTATTTGGCTGTAAGAGTATTTCCCTGTGCCTTTGTATTTTCTTAATTTAGTTTGTTCTGAAGATGTCGCTACTGTTTTCGTGTTAGTTGTGTGAACTAGAATACCTACTATTGTGCATGTCTGTTTTTGTAAATCTCAAATGAATTGAAGAAATCTTGTTTATTATTGATAAAACCCAAACATGAGTTCAGGCAGAGATTACCCAAATATGTTTAATTACAAAAAAATGAGCGCGGCTTTTCTCATGGTCTGGAAAATATAAAACATAACAGAATCGAATTGTTTCCATGTAACTAATAACATATGGAGCTATTGGATTACTGAAACACGAGCATGCGGCATAAAAACAAACGTGAATAGAAATATTCGGAACAAGGCAAAGCGCACAACAAGTAATTGGTCACCGCCAGCTTTTTTCAGATTAAAGCTTTGGTAGTTTTCAGTTCGGAATATTATTCCAAAGACATAAATCTCTCGAATTTCTCTCCAAATAACGATGTTCGGGAAAATTGTAGAGATATACACCACCGTTACGATTTAAGTTCCAAAGTAAAGCCTATCATTAGTCCTAAGCAATAAATCTGCGAAGTATTAAACTTGTCTTCTTAACAAATACTTAATAAAACCTGTGAGCTGGGGGTCACATTAAAACTTTATACCACCACATCTAATGTGATTCAATATTTCTCAGAGGATGGCAAAGAATTTAAACTAAACACTCCCACTCCTATATTCTCTTTCATAACTATAAACTTCAAACGTTAATAAAAGAAAGTAATAAGTTTAACGCGGCACAGACAAATCGTCAAAAGTCAGAACTTCATCACCGCAATGCATTTGCCCGTGCAATAAACTGGAGAATTGAGCCGAGCAACAATCCACTTCGCAGCGCTTTCGCGGAACGAACGTAGCCTTTTCTCTTTATCTAAGTCTGTTGTCTCCTCTGTCTATAGAAAAATAGACGTAAATAAAACTCGATAACGTTCAGGTTCATGTGTGAATTACGACGGAAGCAGGAGTAATTCCCCGTTCGTATTCTAATGGCCCGATATCTATATTGAGCATATTTTTCGATTTGCTCGCGTGTTGGCTCACTCAATGTGATTTATGAATAAAGTGGTGCAGCCATTTGTATGAGAGCGGCGTCCGATAGAGGGCGCTGTACATGAGCGCGTTAAATTCACCTACAAGTCATTTATCAGGGGCTTTTGATGGGCTCTGATCCACAGCCGCGGTCCGCCATTAATACACGGTTTATCTTTTTTTTATTTAATGCTGCCTGTGTACCTAACTCCTCGTATATAAAATTATTTGTATAGGGTACCTGCTACGTCTACTTTTGTGTCTATGTGTAATTAATTACAGATAGTACCTACTCTTAAATATTGAGTAAAAATGAGTGAGAATAATCGAAAAGCTATCGTTATAATATCAGTGCGGCTGTATGGAGTAAGGGCAACAACCAGGCTTTCAGCAGATTGAAAGTAAACTCTTATTTCTCGGCAATAGCACTTCAATATTTTTTATCATTTCGCAACTAAACAGGAGAATGTTTGAGGGAAAGCAAATATAATAAAGAGGCAACATTGTGACTACGGCGGTCTATTGTTTTACGAACGAAACTGCGTGTTATTTCATACTGGGAGCATCATTCCATCTATTGTCTTCGTTGCGAGCGATGAAAAATTTGGCTTCATTCGCGAATGTTTTCCGACGGCTCGGGGTTCCCGGAAATAATGCGAGTGCTCATACCGCAAAGCTGCCCTATTAGTTGACTTGCCTCTCTGGTACACTATCAAGTTCCTTGTATCGCCCAGGCTTGAGCCACCCAAACAGTTCCAGCGCTTTTAAGTTTCTCTCAAAACTCGTAAGACTAATCTTGGTAGGTACCTATTAATACTATCCTCTACCCTATCCATCCTACCCTATTTTGAAATCTTTGAGTACCTATTCATGATAAGGAAGTCAAATGCTATAAAAATTACTTCAACCTATCTTCAGTGTGTTGTACACATACATACACAAATCACGTCTTTATCCCATGCGGGGTAGACAGGGCCTAAGGTAGAGCTACCGGGCCACGTTTAGCAAGACTGTGGGCAAAGAATGTGGAAAGTGGAATCAAAATAGTGATAGGTTGCTAGCCGCATCGCCTATAACATGATTCCTATGATTTTCGCCCATTCCCTCGATGGAGGACCATCTGCGCAGGAAGAGAAGCAACTGATACATTCTATGTTTTATCTTTGCTCCCAGACCAGGGGCCCGATTTTTGAAAGCACATGTGTGAAAATACCACTCGAAAGTGGTATAAATCTGTTTATATCTTCAGAACTAAAGCTCTAATCAAATTTTTGACCAGATCATAAGATTAATGAGAGCCGTAAGTATCTCCTAAGCCAGAGGTCGGCAACCTTTTGAGTCGGAAGAGCCAAAAATTACTATTTACAAAATTTCAAGTTTTTAAAGAGCCACAAAAAAAATTCTCGCCAACAATAAATAGCCTCAATACTTTCATAAAGTTTGTTGATAAAAAAAAGTTATCTATTTATTCATAAGAAAAATATCTATTTATTTTTTTATAAAATAAATAATATTTGCGAATGGAACTAAAGAGCCGCAGCCTCACATCCAAAGAGCCGCATGTGGCTCGCGAGCCGCAGGTTGCTGACCCCTGTCCTAAGCTACTCGTATTTAAAATTCAGCACTATTTTTCACCACTTACGAGTGGTATTTTCACACATTTGCTTTCAAAAGTCGGGCCCCAGCATAAGTCCAGCGTGTCCGTACTATAATCGGCTTTGCAGCTATCACCGCCATCCTTACTCCTGTAATTTAGTAACGGCCAAGTAATAACTGCGTGTCCGGAACTCGGTCTAAGGACAGCCAAGTCGGGAGTCTTCTGTTTGCGGTAATTAGATAAGTTCCTCGCCGTCGGGTTGCCGTAACGCGGCCACTCGGTTCCTAGCGCTCGACCTTCGTCTCACTTCGGTCCGGTTTTGTTGACGTATCAGTAAGATGGGCAGTAATTGACAGCCGCTTATGTTTGTGAGGTTATTTTGGCAACTACGGGAAAATAAAGACTGCTAGTTGTATTGTAACGTAGGACTTCCTAATAAAATCACAATTTAGCTGTTTAACACGTTCGCTGCGGGGCTCAACTTGAAAGACTTTTGGCTGGTGCGGTTGAGATCGAATCAGCCCAATCTGGAACTCTTTTACAGTGCGGGTGAGGCCGAATCGCTCTCAAATTTCAGTAGTTACTTAGATCCTTCATAACTTTGCCAAGAATAGGACCAGGGTTTTTTTTTTGTGTTGTAGTCATTGCTTAGTAAATATTTTAAATACACTTAGCTTCGCCCTTGGTTCTGACCTCTGGCTTAAGAAAAAATACCTAAAGAATTTTTGAGATCTTTTAGACCTCAAATCGCACTAAATTTTATCTGAGACTAGAGCAGGGAATGGCACTTATAGGTAAATTATCGATAAAAGAATGATCATCTTATCGAACATCTTTAAAGGCGTTTAATTGTGTGTTATAACAAATATTTGTTCCTGGGTCATGGTTGCTTATCTATATAAGTATTTATTTATCTATACATACATTTGTTAATTGCCGCTTAGTAGCAATAGTACAAGCTTTGTTTAGTTTAGTGGTAGGTTTGTATAAATGCTCTATCAGGAAGAAAATAAATTTTGGTTTATGTTAAATAAAACCCATTCATTTATAACATTATACAGTGCAGATACTTATATGTATGATAAAAAAAAAAAATAGAAGGACACTGAAATAATTATTGGTGCCTTTCACCGAAACATGCCATGCATAAAGCTTGATTACATTCAGAACATCTAGTGAGAATTTTTTTAGTTTTTTTTGCAGCAAGAGTGCCGCTCAGGCATATCCGTAATTTACCTACTAAATATTTACGTAAAACACGCGTGGTTCAGCGTCGATAACTAGCACCGCACTAACGTCAAGCTGTCGACTCCCGCGTCGCCCGCCCCCCGCTCTGTGCGGCCTTGAGGTCAAATTCCTTGAGGCTAAATAAACCTCAACCCGCACTGTGTGAAAAAAATATATGCCCAGTGCGTTCGAGGCTTATTTAGACCTCTAACCTTTTTTCTGTATAAAAGAGTCAGCGTTTGAGAAACATAAAGAAATGTATATTTGTCTTTATCATACGCCTTGTAAGTAAGCGGCAACAGCTCCCGCACGAGAGAGATATCACAACTTTTAGCCCCGCACCGACGTAATGTCGAGCTTGAGGCGGTTTTACCTCAACCCGCAGTGAACGTGTTAACTGCATATAATGTGCGTAAGTAGTCAACCGGTTAATTCAAAATTAGGCTTTGGATCCGTTTAAGTTTTCGCAGTTGCAGTTTCACAGTTAGCTGCGAAATTTTTCGCTGTTTCGTAGTTAATTGCCAAAAAAGTATTTAATTTGTTTTCGCAATTTAGTCATTTTTCTTCATAGGTGGAGTGACCGTCTAGCCTACATTATGCTATCCATCCAATCATTATGATAAAATCGTATTTTTACACATACATACACACATCACGTCTTTATCCCTTAAAGGTAGACAGAGCCTAAGGTGGCAAGACCTAGGGCACGTTTATCGTATTTTTAAGATTGCGATTGGTTTACCAAAAACAAAAAAATTACCAAAGAATTAAGGATTTTAACATCTTGCTATCGCTCCTCGTAAAGAAGAATTCTATTTTTTGTCATTACCTGTTAGAAGTGATACTCAATTTAAAAATTTACCCAGTAAATAATAATAATTTATCATAGAGCCACCAAACCGCACAATGCAATAAAAGCATGAACCGCCTACTTTTCTATTTCTGAACGTTACAGGTCACGGGTATTCACAAACTCGCATTTCCTAGTGAATGTGAAAATAAGAATGTTTCTATTTTATTTTTGTACTGTACCGGTGTTTCCGTATCCAATATCTCATTACATCATCGCTAAATACCCTGAGGATAGTACAAACACACCCTGAAGGAACATGCAGCTAATTGCAAAAATACTTCTATTTACCTACATCTTTGTCTTACATTAATAATACTGACATAAAAAATAACGATAAGTAACAATGTTATATATTTCATTTCAATATTTTGTTTTGTATAAGCTGTCTTTAAATTAAATATAAAAAAAGTTTACACATGTTTTTTTTTTAAATTGTTTGATTTATTTATTCTTTAATTCGCCTGTCTGTTACTTCCTTATTACTTTAACGTGTTCAAAATTATTTCTGGGTCTAAATCGTGAAGAAACTATTTAAGTTATTTTTTTTTGTAATGTCATTGTAGTGTTTTGACGACCATATAGCGTAGTGGTTAGGGGACCTGACTGTAAAGCTTAATATCCCGGGTTCAATCCCCGGTAGGGGCTGATATATATGTGTATGAAAACATGAAAGTTGTATTTCTATTTATGTATTTGTTTATTTATTTATGCATTCTCAGAGGAGACCTGAGCCCAGTAGTGGGACGTATATAGGCTGGGATGATGATGATGATGTATTTATTATCTATTTAAGTAAAATTATCCGTTGCGTAGCACCAATAATAAAAGTATTGCGGTATTTTACTTGCCGTGATATTTGTTTGTTATTTGCTGTTTGATTTGATAGGCGGCGAGTCAATGAAAAATGTATTTGTAGTAAAGAAAATTACTTAATTCAAATGAATTGAAAAAAGAAATGAATAATGGACGTAAATTTTAGTTCAACTAATTGAAATCACATCAACTTCTGAGAAGTATTTGGCAGAGAGGCCATTAGTAATTGAATTCCTAGAACTTCTCGCTGTCAGAAGTTAAATAAAATAAAATATATGGGTTTCGTGAAACAATCGAGGTCAATAACACGAGCTACTAGGTACTAAAAGGAAATCATGTTAAGATTTGCCACAGACTGTTTCATTGTAGACCACATGGTGATGAAAGCGGAGTAGTCTTCTTCCTTCTTCTTTTTCAATATGGCCCCATCGATCGATGCGATGATTTCGCCAATGGCAAAGTAATAAATACAGCATCCAAAAATATTGTGACAAAAATGTCGGCAACGTTGTACGGTAGAACACGGTCAAAAGACCCCCCCCCCCCCCTTGTCGGGCTCTTACCCAACGGTCAATGATATCCCTCGGAGACCGCCAGGAAATCAGGGTGCACCGGACCAATCACTGCTCTTCCCCTCCGGATCCAAAAAGGAACCGCAGCTCTTGACCACACGCGGAGGTAACCCGACTGTTGGCGACTGGCTGCAGTGTGGCCTTTTTATAATCTTTTTGTGACGTTTATACTATATTCTTCTATATCTTGTTTTTACGTCTTTACGTCAGTTGTCAAGTGTCTGATCTCATCTTTGTCCTATTGTTGTGAACTAGATATTAAACCCGTGTTTCTACTAACATTTTAGAATTTCATTCATACAGTCCACTCAATAGCTATCACCGACTCGCACCCGAAGCGGAGTAGTCAGTTTACACGCAGGGTGGATGCAAGTCACGTAGCGGAGTTCCCGCGACCGCCGCAAACTCCAGCCACTGCTTGTGTCATCCCGACGCAACCCGGCGACCTACTGCACACAAATAGCGCGTTATTGAAAATGTTATGATTATCGCTAATACGATCTAAGGACGAAGGGTCTACCATGCTGGTCTGGGAGTAAAGAAAAAACATACAATTTACCAGTTGTTTCTCTTCCCGCGCAGATGGTATTTTTGTTTGTTTTTATTTGCATACATACAATTTACATACATGGCAGGTTAATAAAAGGCTTGTTATAAAATATATGTGAATACCTTGGGCCTTAGGGGCTTTACCATGTCGTCTTAATGCGATTCACTTTCGACTCAGTACAGGATTTATCTGTCATTTTTAGTATGGATTTGACAGCGAGCAAACTTTGACTGCATCGGAATTGAACCGCATTAAGGCCCCAGTATATCTACTACCCACGGACCTATATTGAAGCGGATACCGTACGTCGCGACGTAGGAGAATCGAGCGAGTCTAGAACTTTTATGACGTAGATCAAAAATACGGACGAGTCCTTCAATATCCCACGGGATAAGGATTTTTCTGCGGGAGCGAAGCCGTGACCGTAAGCAAGGGTTCAATAACTAGAAATTTCTAGTAGATGCGTATTGTAGTTTGTCTTACAGTCTCACACACCTTTATGGGTTTCATACTTGAATCGGTTGAGGGAGAGCAAGACAAACCCTAATGTTTCTAAGAGCTCACGGAATGTAGATGGTGAAATAATACCCATAAAAGATGCAAGGCACGTAGCAGAATCCCCTTACAACAGTTCACCGGATAGTGTCATTCGCCAGTTTCCAACACAACACGATTAATTCATGTGTATATTTACCCATTCGTTAAAGAAATTAGTTAATTTTCAGTCTTTTATAATCCGATGTAGTTTCTTACATGTGCATATAGCGGACTACTTTATTAACACAACTAGCCGTTGCCCGCAACTTCGTTTGCATAGAATTCGTTTATCGCTATCCCGCGGGAATCACGCAATTTTCCGGGATAAAAAGTAGCCTATGTGTTATTCCAGACTATAATCTATCTATGTTCCAAATTTCATCCAGATCGGCCCAGTACTTTTTGAGCCTATTCAGTACAAACATACAAACATACAAAAATAGGTAAAAATCTTTCCTCTTTATAATATTAGTATAGATATAGATATAGATTTAGATTATGTAGGCCTCTGCTGGACAATCCGCACTCCCCAAAAATATAGTATCAGGTAGGAACGTTTTAAAGGATGTGAAGCGATGTGACTACATTTGTTACTGCAGTAAAGTCAACGATTAAACAGAACGAATACATTTTCATGGTTGTACTGTTACTATTTGGTAAGTTATTGGCTTTGACATCGTATCTCAAATATGTTTGCCGACCAAAGCAATTAAACGCTGTTTTAACCTCAGCTAAGCATGACCTCATCCTGAAGCACGACTGATGGTCAACAAATTAAATGTGCCCAGAATTCGCGTGGGTTGAGTAATTTTATTCATTCCATGCGGCCGTTCACAGTTTTATTTGTTTGGGCCGATGGGGATTTCAATATGCATGGCATCGGATCATTTTTGTGGTTTCACCTAAATGTTGCAAATTAACTAAGTTCTTCTAGCCCTCCAAATAAGCTAATGAATGATTATAACATACTAGCGACCCGCCCCGGCTTTGCACGGTATATTATGCATGTATTATACATGTAAACCTTCCTCTTGAATCACTCTATCTGGCAGCATGGCAGTAGGTAAGCTTACTAATAAAAACATTGAATCTCTTCTTTCTAGTAATGACCCTAATTATGTTACCGAGCGGTTGATCTGCAGTCTGCAGCAGTCTCTGGAGGAGAGTACTATTACAAAACCTATTCCAAAGAGTAAACGTAATATTAAACCCTGGATGACTCCCGGTATTCTGCGATGCATTAGGAACAGGAACAAAATGCAACTGGAGGTACGCTCTGAGCCGCAAAATGAGGTCCTGAAGGTCACATATAGGAGATACCGCAACTTTTGCAACAAACTAATAAAAAAACTAAGACGGAAATATGATAGGGAACAATTAGAAACAACAGCTAAAAATCCCAAAGCGCTGTGGAAAACCATCAAAAATATAACCAACTATAAGACCGTCAAAACTCATAACCTTTCCCTTCTTAACATAAAAGATACTCCTACTGAGTCTATTAATCATGTTAACGACTTTTTTGGTAACATTGGGAGAACACTGGCAGAGAATATACTCGCCAATAGCACTCCAAACTCGTTCTCTCAAGCCATCAACACTAAAAATTCAGTGACATCCTCATTTGTTTTATTTGATACAGAGCCACGGGAGGTGTATGACATTATTATGGAGCTTAAACTGGATAGCGCCCCTGGCTGGGATAATATTCCAACCCTCTTTCTCAGGATGGCCAGGTCTATAGTCGCCCCTGTCGTGAGTCACTTGGCGAATCTTTGCTTTGCGACTGGAGCTTTTCCTGCCCTGCTCAAACAATCATTGGTAACGCCTGTGCACAAGAGTGGCGACAGTGACGTTGTAAATAATTATAGGCCGATCTCAGTGCTACCTGCCATGTCTAAAATAATTGAAAAATTAATCAATAACAGGCTTACAAATTACTTAAATAAATTTAATATTCTTTCTGACTCACAATTTGGCTTTAGACATGGTAGGTCCACTGAAGATGCAACTATGGCGGTCACTGATTTAATAATTAATAAGATAGACAAATCAAAAAAATGTTTGGCAGTGTTCTTGGATTTACAGAAGGCGTTTGACACCGTTTCTCTCCCAGTTCTTGTGCGTAAGCTGGAACAGATTGGAATCAGGGGTGTGGCTTTGGAGTTGTTGAGTGACTATCTACATGGTCGAACTCAAAGAGTAAAAATAGGTGATGAGGTGAGCCGTGAAACAGCTATTACTTTCGGTGTCCCGCAGGGAAGCGTGCTCGGCCCCACCCTATTTCTTATATATATAAATGATCTGACTAGCCTTAAACTTGAGAATTGTAGCGTTTTCTCCTATGCTGACGATACTGTTTTAATTTTTGATGGTAAAACGTGGGAGTGCACGTTTGAATCCGCTGAACTAGGACTTGGGGTTGTGTCGTCTTGGCTCGGGGATAATCTCCTTACCCTTAACATAAGTAAAACCAACTACATATGCTTCTCTAAGTATTTAAGCTCACATCCCTGTGGTAGTCTTAAGTTAAAGATACACAACTGTAACTTGTCATATACCTCTCAATGCAGTTGTACGGAAATTGAGAGGGTAGCTTCCACTAGATACCTTGGCCTAATGCTGGACTCGCGACTATCTTGGCACGCGCATGTTGGACACGTTAACGGACGAATCAGGAAGCTTGTCTGGTTATTTAAAAAACTAAGGCATGTAAGTACTAAAGTGCTACTTAATCAACTGTACACTGCCCCTGCACAGTCTATTATGACATACTGCATATGTGTCTGGGGTGGCGCAGCTAAAACCAAGCTCCTAGAAGTAGAAAGAGGACAGCGCTGCATTTTGAAGGTCATGTATTTTAAGCCCTTTAGGTTCCCTACTGGTGAATTGTATCGCTTCAGTGGCCTCTTATCGATAAGAAAGCTATACATATTATCCGTGGTTCTGAAGCTACATAAGACCCTAGTATTTAACCCAGCCCTCTTAAATCGTAGACGAATTGATTCTGTTGCCCCATCTTCGAATTGCAAATCCATCTTTGCCAGGAGACAATTCGCATCTCAATCTGCGCACGTGTACAACAGAATTAATAAAAAAGTTAATATATACCCCTTAAACGGCTATGACTGCAAAAAAACTTTAGTTGAATGGTTGAGTGACCTAAGCTATGATGACACAGAAGCACTACTTCATCGTGTAGCTTAATATCATATGGCTTATTATCAAAGTTGCCATACCTACGAGATGTTAGTCGTATGAAGTTTTAATGATGTTTTAAGTTAAAGCAATGTAAACTAACTAGCTTGCGTGCTTACACACACACACACACACACACACACACACACACACGCACACACACACACACACACACACACACACACACACACACACACACACACACACACACACACTTAAATTATACAATTATACAATAATTAAATTATAATTAAGTTTAAATTATTATTCAATTGTAAAATTTGTTTATTATTATTATGGTTATTGCTACTGTCTTAATAACTGCATTATTATTTTTTAGAGGAGCGGGATCTCCTGTCACAGGTATATTCATATACCTACTAGGAGGTCTCTAACACTCTTATTATGACTTGTTGGATATTGCAATAAATATATTTTCATTTTTCATTTCATTTCATTTTCATCTATTAAAAAAAACCGCATCAAAATCCGTTGTGTGGTTTTGAAGATATAAGCATACATAGGGACATAGGGACACAGGGACAGAGAAAGCGACTTTATTTTATACTATGTAGTGATGGTATCTACACAAGTGTCCGTCGGTATAGGTATTGGTAAACGCTATCGATATTAAAATGAAGTGATTTTTGACGATGCTGCGGATCACATTCTTCCAGATTCCTAGCACGTAGAGCCAACTTCTGAAAGTCGATGGCTGCCATCTAACTTCGCAGATATTTGTCGGCAGGACCCGTTTCACTCTGGTCTTATGTCACAGAGCTCTTTGACGTGCTTTGTGGTTTGATTTAATTTTACGAAAGTGGGTTCAACTTTGTTGAGTAACCAGCTATGCACACTGCTATTGACGGTTAAGTATAGTAACTTAAACTGATTACAATTGCCCTATAAGATCATTGATGCTACATGCAACGGTTACCTATAGTTTTACTAACTCCCGACGTAAAAAGAGGGAAGTCATAAGTTTGATGTCGCTGTCTGTGTGTTTGTGTGTGTGTATCTGTGTTTTTCATCATAGCGCTCAAACGAATGGACTGATTTCTATGCGGTTTTTTTCATTCGAAAGCCAGTTTCCTTGCGGTGGTTCTTGGCTATGTTTAATAAAAATCACTCCAGTAATTTGAAGAGTATCACGTATAAATATTTACCAATATATTTTCGTAAGGCATTTCCGGCAAAATTTTCTTTATTTATTATTATTTATGTATGATTAGTCGATTAATGCGTAAGTTAGTAAGGTTTTTTCAGACACTACCTAATATAAAAACAGCATTTGTTAGGAAATATTTATGGTTTTGTTTTTGGTTTTTCTGTAACCATTTTTTTTTAAATAGCTAAGCATATCAAATATTTACTTTTCGCTAAGAAAGATCGAAATGGTTACGCAAACAACAAGAAAATATCAATCTAGACACTTTTTTAAACAACATTTTCATCATCTTTATCCACCACTTTTTAAAGTTGTTTCTTTAATTTCATTTTATGATTCAAACAAGCAAAAAGACATCTGGCGCAGTCAGTGCATCGAAGGAAGTCGCGGGGAACGCTCACTGGCACGTGTAGCGGGTAGCGGAGCGGGGCGCTCAAGCTCGCGGCTCCGGTTTCATTTATGCACAACATCATACAAATTTAATTAAAACGACTCTCTTAATATTCCATTGTCCCAGGAAGTTTTTACATTTATCCCAAAAAGATGTTCCGAACGGAAATTAGTGTTTGTTCAAAAGTTCAACGCTTACGCTTGTTTGTTGCGATACTTTTTACGTTTTGTTATTTGTTATTTTTAACTTTTGAAGCTTGTTAAGCAATACTCGTAATAAATCTCGAATATTTGCTTTAAGTATCATCAGGATTTTATGGCATTGTTTTTAAGCCGACTAAAGAAAAGAGACTGCGTTTAGATGTAGAAGTAGCTAAATGCACTACAGCTTTATGTAGTACATAGATCGTCTCTGAAATGACTGCAGACGCCAAAAAATTATAGCCACTGGGTCTATACAGGCTCAATGGGTAATATGATTATGTTCTCGTTTAAATATCTCACAATAACTTACGCGCGTACCTACCTACCATATAGCTGTCTTGTATTACCGATCTATACCTAAGTTTATTCTCTAGTTTTCTTTCAATTACTTAAAGTAGGTAGTTCTTCCATGCTGGTCAGGGAGTAAAGAAAGAACATAGAATGTACCAGTTGCTTTTCTTCCCGCGCACACGGAGAGAAATGAATTAGCCGTGATAGCTAAGCTCCCTTTGCTGAAATTTTCTTTGCTGTGGCATACAATTTGTTTGCAACTGTAACAAGGCCATGTCTATAGCAACTAAAACCAGTTAGCTACCACTGATAACGATATTTAGCTAAACGAATTTCAAATAATTTGCTAACAGTACTAATTGATTAGCAACTATAGCTAATTTATCAACAAAATAATTTAGTAATTGCTGTTAGTTGTAACCGTTATTAATTCTTAGTTATAGTGGATAAAAATTTCGTTTCTATTACTAATTTTACATGTGTTAGACAGCAGATAATATCTTTGATACGTTTGATAAATACATTTTGCAATCACTAATAACATTTTTGCAACGGCTTCTAATTTTTTTCTGATTCATCTACTAATATATCCTTCGCTAATGTTGCTAAGAATCTTAGTCGCACCAACAAATTTACTTTGCAATGAACAGCAATATTATATTAGCAGTCGTAGCAAATCAGACTTATGTGTGGCAGCCAAGAACTTTTTGCAGCTTTGACTAACTTATTCACAAACTGTAGCTAATATTATTTGCTGCAACTGCTAAATATTTTTTTGCTAATGTTGCTAAGAATCTTAGTCGCACCAACAAATTTACTTTGCAATGAGCAGCAATATTATATTAGCGGTCGTAGCAAATCAGACTTAAGTGTGGCAGCCAAGAACTTTTTGCAGCTTTGACTAACTTATTCACAAACTGTAGCTAATATTCTTTGCTGCATCTGCTAAATAATTTTTTGCTAATGTTGCTAAGAATCTTAGCCGCACCAACAAATTTACTTTGCAATGAACAGCAATATTATATTAGCAGTCGTAGCAAATCAGACTTAAGTGTTGCAGCCAAGAACTTTTTGCAGCTTTGACTAACTTATTCACAAACTGTAGCTAATATTATTTGCTGCAACTGCTAAATATTTTTTTGCTAATGTTGCTAAGAATCTTAGTCGCACCAACAAATTTACTTTGCAATGAACAGCAATATTATATTAGCAGTCGTAGCAAATCAGACTTAAGTGTGGCAGCCAAGAACTTTTTGCAGCTTTGACTATAAGTAACGATAAGTATTAAGGCCAACAGCAACTGAGCTTACGAAATACGCCAACAGATGGCGCTGCGCGCAAGTTACATCGCGCTATCGTTTGGTTGACCGAGCGTCCATATATACCCGAGATGATTTTGAATGATTATCTTGTAACAGACACAGGAAGCGAGTCTGAGTAGCCTAGTGTGCACGTTACTGCTTCTAATTCGTTAGGACGTTAACGGGCCCGGTCTATCAGACTTTGCAGGTGTGTGCACGGGTTGCCGTATCGCAGTGGCGGTCGCTTCCTCGGGCCACAAATTGATTACATCCCACAACTAAGACTCTTGGTAACTGTAACAAACTTAATTAGCAGCTCCAGCTAACCTGATTACATCTCACAACTAAGACTCTTAGTTACAGTAACAAACCCAATTAGAGGCTACAGCTAAATTGATTACATCCCACAACTATGACTCTTGGTTACAGTAACAAACCCAATTAGTACTTATAGCCAAACTGATTACATCCCACAACTAAGACTCTTAGTAACTGTAACAAACTTAATTAGCAGCTACAACTAACTTGATTACATCTCACAACTAAGTCTTTCTTATAGTAACAAACCCTTTTAGCAGCTGCAGCTAAACTCGTTGTCGAATACCGCTAAAGAAATGCGATAGAGTATCAAACTAACTTAGTTGCTACAGCCAACACTTTCGCCGATGCAACGAATTATTTTGATTGTCACATCTAAAGTAATTAGCAGCTACGGCAAATTTGTTTGCAGCTACCGCTAAATATTGCTAATTAAATTAGCTGTCACTGCTAAATATAGCTAATATACTTAGCAGCCACAACTAATTTTAGCTAATATGATTAGCAGTCACTGCTAAGTTTCCCAAACTTCAAAGTGATCACAACTAAGAATATTTGCTATCACAGCCAAGTTTCGGTAGCGAAAAACTCTTTGCAACGATAGCTAAATACTTCGATGTCCCTATAGTTTCGAAGGAATTTAGCTGCGCCAACTAATTCCTAGTTACCACAGCTAAGTTTTTTTTTCCGTGCAGATGGTAAAAACCCATCACTGTTTTGATTCCCCTTTCCACCTATACGCCCACAATCATGCTAAACGTGGCATTTAGATTTTGTTAATTTAGGCTCTGTCTACCCCTTAAGGAATAAAGAAATAGATAGGTAGGTAATATGGGTGACCTTCTGGACACGCCCTCCAAATTTAAGCGTATTTTTCAAAACTTATTAAACTCCGTACCCTAACTCTTGACGAGGAAATCTCATTGAATCGGATTAATTTGTCGTCACTTTACTGTGAAGGACTTTCTTCATTGATTAATTGCGCACTAAATCCGAAGAAGTGGCTCATATCTATTTGAATATGCAAAAGCGGATAATCTGTCAGTGGCCCCTGTTGGCACGTAAGGCGCAGGAAACTAACAAAAGAAATTACCGTTCCGGAATATAAAGCAGCACCTTCCCTGACTTCGAAAAATAACAACTTTAAGGCTGAAGCACGCAGATTAATGTTGCAAGCACATCATTAATCTATGTAGCTGCTTCAAATTTACTTTTTTATTACGCAGTTCATTATTTACGAAAAATTCTCGAAGTAAAGGATGCTTCCAATAATGAAAATACATACACAATTAATCATAGCTAAAAATTGAGCGGTTAACTCAAAAGTAAGTCAGGAATAAAACGACTAGTTTCGAGTTTTCTGGAAGACCTTCTTTAGGTCATGCCTGAAGCGCATCGTATAGTCGGTTTTTCATAATTGTAAGGTGATAGGAACGTTTAAATTTTAATTATTATAGATCTATAAATATACAATCATGATATACGAGAGTTTGAATATATTTTTTTCTCGCTATATCATGCTGACATTTACTGAATCTCTTACAGTTAGGTACAGATCTAACAGAGTTTAAATAATAGTTTGTAGGTAGGCCTACACAACTAATAATTAAGAAGTATCGTAATTATAATTCCTAATCAAAACACCAGTCTGAATAAATCTTTCTACGTATTCATTTTAATTACCACCTAAGTAAGAAATTTTATTTCAAGAAGAAAAAAAATAAGTCCCCCGTAATATTAAACAAGTACGAATCTTTTTCGAAGGCAAATGAAGAATTCAACATGAAACTGTAAGAAAACAACATTATTTGTTGAAATTCAAATAAGCTGCTTTCGTTTTTGTGTCTAAACGCTGGGGAATGAGCTCCCTTGTCAACTCGTTTCCTCGATTCAATTCACGTATATCTTTTTCTTAACTGATGTATGTAAGTAGATTTAAGTACATGTGTTGTTGGGCTCTCGTCTCAAGATATAGTAACACCTTGATTCTGTTATACAACCGTCATCAGATAATCCATTGATCCGTTCTCATTTTGATTGGCCAAAAAAATTACCACGTCCAATTTCATTAGCTACCAATTACCTACTTCATATTATTTTTTTATCAAATTTTTGCATTTTTGTCGCCTTTTGCCACTTTTTTAAGTATGCGTACCAAAAGTTTTTATTTATATGTATGTCAAGGAAGGAGAACGAGCAAGTGGGTCACTGATGGTAAGATTGGTAACTGTCAGAGGTGCGAGGAAAACGCACTTGTGTTTTAAAGTGTAAGAGAACGCATCCATTATAGACTTTTGTATCTGTGGAAACCTTTTTTTTTTGCTAGACCGCTATGCTACGACTAATTATATGTCACTGTGGTTTTCTTATCAAATACTTTTATATAATAATGCCTTTTATACCGGAGCACCTCACAATATTAGTAAGTCATCTGTGGACACCCGCAATACTAAAGGAGTGCACATGTGTTGCCTAGAGGGCTAAGATAGAATACCCTCATGTGCCACTAATTTCACCGGCTTTCACTTTATTGAGGCAATACGGTTCCCCGGTAGAGTACAATATTATCAAGAACCTGTTTCTATCGTTTGTCAGCCATTTATACTGCCTAACAAGGTTGGACGGACTTGTGTTTCAAGAAATCCCGCCGCGGGCCGTTAAGTGTTTTTCTTATCATCAGCCCACTTATTTATCGATAGTGCGATTGTCCAGGTCTCGTTAACTCGTTAGGTTATTGCTATCTAAGCCTCGCTGGAGACGCGCCAAACTCCTCGAGGCAACATGTGCCGCTGCCAAAAGCTAACTGATCGATGGTTTTGCCACCGGATATACGAATATATGCTATCTGTATTTGACTGTCCAATTTTGGGGTTCCGTACCTCAAACAAAAATGGAACCCCAAGATTGGACAGATAGCATATTGACAGACGTCAAGACCCTTTTTCTTAAGGAATGCGTAAAGGTATAAAGTTGAAATTAATAGGTATCAATTAAATATTGTCTCTCTTGGGTCAGCAGCCGCTTAGAGCTGTGAAATAATCAACCCTCTAAGTCAACTCAATCAAAAGATACATTGGAAAACTTTTTCCGTACAAATTGTCATGCTCCCAAAAACAGGGGTGCTCTCAGTTGTTCTAGAAATTTGAAATTTGGTATGTACCTACCTTGATTTCATTTAGGAATCATGTTATAGGCGATGCGGCTAGCAACCCATCACTATTTTGATTCCCCTTTCCACCTATAAGCCTACAATCATGCTAAACGTGGCCTTTAGGTCTTGTTACCTCAGGCTCTGTCTACCCGTAAGGGATATAGACGTGATTTGTGTGTGTGTGTGTTTTAGAGCACAACTAATGAAATGAGTCAAATCTATTTTTTATGTCTGTCCTCACGCTGCCCTATTAGGAGCTGGGCTATGCTAACACTGGGTTTTAAATTCACTTGCCAACTTTGTACTGAACCATTGGTGCGCAAATCCGACTCACACTTATCCGGTTTTTTAGAGCACATCTACATGTCGTACATGGATAGGAGTAGATCTGAGTTTCTCGCTGCAAAGCTGCATTTCCATAATAATTTTTATTTGTCAAACTTTATCATTCACATGTTTCTACGTTTCCTGATTAAGAGTTTAACTGAAAACTTTCTAACCTATTTACAAGTTACGTCATTAAAAAGCTACATTCATACAACTTTTCTTATATTGCCTTATCTTCAAAAACTTTCAGCTTCCGATCTTTATGCGGCACTACCTGAGAAGTTTGCTTTCAAAGCACTTAAGTTAAGCGAGTCAAGTAAATGGAACAAGAAGCTAAATCCTGCTAATCAGCTTTCATTTCGAATCGTATTGAGCCTTTTCCTTAAGTCTTACTTTATAGGGCTAATAGCTCTGAAATGATGGTTGCGCCTTAATCTATACCGTGCTATCAACATTTTGAGGGATCCAATGGCACTGAATGGGTAAGGAGATTGGTTGCGTTTGTAAAGAGACCAATTACTACATGTGACGAGCTGAGTTCCATTTGAGATTAACAAAGTATGATTATCTGGGCTTGATAATATATGAAAAACGACATACCTACCTAGGTACTTTTATAAGGTGCGATAGGAGAACATTACTTAAATGACTTCGAAACAAGTATTTTTCATTTCAATATCATTGTGTTGTGTGGGTTATTCGTTTATTTACATATTTATAGGGGCTAATTAATAATAACATGGGCAAAATGGGCCTTCGAGTATTTATATTCTGTTTTTTATCCGTAGTTCCAGTATTCATTTGCTTGTAGTTAAAACACATTGTCGCAGTATGTAGGTATCTCTCAGTAAAGTTTGATAGATCGTGTTGCCGACCGACCAACCTTTTTTACGTATTTACATGTTTCTATTTTTAAAAATTAAAAAAAAGATTATTAGTGTCTATAGGTCTTAAAAATGTCAGTTATACAGAAAAAGTGTAATTAAAAGTATTGTTTCCGAGTTTGTGTGCTTATTCATACGTTTCAGATCGTTTTTCATACTCACTAAAATCATTTACCTACCTGAAAATTTACCTGTACTTCCATCAAGTTTAATATTTTTTTTGTTTTTTATCTGTAGTTTCAGTATTCATTTGCTTGTAGTTAAAACACATTGTCGCAATATGTAGGTATCTCTCAGTAAAGTTTGATAGATCGTTTTTCATACTCACTAAAATCATTTGCCTACCTGAAAATTTATCCGTAATTAAGTATTCATGGTTAATTACGTTCCATGATAACATTAATCACAAAATATGGTTAATCTTCATTCCGGAAAATCAGAATACGGATTTAAACTACGTATGAACAACTTATAATAACCAAACATTTTGAAGGTAGAAAGAAGGCCAAAACAAAATCTTGAAACAGCGGAGGTATAATTTTAAAAACGGGAGTTTAAAACTCAAAAAATAAATACTACATGTATAAATTAATAAATAAGGTACCTATTTTAACAATAAACAGCAGCTAAGCAACAAACTACGTATACCGGAAAATAGCTAGTTTGCCTCTCAGGTAGGCACAATATAAATTTAGTGATATAACGGTCTAAATTTACAAGCTTAGTAAATGACGAGGGGTAGGCTAGAGCGTCTCAGATGATGGATGAACACCGGCTAATACTACCTATTTCTCTAAAAGAGATCACTGCCTCGGAGCTCGTATTTGTGTGCCCGAGGATTTACAAGGTTTATCTGTTGTTCCTTTGTGCCTTCTGACGAGCACCGGCCGTTCGCAAAGTACTCGATATGTGCCGTTCTGATTCCTCTGATTGTTGTTGCGGATTACGCTTCGCACGGGATGTGTATGACAGATTTCACTTGCCGATTGAAAAGCGCTTTCGAACGGAATGGCTGCGATTTGTTATCTGTTATGAGCTAACAACTTTGAGGATTACTCAACTTAAACTAGTTGAGCGAGGCTTCAAACGTTTTTGTTTATTTTATTTTCAATGGTCGGCTTTATGTTAACATAGCGAATAGTACTGACCATAACTTGCTAAGCAAGGCCTTTATTGCACTTCATAACGTAGATAACTATCCTATACGAATATATATCTACAGTACACAGGACAAGGCTTGATCAATAGACCTAAGTCTCACTCAAGCACGCATGGACATACAGCGAGTTTGTACCTAGAACCTAAACAGAGTGAAAGCAATTACAGTTGTAGTACTTGTATTGTGTGTTGTTGTGGTGTATTTGCAGGTAGCATGGCCGTCGTATCATAAATGTCATGATCGTACCATGAGGGGAATATTTTTATATGTATAGGTACGTTATAAAAACAAATGACGTTTTTTAAACATCGCTACACCAAGTTTCTGTACGTAACTAATATCGAATGAACTAGATGACATGAATGAACCTTTTAACAGACCTCATAGAACCAGCGTAACTTGAGTGTTATAAAATAATAGGTACTAGTAAAATATCAATAGCAAAATATCTCTCAAAATATATTACTTATTTTCATTCTCAGCAAAACTAAATATTACAATAGTTAATAAGTAACTAAGTTCTTTGTTAACTACAATTTTCAAAGGCCATAGGCGTCGCGGACAAAGTATTAATACGAATTTTAAACAAGAATTAAAAGTTTAAGCGATTGCTGAACGAAACTGAGGGTAAATAATGGAGGTAGCCAAAAATGGTTAAGTGGTAAATTTCAGTTGGGAATAGTTTAAAGCGGCGACTCTGCGCTCATTTTCTGCTCGATAAAAACGTTCCGAGTCAATTTCGCCGGCCCGCGCTCTCTATACTTTAGAGCCGGCTGAAACACATTAACTGAACTTTATGCTGATTCTAATTCGATCGGACTAAACTGTGGAGGTTTACGAGTAGCATTAGTTTCGTGATAAAGATTCTGCACCACGTGGCTGTAGCGGGACACGGTTTTTCCGGATGTACGTCAATTAAGTAATATTAGGTTTAAACGAGTAAAAGAAACTTGTAATGTTTAAAAGTATCGCCGAATTGCCAGTCATTGGACACTTAACCATCACCACTTAAGTGCCAAGTTATGATAAATCATCGCATTACGACAAAAACGCTGGAAACCATTGAGAAACAGACAAAGTGCCTGAATGGCTTTTGTTTAAATTACGGCCATTTACTTCTTTATTGAATTACAAATAATAAAAATTTATTTGACGGACGAGCGCGTACTTCGTGACCGCCAGAAAATTAGGGGCTTATCCCAGATTACGTAGAACATTGAGCACCGCTGTCGCTCGCTCCTGAGGGTACTCTTCTTTGCATTATAAAGCGGCGCATAAAACTGTGCTCTCCAAATTACCATCCGTCGGCCAAATAACAATGTGCTAGGAATTTATTACTGAACACTACACTTCCTACTATTTGTACAAAAGCGCCACCGCCTCCTCACAACATTTTGTTAAAGTGAAATAATGATATTAAGATGCTGATGATCTGCACAACGTATTCGGCATCGGCAAACCCTTTACGAACGAAGTGAGCTCGGATTCAATATCGTTTAAGCTCATGTGGAGTGGAGTACCTCATTCCACGTCTCATTGAGAAGGTGTCTGGTAATAAACCTCTCAAGTATCACTACATAATACAGATCACTCGATTATTGCACGTTACACGCCAATGTAATGTCTATACCCAAACGATTTCCTCTCCCCCGTCCCATCCGCGTTCTGCAAAGCTGGCTCAAAGATTATTACTAAAGTGCCTACATATTATGAGGCAAATTGAGTTATTGCCAGATGAAAGCGTTAAACAGGAGTGCTATAATTAGGTAGCAGCTAAAGCAATCAGTGACAGCCAGGGGTGGTTCGCGTTTTAGAGCCATAACCCACCGGCGGGTTCGGGCGGGCGTAGTTAGATGCAGGCTTACTCAGTCTTTGATCCTCTTATTGATGCTGGACAAACATTTCAACGTGGAAAATCACAGCGGCTTACAATCTTTTGTTTTTACGTGATTCAACAAGGCTTTGTGGATTATGTACTCTTAGTAATTGTAGTTGTTTTGAGAGTTAGGTGCCCGTCAGATGAGACATTTTTAATGAGTAGGGCCGCGGTAATTATTTTAAAATATGTCACGGCACGGCAGTGTGTTACGGCTCTTAATCAGAGCGACGTAAAGTAATTAGGGAGGCTCCTTGGACCTCTTGATTGCTTTTGACACGTCGTCGCTCCCGTGTCGCTGTCTCTAACTTCCGTGTATTACTTATTAAAATATCAATGTTGAGAATATTCCCTCCACGAAAATTGGCGCCTCCATATTTGAATAAGTTTTTTTAATAACTACGTACCTACTTATGTGCTGTGGGTGGCAGGATTTTGCGTAAGATCAATCTGGATTGTCGCCACCATCTTACTCGTTAGTAAGAGTAAGACAGTCGGAGAAGAGAGAAGGCAAGGCTGGCAACGAGTGCGTTTCAATAGGAAGATTTGATTACAAACACATAAACACCAGGAAAAGTAAAAATAAAACAAGAGCTTGTAAAATTTCAAAGTTAAACCATCATTTAATTGTGAGGAGCGAGAATATTCTTTATTCAAGCTAATTTTGTCCGCGGCTTCTCTTGGCTGGAGTTCTTTATTTTTCGCGTTAAAAAGTAGCTCACGTAAATCACGCTCTGTAAAAAATAAAATTTATGAATAGGTACTGAGAATATTAAATTAACAAAATCGCAAAAAATTTAGGGATCGTGTTATAGGCGATGTCGATAGCAACTTATATCACTATTTTATCCCCCTTTCCACCTATGCCTACAACCACGACAGTGGCCTTTCGTACTTCGTACCTACCTTAGGCTTTATCTACCCCGTAAGAGATACAGGCGTGTTTAATATGGATGTATTATATTAAATTAACCTTTTAAACGGATTATATCGCTTAGCTCAGGTAACTAACACGAATAAAAGAAATTCAGATATTTATCTGTACATACTTAAACTAACACTAATAAAAGAAATTCAGATATTTATCTGTACATACTTAAACTAACACTAATAAAAGAAATTCAGATATTTATCTGTACATACTTAAACCAACACTAATAAAACAAATTCAGATATTTAACTGTACATACTTACTTTAATGAAGTATATGTATATTATCCAATCATTTTTATGCTGAATGTGCTCTAATCAGAGCATTTCATTAGAATATATTTAAATGTTAGACATTCGTGCTCACATAATCATCCTCTTTAAAAATAATGGTCCTATTTACGCCACAAAACCTAGCACGATGAAAATTTACTGCAGATTGAATAGCAGAAAAAGATGCTGAGCAGTATAAAAATGGGTTTTTTCCTTTCGTTATATCAAAAGGCTGAGGTTAGCTCACTGGCGGGCGAACTGCTCACACAATGACTGTGATATCACTGATACTTATCACACTGTATGTGTGTAGGTATAGCTCTTTCATAAATCGTCTATGATCTCGTTTGAGAGCAACCTTCAGCGAACAAATAACTGGATGGAATTTATGAACTATTTTCTAATCATATTGCTAATGGATTGCCTGAAAATAAAGTAAACCCTTTATCCGCTCAAAACATGTTAACGCTAAGAAAGAGATAGTTACAATGTTTTATCCGTGGCTAATGTAGCAAGTTGAGCCCATTGGAACGCAAATGTTTTCTTGTTTAGGTAGGTATACAGAAAGATATACAGGTGCACAATTCAAACTGTAAAAAAACTTTATCAGGCCATATATATATACGTCCTACTGTTGGACACAGGCCTCCTCTCAAAATGAGAGGGCTTGGGTTATAGTTCCCAAGCGGGCCCAGTGCGGATTGGGAACTTCACAGACACCATTGAATTGCTTCGCAGGTGTGTGGACCTTTCCTTACGATGTTTTCCTTCACCGAAAAGCTCATGGCAAATTTCAAATGTAATTTTGCACATAAATTCCGTATACTTCGAAATGCGAGCCCGCGATTCGAATTCACGAACCTCTTCTTGAGGGGCAAACCACTAGGCTACCACGACTTTATTGTTAGTATTGGTAGGTAAAAAGAAATATTTTTGCTTCTATAAAATTACTTGCATTTTTGATAAACATTTCGCATTTTAAAATTTGTTTGCGCCAGTGGTGCGAATGGCGCCGGTCTACAACAGCTGCAGTTACGCGTTACGCTGTCTTTACCATTTAAACGGAGTATCATATGAAATGGTAACGGTATAAAAGCATGTGTGGTCGGCTAAACGGGTCTGCATGCGTATTTAACTAACCATTAGAGTCTTATTTCTGGCCAGTCCTAGATATAAAAACCGTTTTTGCAAGAAATCGGTTTTTATTGTGGAACCAAAAAATATACTTAAAACTAACACAGGAACAACAAATTCCATTTATCTATTTATTAATTTATTTTTTATTTATTTATTTATTTTGATGGTTTAGTTTGAATTTTGCTTATTCCGAAACGTGATAAGTTTAGTTGATTGAATTTAACGCAAAAATAAGGATGGGTTGCTAGCCGCATCGCCTTTCATTCAAATATCAGCGCCAACAGGACTTTACAAAAAAACTAACAACCAAATTGTTTGTCAAAAAATCCGAAGTTATTAAATTACAATACAATAGTTACGAAGAAACCCATCACCGGTAGCATGATACACGAATATACTCACTCTCACTATACCGTTTCCGTCTTTCTCTTTACACACGGCACCGTAAAAGGCTTTCCCGGCCCGTGTAGACAAATGGGTTTGGATAGGCTAGCCCGCTGAGCTATTGATCACTCAGTTTTACCGGCGTATCGACTTTGATGGCTGATCAACCGAGCTCGATTGCAAATGGGCTGTTCTTTTGTTTTGAATATCCAAATAATCTGGCAAAGGTCCAGATGTGTATCGGGACTGAATGATCCACGGTGGCTAGGCCATGTCTAACGTTAGTTCAGAATTTGATGGATTAAGCGAGTTGAATGGAATTAATTTTAACGTAAACTCTGGCATACAATAATAACATGTCGTTGTCTCGTATTCTCTTGTGTATTAAATCATAAGATAAAATGTTTAGTTTTAACGTTAAGAACATGTATGTAAGAGGTGAACAGTTAAATAAGTGCCTTTTGAAATATGAGTCTTGAGCAGTTAGTTCATCCCAGAGATCTTAAGCGTTTGATTATTTTATTTTTTTCTCAAGTGTGCAGCCGTTAGCCGTGTTCAGATGAAAGAAGCGTACCTAGTTACTACGTTATCCATATATAGATAGAGATAGAGATAGAGAATAAGACCAAGTTTAATTTCATCCATGTAGACGTAATTATATATAGTGCAAGCGGTTATTAGATGAGAGGCAAAGTCCCAACCAATATTCCGGACTTCGTCTAGCCATTGGATACACCTTCGGGAATTTCCTTAAATTACTTCTGATATGATGGAGTAGGTACGTCTCTATGAGAAGATAGATAAATATATCACATTGCTTTGTTAATTATTATTCAGCCTACGCAATGAAGTAAAAGTGGGTTTGTATTAAATAGGTATTTAGAAAATACGCCTACATTTCAATTGGTGTAAAAGCATTAGACACGTATTGTACCTATTGTACATTGAATTTCACCAAATGATTGCCTAAATTGCCTTATTTCTTCGACTGTCTAATGAATTTGTTATAAATTATTAAGAGAAAATCTGGAGCCCGTAAAGCCCTTTTAATTAAAATACGAAACAAATGCAGTAAATTAGCTTTCTATCAGAGCTGATGAGGGGTGCGATCCGATTTAAAATAACGGCTTAAATGAATTTCGACGAACGTTTGTTCAGCATTCAATGAGTCTTGATTGAAACTCGCTTTTTATGCCGAAATTTTAATTTAGGCAAGTACACGGTGAGTACATAACTTATGCCAAAAAAACCTTAACAAAAACACATTAAACGAGAAAGAACACGCGGTTTATTTTTCAAGTCGTCATCCCACCGTACGTGATGTGATGAATAACAAAATAAACACGATCTCATTATATTTGACCTACTTTCTATTACTTTCCCGGTATTACATTTAACATACCTACATATTTACTTTACACAATTTTCTCGAACATGCTTCATTAAAAATCTTTTACTACAGTAAAGTACTACTTCATGAAATTAGTACATAAAGGATGTCTTGTAGCAAAAATAAACAGTTTAGTTTTTTATAAATGTAAGGCGCTGCGCTGTTTAGTAGTGTCAAAATGTGTATGAAATTGTCAAGTCTATACAACTTCTAAAACTTTTGCAAATAATCTACGTGAACTGAGTTTACACAAATAAGACTGATTTATTTAATAATAAAAATAATAATCGTAGACGTGAACCTCGTGAAGGCCGAGAAGGACTAAGTCAGCGAGTACCTTGACTTGGCTCACGAGGTTACCGCCATGTGGCCTGTTGATTCGACGATCACTGTTCTGATAGCTGTTTCGGCGAACGGTCTAATAACGAAGAGCCTTGACCATCACCTTAAAAGGCTCTTGCTAGGTGGTTGTGTCATGGGTCAGATACAGAAGGCGGTACTCCTGGACACGGCTCGGATAGTCAGGAGGTTCCTCTCTCTGTCGCCCTGACCACCGGTAGCTTAGGCCCCGCCTCGCTGCCGGCTGCACCCTAGGTTAGGTTTATATAATGTTTTTTATATTTTGTATTAATATTGTTTTATTACTTTTAATATGAATATTGTAAAAACCTAACTTATGTAAAAAATCAGTAGGTAAACAGAAAAAAAAATGAATGTAACAAAGTAAGATTTTAAAACAGACTAATACAAAATAAGTACCTATGTAATTATCCATGTTATTATTCATTTAAAAGCATCACTTATTTTTACATGGCATTACAAATCACAATGACACATATGAAGCAAACAAAAAAAATACCTTTTTTTTAAAAGACACACACACACAAATCATGTCTTCATCCCTTATGGGCCTAAGGTAACAGGTACCTATCTATATAAAAAAAGGTCTGTCGCCAACAACCTATGATGATTTTTGTATACCAAGTGTTAAAACTAATCAAAGTTACTGAAGTAAAACAACAAAATGTTCGAATGAACCATTTAACAAATGCATGTAATGTTTCTGCATAATTTCGAATGTGGCTTCCGCGGTGCCGGGCCGCGGCGGTTGCAATTCCCCCATAGCACACCATGGCAATACCCCGCGGTTACACTACACGCCTCTTCGTTACTCCGTTCTCAGCTTCTAGCCGAATTAATTAAAAATATTACTGAAACTTTGGCAGCTGAAATTATTACGATTATAAGTAGAGGTAGAGACGGCGCGAGAACAACTTTGAGAAGAAACTTTTAAATTGTTATACGTCGTGTAGATTGGTATTAAAAGTTCCTTAACTCACAAGACATGAAATCAGTAATTATAATTCATAAAATCTGCAAGTAGTGGGCGGGATATACGACGGTAAAGTATATCGAGATGGTATTTTATAAGAGGCTTAACTAATGACAGCGTAATAATAAACCAGTGAGGTATCGAGACCGTCTAGCGGTAAACTGACATTGGCCCAAGCCTTACGGCCGCCATTAAGGGAGAATAGAATAGAATAGAATAGAATAGAACACTTTGTGTACCGATGAGGTCCAACTATGGCCAAGCGGGAACACGTGTAGTTTTTAGTAGGTATATTGGCAGTTTCACATCTATCACCTGTTATCCGAACAGGAGGATGCAAAAGGAGCATTTTACACATGCATATGTACATACATAAATCACGTCTTTATCCTTACGGGGTAGACAGAGCCTAAAGTAACAAGACGTAAAGGCCACGTTTATAGCATGAGTGTGAGCGTATAGGTGGAAAGGGGAATCAAAATAGTGATGGGTTGCTAGCCGGATCGCCTATTACATGATTCCTAAGATTTTCACCCATTCCCACGATATACTTTTACTATCTGCACGGGAAGAGAAGCAAACTGGTACCTACATTGTTTTTCTTTACTCCCAGACCATGCAGCATGGAAGAATTTTACACCCAATGATAATTAAACGTTAAGACAAAGCAGTGCATCCACAATTACAAGAGTCCTCAAAATCTGAGGGTTTGCAGAAGTTTGAAGGCTAAGATTGAATTACTTGTGTGCCAGTAAATTCTCGCATCAAGTACCTATTTACCTAACTTTAAACGGGTACGTATTATAGCACATACAGTTTCAAATGCATACACGTCTTTACCCCTTACGGGGTAGGCAGTCTACAGTAAAGTTTGGAAGTTATGGAAATTCCATTTATTTAATTTGCTCAAGTGAGGCGAGTTCTATATCTTGTTTTGTGACGAAGTTAACTTTAGCGACAAGCTGGAGGATTTGATTTTGAAAAATGCAAAAGCAAAAGCTCTCCACTTTGAACCGGAGTTTTCTTGTTTGCCTCCTATAATGAGATTCAGCTTGTTGTCTGCAAGTTACTCCTTTTGTCCGGGCTTCCATTCAGGATTTATATAAGGCCAGGCGAGTCCGATACGGTAACGATATTTACATTCTCACCCATTCAATGGCCTCATGCAGTGCATTAGGGCCAGCTTGCTGCAAAGCGATTTCCATTATAAAATTTCTAAGCGTCTGTGAAAATTAGAACACATAGAAAAATCCGAAAAGTAAAGCTATGGCCGGGAATCGAACCCGGATCCTCGTCATTCCGTGACGCGTGCTATACCCCTACACCACCCATAGCAGGTGGGTAGTCTCCGAGTTTTTCTACCTGTTACTAACTGTCACGTGACCTTTGTTACTATGCGAATTATTTGTCGCTAAGCGTCATCTGTTTGAATGATGTGTCTGTACGACACAATTACAAACTCCCGTAGAACATCTACTGCTCACCAGGGACGAGAGAAGGCGCTGTTTTTCAAATGATAGGAACTATCAAATGACACATCATTCAAACAGATGTATAAGATATTTCCATTATGTACAAGAATCCTTAGTATTTTTAAAAGAGTGCGCAATTATAATAGCTTGGAAACGGCTTTCGCTTCACACGATTTTATTCGAATTCGTTCGTCTCGTCCTCGTAGAGAACGTCAACTTTTCGCTTATACTTTTTACTAAAACCTAAAACAAGCTTCTATCTTTTTGTACGTACCTTTATTTCGCCACTTACAAATAACTAATTTTAGCCGACCGCAGTAGAGCTGAAAAGGGTTGCAATTGTCATTCACTCTTCTATGTAGTGTACTGTATTCTGCACTTTTGATTACAGCATATACCTATGTTATGCCCGTAGCCTTGCTCTCGTGAAAGATTCAAAAATCCCTTGTTTTCTATAAATACTAAATACTATGAAGCGCTTATAATTTTTTTCTGTTGTCTCAGTGCGGAAATCCGGCTTACACTTAATAGACGTTTTTTTCTGTACGCCTTTCGTTTTTAAACTTACTTAATTTTAGAGTTCCTTTATAATGCTCCGTTAAAACAAGCATTCGATTGCCCCCGTCACCAACCTATTTCAAGCTATATTTTTCCCGTATAATATACTTTCTGAGTTTCCTCTTCTTTCTGGCAACAGGAGTAATATACTAGCAGCACGGGGCTCCTTCAAACCAGTTGAGTAAATAGAATTTGATTCACCTATCGCCGTGCACGTGACGTGACTACGGAGAGACGCGGTCCGGCAGGTGCCGGCCCAGTCTTTTACTTTCAGATGCCAGTGTGGAACAGTAATAATAAACTGCATAAATCAAATGACTAAGCCACATTTTATACTGAACTGGCGACCTGCCGCGGCGTCACGTGCACAGTATATACTAACACGGCGCTATGGTAATTATCGTCAAACAATTTACAAAAAACTTTGACAAATTGAATACTTGAAATCGTCCTCATGAATTACACTATACAGCGTGGATTTGGAGTAGGGGCGAACCTTAAAATAGCGTTAAGTTTAGTACCTCTTATTAAAAAAATAAAAATAAGATAAAAAAACATACAAAATTATTCAGCACGCAATGTACAGTAAACAATACAGTTAAGATAATGTCAGTTTAACGTCATTTATTGTGGCAGCCAAAATAAATTTGCGTAACATTGCTGCTCGACAGCATCTTTAAAAATTAATTATGTCAACTTAGTCAGAAAATTAAAAAAATATGCTTGAATATCTTTTGTACTGCTAAAGCCTAATATGTCCAGTTAAAGGTTTCGCCCGTATTTCAAATCCGTGCTGTATATTGATGAAAGCTGAATGAAAAACCGTTCAGTAGTTTTTTAGTATTTAAAAAATAAATAAATTATATATTATAATATGCCGTGAAGCCAACAAGCGGGCCTACAGTTCACCTATACTTGAGACTACTGGCGTGTTAGTCGGCCTTGAAAAAATGGTAAACTCGCATTTTAAAAACAACCATGTTGTAGCAAGTCAAATAATCCTCAGCCGTTACTTCATTCAAAATTTTCACGTATGCAAAAAATACTAACCGCACAGAGGAGCACCATCCATCGAAGGCGTTCACGAAAACGAATTATCCGTCCATTTATTACATCAGTGTCAATATTTACATAAATCAGCAGTTTGGTATCTGGTGTATTTTTAATTGCGGTATGTACACTAATCACTTCTTAACATTGAGTGCTTCACAGAGCATAACTCTAATAGCTTGTATTGTGGCTAATTTGTCCGCGCACTTAGTGCGGCTGTGAGCCATCTCGCGCCGCCGGCCAGCCAATCACGGACGCGCAGCTAATTACCCGTTTGACGACCAATTATCGCAATGGCCATAGCTGTCTATGCAAGTTGCGCTAATAACTACCTAGTGCCTTTGCGTGGTCGTATTACGTGTCACCTTTAATTAAACTGTGCTGTATTACTGTTAGGCTTGTACCTTACAAATAGGAAAAAGTTCGCGCCTCTCAATAAAATACTTTGCTTTACACTGAGGCTTGAAAAAAAAGTGTTTTTGATTGCAGTTTTTATAATTAATAAATTTTATAATAATTTCTTAATTTCGGTTTTAACGAACTAAGTTGTTTAAAAGACATGAGTGAAATTAACAGCAAAGTTACCTGCCTGGTGTCGGTCGCGCGCTACGACGTAGTTCTTCGCGTAGCAAACTTTCGTAGCACTATAGACCGTAGCACTCCAGCTCCGATTATAATTTATAAGTAACACATAGCTTCGTAGTTACAAAAGGTGACTACGAAAGCTCGAGTGTCTCGGTTCGATACCTGTGATGGGTATATGTTTTTTATTCTTGAGTATTCGATCAACTCGGTCAATTGGTGTTATAGTGTGCAGTAAGTATAAAGTAAATTACTAATTATAATTTATTTCAGAACGGTGCAAGGCAAAAACATTATTAACTTAACTGCTATCTAAATAAACAACAAATTGACATAAAACTATGAATAAAAAAGTTGCCCTAAATCGAAAGTAAATTAAATGACTCTTATTTAATAAAGCTACCGTGACACAATAATTATTAAATAAAGACACAGTTCACTCACGTATTTGTAGCCGATTTATACCTGACATAGACACTAAACTCAAACTCATTTACTCAAAGGTTAACTGGTAGAGATCCCTTATAGGGATAAGTTCGCCTTTGTGCATATATGTAAGGTCTTTTGTTTGTGATTTGTCTCTGCTTCTTTATATTTGTACAATAAAACATTTACTTACTTACTTACTTAAACCAACCGTGAACTCTGTTCGAAAAATAACTGTTTTAACTGTGGTTTCAATTATGTAAACTCCACTTTCTGGAATATTGACATTAGAAATAAAACAGAAATCGAACCCAAAGTAAGGCCAAGGTTCCAGGATAATGAATGCAAACACACGTTCAAGGGTGCGAACGTTGACAACTGCGGTACTGAATGCTTTCCTCTACCACGACCGTTCGTCATCGACTAACTGACGCTATTGTTCGGTACGAGAGTTAAGGATGGATAAAAATTTGCTCGCGATCTCAATGTGCCTAATTCAGTAGTGGTTCGTCCGATTGTTTACGTATTTTACCTCGTCTTGTTGGCCTTACTTTAATGCCCATGTTTGTATGAAAAAAATATCAGCCTCGGCCCTCTAAGCCTGCCACGCAGCCCTATGATGAGTTATGGATAAGGCGCATAAAACCGTCAACGCGCCGGTAACCCGCCGCAATGTGTCCGGAGTGCGCTAATAGCCCATAAATCTGACATTAGGGAGATCTCAGCTACAATAGAAAATGTATTCAGCTTTCTGCCTATTATCTGGCTATAGTTACCTATAGGCTCGTCATTTATAAAAAAAGACAACGAAACCTTTTAGATAACTAACTAACTTTTAGGCCGCCTATTGTTACCTTGTAATATTCTGTATACCTTTCTTCTGTTTTGGTTGTTATATGTGGTGTTCAATAAAGAGTTATTGTACTGTATTGTATTGTATAACTTCGTTGTCTGTTTGACTGTGTGCAGAGTTTTGACAGTCGCAATTAAATCAAAATCTGTGGGATATTTCCCTTTGACTTAAAAACAAAACATGAAATTTGGCACGAAGCTATGGGCAAATTGGCAGCGCCACTAACGGAACTAAACGAGAACAAACAGCTCTCATAGTGATTGACATTTTAACGCTATAATCGAGACGTATTTTATGAGCGAAAACTTATATATCTTATATACTGCTCTAGAAAACTAAAAACTTTTATTAAAACAGCAAAAGATAATATAATAATATATATTTTATAAATTTTTGGAAGAATATTTAGCTTGTCAACTTGACAGCCTTCCTTCCATTTTTTTTCCTCTAGAAATAATAATATACTGAACATACGTACTGTTATATTATGTAAAGACAGCACGCGACGAAGAATGACGAGAAACTTGTTTCGATTTACGAGCTAGATTTTTCTTCTGTTTTCTGTGTTCTCGTCTCAGTCGAAATTGAAAAATAACTTTATTTTTCTTACTTATGTTTCGTACAACTATAAAGCTTTACGACGTTTAGCGTTACGACTTTGGACGTGTTTATCAATTTTGAGTTTGTTTAATGTTATTTCGTGAATAATAAAGTTAGCATATTGTACAATCTATTGACGGAGCAAGTGAAGAATTTAAGTGAAGATGTGTATTCGCTCTGCTTTGTTAGCAGTCACCGTATCTCGCTATTCTCGCTGTATAGTAAGTACTCTATCGTTTTAAGAAAGGTATGAGGAGCTGACGTGACATGACTAGAATGAACTATTACATGACTGCATGGGCTTGATTCCCTTTACATTTTCTAAAAGGTAGACAACAAACAAAAAACCGTGTTGAACGCTCCCGAGGACTGGAATTGAACCATAGCTGGAATTTGGTCAGTCAAGAACAAACCTCCGACCAGGTTATTTTTATCTGAGTGAGTGGTCTCTAAGAAGTAATGAATAGTTAATTTGTATTTTCATTTGTCTCTATGTTGTGAAATCTATACATAATAATAAAGCTGAAAAGGGTCTAAATTCTGTACATGGAAGATAAAAAAAAAATGGTTGGGGATACTTAGAATCTATACCAGAACACGTTACAACAGTTTTTAGAATTTTTACTTCTCTTTGTCCGCTGGAAGCGGGTATAACTATCTGTTGAGAGCGTGGACTGTAGGAGCTATTGTTGGTTGAATAAAACTTGCTGTTTCACCACTGAGTTTATTATAATTAAGACACCTTAACACACACGATTATTACAACAAGACAAGAAGGGTTCAAGACACCATTACCCATGGAAATCGCCATGATGGAACGGAAGTAATAGTGGGGAGGCAGGCTTTGCCAACATAGTAAATGTAAACTTTGTGTTGCCAGCAACATACTGCGGCCCAGGAAAACTATATATTACTCAATCTTTTAAGAAAAAATCAATATAACGAAATATTAACAACCAGGAGGAACTGAACGCTCGCTAGTCTATAACATAACTTATGGCACATAAGAACAAATCTATACTCTGAACATTCTACAGGTAACATGAAAATAAACTAAGTTAAAGCAAACACTTGTATTAATTTACCTAACTTCTATCAGTCCCTATGTGTGCGTAACATAAAATTTAAAATAACATCTTTAAGATAACATCTTAAATTTAAAATAACATCTTAAATTCTTAATATCATTCATGGATTACAGACATTATACTTTTAATTATTTCAATTTGTACTAATAATTTTGACAAACTAATTAAGAAAGGATCACTCTTATCCTATGAACAATAGCGCAATAAAAACAAGTAACTATAATATTGCTATTACAAATATTACAATAGGTAGTAAGTACACTTGTACCTTGCAACGACCTAGGTACACAATTTGCCATCAGCTGTTTTGAGCTGAAAGGCTAAAATTAAAAAACAGTACACAATGTTTTTAAATTACTATTCAACAGGCATTACACTTATACCTATGACCTTATGACCTAGTATACAATTTACCATCAGCTGTTTTGAGCTGAAAGGCTAAAATAAAGAACAGTAGGTACACATGAAATATAAAATTATTATTCAATGGGCAGTACACTTATACTTTGCAATGACCTATTATACAGTTTACCATCAGCTGTTTTCAGCTGAAAGGCTCTCACCTTATCATCTTTGCCGGGAAATACCTTTACAACCCGTGCCATGGGCCACACCAAAGGTGGAGCATTAGGCTCTCTCATGAGAACCAGTTTACCTACAGTAACGTTAGGCACAGAATCACACCATTTAGGCCTATTTTGCAGTGTATTTAAATAGTACTTGTACCAAGCCTTCCAAAATCTTTGTTGTAACTGAGTACATTGTTGCCAGTAATCTAATCTATTGACTTTACTGTCGGAAATGTCTCTCTCAGGGTACATATTTAATGATGTGCCTACTAAAAAGTGCCCTGGAGTAAGGTAGCAGTAGTCATTTATGTCCTCAGACAAAGGCAAAATTGGGCGTGAGTTTAATACAGCCTCTATTTGACAGAGTACAGTACTAAGCTGCTCATAGGTAAGTACAGCATTTAAAACAATTCTTTTTAAATGATACTTCATACTTTTCACAGTCGATTCTGCAAGTCCCGCAAAGACAGGAGCGTAGCTAGGTGTAAAATGGAATTTAATTCCTTCTTTAGCAGAATATGCTTGCACAATCGCCTGGTGATCAGCAGAGTTATATAGCTTGTATAGCTCAACTAGCTGGTTCCTTGCCCCACGGAAGCATCCACCGTTATCGCAAAATACGTCGCTGGGCAATCCACGCCTACTTATAAATCTTTTAAAGGACGCTAGAAAGGCCTCTGTAGTGAGATCTGAAGTCAGCTCAAAGTGAACTGCCTTCGTAACAAAGCAAACATAAACACAAACATATCCTTTGCTTTCTAAGGACTTTCTTACTCTCGAATTCTTGACGCGGACTGGCCCAGCGAAGTCTATACCTATTTTTTGAAAGGGTCTGGCTGACGTTACGCGGTCACGAGGCAAGGACCCCATCAGCTGTTTCGCTGCACTAGCTTTGAGCCTGAAACAAACCAAGCATTTATGAGTCACTTTTTTGACTTGTCGAATACCGTTTGTCAACCAGTATTTTTGATTTAAATTCGATAACAGCGACTTAGGCCCTGCGTGCAATAGCCTAATGTGCTCACTCTCTATAATGAGAGTCGTTATACGGGAATTTTTAGGCAGAATTATAGGATGTTTTTGTGACAGTGGTATATCTGAGTTATCTAGCCGCCCGCCTACTCTTAGCAATCCAGCCTCATCTAAAAATGGATGTAGGCCTTTCATGGGCCCTCGCATGACATTGCCTTTTCGCAGTGACTCTACCTCGCCACTGTAATGAATAGATTGTTCATTTTTTATTATTAAATGCAACGCATGTTGTAACTCATCAGGACTAAGTACCTCATCCTTTACCTTATTGACATTCTTTAAATTGTGACAAAATCTAAGAACATAGGCTATTACACGTGTCATTTTTCCTATATCAGAATACCTATTTAGGATTTGAAAGAAGTCATTGCATGTAACTGTTGTAAGTACCACCTTTGATTGATCAGCTTTCATTTCAGGTAAGTTAGCAGGTAAGTCAACACCTTTATTATCAAACTTATAATCCCCTTGCAGGAACTTCGGCCCCTTCCACCAGAGGGCGCAGTTGGGAAGCTCCTGTGGACTAATGCCCCTGCTAATTAGGTCAGCAGGGTTGTCAGCCGATGGTACATACAGCCAGGTCCATGTGTTCGTTTTTTGCTGAATCACAGCTACTCTGTTAGATACATATGCTTGTAGGCGAGTAGTTTCTGAATTTATCCATGCTAAAGCTATCTGTGAGTCAGTGAATAAGTACACATTATCAATGTGTACAGTCTTGGACAATGTGTCATATACCCTTTCCACTAAAATTGACAAAAGCAAGGCAGCATTAAGTTCTAACCTAGGAATTGTTAGTGGCTTCGCACGTGGGTTAACTCGCGACTTTGAACAGAGTAGGTGTAATTCAGCCATACCTGCCTCGTCGACCACGCGTAGGTATATACAGCACCCGTACCCTGTCGTACTGGATGCGTCAGCAAATCCGATCAGCTGTACAGCTCTCGCACTGTTGGTAGGAATGTGTCGCCTTATACTAATAGGATGCATGATAGCCAAACCGTTAGCAAATTCCAACCACTCATTAGCAAGGTCACTCGGTATGCGATCATCCCAGCCAACATTGTGAGACCAGATTTTTTGTATAATACTTTTGGCCTTTATAACAATTGGACTGGCAAATCCCATAGGATCATAAAATTTTGATATATAGCTAAGGATTGCCCGCTTTGTTAGTATATTTTTATTAAAAGCCTCTGGACTGTTAATAGTGAAGCAGTCCTTTTTTACATCAAGTGTTAGACCTAAAGCCTTCATACTAAAATTATCTTTTTGAAAATCAAGCTCACTGAATTGTTGTTCAGCTTCGGGTATGTCAGATAAAATAGCAGGTGTATTTGATGCCCACTTATGTAAACTAAAGCTCCCATAGCTTAACAATTCACATATTTGTCTTTTAGCTTCAAGCAATTTGTGCATATCAGAACACGAATATAAAATATCATCAACATATGTGCAATTTTGGATGATATAGGATGCAAGTGGCAATTCAGTCTCATACCTTTGTGCAAGTTCCCATAAGCAGCGTGTTGCCAAATAGCTTGAAGATTTCATACCGTATGTGACAGTATCAAGACGAATGCATTTTATAGTTTGACCGGGATCGTCACGCCATAAAATGTTTTGCAGTGATGTATGTTCGGGGTTTACTAACACATTGCGAAACATTTTCTTTATATCAGAGCTCAAAGAAAACTCTCCAAATCTGAACAGCAAGACAATATCGAATAGTTCCTTTTGTACTGTGGGCCCATTTAATAAAATATCGTTCAATGAGACCTTTTTATTAGTTCTCATAGAAGCATCATATACCACTCGCGTACGTGTGCTTTTACTATGCTCGTTTATGACAGCATGATGTGGCATAAAATAAATAGGGTCTTCATTGAAATTATATGAACCAATATCTACATAGTGGCCATGTCCAAGCTGAACATATTCGTGGACAAAATTTTGATAGTCAGTGAGCAGATTCACATTTTTTTGCAGCCTTCGCTCAAGGCTGAGAAATCTGTGCAAGGCTAGGTCAAATGAATTTCCTAAAGTTTCATTAATTTTGCTTGTCTCAACTTTGATAGGCAAATCCACTTGAAATTTATTATTTTCTAATTTTACAGAATTAACAAAAATATTTTCAGCTAATTCTTGCTCTGAATCCCTCTCTATTAATAGCTCTGGAACGCGCTCTACTTCCCAAAGTCGTTTGATACTGTCACTAACATCTGAATCACATTTAGCACAAACAAGTGATACAACCTGATTTTTTATTATGTCTGATACCAGCGCTCCGGCGACGACATGGCCGAACTTGGTGTTGAGGATACACGGTGATGAAGGTTGAGGCTGTTTATCTAGGTCATTGCGCAGGTTGTGTGCTCCTTCAAGCGGCAGGGCCGGCAGGAGAACCTGGAAAAAGACATCGGCCCCAATCAACATATTTATCTCCGATGGCTGGTTAAAAGTTGTATCAGCTAGTGTGACTCCAGCAGGAATATTTATTCCCTCCATGCTGATTGGTGTTTGTGGTAATTCACATGTTATTTTATCTACCACATGACAGTTCACTAGTACCTTAAATTGGGATGTCAAAGAATGTACTTGTAGGGGAATGCAATAACTAATTTTGCTCTGGTTTGCTGTCACACCAATGAGGTTAATATCAGATCGCTCAGATGTAAGCCCTAAGACCTCAATGGCTTTTGTGGTTATCAGTGACACTTGTGAACCAGAATCCAAGATACACTTGACGTGCACCTCCCATTTTGAGCATATAATTTTACTCTTGCTGTTGGAATTAAAACATTGCTTGCGGAGGCTCCTGATAGGAGCACCACCGAGTTGCTTTCTCCCTCCGGGTGCAGCAAAGTGTGATGAGACTTTTTGCATATGCCGCACCGGAAGTGGAATCTACATTTCCCTACATGTGAGTTCAAACAAGTAGTACACAAGTTACTTTTATTCGCAAAGGACACTCTTTCCTTTGAAGGTAACAATTTAAATTTGGGACAAGAATATAATTTGTGATCAAAACACTTACAGTGGATACATTCCATGGGCGTCTTGGCTGCAGCTGTTAGTGCTACCTTACTCTTGTTGAACGGCATTGAAGTCGGCTGGCCTTTACCTGGGCCAGCATACTCCGGTTGGTTGTCCGTGTTCTCCAATGCAAGAGCCCGCTTGTCCATGTATGCTAAAAACTCGTCCACTGTTGGCTCCTGCTTTTGATCACGCTCCAGCTGGAATGCGCGCGCGCTGTACATGTCGATCTTACGCGTCAAAATACCCAGGAGCATAGGATCCCAGTAGTCGACCGCAGCATCCAAATTTTTAAGTGCTGCTAAGGTCTGCCGCACTACTGAAACCAAATTCCGTATGTCATTAGCAATGGGATATTTAGGCAATTTACCTAAATCCAGCAGAGTATTTACATACTCTGAAACGATTTTATACTTGTTATAAAACCTGTCGTTTAACAATTGCATTGCCTGATCATAGCTCTCACTTACAAGTGGGAGATTTTTTATCAACTCGTATGGCTGATCTTTGAGGAACGATCGCAGATAATATAATTTTTGTACATTATCCAGTCCCTTGTCGTTGTGAATTACTGATGTAAATATCTGTATGAAGGCTACATAATCCGAATATTTGCCCGTAAAGGTCGGTATGTTTATGTTAGGTAACTTGGCTCTAGGTTTACTACTGCAACCTGACTCCGAGGCACTTTGTTCAGCTACAGAACTGCTCTGTTGTTTAATATTAATATTAATACACTCGTTAAACACTGCTAAACAATGAAAATACTTGTTTTCTACCTCAGAGTAATCCTCTTTGTCCTCCGAATCTAATGACAAGATTTGCTTGTTGTAGTCCTCGTACTCTGCAAATGAATCGCGTAATCTATCGCGTTTTGCGATTAAAGCCTCGGGACGGCAAGACTTTACATTAGATTCGTCGGACACAAACGAAAACAATCTAGTAATTGTACCTTTAACATAACCGCGTCTAGCGATTATTTCTTTTGCCTCCATTTTAGTATACTTATACCAGCTTTTTATAACAATTAAATGCTAATTATCGCACAACACAACTATTACACAGTCAATGAAATTTTAAAGCCCGCGACACAAACAAAATGGCGTAACAGGAATCCTTGTTGTGTTGTAGCCTCACGCGCCGACCGGGAGGGGACGCGACGCCGTCAGTGATGCCAACATTGCAAACGCGCTCGACGAACCAATCACATCGAAGCCTACTAATTTCTGACTTGAAACTGGAACGTATTTCCGCTTGCGTTCTTCTTTCTTGACAATTGATGAACTTTTTATTTTCGCACCAACTAATTTTTGTAGATGATGAAATTTATGATTTTTCTCGCAGCACTTACTCTTCCTTGAATTAGTATAGGAATTTTCGGAGTAAGTATTTATGCTGAAATCCTTTTCTTCGCTTCGAATCTGAGATGCAATTACAATAATTGCCGTATCGCTTGCACTTGTTTGCAAGTTGCAGATTCACTTTCTTCTTGGTGTTTTTGTTCTTGTTCCCGTCTCAAATTTGAGACGCAGTATCGCTTGCAAGTTGTAGATTTTCGCCGTGTTGAGTTAGGGTGTGGTTCGCTCGGTGAAATTATGTATCGCAGCAAATCTTGACGGTGAGAATGGACCAATGTTGAGAGCGTGGACTGTAGGAGCTATTGTTGGTTGAATAAAACTTGCTGTTTCACCACTGAGTTTATTATAATTAAGACACCTTAACACACACGATTATTACAACAAGACAAGAAGGGTTCAAGACACCATTACCCATGGAAATCGCCATGATGGAACGGAAGTAATAGTGGGGAGGCAGGCTTTGCCAACATAGTAAATGTAAACTTTGTGTTGCCAGCAACACTATCCAATGTTTTTTTAAGTTTTTATCATTAAGTCGGCACAATATAAATCAAGTAATATCTAACAGCAGTTTTAATAATCAAACATCATCCGTTTTATTTATTTGTCGTAGCTTATTTTGTACAGTACGACACTTAAACCCATCTAGTTCTGATATGTTGGTATGTAGGTACGTGTGCGTTTTGTATCTGCCCAGTTTAGCACCTCTATTATACCAGTAGGTATTTATTGCAATAGGTGTACGTGCGGAGATTCGTAACACAAGAAGTACTATTTTCTTTGTCTCACGTGTATCCGACATAGTCTATACCATGGGATGGGACACAGAAATAGTGTGGCGACACAGTATCGAGATGAATGTGCTCAGGTTACGTGAACGCTAGTCTAAATCAATGGAGGTGTCTAGAAAATTACATGAAATCTAACATACTGTAAGTAAATTTTATCGAATGGATGACCATTGATATTGTTATTAAATTTACACAGGTTGTGAAATGTTTCAGATGCGTACCAAATACACAGACAAGCAAGAACGCGTATAAAATTTGCATGCGATATTTTTTGTATTAACAATTTACAAAATTCGTTTCATTTTGTACAGTCTAGGGCTTAAATATATATACGTCACCAAAACGTCATAACATCTATAGGTACCGGCTTGCCTATTTTAAGGCAGTTGGGCACTTTTATTGTGCAGAATTAGAGGAAAAGGCTAGTTAAATGCCCTTCGGCTTGCCTTCTGATATACTTCTGATACACGTATATTTGACACGATGGCAGTATCGACATTTATGCTCTCGACTGTACAGTCGAGGGCACTGACACATGTCATGAAGTTCCTTTTTACTTACTGTAGTATTTTGAATTAAAATATTAACAATTGTAAACTAAGTACCAACATGTACAAAAACATCTACCTACTATATTTACCTCGTTTTACTAACTGATTTTGATTCTACATCTGGGTTTTTATGAAGTCAAAAATCGGGGTAGCTAAAAAGACTTCAATCATTTCTAGACTCAATGTGTCTCTTACCTACAACGTCAGTGCGAATGAGACGGATATGTTAGGGTAAATTCAGATTGAGCGTATTTTCCACGCGTATAATCTCGTTACGTAGTATACGCGCTTCATTTATAGCTCATCGCAAGTGCATTTGCGATTTAACTAAATTCGAGCTCGGGCGTGGGCATTGTTGTTTAATATTAACATACTAGCTGTTGCCCGCGACCTCGTCTGCCCAGAATTAAATATTAATGTTCCTCAGGGATAATGTTGCATTCTACCTAATGGTGAAAGTGTTTTTTAAATCAGCCTACGTATTTTTATTAACTGACTTCAAAAAAGCTGGAGGTTCTACTTTCTTATGTGTGCTAGTATTAGGTACAAATAATTATTTTCTGCTATCATTTTCAGGTTACTATTTGAGCTCCCCCTCATCTGCACCACTACAGATGCCGTCTTAATCTTATGTCATAAAGCTTATGTTAAAAATTACATTTTTGCCAATAACTTACTGTGAAACTACCCAACTATTTCCAATTTTCTGCTTCGTTTTGTCCAAGTTTTTCCTTCCGTTAATAAACATATTTAACCATTGAACGTCCTCGTTCTTATAAAAGTCACACCTAAAAGAAAATATTTGAGTCAGGTTTCGACCATAGTTGGGAGTTTTTGGTTTACAGTTGTTTAGTTGTACGGTAGGTACTTATTTGATATTTACGCGCGAAAAATATTTAAGAACAATGTAAAAACGCCCTTACCCGTTCAGGTTAGGCAGCACGTCCATTGTCGCAGATGAATCGCGGCTCCAGCCACGCTCCCTGCGCCATTCGCTAAATGTTTCCACGGTTTATGACCCGCACTATTGTTGAGACCTAACTGGAATTTTATCTCGGACTTATTAATCTAGGAAATTAAAAGAGCCCACGAATTGACAATCTCAAATGGTTTCTCTTTCTTCATGTTCATTTCGGAACGTTGTTCTTTATCTTAAATACTACAATTTAGATGTTTAGTCAAGATAACAGACGGTGGGTGGTAATGATTTTTGATGTTTTTCTTTCGCTAGCCGTTCTTATTGCTTTTGATAGTCTTTTGGTACTTCCATCTAACGAACTAAAAAATATGATCAAAAAACATCACGAGATTATAACCTGAAAATGTTGTATAATTAAATAGGTAAGTATGTAGCTTAACTTATCCACAAAGTTTCATAACGCTTGTCAATTCAAGAAATTCAAGCAATCCCGGAGTTCTTGGAACTTAAACAATCTATCAAAAGTTGTAACGTCCTTGGCAACAGATAATTTCGCATACTTAAGCATATTGTTCGTAAGTATTAGGTGAGATATCCACTTCTAGTTTCACTATAACATTCTCACCAAACATAGGTACACTTAACCCTGAACTTACCAATTTTTACGCATTTAGCAAAGTAGGTAGGTACCTACTACTTATAAACGATCTCAATATTATTTTGATTCGTACTCTGGGGTTTGGCATAAGTTCATTTATTTCAAGTCACTGTTTGAAGCTACCAAATTTCCAATTTAACAGGTTCTGTTATCATAAAGTTTAATAAAAATACTTCCATGCTGGTCTGGGAGCAAAGAAAAAACATAAAATGTACCAGTTGCTTCTCTTCCCGCGGAAATGGTAAAAACCCATCGAGGGAATGGGCGAAAATCGTAGGAATCATGTTATAGGCGATGCGGCTAGCAACCCATCCCTATTTTGATTCCACTTTCCTGTACGCTCTCAGTGTCTTGCTAAACGTGGCCTGTAGATCTATTGTTACCTTAGGCTCTGTCTAAAGACGTGATTTGCGTATGTATGTGTAGGTATGTTAATACAGTTAATTGAATAGTTAGAACTGTACAAGTAATTTCATACGATTGTAAAAGTCGGATATGCATTTAAAGAATGTCGACGATCGATGGAATCTAGCGCGCCCAGCCAACTCGGGAACTTTGTCTTCAGTCATTCGGAACTCCGCATGAGATGTATGGAAATGTCTGCACGAATAGTTTACGCAGTTTAAATCAAACTTTTAATCCGAGATACAATATTTTGTAAGTAGATTACTAAATAAAGCATACACATTGTGTCTCGAGGCGTGTTAAATATGACATTAAAAAGGCATACAACACGAACGCACCCACAAACTTACAAGGTTTTAACCTAAAGTCACAGAGAATTTTGACAGGTTCATATTTTCGGTTGACACATTTCACGCGGTTTCACGAAGAGCCAAATGGAAAATCATTAATATTAATGTTTATACTATTAAGTTTTAGGGTTAGAGTTACGTTGCCAATTACCAAGTGTGTTGCTGGGAACGAAATATCCGTCGCAGTACATAGTCATAGTGTCGCAACGCGGTTACAGAACAATAACAAGCTCGGTATTATTACCATTATAAATTCCATGTTCTCGGTGGGCGAAAGATCCTTTTAATGCGTACTTAAATCATTTTTATTAACTTGAAAAGGTTGGATTTATGCGGGAGGCCTGCTGCTTGTAATTTGCGAGCATCGCTGGAAAATTAGGGCCCCCTAAGTTTGCGCTATTCGGACGTCAAATTGTTCTTAAGACTCGAAATTCGGTTCAATTAATGTTTGTATAAGAGGATAATGGAATATTTCGATTCTTGAGTATTAAAGCTCTTTCGAAATTATATAAATTCTGCTTAGGCGATGTTCCACTTTAGGGTTATTTAGAAGGCGAGTTCTCGAGCCTCGGTATTACTTTGTTACGTTTGTTTAGCTCCCTTCGATATTGGAACACCGGGTGGCCTCTTCCTTTTTTCGGGCCGCCTACTTGGTTCGGGTTTCGGTTTCCTCCCTAAACCTGTTCATATGTAGGTAATTAATGTCGGCTGAGGGCACGTGGGCCGGTCGCAAAAACTGTGTAGCGCAGTTGCTTACCCGACATTACGACGTCCCCGTTCTCAATCACGTACTAAAGCCCTCCTCCAGCATGCACAAGTATTGGTCCCATCCACCAAATCAACAGTATTTTCACAGAAAATCAGATGTTTCTCTGTATTCGATTGCGATTGAAGACTGTTTTGTTTAGGACTTTTTTAATCAGAAGTAATACGACGTAAAAAAAACGACGAATTAAAAATTGGGTTCTACAGATTATAACTGTAACTGCGCGTTATCCCCGGTTTTTATTCTTGTTGTTGTATGGACCATAACACGAGGTGTAAGGCATGCCCGCTCCGCAGCGAGCCTGGCGAGGCTGTAAAATCGCCTTGAGCCTCTTGGAGGCCCGGCTTTGATTAGACAAAGTTAATTAAACGCGGCTGCGCCCGTCAATGCTTTGTGCACGCTTACAAATTATTTAATAAGACACCTGGAATTCCTTCCACCGAAGAAATGTCTATATTAAGCCGCTTCGTTTCCCTAACACAAATCCTATTATGCAAATACGTACCTTCTAATACAAAAGTTTGCCAAATAAAGGCGTCCCGATGTTTTTACAACAGATTTCGCCGTTGCAATGCGTATTCGAGACCGTCTCGTGGCGAAATTGAATTGCCAATGATTACGGCCCTTATAAACGCCGTGAAGACTTTAAGGATGTAAATTAAGAAATATTCGCCTGAAGTTTTTTTGATAACTTATTTTATGAAACAGCTGACGCGAATAAATCTTAAAGGTATCATCCCTTCATAATTAAACTGTGATACAATGCAATAAATTTTGTTACAAAGAAGCGAGAGTCGAGGACAAAATAGAGAGAAGATAATTTTATAAAAGACAATCTTTATCGTGGCCGCGTTCATAAAATAGGAAGTTGCTCCGTCCGCGCGGTCCGGTGCCGGCTTAGAAAAAATAAACCGTTGTTTACGATCTAAACCGTTAAAACACTCTTAAGCAAAGTAAACTTTTAAGCGACAAAATGCACTTTATAATTAGCTGTATGTTTCTTATGTAATTCAGAGTTAAAAAAAACGAAAAAGGTTGTTCAAGAACTGATAGCGGGTGAAATATCTTTCTTGTCTAAGAGAAATAAAGAAGTAAATCCCCCAGAGCCCGACCGAAGGCGATTATTCCCTGTAAAAGCGGCAGCCGAAGCTAACTTTGTTACTTTTTCAATAATTAACCTAACTTCACCAAAGTAAAAGAACCGCCGGTTTTCTTATCATCTCGCACCCAACTTACCGCTGTTGGTTCGCGGTACTCATAATAAATTCACCAGACACTTCCAATAAACACGAATAATGCGGTAACACGTCAAAACACGAAGTAAAAATCATGGTGTGGATTTTTCTGCTGAATTTATTATTTCTTTCCGAAGATTGCCAAGTCTGCAGTCGATCATTTCGTCGGGCCCGCTGAAAGTGAAACTTATCTACAGCACTTGTTTATCGCCGTCGTATACGCCACACTGTATTTTTTCTCGATTTCTCTCATGAATGTAACAAGAGGCTCATGAATTTTATTGCGCTCGTCTGTGGAAGGTTCGCCTGTAGCATCGGTCTAGGCTAGTCATAATTGAATTACAAATCGCCAGTGCAGGCTAGGCGGCCGGCGAGTCCGGTGGTCGGCGGCGTTAGTCCGTCATTTTGCAATCGGGGCCAATATCGCCCGAAACTCTGATTATTGCACGCTCCAATCGTGACAATCCGTAGCCGCAAATTGTGAACGTGCCTGTCCCACGACTAAATACAGCGGAACATGTTCACAAATGGTCGGGAAATGAGCCGTGTGGATGGCAAAATGATAGCCTCCACCGTTCACGCTCAGTTTTAACTTATTAGAACATAACATAACCGTACTTCCGCGGGGTAGTAGGAAGATACTTACAAAGAAATAAGCTAGATAACTTGTACTTTAAAAGTATTACCAGTCTGTTAAATAAATTATTTTGAAGATGCCTGAAGTCAAAATGGAGCAATGTGCGAATTTATTAAATATTCAAAAGAATTCTCCGATTCCGCGCAAACAAAAGGTACCTAAAAACAAATGAAACGGAGCAAGGAAAAAGAACGGAATTTAGAAACTATTTTAGTTCTACTGTAAACTGGCAGAAATAGGTTTCAGTTGGCCATGATAGTTAAATAAGTATAACCAATTTTATCTGTATGTATCCAATGACAACTTTACTCCAGAACGTTCTAACTGTCAGGTCTAGTCCCATGTTTGCTTGCTTTGACGAGTTCGCAGCCAGCCCGGCAGCCATTCATATACAGGTACTCCCGAATGAAATCAACGCCAAATTGTTGATACGCCCACTCGTTTTGTTGCTGGGTACAGTACAGCCGCACTTCTCGCATGCGGTTTTCCATCACGCTGAAATACCGATGCCGTGTTGAACGCGTGTAAGCCCTACTTACAATAAGGAGGATATAAAGCGGTGGAACAATGCATGCTCCCTCAATTTACTGTTTGGTCAGAGGAGTCCTAAGGGTGCTGGTATTTTGCGATGATGTTGTTTATTACAAAGTATTGGTAGGTATGATTATTTACGGTTCTAAAAGGACTTTTATTTTTTAATTTACCAAAGCGATAAATTTGTTACAAGCGTTGGAATTGTTTTTGCCTTTTAAATAGTTAAGTTAATTGCACTAAAACTTGTATTTGTCGAGTTAATAAGTACTCTCGCTACTTAACTTCCATTGTCTGATTCGCGAAGGTTACTCTCTAGCGAAATTTTCAAAGGGCTTAGTCTGCAATCTGTGTCACAGCAAGTTGAGGCTAACACGCCATTCGCTAGAGTATTTCGTACCGTCCTCGCTTGTATTGGCAAAATTTATGGACACTAAAGTTTTCATACGCTTTTATGTTTTGGGGAGATTACGCTAGCAGCAGCGGACCGGAGCGCCGATGTTTATAAGAGTCCTTACCCTTCTGAAGGGACGCGCGAAATTGCGTCTTTTCCTTAGCAATGTTTAACTCGTAAAATGCCCCACAAAAATCACTTTGGTAAGTTTAAGATAATCGTCAGCGTAAAGAAGCCGTCTATAACAAATTTTTGAGGCCGCTCCGGCTTGCTGTGTGTGCGAAGATAAAATGGGCTCCAGTTAACTTCGTTCGTTGCTGTTATAAAACCACCAGCCAGTTATTAAATACTGCAGACGTCTCTATCATTCTTATTATGAAGTATATCGTGGAGTTTGAACGTATGTAAATGCTTGCAGCGAATATTGAAGCCCAAATAAGAAACATAAAATCCCACTCCCTGTTACAGTGCACTACTGGAGTTCTTGGCTCAAATGAACGGAGCTTTGGCCACAGCACGCCACAGTAAGTGTTTACAATTTTTCGTATGTTAATTTTTTGTAACTAACACGTACTTATTAAGTTTTTGAAATAAAACTCTTGGGCATCGCTAAAGAATACATTTTTCATTAGGCTTTAATGAGACTACCGACCTATTTCCTTGTAACCATACAAACCAAACGCAGATAAGAAGTTAAAGACTACCTACTTCTTTGGTTATTATGTCATACCTATCTATGGCGTTCCTACGGTTTCTACCAGAGTGAACCGCTTAATGCACTTTTGTCACAAACAGAGTTTTATATAAACACGTTCGCGCTGCTACAAAAACAATGCAAACTAATTTAAATACCCCAACTGCCAGTTTACCTGTCGTCACAGGAATAACCCCAAAACTACAATGGCGAATAAAGTTGGACAGCGCCGGGCGCCAACTCACTTTCTGCCCAATAAACGCCTGCAAGTCGCAAGTTTCGTTTCACTAGTGGGGTGGTCTACAATAACAACTTCCATCACAACTTTTTGGCAGGGCCTCTATCGTGCACTCATGCACAATTTGTGTCTAACATGAGTTTGTGATTAATAGATGAATCGGTCGCGACGAAAGTTGCTCGTCGCCGTCCGAACTCTCGCTAGCCATCGCTGATAATCCCCGCATTAAGGCTGAAGGCTTTTAGTTTTAAAAACGCTTTCAAGTAGATTAAGAGGCTTATATCCAGTTTAAGCACTGACTGTTTATAAGTCTCTACATACATTACGTTAAAAAAATGTTTAAAACATAGTTCATAGTGGATTTCGAAGTACGGAGAGATCAAAATAAAACAACCTTTGACTTGATTGGATTGGCAGTGTGAAAGCATGATAATGAGGAAGTAATGGTGGAAGGATTGAAACCATTATGGCATTTATAGATAGACGAAGACGTGTGTGGATTTATCAAAATTAACCTTTAGCAGCATAGTGATAAGAGCCACGGTGGACGTTACCGTTAAAGGCACCTATTTTAACAGTAGGGCATTACAAAGATTGGGAAAAAGTTTCCAACGCTTTCCAATTATTTCTGGAATAAATTCTCTAACGATAGAACGGTGCCTATGTGATCTTATTAGGACGATTATTTTCAAAATGAAAATAACAAGTAGGTACTTTTAATAAACTCCACTTTGTGCTTTAGAGTAAAATAAACCAATCGAACATACGACAGATATGGGGCTACGATAAATATGAAGAAAGTTTTATAAATATTAAATCAGGGAGACTTTTTTTTAAGTAAATCACAAAAGGAATTTCTACAGTTACCAATTACGGAACTCAATTTGATAATTGACTAGATGAATATGTAATCAGTGCTTGTCTGTGTGTGAATTAGTGTCATAATACAGTAATTGATTGACTGACGCCCGACGCGGTTAATTTGCCACGCGCGAGATAGTGTAAGCTTGTCAATTACGTGAGTTAAGACTCTCATTACCAACCTAATTCAACCCTGATACATTACTATAACGCGACTACAGCTTGGAAAAAATAGGTTACTTCAATGTTAGTAACTTGGTTGGGAACTAATTACTAGGATAAACTCAGTTCTTTTCTTGCGTAGGGATAGGAAATTCACTTAATGTAATCTTTCTTTTAAAAATCGCCAAGCCTACTATTGGACACGAAGGAACGCATCTACATTTACCTACCTTTTAATCCCCGACTCGTCCCCGGTGTGCCATCCTCTTGCTACGTTTCAAGGAGCTCGATCAAAGGGCTCAAAATATTCCCATTTTAAATTCTAAACGACGCGATCCAGTTGAAAATGCCTGATATTGCCGTTACTACCCTAATTTTGTTAATCCTCCCCAATTTATAGGTACCTACGTAAATAAGCAGAGCAATTCAAACGTGACCCTATTCCCGCCGCGAATCTCTGAACCGAGTAAATTCGCGCCCCGTGCAGGCGGCAGGCGTTTGTGAGTATCCATTCAAAAAGATGTGAAGATGCCACTGATTTATGCGCAGCCATTATTCTTACTTACAACGACGTAAACACATGCCGTTCACCCCGCACGGCAGCGCTAACTCTTCCATTATAAATGGAAATAATCAAATGCACACGAATCCCGCGTCAGCGCGCTTCCAATAAATGTTTTTAACAACAAAAATAGTTTGAACGGTTTTCCGCTTGCGGTACACCCGACTTGGCAACACAAATAGTAATAAGCTGGGGAAGTCGCTCAAACTCAACTCGAGGCTTTCAGAGTCTTGGCAAATATTACGACAAAGCGACACAAACTTAGATATTGTTTGTGGGACATCTGTCTACAGAAGATTGCGCTAGACAAGGTTTCCGTTTCGTCTCCTAAGGGCTGCCGGCAACCGGGCTGCGAGTTTGCCTTTGCTGTGGAAGAGCTGTGTGCACAAAAGCCTTTTTTCTAAAGATAATAATGCTAAAACTGTCTTATCTTAGTTTGCATCCACATAAGAATGCCTATTTCACGCTAGTTGGTCAAGAAAGTAGGTGAAAACAAGGAAATAATTTAGTAGGTAGGTAACTAACACTAACCTTTCCTTATTTACACAGTTAAATGTGTTTCAATCATACTCAAAACAGCTATATGCAATTCTCCATTCGCAAACGGTTATTAAGTTTGTGTCACGTTATTTAACATTCGTTTCTCTTTACTTGCCAAACACCGTTTAAACACACACAAAACATAAGATTTGCTATAACATTTTGGGAGGTACCTACGTACTTATTATGAAAAAGGAGGAAACACTTGTAAATGTCCGGGATAAATTAGAGCTTAAATATAATACTAGGTACCTACACATAATAATATTCAAACCAATTCTATTTCAAATCCCCTCATCAATTTATCACTATAGTTGGCATCTAGCAGGTCGTCGATTTGTGCACCAGAAGGCATTAACATTCCTAGCGAGTGAATCAGAAAATGATAGAAGCGAGGCAACCCGAGGGAGCTCATCAAAATCGCGTTATCAGCTGCACTCACAAATCAGAGCACCCTGGGAGTGCGGGTTTACTTATAGCGAATGTACGGGGATGGGCTTCTTTTACCGTCGCGTAGGGTTACGATATGCTTACATTATGATACAAACGAACTTAGCACCCGCGGCCTGATTTTAGAACTCATAAGTATCATTCGAAACTACCACTTGAAAGTGCAAAATTCTGTGTATAGCTATAAAATTATAGCTCAAATTGATTATTCGATAAGTTGTCAAAATTAATTGGAGCTGTATTTTTCGTCACTCAATTATTCGCCACTTTTGACTGAAATTTTTACATAGCTGTAGCTTTTGCAGAACCTGTGCTCTCAGAAATCGAGCCCCTGAATCAATTTAACACTCTTACCATCTTTTAGCACCAGAGGCGTCAAGATATAAAACTGGAGCAATCTCGTTGCACCTCGAATGCTTCTACATCTACGCCCTCGTATAATTGGGTGATGCAAATGCACCCCCGTGCATCTCCTAAGACATTTTTATGGCGACAGGAAGAGTTAATGCCTATCAAATTTAAAATACCTTGGCATTCTAATTTCGTTTTATGCACGGCTGATTATACCGGCGTCTGATTTACTGCCTACTATAAGATTTTACTATAAGTGTCATCAGAAATGGTTTGGGTAAAGCATATTTTTATTCATTCCTGAATTTTTTAAATTTCAAATGTCAGTGACACACGGACGGACAGACAGAAGACAGACGGGAAAAAATCGTAAGAGCTGTCTTTTTGTCAAAATTTCTTTCATAATTATATCCCTTTCACTTTCGGGGTATCTAGCATATTCTAATCCCTTATACTTATCTAGCAATTTTAGTTTCCACTAGCTTTTTCCCACGACTTCGTCAGTGTAGAACTAAAAATAGCCTATATTCATTGGGGATCATGTAAGATTCTAATGGTGAAAGAATTTATAAAATCGGTCAAGCAGTTTCGGAGCCTATTCAATGCAAACAAACAAACAATCAAATCTGTCCCCGTTGTATTATTATTAGTGCAGATAGAAATAGTTACAAATCGGTAACAAGTAAAGTTTTGTTTTGTTTGCCAGGCAAACCAAAAATTAGTGTCAAAGATTCAGAGACACGAGTAAAACAAACGAATGTAAGAGTAAGGAGCTAGTAAGAAGAATGTCTCCACTCCTTTGAATAATCAAGTACCTAGGTACCTACCGTCAGTAAAAATAGAACATTCAAAAATATACAAACTCATAGTAATAAAGTAGGTAGTAATATCCTAGTATTTAATAAAAGTTACACGCCTACCTGACACAAATTGTCACGGTTGACCAGGGCTTTTGAATTTGATCACAATAACTTTTCCACCACAAATTCACATAGCGAGCGCAATTAAACAACTGCCGCTGCAAAACCTAATGGATTCTGTTTGTAAGCGTTAACGCAACAACATTTCAACTTGTCAATTTGCCGATAGTTGGCGTGACGAGCGCCGACCCTTAATCGCAGATAAATGAATTACGACGCGGCGTCATCCATCACTGTCGGTAATTTTAAGATAAAGCCCATAATGCGCAGGTTGCTCCAGGACCCTACCACGCAGCGAAGGGAACGCGTTTACCGTAAATTGGGCGAGATTGAACCGTTTCGTGTACCTTGTCGCAGGCAAGTTTTATCTCAATCAATGTGTGGAAAGATGAGATGATATATATTTAGGGGCGAAGTCGGCGCGCTAGATACGACATCTAGGAGGAAATTGCAATTTTTGATACTTTATGCGTTAAAAATTTATGCTTAATACATACATACATACACAAATCACGTCTTTATCCCTTACGGGGTAGACAGAGCCTAAGGTAACAGGTACCTACAGGCCACAATTAGCAAGATTGAGGGTGTATAGGTGGAAAATGGAATCAAAATAGTGATGGGTTGCTAGCCTCATCGCCTAAAACATGATTCCTATAAGTGTCGCCCATTCCCTCGATGGGCTTTTACCATCTGCGCGGGTAACTGGTACATTTCTATGTTTTTCTTTGCTCCCAGACCAGCATGGAAGAAATTTATACTTTAAGCAATATTTTATTTTTAAGTAGGCAGGTATGTAGTAGGAATAGCGGGGCGACCGGGAACTGTTGTGGCTTGGCATGGTATGGAAAATCTCAGGAATCATGCTATAGGCTATGCGGGTAGCAACCCATTACTATTTTGATTCCCCTTTCCACCTATACGCCCACAATCATGCTAAACATAGGTCTTGTTACCTTAGGCTCTGTCTACCCCGTAAGGGATAAAGACGTGATTTATGTACGTATGTAATAATTTACATTTATAGACTTTTTGCAACAGAAAGGGACACAGGGTAACACTCGCCATCGAGGTAACAGACTAATGATTTTCCACCACTGGTCGAGGCAAAGGGCTGGCTCATTAGCATCATCGTTCGGGTGGAAACGGAGTCGTTTCGACATCGAGAAATAACGAACCCATGGTTAGAACCGCACTTCCCGTTTCCTCCTGACGTTATCGACGTCGCCAATTCAATTATATTCATTGAATGCAAATTTCTTGCGAAAATAGAGCTCCTACCGTAAAGATTTTTTAAATATTCTCCTAGTAAAATAGGTCAAGTGGGAGACAGGAGACCCGCGATAACGTTTCATATCCGAGCGTCTGAGCTTAATGTATGGTGCTGAAAGAGTTATAAATTTTCTACTTTGTTATAACTTATAAGTAATCCTTCTAGACGTTTTATGATACCGAAGTGTGAAATTTTGTATACAGTTTTTTTTATAAATATTTATGTAATTCTGTCGTTTTTAAGTTACTTTGTGGTTGTTGTGTTTTTTTATAATAGGCATTTGGAGCTGACATGATCATTTCAATGATCAAAGCTTATAAATAAAGATTAAAAAAAAAAAAAGTGTGAAATTGTTTTATGGGACGATGAACCGATGCGTTACCGTTTCATTAAGAGCTGTTTTTTATGAGTGTATTACCTCCTTGATATTTATTGCTATGGCATGGCTATTTCGCTCTTCAATGTGTCACAGAGATACAAAGTACCTTGGGAAATATATACGTGTTCAGTTAATTAATCGCAGATACGTACCTACTGATCATACTTAACTGACCTTCTTCGAAATATCAAGTTTTTAAGTCTATTTACTGTCGAGCAATAGCAGTTCGTTTTTAATACAAATTTATATGGAAAGGCACTGGCTTGACTTTGCGATCCAACTTTTCAGAGCAAGCCTTCTAATAACCCATGATAAATCCAGTTTTATGAACTGACATTCCAGCAGTTATTCCCGAAAGCCGTCAGGGTGTATAAGGCCATTCGGCTATAAACCTAACCGCACCTTGTTTCGGATGCACCTATAAAAGTGGGAAGTTATAGCTCCATGTAAAATATACCCGGAGCGAATCGTATTGAACAATGCGGTGCAAGCGATGCTTATACATTTTTCAAGACGTTCGGCTCGAGTTCGATTGCATTTCTCTTGAATTGCATTCTCCCTGGAAATGGTTTCACGTATTGGCGTATCACATTATATCAAGGTGGGAGAAAAAAATATAGACATTTCATATCGTAGGTGTGTTTAAAACAATAGCCACTATTACGAATGTCGTCCGAATGGTGTGTTTCTGTTCGTATTATTTCAATGTATTAGCAGATTAGTTTAGATAGTATCCTATGTAAACTAATCTGCCCGTGATAACGGGCGTTGCATAAAATGGAATGAATGAATTAATATAAATATATATGATACGAGTCATCTGTTTCAATACACACACATAAGCTACATTATTTTCGTCTAAACCACAATTCCGTGTAACGATCTATACTCAGATCATGGTCTGATCAAAGAGAACGAGTGTTTGGGAAGTTTTAAATATCTGTATACATACTGAAATTATTTCGCTCTATTTTCTTGCCAGACACAAATAGGCAGTATTGTACTCGTAGGTATTTAAATCACAACCTTAGCATCTTCGCAGATTCAGTGGCACAAGTAACTTGATTTTATTATCTCATCAAGGGTTTAACCACTTCGGACAAAGAATTAAATTTATATCACGTTTGCATTGTAAATTATCAAACGAGGAAACGAGGGCAGAGCGCCGGGGGACCAGGTTGTAAGATAAAACAATTACCAACTTCCAAATTAGATTCAAATCATTTATTAAAATAAGTGATGTATTAATTCCTTACAAAGAACACATTTTAAGAGCAGTCTGCTGTATCATTTAAAACATTTAATACATGATAAAAACAACAATGATAATTTAGTTATGAAACAAATTTGATTATGTGGACATTTTCCTACGCGGTAAAAGTTGAAGTCGAACGTCTTATTGCCAAGCCAACACAACCGTTCCTCGGGAACCCTCCGCCGGCTCGCCGCTGCGTCGAGCCCTATCTATGTACATAAACATGTCAATAGCAACACCACAATAAAATCAAGATACAGGTTTCATAGCTCGCCTCTAAACATTGTAAGGCCATTTTCTACGTAACACACAACTTCACAACATTAAGAACATCGGAAGTGTAGACATAAATTTTAAAATGTAGGTATAAAGCATTTTTGTAAAATGTACTTAGATATTCATAAACAAACTAAAATTCATTAACATTAAATGCTCTATTGAAATCAATTTCATAGTCATAATATTAGATTCTATTTAATTATAAGAAACAGTTTTTTACAAGTTTTTAGTGCCGACCTCTAATATAACTCAATATTTTCTAAGAAAAAGTCGTAAAAAGATGTCGATTTCAACTGTCGGTCTCCCCTCTTCGCCGATAAATTCATGAATATCAAAATATATACCAAATACTTTTTATATGTATTCATTCCTCGCGTCATCAAGTCATCATTGATATTAATTATTTAAAATACAACGCATTTTGTTAGTTCCTATAAAGAACGCTTACCGCTAAACTGCAGGTAACTAAACAACACAAACTGAATGTTCAATGTACTTACACAAATGTTTCAAATTACCTATGGATTGAATTGACAAAAATAATTGTGATTTTATATCACATCTAAGACTAGTTTGTTCTAATGCATTAAACAAATTGTAACCATTGAACGCAATAAAAAAGAATATTAGTGCCGTTTTCATTGTATGGCACAGAAAGACGTAGATATCGGTAATTGATCTAATTATTCGATGAAAAGTGTAAAATTATAATTACAAATATACAAATCGTATCAGGTACTTAATAATGTTGTATCTCCTCTGAAAATCAATATTTACAGGTAGGTGAATGGCATGTTACTATAAATGGAATGAAAATGGATCGAGCAGAAGTCGAACGTACAGCGAACACGCAGTGCTGCGTACGCCGGCGCCCGAGTCCCGACACACCGGACGAGTGCAGCAAACTATGATAATTAGTTAAGCTCGCTTCTGTGATTAGCTGCAAGAATTGCATTACTTGATACCAGACTAAAACTAAAGCGTGTAAAATAACCGATGAAAGTACTTTTAATACTTAAAATAGCACCTAAACCGACATTCTCATTAATGTTGTCGGATATTCTCTTTATACATTAAAATAAAATATCGCTAAATCATATTTCGGGCAAGTCAATTTATAATAATAGTCGCTGTACTTAGCGAGAACTTCTCTATTGTACCTACTAACGTCTTAACAATAGGAGTTAAAATTAATCTCGTGAAAAAAACTTCGACGTCTCAATTGTAGAGATCGAGAACATTTAAGTCGTTTGCAATATCACTCTTTAAAATATTATATTATAAGATCGATAGACAAAGATATCTTCAACAATGATAATGTCACACGAAAACACTTTGAAAAACAACATTGTTTGCATCCCGCGGCGCCGGGCCCGACTTGGTCAGGGCACAGCGACGACGCATACTTTGATCAGTCCGCGAGGTATTCGCTTGTCTCGTTCCAACCTTTTAGGTTGTGAGATATGCTATCCATTAGAAGATAGTTCGTCTTTGAGCCACTGCGGGACCGGGCGACCCAATCTGACCAACAGCTTTGATAAAGCCGTGTTATGGGGCGTGTAGTATCGCTTTAAGAATTTGGCCGACCTTTCCTCCATGGGCGGGTAAATGCGCCCTTTAGATTTACCGAGACATTTCGTCCGCTCATTGCTTACGGCCTGGCAGAAAAATCCCTTCTTCGGGTCGTACCTGTTGAACATAAAAGATTAATTACTTAATGACCCTTCGACCCGGATAGCGACTGAATGAAATTTATTGTGTGTTTTGTGAGGATTGAGCTCGACAAACTACTTCAAATACACGATATATAAAGTAATAACTCGCGACGGAAACGTAACTATGTTTACACATAAAATTGTTTTCATGTTACACTTCAGGGTTCTCAAAGGACTCTTATATCTTTAGCGTCGAGATGGAGGCAAACAACAGGAAGGTAGCATCGGGGCACGTTGATACGCGCACACGTAACGTGGGATCGATATTCGTGCGTTTATCCTGAATTTTATTGTCAAACGATTTCAAATCCCTTCTCACAAACGAAAATTAAACACCTCAATTTATACTCGAAGTAAAGCACAGGGTATACGTAATTTTATTTGAATTATAAACGGTACGCATGGCGTTTGTTAAATGTCTTTGACTGTATTCTTGTTAAACTTAGCAATATAGAACATTGCAATATTAAACAAGCTATAATATTTAAACTGATTGGAATCGAATCCTGAGTGAATTACAGTCGTCTGTAAAGTAACAAATTATCGAAATCATGCCGCGATTAGCAGCATTCAACTTGCCATGCAACAAGAAACATGGTAAGGCAGCGTAATTTCATAGCACTTCGCTCGTCTTACTTTGAAGTACTTACTTAAGCAGCTTATTGTAGTCCAGTGCCGGAAGCTTGAGGAACTTCTGTAGCGCGTGCATGGCTGTTGCTGGCTCGGCGCGTAACAAAGCCCCGTCTAGTATGTGCAGCTGGTGTGGACTGTACTCGGCCAGCCAACGTTCCAAGAAGTGACTGTACTTGCCCGGGTTCAGGCAACGGTTTCTGTACAAAGTAGAATTTTGGTATGTCTGTTGGATTAAAACTCCTAGAACGCAGTATTCAGACGGCGATCGGTCGATTTTAGAAAAAGTTACGTTTGTATTTACCAAATATATTCTTCAGATCTCAGCTAAATAAAACTGCACCGCTGTCTCTTTACGAATTCTTAGTGTTGTTTACGTCTTATTGTTTTTGTGTAATGATAAAAATGTAAAGTAGAACAAAATTATAGTGCGTTTTAGACTTAGTTTCAATTTTATACTAACCTCAAGTCCCTCAGAGGCTTTGGGGCTGAGTCGTTAGCTGTGATGACTGTATGGAAGGTGTAGTTGTTGGCGACAGGATCTCCGTGAGACCGTATGTGTTGGTACCACGAGTACGCCCTGCGGACAAACACCAAATAGGTACGTTACATATTTATTAATAAAAAAAAAATGCAATATAGTACTTAATATATATTGTAAGCTGTGGCGTGACTTCTTTGTCAACTCAATTGACTAACTGACTTGTAAGGCAAAAGTAATGTTTATCTTTTCTTTTTTGATGTAATCAACTATTAGATGACTCCAGAAAAATATGACAAATGTTTTGATAATTGGTGAGATACGGATCAACACAATGTTACCGTTTATTCAATGACAAATTTAATCCTGTCATGTGGAAAGGCTCAATAACGCATTGTTACGGCTCGCCGCACCTAAATATTGTATTGTATGACGCAAATATTATTATTTTTACTAGAAACTTCAGTAAAAAAGCATTAAAAAGTAGTTTTAAAGCACTGTTATGTTATGTAATGTTGAATACATAAGATGAAAACATCGTCTATGTACAGCGAATAGACATATTACACATACTACAAACCTTTTACTTAATCTAAGGCACATGAATTAATATATTAACAAATGTTCAAACAAAGTGAAATACTTAATTTACATTGATTAGTTTACTCCGTACGCCTAAATTCAATAATGGCGAACTTTCAGCCGTCTAAAGTAACTACTGAATTCGATTATAATCCATACCGATTTTCATTATTTGAATGGAAACTAATTATAATTAAGATATCCACAATTTGGGGATTACATTTCGCTACTCGGATCAACTTCAATTAAAATTGTTTTCAGCCTGCGGACGACTGATAAAAAGTAATTTGGCTTCTACAAGATCCGAGATATGGAAGAGCTTATAAGATTCCGCATTTATTGGACTGATCCACCGCCCGTGATGTAATACGACGGCAAGACATAAAATGCATTTGTGCATGCTACTTGAGAACATAACAAGAATAACTGATACATAATACCGTAAATATAGGGAAACTTTAATTAAGAATGTGCCGAAATCGTAAGGCCACCAGTTCTGAATAAGTATTGTACTCATAGCGAATCATATTATATGTTACAGATATATTTTAGTAGCATTCTTACCTCTTGGAAGGCGAGATGAGTATTGTGATGATCTTGGCATTAGGCAGGAGAGCGTGAGCGCGCCGCGGCACTAAGTCCCCCTCGAAATACGTCGCTGATTTCTCGAAAGTCATCTGCGTACTGTTGCCGATGCTCGGAGGGAAGAAATTTAAGTACCTGTTTAAAATAAACACATTTTCAAACAAGAATTTTACAACTGATATTGTTAATTTTTTTAGTATGTTCGAATTCCAAAAACAGACATTTCCGAAAACCATCAACTATCCGATTTATCTTGTCTGATTTCAAAAATACTTATCTTCTTATCAAATAAAGGTGTTAAAGGCACAGCTCAAAAAAATTAACAATGCCAATTCACTTATCATGAGAACTTAAAATTAAAGATTATAAGATTAAGTATAACAAAATAACATGACATATTCTTGCTTTGCACCTTTTAATGCAACAAATATTGAATAGAGTTATCACAATTAGTATTTCCAAGCGATATTTCCATTTGAGTTGCCCTATACCGGTACGATTATTTGACACCTGGCACCAAAACCATTTTAGATTACAATCTATGTACACGTAAATCAATTTACGTACACTATGGTAAATTACATTTGATCAGCTAACGGATGTTGTCACAGATACACTAACGAGATAGACCATGTAAGTGAACCTAAATTGTGCGAAGAAAAGCGGAGAAAATACTTCTATAATCATAATCACGACAGTTAATTTACTCATTACTGAGTCGAGTCAGATCGATATTTTTAGTCTTTGAAACGCCTTGCAGTTTGCTCTTTTGATACAGTTTCGTAATACAGGTTTTTGTAGATTTCAAATGTTAAACGATAGGTCCATTTACAGTTAAATGCGCTTACTAAGTCTATCTCATCAGTACGTCAGCGGATATGGCACTAAACATAGCAAACAGTGCACATATATACACAATCGCTATCTGATTGAATCGGGATAGAGTAATTTACACTACAGCTCGAGAATTCGACCTTTGCTGCCACACTTCGATTCCAATTACTACCAAGTGAGGCGCTCGTCTTACAAGAAATTGTACAGCAACAAAGTAATTTATCGTTAATTTAGAATTTACATTGTTGTCGCGGTGAGCGCTTGCTTCGTATTTTGCTACAAGGGGTGCATGCAAATAACCCCGCTACCTGTTCTGTCTCCATTTATATTATCAGACACGTTTACTTATCAGCGGGGGAACAATTTAAGCGCCACTTTACCGTCCTGTCGTTGCCTAAAGACATTGTAATGACGCAAGTGGTCTCTAGCTTCCTCCGTAACAAGTAACAATAGTGATGTTTGTTCCTGATAACCACACAAATTGCGAGCGCTTGACTCCTTTGAAAACCGACTCGAGATACGGAGTGCACAAACACACTCGGGTCATTTAACGTAATAAGACGTACTTCTCGCCCGCGCTTCCATTCGTAACTCTTGCAAAAAAAATATGCAAAACGGATGGAATTTGTAAATTGTTTGGAATATTTTTCCAGAATACCCCACTGTAACGTGCCGCAAGCGTTACATCTTCATTGTAAAACTCATTATAATTCTATCAATAAAACATAAACATGTCATATTTATTTTGGGATTACACGGTTGTTGTTTGTGTTCGAGGTTTTTCTTTCATAAATCTTCAATAACTTGTTCCTCATGGTGATAAAATGAAAAAGGCAAATTATTTAACGTACACAGGCATTTTTAATGTCTCATAGAATTAAACGTGAGCTGGTACAGTGTAGATCTAACATGGGAAAATTTTCTTTCATGTTTTAATTTGATTTTAAGGTTTAAACATATCTTTGTCATACTGTACTCGTAAAGCGTGCTAACCACCACTCACGCCCCGAGCCACGGGTAAACACGCAAAAATCTCGAAAAAAAGCATAACGTACGGTATAAATAACAAAAAAATAAGTAAGAAAAATGGCTCCCATGCGAGATTCATTGATTGACATTAGCGCCATTTTCCATCTGTTGGGGCTTTAAATTACGTCCTAAACTAAGTGTGGTCCTATCTCGCACAGAAATGTTCATGTAGACGGTGCTTGAGACAAGATTAGGGAAGCATTTAAAAATAACCGATTCTAGAGCATATAGAAAAACTGTTTTATACATGTTCCCGTCTTTATAACTAAGAACTCACCAATCCAATCCTTTCATATAATTGTTGTTGTTAAAAAACTGCAGTTCCTCGTATGTGGTAGGGCTGGGCATGTTGGGCACGAGCGACGGATGCATAGCCAGGAAGGTGTAAAGCGCGGTGCTGCCCGTCTTCTGGGGCCCGATCACCAGCACTTTGGGCAGCGTACCGCACCACTTGTTCTTCGACCAGATACGTTTGTGGCGGATGTCGTCGCACGGATTCTGGGAAAATTAATAACTGGGTGAATTTCAAAATAAATGTATTGTTACAGAGCAGTTTACGTCTCCGTTAAACAACTGATGCTTAGTGTCAAATTAAAACTATCATGAGGTCCCGGATTCGTTCTTCAGACGAGTTAGATATTGCGCATGATGATTACAAATGTTTGCTTTTGAATCTTTGACGCATAGCAGTATGTTTATCCGTAACTAAGTATTCAGACTACAGTCGCCATCAGATATATCGTCGCGGGCGAGGTACCTACTCAAATATATTTCGGAGCAACCTCACATTTCAATAAAATCGTCAAGTACATTAGATAAGGCTATTAACATCGCAACATGCAATTTATCATAGATAGATAGAAGACCGGCCTTTTTATATCATGATAGGTTTTGGATTATTAAATCATTGAAACATGAATTAAAACATTATTAGATATTAAGAATACAAGATTTATTTTCCATTTCACTTTATTAAAAAAATCTAGAGCTTTCACAAAAATAAAACAAACTGTGATTAAATTTCAAATCTGTTTTCAATACAAAACGTTCTTAAATGAAAATCGTCCACATAAAGATTATAATTCGTGGACGATTGAACTCAAATCCGATCGGCATTAATGTGTTTGAATTTAAAAGGAATTTCAGCTGGATTTGCGACATAAATACCAACAGAATCTACTTACAAAGTAAATATAGTGAATAAGCGGGTTGTCGTCGAATTTAATATGTTTAAATATTGATATTATGAGAACTTTGAATTAGAATATTGAAACGGCATGAAAAAATTGCTTTTCGAATAAGGAAAACGTTACACATTACAAGATATTTTTAAGTTACTTTTATTCGATAAGGTGGATAGCGAGAGGGCTGCGCACGGACGGACACTTGCAAAAATTGAGTCCGCCCTGCTCTAACTATAAACTTGTAAAATCAAAAAACATGAAAAAAAAGCAAGACGTGATAGCATGTATAAAATACTCTCAATGAAAATTGTTTTGAATAATGCACTTTCGACAATATTATCGAAAAACATGTCATTCTTACACAAAAGTAACTATCTACGTAACCGCCACAACTTTTTAATAAAGATAAGATCTTTTCTGTTAAGCTCTTCTTTCTTTTGGCTCGTCACAAAATGGACACAAAATCTGAATGAAAAATAGAAGACACTTTCTTCCCGTCTGAATAGTGCCTATGATTCTTAGAATTACCTAATTAAAAAGGGATAAAAGGGACACACTTCAAAGTAGAAAAGCTCAATATACAGCCAACAAATGACATGGCTCCAAAAGCGTCATACTTATGCCACAAACTGGGCCGGCTACATGAGCCCCTATATAACACTAACAATGCGCAATGGTTCGGCGCTCCGGGCTTCACCAATATTTGCTTTTTGTATCCAAATATTTGCACGAGTGCCGAAAATTTGTCTGTTAGAACAAATGTTTTCATGCTATCTCTAAAAAACACGATTCAACGCTTTCCTAATACGATACGCAGACTTTAATTTATCACATGTACAAAACGATGAACTATCATAATTTCAAATCTCAAACATACGTGGAATATCCTTTTCATATTTCAACGATACTTTACATATCGCAGGCCGCTAAAATATTAAAACATGCGTCATAAATATTGTTTTTGCAAGGCAAATTTGCTCGGAGTCGAATATGCCACTCTGCTGTAGTATTGATGTGTTTTCTTTTACGTATAATAAATGTATAAACATTCGTATTTTTGATGCGGCAGGTAGGTACGTGCCATTTTCGGGGATTCTTCAATGACATAAATAATAAAATATATTCCATTAGGCACATTTACACGCGCCGAACCTTTGGATATGCGATTTTAATCAACATGTGTTGCGCTGCGCTTCCAACAGGCCAGCGTTAAATATTTACAATGATAATAAAACATTTCGTTTTCATGCACTGAACAATTTTGTTTACATGAATTATTAATATTATGTATTTTATTTCTTTATTTTCTGAAATATAAAGGCCACATGTGTCGACGTGAAAATCCACATCGATATTGATGAATCAAGCTTCAACTTGATTGGTTATTGTTATACTTAACACAACAAATTTTCTTATAGGTACAGAAACACTAACTCACTTCAAAGATAAATAAAATGATCAGGACTAAACCGATTTTGACAAATAGAATACCTATATCTGACAGTTTGACTTTACTTAAAACTCCTGCAAACTAGGTACTTCATCCTGTGACATCTACCTGTATTACCTATTCATTTTATATCTGTACTGAACTTTAAAGCTGCAGAAAAGTTGTAAAGTCTGGATTAGGACTTCTTTAGTTCTTAAAATTTACGTGTTATAAAAAGCAATTCAGTACGTGCGTCATCTGAGAAACGAAACGAATTTTACCCAACTCAAAATTTGTGTGCACTGCTATAAGTTCAGATACAACACCGGAGGTAATTCAAAACCCACTCCGACCACGAGTGAAGGTAATAAATCATAAAAAAAACTTTTATATATCACCCATCGCGCGCCCAAACATATTTCCAAGTTTTTTCGCGATTTTCGAGCCCTCTATCAGCGGCGAAGCGGAAAGGCGGATGAGAGATTAGACTACAGACTGCGCCCGTAATACATATTGATTCATACGCCGAAACGGCTCCGATAGCATCCTGTAATATTTAACGTAAGAATAATCATGTATAGTGCTATGCTCGGAATATCAAAACAGAGATGGTTTCGGAAAAAATTGACACTGTTCCGGGAATTGGTTTTGTCTGTTTTTTTTCATGTTGATGATGCTACAGCTTAATATTGAATTCCGATAAATTTAACTGTCTGAATAACATCATTAGGGAGATCTGACAAGCTTTAGACAATAGGCTCGTGTTCATATGAGAACCTTATCAATTTCTAAATATCCTACCGATGCCGCACTCGGAGGTATAGGCACATAAACGTATTAACGATATTAAACACGTTAAATTCCTCTTAAACGAATAATATTATTTTAGTACTTTGTCAGCATAAATAAACACGGTATTATAGATATAATACCAGGAACTCATCAGAGATATTACATAAAGTCACGTTCTTTAATTTAGAAAGGTTGATAAATAACTGTCATCTTCGTATGACAATTCAAAGGATACTTTTTGCGAAATGTGTGCCAAATTAAAGAACGTGACCGCACCTCCAAGTGTGGCACAGTGTCATAAAAGTTAAAACAATTTACACAGCGCAGCGTCTCTTGCAAGTTTCTGAAGACGCCTCTTGCTCTGCGTTCGTTAATGGAGTTGATACCGTAATGTTCGATATCCGATATCCGTTTGAGAGCGTCGCGGGTACGCCACGGCAAAGACAGCAATTACGACACATCGATAGCTTCAGCAGCCCTAGACGCTGAACACGGAACCATACAGGAAATGAACAAGCAGGTTGAGACAATTTATTTACAGGATATTGCGGAAACATCGGTACTGTTGTATTCGGATAATAATATGCACGAGACGAGACTCTAGTAACGTTATTAATATATCTATCGTGTTAATATTCGCTTTGTGATTTTATGTAAAACGTTCCTAGGCAGAGTCTAGATGGTTGTGCGGGTGTAAAGGATTTTCCGGCACAAAGAGCTTAATTTCAAGAACAAGTCTCTGGGGTAATACCGTCTGCGGGGCAATACCATCTACTTAAGCTTGTGTGGATTCTATGAAGTGTTCGCCTGTGCTAAACGGTCGTCAAAGAAGCATTATTTTCTGGTTTCATCACAATACAACGTTATATTACGGCGTTGGGTTGCCTACGACCGAAAAAAAACTTTTGAAGTTCTGTCGTGTTCAGAATTCGAAATGCAAGTGTTACTTACCAAGTTGCATACCGTTTTGGAATACAGATTAAATGAGCCAAATTCAAAGTACATGATTGGGAAAAAAGTTATACCTCCTTTCGTCAATATTAAAGTACCTATCTGTGTTTTAATTTTAGTAAGTAAACGAGCGCGAACCGTGAGCAAATCGTCTCTGTTTCAGCTTGGGCAAAAATATTTACCGGCTGTCTTTATGTTCTCCTCCACCGATCGCATTCCTCAACTGATTTTCGTGTAATTTTGTGAGTACCAGTTTCGATAATTATTCTCGACTAAAAAACTTAAAAAAATCGTAATTCAGCCAAAATGTTAAACATGTTATAACATTTGTTTAAATAACAATGCACTTACCCTTGTTAAAACGTAACACGCAACATTTTTAATTGAAATTTTTTGTCTAGGTCTATAGCTCACAGAGCCACTAGTCAGTCATAGATTAGACGACTAAACCGTGTCAAGCGTTTTCAACATCTGCAACTACTAAACGGACCAAAATCCTCTCCATCCATCTCCATACTAATCTACATGCTGTTTGGATACTAAATCAACCGTCCTACCGACAGTTTGGTCTATGCGTGGCCGCCTCTGGAAACACGGAAGGTGTAAAGGTATGTACTCACCCCCCACAGCGGGCTGAGTTCGTCAGGCCGCAACTGGAAGTATTTGTCGGCGAGCGCGAGCGGCGGCGCGGACGCGAGCCGAACATTCGTCCAGCATCGCAAGAACTTAACCACCGACTCGAACGTGTACAACGCGAGCCGATCGTTCCCGTAGTTGGACATGTGCGTCATGAATATGTTTATCTGTTGACAAGTAAATAATCACATTTTATAGGATACTAGCTTCTGCCCGCGTGTTCGTCTGCGTAGAATTATACATAAAAACCTTCCTCTTGAATCACTCTATCTATTAAAAAAACCCGCATCAAAATCCGTCGTGTAGTTTTGAAGATATAAGCATACATAGGGACATAGGGACAGAGAAAGCGACTTTATTTTATACTATGTAGTGATAGTGATAGTGAAGTGATGCACATCTTCCTAGAATTTGGTTCGATAAGCTGTTTAATAGCACTAGGCACTAACGTAACTTAAGTGGAGTTCAGCCTCGAGCGAGACTAGACACTAGGCTATAACAAAAAACATCTACATAAATTTCAAGAAATTGGCTTATTTTTATACGAAATAACATTCAATTGAATACCAAGTGCTTCTACGAATAGACACTTCAATGTACAAGATGCACCTGCGTAAAGAATTCGTCGAATTGAGCTGTCTAATAAGTGGGTGTTATCGGGAGATGCTCGTTGAAAACAAACAAGCAAATTAGAGTGGTTCCAAAAAAAAAGTTCCAAAGAAGTGAACCGTTAAGGTTAAGTTGGCACCAATAACGCTGAGCGCAAAACAAATAAGAATAATAAAACTAATAAGCGTAAAAATCGCTCCATTCATTCGCAATGTACGTTCATAAATGCGACAGTAATACGGCATCAACATGTGTCGCCGGTCAAAATAAAGATAACAGCTCTTACGTCAGGCATGTGATAGTAATAATGTTTACGCGAACGATACGTCCGACAGTAAAATCAGAATGGCTGCCACGCGCACTCTGTTATTTATATTGACGCTTCTTGTGTCATCGTTTCATTCATACGATGGTATCGCCGGTTTATGCCGCCTTATTAGGGCGAATTAAGGGGGCGACAGAAACGGTCGACAAAAATTTCATTACGCGTCAACGAAGTGAAGTTTTGCCTAAAGGCTGGGTAGAAAACATTTTATAAAGCTTGTATTAGCATCGCTAGAACTGGTGCGATATTCTGCTTTGTCACACAGCATCTCATTTTTGTTCTGTATTCGTCAACAGAACTATCCATTTTTGGTTTGGAAATATGTATTACGTTTACGTATTGTCTAATAGTACATTACTGCCGAGGTCTGGTTTGCAAGCCGAGCAACGCGAGGCTCGTGAAGAGACGAGTCAAGCAATTCATGTTTCCGTCGAGGAATGTATAGAGCTTTTCTCAAACAATATGAGGAAATAAAAAAAACATCACGAAAAAAACAAGTACCATTGAATAGAAATTGCACGAAATACATAAGTTGAAAAAAAGAAGTAAGTAGTTTAATTATTTACTGCCTTCTAAAACCTTTTTTCAAACATAGAAATTATAAAATTAAAAAAACGTATACACGCACTGCGATAAAAACCGAGCGGTTAGCCTGGTTGTATGGAATTATTCTATCGTCATCTCAATTTTGCACGCAATTGTTTAAAATTTTAAAAAGTTAAAGAAGCGGGAAAAAATGCATTTTAGTACATTTTATATTTACTCCTAGGTAGGGAAGTTTTGTTTTTTTAATTTCGAAAAGCAAAAATGAACCACTTCCGGTGTTCTATTTTCTAACGGTTTGCGGTTGCAAGATTAAGTTGTAGGCAAAATTTTTCTCGAATTATTCAACGGCTTAAATGACCACTAATTGCTTCCAAAAGCTCTTCCACGATTCCGAAAACTAAACGGACAACTTCCCTGGACGAATGATTTTTGGTCGAAGTTAGACTTAGTTTCGGCACGACCTAGTAATCTAACGAAGAGTTTACGGTTAGAATGAGGGGAAGCTAGATTTATTGAGCTTTTACCGCCACATAAATCATTCTCAAAAATGAAATAAACTTAAGCCTTTAATTATATTTTGAAAGCAGCTATAGCACGTTATTCGTTCATTCTAATGCTAAAAATTAAATGACAACTTTTAAATTTATGGTTCTAATATGGTAACATGTTTTGTTTGCGTCTGAGAATGACGAATATCTAGTATAGATAGGTACAAATACATGTACCTACCTATATTCTATACATCTAAATAATAGACAAATATTATTGAATAAGGAGGTAAACACATCAATATAATACTATTGTAGCAGTAGTGTGCAGTGTGTGCCAGTAAGGGTACCAGTGGTTGAGCATTACTTACTATATGTCCCGTGAGCGCTATTTTTGATACTACTTGCAGGGGTTGTTTACATGAAAGTTACGTTGCGGGATTAATTATCACAAGGTTGTTGTAGTAACAATACTTCCAGCTTATTAAACTAAACGTGTGTAAAGAGTTGTTGAAACTAACGTAATATCTAAAGGACTATTACTCACGGGATATAGCACTAATCACGTTTTTTTTTTAAATAAATGTACTCTACTACTCTAATACACGAAAAGTACTCTCAAGGGACTAAGGTCAATCACACGGTCGTTGAAACTGTGTTACTCGCAAAAAACTATCTTACTGTTAAGACTACTCGTGAGTTTTATGCTGACACAAAAGGAGTAAAAGTTACTCACGGGGTGGTTGCTGACACAAAAGGAGTAAAAGTTACTCGCAGGGTGGTTGCTGACACAAAAGCAGTAAAAGCTACTCACAGGGTTGTTGATGACGGTCTGGAACAGCTCGCCGCCCTGGATGGAGCGGTCGAGACGCTGCCGGCCGCCCGGGTAACGCTCCAGTAGCAGTGTGTGCGTGAACAGGCCGCACGTCTGACGGGGGAGCACCATCACCCCGCGGTGACGGAAGCCGCGACGTAATCTGCATTAGAGAAACCTTATGAATATACATATTTTAATTGCTTCTATCGAACTAAGAGTGAAGCACGCTTGCGCGTCTGTTTTATTGAAGCTTTTAATTTGGAATTTGCGACTGATTGCTATACTTATTAACCTTTTTGCCGCCACGTCAAAACGAAGAGACGTCATCTATACGCCAGACTTCTTTATTGCGATGCCTTAAGTTGAACCTAAATTCAATTGAGCGAAGGTTGCTTTTGCATTGAAGTAATGTACGAATATAAAGGTAGTTGGCGTTAAACCTGCGCTGCTGATATGTGTCGTTGGCGTCGAAAAGGTTAAAACAGGAGGAGGGGTCTTATTTTTTTTCTTTATAACTTTTCTACTGTACGGGTCGCATATTGCTTGACTAGGTTTGACACTTAGTGCATTTTTTTGTACTCAAGCCTAGGATAGATAGGCGAACTACGACTAGAAATTGAGGGAAATGACAGGCGTGCTAGTCGTTACGTCCGCTCTGCCCATTATCTTGTACGACAGTACGTTAATAACTGGTACAATTTTTTTTATGGGAAATACCTCGGAAAATAGTGCATAGATGTGGTTGCACAATCATACAAAGATGTGTTAGACTGTTGCCGGGAGTGAGTTGTGTGCGAATGTCTAATGTTTTCGAATGAGTTTGCAGGTTAGCTAGATCCATCTCTACGAGTATATATGTTAAACATGATATCCGCTGATATTTTTTAAGGCAAAAAGGCAGGTAAGATTACCTTTTGTATCAAAATATAATATAAAACGTAAGCCCAGACACACTAACAAGGGTTAAAGGTTTAGCGGCATCAGCGGAAAATAAAAGGGATGTCGCAGCACTCAACATCTCTTTTATACAACAATGTTGTGTTTTGGACGTATAATAAATACCAACCGTAAAACAACAAAACAATGTCGAATAAATGACGTAAATCATTCAAACTGCTGTTATAAACAAAACGCATAAAACACTGCGTATTTTCGGATTTACTTAGCATTGTAATGTCTATATATACTTTACAGTCAAACAACAAGTAAACGCATACAGCTTAAAGATTGGCAATGCAACAGAAATAATGATATTTAAAGCGTTCATTTGGGCGACGACCGAGATAGATAGATTAGCGACAGTTTGACTGTCAATATTAAAAGGAATAAAGCTTATTTTTCTTATACACGCTGTCCCAATTTTGATCTCATCTGAGTTATTTCAATGGCAATAGTATTAAAAAATATACAAGTAAATACCTAGGGACAATTGACATCAATTTTATTGACCTCCCAAAATAAGCATAGCTTGTATAAGCACTAGGCAACGGATAAACATAGTTATACTATAAATACGTAATTCATCATGCATCCAAGACTCAAGAAGACACATTCGTATTTCTCATACATAATATCTGCCCCGACCGAGGTTCGAAACCGGGACCTCAAGCTTCATATTCAGATGCTCTAGCTACTGGGCTATATCCAATCATGAAACTTTTCTCAAGTAATTGGCAGTGGGTTCTACCATGTGCTTTATCATGCAGTCACATTGGCATCTTATCCCTACGCCCCTCTCGTTCGTTGTTTACGCAATATAAATTCAATGACTCAGCTCTCGGCAGCGTTTATCAAGTCGGAAGATTTTGCGTAAGCGCGCGCTATTTGTCGGCATATAGAGGTCACTTGGACTTACCAATTTATCCGACGAATGAGATTTTTAGTGGTGAGATCATACACACAGAGAGTAATGATAATGACGATAACCTCTCAGTTTTATAGTGTTTATTTTTCAGAATCCCCGTATTTTAATGCCTAGTTTACTGGGAATATTTGTATTTATGTCTTCTAAGATACGAGTAAACGGCGACAGTCATTGCTAATGTAGATGTATTTTAGCTAACAGTACTTGCATTGTCATACAACTACACTACAAAACGTGTACAAAATTCCAAGTCTGGAAGTAGGCGAAATTAAATCTGTAAGTAAACATCTAACAAACAAACATTCCAAGTTAAATAAGAACTAATAAAAAGCTCAAAAATCAAATTCCTATCCATATTATGGTAATACCTACAATCAAGACGATTAACAAAACAATACAATACAATACAATACAAATACTCTTTATTGAACACCACAAATCAGTACAAAACAATACAGAAACAAAGAACAAAGAATATGCCTATGAAGTATGTAAATATATGATACAACTTACCTAGCTGGCCTCAGATGCGGATATTCCTCTGTGCTGGTAACTTTCACATCCCAGACTTTCCTCCAAGCCTCATAGAGGGGTTCGTGCACGGGATACACCCCCGAATGGTGCGGTGACACGGAGTAGCAGGAGTTGGTCGGGATGCCGTGAGCCACTGCGAACTGCTTGTTAAGCATCATCTCGGCTTCCAACTGCGACACGTTGTTGTAGAGATGAGGCTGTTGGTGGTTCCACATGTGGCAAAACCTGTTGAAGGATAAAATTATAGTAGAGTAGGTGGAAAGAAAAACGACGAAAACATTACCACGGAGCTTTAAAAAGTAGAAATCTTAGCTTTAGTTTTTATTCAATTAAATTGGGTGGAAAACGTGCAAGTGGGTGATCTTGTGATTAGTGTACAATCATGGACACCCGTAACACCGAAGTATTGCAGATGCATCTCCAGGCCTAGCTGTTCCACTAATATTACCATTTTCCTGTATCAATGTATCACTATCATGCTATAGGCGATGCGGCCCACCCATCACTATTTTGATTCCCCTTTCTACCAATACGCCCACAGTCATGCTAAGCGTGGCCTTTGGGTCTTGTTACCTTGGGCTCTGTCTACCCCGGGGCGAGGGGATAAAGGTGTGATTTATGTATGTATATAATTATAACTAATTGAAACGTGAAAATAAGTATGCACAGTGGCATTAATAGGTACTTTATCTTAACATCATGTTATGTTTCATATTATAGGCGATGCGGCTAGCAACCCATCACAATTTTGATACCACTTTCCACCTCTACACCCTCAGTGTCTTGCTAATCGTGGCCAGTAGGTCTTGTTACCTTAGGCTCTGTCTACCCCGTAAGGGATAAAGACGTGACTTGTGTATGTGTATGTAAGTGTTATCTTAAACAAATTTTGGACAAAGGCTATCCCTATAGCATTAAGTCTCAAACGTGGTGGGGGTAAGTTTCCACAAGTAGTTTAGTACCAAAGTTACCGCACATACGCTTTTGCGCATTCAATGTTTATTACTCAAGAACTTGGCCGGCAACTGTACCACAGCAGAAAAACATAAAAAAGTATTTTTATCGGCGGATTTAAATCCCTGTTTACCAGACAGGCTCTTCGGTACGTACTATTCTTGCATTAAGCCCTCCAAGAGAGACATCTTATTTATAATTCGCACGAATCTGCATACGAAATCATGTAACAGCAAATCTGAGTGCAGTTTGAACATTTTGAAGGTTTAACTATGAAAACAGTGGATTAGTATTAGATTATCTTGAGTTTAACATTAGTTACTGATTAAAACGCCTAGTTCTTAATTACGAATGAAGACACTAATTCCGATATAGTGGGAACTAGCACGTGTTAAGAGGATAGGTGATAATTAGTCTTTAGTCGTAATTACTAACTACGTTGGAGACTTAATCACATGTAATTAATCGTAATAGATTGTACAACCAGAAACATTGGGTACAGGCCATCATGTCAAACATATGTGTCACCGACCTTATTGTTCGTGGCATTAAGGTGTATAGATGTTTTTGACATATTAGTATCGTACATATATTCATGTCCTTGATTGTACATGTGTCTAATGTTATATAATTAATTATGTGATTAGTTAGAACAGTTGACAAAGTCTCACCCTCCGATTGTTTAATTTAAAACAATTGCTCACAAACGTTCTTCTAGAGACTCTCTAATCTAAATAACTAGTTTCTAAACTTGGGGTCCTCAAATTACTATTCACATGCCAAGATCGGCACGCGGTAGTCAAAATTGGCTCTGTATTTAGAACAGCTTCATGCTGCATGATTAGATAACAGCTAACAGCTGCTAAAAGGATTCTGTGGAAACCTCTGCTTCTAAATTGTAGGCTAAACTAAAGCATATCTAAAACACGCCGTTCACTGTTCGGTGTAGGAGCTTAAACTACGCACGCACGCTTCGTAGAAATTCCATCTGGCGCAACGTGCGTCGGCTTATACATATGCAATTGTGGATATTCGTCCGTAGAACCCACTTTTTAGTTGATTTAGATACTATAGTCAACCAATGTACACGTCATATTAAATGGTCTAAGTTCGTTCCAAGGGGAAAGCAGTAATGACCTTAAAATTCAAGATAATAAGTACAAAATATAGCTAAACAAACTGTTGGAAACTTTTTGCGGCCAACCCGCGGTCAGCCTAAACCACTCTGTGAGAAATAAATAAGGTTTTTGTGCCTGCTGAAAAGTTAGCGACGATAAATCAAAATGACCGCAGTGACGCAAAAGTGTCACATGCCAGGTTTAGTTTAGTCAGGCAGCGGGTTTTTGTCGTAGTTTCGAACTTGTTTGAACTTTTGTATTGCGCTATTGTTTTATTTTGGGGCAATACGTATAGGTCCCGCAGGGTTAACCGTTAGCAACGCGCAACTTACTTCTAATTGTAATAGTGGCTATAGACTGCGGCAAATGCTGGCTGGTAGGAGAGCTGCAGGCTTGTTATCCATCGATGTGTGATATTAAATAAAAAAATATACTTATTACAAAGGCAATGCGGTCGTCAAATAATAAACGCGAAACATTTACTAAAATAAAATCCGTATCATACTTAGTCTTAAAAGTTTTATTATGTTAAAATATTTTTGTAAAAATTGTACAAATACTTGCTTTATGTAAGTCTTATTGATTTAATAGCTGAATGACTATGATGTGTATAGATAGAACGCTCCAGTCATAACAGTTCGAAAAACAAAGTAATAAAATAACATAAAACTTTTACGATAAAAAAATACCAGATCATGCTGCGACTAATACCTACCGTGGGCCTAAAGGAAATGAATACATGCAAATTGTCAGGTAAGAATAATTTTGTTGAATTAAAAGAAAGAAAAAGTTTATTTATGACAATCACAAAAGTAGTTAAAAACAAATAAAAAGCTACAGAAAAATAAATTAAGCTAGCAGTATCAAAAATTGCGCTCTTAAGTTGCGATTATTCAGTTTGTCGTCTAACATAATGAAAACGATGCAAAACTGTAATATAAACATAAAACCTACTACGTTCGAGGAGGATGCCAGCATTTTTCAAGCCTTCACTTGTAAAGAGGTATTTTATCGTTCAGAAATATTGCCTACGCCATTTCATTCAAGCGACCTCATTTGTTCTAAACCAAGGCATGGGCGGAATGCACAGGCATTTCAACTATTTCTTACCGATAAAAGAAATTTCCAAGGGAAAATTTATATTTTTATCTACATATTACGCAAGGAATGCATTTTTTTATTTAAATAACCTAATACGTGTTGCACGGTAATAATAAGACTGTGATAAATATTATCACTGAGTCAACACGGCATGCGCTTAGTTTCAAATTATAATTAACAACGCTGGTATACTACGTTAAACTTATACTTTTATGACAAGACGAAGAAAAGTTACAAAGTTGTCAAAATTCCTAACATAAGCAATACACGCCCCTCATAAGAAAATTTATATATTTTTTACAATGTAATAAAACGTTATGTTTTACTACATCATTATTTCAGTAAAATATCTTGCAGTTCTCATAAAAATAAGTTGGAAAAATAAAAAGTGCAGTTTTGTTCTAGAAAGACTCACTAAGAAAATGCTTTACTCTAAAGAACCATCCTTATTAACTTTTTAATCTCTTAAGTTTCATGCAACTTAGCTTTTACGCGTTCCTTGTTCTTGTGTCGCGCGTCATTGCCTCGACTTTTGAGCGCCGTACTGTGGTGGTACCTAATACTTGGCGCTGAATTTAAGGTTGAAACGAACGTCTAACTTAAGACGCTGGAGACAAGCCGCTTTACGCCTAGTAACCATTCTTATCAGCTCTTCAATCACAATAGTTTTCATCTACGTAACTTACCAGTTTTTTCTGTTCTTGAACAGAGCGTCATTGCCTCGATTCTCGAGCGCCGTTCCGTGGTGGTAATACTTAGCGCTGAATCTAAGGTTGAAACAAAAGCTCGACACGAGCCGCCGCACGCCTAGTAACCAATTTCATCAGCTCTCTAATCACGAGTTTCCTAACCTAACTCACCAGTTAAAGTGTTCTCTGTTCTTGAGCAGCGCGTCGTCGCCTCGATTCTCGAGCGCCGTTCCGTGGTGGTAATACTTGGCGCTGAAGCCCAGGTTGAACCGGAACCCAGGCACCAGGCGCTGCAGGGCAGCTTGGGACGCCATCAACGCGGCTACGTCTTCTTCGTGCAAACGAGTACCTGAACCATTAAAAAATTTCATATTATAACATGAAGGCGACGTAATTGAGTACCAAAACAAATAAACATTTTAATCAGTGGACAAACTTTGAAAGTGTTTGTAACCTTGAAGGAACTTTCGGCTGTGTTTGAAGCTGAATGTTGTTTTCTTCTATTTATTACAAAATCATAACATTACATAATAGTACGTTATTTATTGTTTAGGTGTACTGAAAACTTATTTCGGAATTAGATATAACGGTATTCGTAATTGAGAGCAAGAGGTGAACGACTAAAAATTCCGTGAATAGGAAATTAGCAAATCGTAACGTATTCATCCAAAGACGAACAGCACATTTGTACCTACGTTAAATCAAACTTTAACTAAGTCAACTGCAACCAGTCATATCATCGAGTTCAAACAATCATACGAATATAAAATTCACCCTAGACCGAGAATATCTAATGAAATGTTTCGCTCGATACGGCAAGGTATCGTTGCAAGAGGTTTTGACGTCGGAAATTATAAACATTTTCCGTCGAACAAGACGCAATGGACCGGCTTTGGTTGGGTCGGACAAAAACGTTCTTAACTAGCCATGCATGCTCTGCCTTTATCTTGCCAGTCTTTGTTATTCTAATACGAGATTAGAATGAGAAACACCCCGTGAAATGTTCTTTGGAGAATATGTAATGATGTTATGTTTCAGGAAATTTTATTTCTACCTAAAGTAGGGTTGAACAGAAAAAAATGACGACAAAACAACGGTTTGACCAACGAAAATTTAACTGGAAAACGCTCAAATTATTAAAAACCGTTTACACTTCAAAGTTAAACCACAGTTTAATAATGCTTTACTTGCTTTAAGCTCTCAAAAGTTCCAATTACATTCGAAATGTACGAGAATTATCCGTACAATTAGTAGCCTTTGACGAGCGCTGTTTCAGTGGAATACATTGATCCGTAAACAATTTGGTAGTTGAATAAAACGCAAGTAACGTTGTGCGAGAGGGAAAATATAATGATGCAATTAAACGGTCGAGTTTTCGACTATGAATTTATACCTGAATTAATCTGGAATGAACGATACTAACAGCTACACGAGCAGCGTAATATACGCCCCATAAAGCAATAAACTTAATATAAATATTATTATAACACACGTGTCCTCTTTCGTGTAATGTAATTATGCGCTACAATGAAGTGAACTAGTAATAATATTTCAGGACAGCGATATTTTCAATAATATTAAACCATTCGGAGGTGACTAAGATCAGAAGCCAGGATAGGTATGTCATAAATTGAGAAGAATGGGTGTTAAGGAGATGGAAGGAATATTTTGAAAGCTAGTTTGAAAGAGGAGAAGAATCCGTACAAGTACCAGCATATGCCGAAGAAATTAGTGAATGTAGTCAGGGAAATGAGATAGGTTTTGATTAAATTGTGAACGCCATGAAAAGAGATAGAAAAAAGTATGCTTAGTTGGTTTGGTCACGTAGAGAGGATGGATGAAAGAAGATTAACTAAACAGATTTATATGGGGAGTGTGAATGGGTGCATTAGGAGGGGAAGGCCTAGACGGACTTTCCGCGACCAAATTGGGGACGTTTTGGAAAAAGGTCAGGTCAAAAGAACCCGAAACCGACGACCATGTATGAAGAGATTGATGAATGTGGATGAAGCGAAAAAGGTATGTCAGGATCGTAGCAAGTGGAACAAAGTAGTCTCTGCCTACCCCTGTGGGAAAGAACCGTGACGGTATGTATGTATTAAGCCATTCTGGGTCAAACGGCGGGGTTAAGTTGATGAAGAAGTTACACGGAGCAAACCCATAATGTTTATTAGCACTGCTCGATACAACTATTGTAAAACAGTAGTAAAACTTATTAAACTTTCCTGAAATTGAAGTCGCACTCAGTTTGGAATTGATCAATAAACACGTAACTTTGTAGCGGCTCTAGGTAGTAACCAACACTTTGATAAAATGTACAAAAAGTGAATATACAAACTGTTTATATTTATCGACTAGCTTTTGCCCGCGACTTCGTCTGCGTGGAATTAGCATATTGTGCAGGTTATTTTTAGTGGCGAACATTCAATTAGAGCACAAATTATATTAACTTCTGGGTATCGCATCTTCGTAGTAAATTTCACTCCCGTTTTCCATGCTCAAATCCTGCAATCGAAAACTATTTAATGTCTTTTTCCGGGGGCCATAACTATCCATACCAAATTTCGTTTAATATTATCGATTAATATGTGTCATAGGCAATAACTTGGTTGTTTGTTGTCATTAGTCATGAACGTAGGCATTATTCATGTTTCAGCTGTGACCTGTTTATATATTTCTAACTTACCATATTCCGAATACAGTTTAATTTATCGAATCGAGCATCACATTGTTTTTCGGCGTCGTTACGGCAACCGTTAAATACCTAGTCGTATAATAAAAGTTTTACGACTGGTTGAGATTAATTTGTATTAGTTCGATGTTAGTTACCTCTTTCGCCGACGAAGATGTCATCGATGTCGACGAGTATCCACCGCTCGAGGCTCAGGCTAAGTTGGCCGTGGCTGAGGTAACTCAAAGCGTCCAGGAACAAAAGCCGGTGTAGCCAGAACTGCAGTCCAGAGCCGAACAACACGCGCTGTATGCCGTCCAGACGGCCGTGATCTTGCATTCCCGTCGCCAGAGGCAGACGTTCCTCTACAGAAAATAACAATAGTTACGTACCTATCTCACCAATAACTCTATCGAATTAAATAGCGGGGTAGGTTTTTATCGATGGCGGGTCGATATGAGCTGTTCTTTTTCTGAAATGATTTTACATTATTTTTGCTGGAACATTGGTTATTGAATCAATATCCTCTAAATTCCGCCCGGCGGCGATAAAGCTTTTAAAAACTGATTTATTCGCGGACCCTGACACAGTAATCTGTAGCTCAGCTGGTCAGCCAGGCACGCATTGTGGTTAAAAAACTATAAAAATAACAAAAAGTAATAAGAAAATGCTACAATATAAAATAAACGTTAAAAACGGAAAATTTGTGTTGTCATTGAACTTACTTGGGTAGAATCCAAGTAAGGCACAATTACTGCATTTTTAAATTGATATTACACCGACGCGGAATATCTAGGGAGGGAGGGACCTTGGGTCACGCAGCGTAGTTGGGACTTGCTTCATTTTCCCAAACGGTATCTAAGACTTAGCAGGTTCAGATTTCAACGTTCCATTCCTTGTTTTACACTGTAGGCATGTCTAAATCCTTCACATTCAATTTTTACTTTATTTGATTTATACAAAGCGCGCCTTTCTATTAAGCGATTACGGCGAAAGTAGAATTTTGAGAGCTCTACAAAAGTAGCCTGTTTTATGGAGGGTACCTTTATCCAATTTAAAAGTAACAGGTTTTATATAGAGAAAAACAATTTGTACGTTTCCAAAGATTATATTTTGGTCCTAACGAAACGACTGGTGAATATTTAACACGTTTTATTTGCACGGGGGAACGGCGCGCGTGCGTATTGATCCCGTTATGACTTTAATCCCTCGTACATAACACGATGAGAATATACGAGTCAGCTGATAACATTACACAAACATTTGAACGCATTGCCTTTAAATAACACAGTGCAAAAAGTTGTTTCAGAAAACGTTGGCAAAAGGAGAGGAGAGGAAGTTTCAAAAACAAAGATCCAAAGCAAACACTGACAATATGCGTTATATTTTATTTCGTGACCCTTTCGCTTGGTAAGCTGACAAACATACCTTCACATCAAACGAGGAGCAGTTTTCAACCGGGTGTATTTATAATTCATTTAATATTTTTGAAGGATACAACACGCGAACGTGTAATATTATACAAGCTTTATTATTACAAGCTATGCATGCATGTATGTATGTTTGTCCGGGTGGACTCTTGAGACTCAATTTTGAAGCAAGATATCTTCATCCGATTGAGCAGACTGTATAAGTCATATGATAATACAATAATCTGGTAGTAGAATAATTCTTCAACGGTTGGTCCGATTGACTTGAAATTTGGTTTACATATGTAGGACGGACGAAGCAAAAAAGCTTGTATCTAAAATAAAATTTTTAGGTTAGGTTATGTTATTAACTTTTGATTTTCAACATCGTGTGCATGTCCCTTATGTTATAGTGTTAACAGATTAAATCAGGATCAACAAAGTAGTCTTGCATCCCTTGCATGCTACGTTTGTAACATTATGTCTAGTCTAGGGACACGGGACCACTGTTGCCGAGACGTATTCAGAACAGCCAGAGCCTCAGCTTGTCTGCTTAAAAAAAATCACAATATTTTCTTACCAGTAGCAGCGTAGTCATTCTGCCGCAGTGCCCACGCCACTGGTTCGTAGGTAGAGCTGTTGGCGCGGAAGACTGTCCAGTGGTCGCCGGGCAGGGGGCCCCACGCCGTCTCGCCCGCGCGGGCCAGCCGCAGCACTGGTGACGCTGGGTTTAACGTCGCGTCCTGTACAACAAATTAACTTCAATGTAAATGCGCTGCTGTGTTTGGCGTAAGACAGCCGGTGAAATTCCTGACACATGAGGTAATTTATCTTACGATTTAATTCTCTCGTGCTATGGAGGTGTCCATCTGGTGGTGACCGCTTTGCACGTTTGCTACCCTAATCCACATAATAAAACTGCGAACGTCGTCTTCTTCAGCTTTTATACAGTCCAAGGTGCTTCTAGAAGGAGCGTCGGGTTTCCGGTACAATCGGCTGATTCAAGTATCAAACCTATGAGTGAGTAAGACAGACCCGAAGATCTTTTTAAATACTATCGCTCTGATGTCCCAATGCCGGACACAGGCCTCTCAAATGCGAGAGCTTGGTATGTGTTCCCACGCGGGCATAAATCGGATAAGGAACTTCATTCACATCTTTGGATTTGCTTCGCTGATATCGTGCACGTTCCCTAATGATGTTTCCTTTCACAGTACCACATCCTACAGTGGACTATAAGTAATGAAAGTCGGCATCATTCTAAGCTTTCTCTTATTAAAGAAAAAAAAACTTCCTACAGATTAAATCCTAACATTCAAGAAAAGCATGAATTTCAACCCGGAGTGATGTTCTCCATTAGAAAGAGTTCTTATTATGGTAATGCTTCCATTTCATTTGCATATCGCGGCGAGTAGTAAGTAACTGCGATAGGAATCAGCGGGAGTTAGGTCTTTATTGTCCGTGTCTTATACGGGATTCTATCAGTCTCAGAGTTTTTGAGGTTTCAGTGATTCTACGCATTTTAGAACTTGAAAAAAAAAACTTATTTTATATAGAGTCAAAAAACTTAAACATAAAACAAATTGTTTATTCTATGAATTTTAGGGTGAAAATCGTCGAGTTTTTGTATGGAAAATAAGATTATTTGTACACATTTGTGCAGCGATGACTCACGCGTATTTTATCAAGTCTAACTTTGCGCGTGCACTTCTCTATTAGCGGGCGTCACAACAATGATTTATGAGCCGGACTGCCGCGAGTCTTTGCGTTTAGTATAGAGCAATCTTTTAGAATCTTACCTTAAGCCTAAGATTGGTATGCATAAACAGCGGGAACCCCTTCAACTGGGCTCCGACCAGTGTCTCCTCTCCGGGCGTGGCGAATCCCACGACGCCCACCGAATACTCCCGGCAGTATTTGTCAAGCAGTTCCCTGTTCCACTTGTCCATGTTAGCGTATTTCGAGAGGGACTCGAACACGATAACGCCGTAGCGACCCTTGTCCAAAGTAGTGAGCACGGGCAGGCTCTTGCCCGCTACTTCCACCTTATATCTGTTGACAAACATACGGTATCGGTTTTATCATCAGCCGATTCAATCTTTAAAAGTAAATCTATAATGAAAAACAAGCACGGGCTTATATTGAAGTGAATTACAAAGGTCCGGTGAAATTTTGATAACCGAGAGTGTCTCTGTTTGAATAGGTACATTTCAGTCAATAAAATAAGTACATTGTGTCGCCTGTATTTGATTTAGGCCCTTTCGCACGGCACGCTATTTTTACTTCTTTTAGACGTCACTGGGTGACAAGCGTAACAGACTGGTTTAAGTCAATTTAACTTTGCCAAAGGTCAGGATGTTTTTATGACATGGAGAAAATGGGGGGAGCCTTTGCCCAGCAGTGGGACATCTGTCCAGGCATAATAATAAGTTCTTGGTAGACTGGAGTCATCCATTACCCATACAGGTCCGTGACGATGAGCTTTCTGTGGCTTTGAAGCGAAATAAATAATACCTCCATTACGTAATATGTACTTTGTCGGTCGGTAAAAACAAGTTCGTGGAAAATTAACTGATTATAAAAAGTAGGCCATGTGTGCCATGCCGTGCTTCTTGAAATTAGGCGCAGGAAGATCTACTCAGTCGGGCAATTTAAATTACTTGGGTTTCATTGCGAGACACGAAACAAGTTGTTTGAAACTAAACATACGTCAATCGAATAATCTTTACTAATATAAGCTGGACAGTTTGTTTGTTTGAACCCGCTTATCACTGGAATTACCAGTTCAGTTTGAAAAAATATTTTTGCATTCTATAAGGGGTACATGTTTTGAGTAGGTAAGGTTATTATTAAATACTATGTATTTCAGCGAGGCAAAAGGGTAAAAGACTATACATAGAGAATAGTATTTCGACCATGCCTGTTTTCAGTTATGAATGTCTATAATGAGCAGTGGGATGCGTCATTGACACACACTTTCATAAATATGTTAGCAAATGAGTACCTGCCTACCTTCCTGCTTTAACTTCATTGGCGATTTGCTTTGGCAAATCATTCATGATTTTAAAATGACATGGCGTAAAGGATAATTTGATAACATATTTATGACGGCCACTGCGCGAGGGCAGGTCCAAATTTCCGTTCTATTAAAAAGCAATCTCTGTTGTATCTGGCCGGCCATTTTTGGTTATAATAAATGACGAATACCAGCTTTCGGCCTAAGAGTAGCTGGTATAGGAAGGAAGAGGTATGAGCGGTCGAACACGAGAAAATTAAAAGGGTCAAAAGTGAAGAGTAATTGCTGCCCGGACGTCCCTTTGATTTGTATGATCAAATGTTACGTTTTTATTAACGTCATAACCTAATGAACCGGTAGACGTAAACATACCATTTGTAACGATATTTTTGAGAGAGGTTAGAATACCAAGGAAAGCCAAAGGGCCGAAATTGAGACGGAAGCCTCTTGAATAGGCTTGGCTTCACTTCCCAATACTGACTTGTTACGGATATTTGAGACCACTCTACATTATTAAGGTTTAATGTAAGCATTTTAAGGTAAATGAACGTTCTAAATATGTCTAGTCGGTAGCCACAGAACTCTATTACAAACAATGTACAAATACCTAATTGATTGGAAGGGTTTTGCCCCTAAATTCCCGTTTCAGTACAAAACAATAAATCAGTTACATCAAACTGTCAAACAGAAACCCAGGCCGGTATCATAAGACCACTACAAAAGCAGTGTTCGAAATTCAAACCAACAGCCCAGACAGATACTATTAACAAAGCAATGATGGTCAACCCTTGTCATGGAATTGTACAATTTTAATAGCTTCCACGATGACCTACCCATTTCAAACGGCGCAGTCGATCGAAGTTGATTTGCAATATAATAGCCGTTTAAATATTCAGTTTCGGAGCCATTAGGCATACGTGTCCTACGTTAATATTGATAAATCTGAATGGCCTTATTTGGACGGAGGTCAGTCTGCCACGGAAGTAGGAAAAAGCACCTATTACTGAGAAGAAAATGGAAGTAACCGGCATGAAAATACCACGGAACGACCGTTCATTTTGTTCAAGCTAAGGCCCGTTTCAATTTGGCAACCGGAGAGCACTACAGTACAGAGGGAGGTTAAGGCGAACGGCAACTTGCAAATAGCATTTACCTAACTCATGCCAGCCCGCCCCGCCTTTGGCCTGGCTCTCTAATGCAAGGCCACTTGCTGGCAACTTTGTACATAACATAATACCTGCTCAAGTAGTTGGAGTATCAATACAGCTGTCGATAGCAGAATTCAAATTTAAAAAATTGCCCCGTTCATCCGTACAAATTGTCTCGTTTACTGCCTGATACTACGTGAGCAATGCAGCGCTTCCCCTTACAGGCACGGTTAATATATTTCTAATTACCTTAATTAGTGTCCTGCCATTAAATGTGAGAGCGCTCGGTTCAAATTAGAGCGCGCGAAACGGCCTACTTTAGCTGTGAACCGAACGCGACGAGGGCTAATTCGTGATAAGGGAGCGCGAGTGAGTTCAATTAAAGAGGGCAATGTCACGGCGCCCCCGGCGACCTGCCGCCCCTTGAGATAGCAGCAGTTATCGTAAAGCGGCCGGCGGCGCCCGGGCGCTCCGCTGCGCGCCGGAGCCCGCTGGGCGCCGCCGCCGGTACTGTCGATGGCGTCGGTGGAAACTTGGAAACTTCAGCGCAATTCAAATCAATAACATCGAGTGTTTTTTGTCATGAAACGGCCTAATGAGCGCCTTTATCTCGTCCTGTTGCCGCTTACTGTACAGAAACACTTTGCCACAAGTTTATGTCTCAAAATGTTGCGGTTCCGCTTAAAGTATCACAGTCATTAGCCTCAAGGTTGACCAGTTTCGTCCTCCCCGTAATGAACATTAGTTTCGTAGTAAAGTTAATTTAGACGGATACATTTTTAGCGTCATTATTAGAAACGGTCCCATCAAGAGATACTTCTCAAAGAAAATGTTTATTTCGAGTACGTTGGTTACCGTCTTTGGCGCGACGCTGCATACAAGAAGTTGGAAGAGCTCGAAACGTCGCGATAAGGAGGCGAGCGGCCGCGAGACGCTCTAATGGCGGCAAGGACGTACTAACTAAGCTAACGACTGACACAACTGCCAGCGGCTGTTAAAATTAAGGCAAAGTTTGTCATGCTTCCTGTACGTTTGCTTCGAGACATTTATATGTTTGAGCCGTTAAATTACAATTTTAAAAATAATGTAGCGACATAAAATGGATCGGTACGTACTTACGACTTTAATTGTCCGAGTAAGGGTCCGCACATAATATATAATGAGTGTTGACATGGGAATTACGAGTTAAAACGCTCGCACTTGCAATAAAATGAATTTAACGACATCAGGGAGTAATAAACGTCTCCATCACAACAGAAGGACCGGAGAGTCGCCGAACGACCAACAAAACAAGCTCGAGTATGTGATGAAACTGCGGATTGATGAGATAATTAAAGGAAACTGTGAATTTCCCGTGAAGTAATTAAGTCGTTTTGACACAAACGAGCACTAATGGAGAGCGAGGCGGTGAGATAGGGGGCGGGGTGCCGCGAGGCAGCTCTAATGGCACTACTAACTAACTAACTGACACCGCAACGACTTGCCGTAAGATAACTTGCGCCGCCCGCGCCGCGCCGCGTTACGCGCCGCGCCTCCGCTGCATTGCATCGCACTCAGCCGTCACCTTTATATCTGTTTACTGCTTCATATTTAACTAGCGACCAGCTCTAGCTTCGCTTATCTCACCACTATTTATTCAGGCGCCAGGAGATGCAGCACCCAGTTCTAAGTTAACCCCGTGGAGCTTAAAGCTTAATCTTTAAGTAGCTTCTACTCTAATCTTGAATTTCTCTCGAATGAAACTTATGCTTGTGCATCCGTTTTAAAATATATGTGTTATGAGTGCATTAGTCTATCAGTAGTGCTTTGAACTTGACTAATAAATAAAAACTATATAATAACCAGACTCAGAAATAGTAAATAACGTTTTGATTAGCCATCGGGTAAACTCACTAACGCACTGTCAATAGATGGTAGTATTCAACAATAGACGTATTTATGTCTATATTATTTAATGCGAAATTTTATTAGCAAATATCAATTTTTAAAGTGAAAATAAGTTTCATATGAACACAAACACGTCAATCATTTAGTACGACAATACATTGAATGAAAGTTCAAGTGTAGCTGTGCTTTCCGAGTTTACCCGATGGCACATATTCACTACATCTGTAGGGCTCGGCTGTACAACATTAAGGTAGCAGCAATTTTGTTGCGGTTATTTTCCGACCCCCGCGGAAGTGATGGTTAAATAGCGACTGAGCACAAGTGCACTAATGGACACGTGAATATGTAGACTTAAACACACGCATACGCGAACCCAAAGTGTATTTTTTTGGAACAAAACTTTGCACGTTTTAATTTTTTGGTACTTTTCAGTTACTAAAACAACAAAAAAATGCAAATGGATCGCTGAGAAAAATACAACATTTTGATCATTAGGAGTGCTTAATTTGAAGACTACATAATTCAAAAAACGCCCAAGTTGATTTCATAGTTAGTAACAAAATGATTAGTCTAACGTCGATAAATATTATATTTGCCGCAGGAATTCTTTCCCCAAATAACCACACGATTAATTCTAATATTTTATGTGAAACATTGATTTAGCCGTTATTTCTGGGTTTTTATTATTAACATTTTGATCGATACCTGTTCGACACATTTTCAAACTGTGAGAAAGACTAGAATTATCGTTTGTTAAACTGAATTGTAGTGGGACAGTCCATTTCTGTTTCTTTTATAGATTCTATACCTACCAAAAACTGAAATTTATATTTGCTTACATAGATTTTCATAACAAAATGTTTTGTTTGCCATTTTGTCGCCCAACAAATGAAAAAAGACGAAGCCTGATACTTAATGACCACAGTCGTTTTTAATCAAAAAGTTAAACACAATTTTCGATTAAACTTCAAGTCGACCATACATCTCCAGCGTAAGGCTAACTAATTCGTAAGCTGTCAAACATTTCATAAACACGCTTGCGTTCGACTAACATGCTCAGACTTGGTAGGAAACTGATTTTTACACAACGCGAGCAAAAAGTCGCACATGTCAACGCCGGGAGAGCGCCTGGGACAGATGGGGGTAAAGGGCTATTAGTATTGAAGTAAATGTAGGCGAGTACCTCCCTCCCTACTTTTTCTTACACGGGTACGTCAAGTCTTCCGCATATTAGCTGTCAACAAGCAGAACCGATCGCCTCGGGCACGAACAGGGAAATAAAACAAACACGAGGGGCAAACATCGACCCATAATAGTCACCGACGAAACGAGCCTAGCTAATATTTATACAATATATTTTGGTGTTACTTTCATTTTAAACTAACTTCTTCTTTTACTTCTTTAGACTAAACTAGATTAGGTTTACACGGTCTGTTCGATACTTTACCTAAACAACAACTTTATAAACGAAAATCCTAATTTGGGCTAACTAGTTTAAGAAAGTTACAACTTGCGCGGTCGGTCGGACGGTCGATCTTCTTCCTTTTTAAGATTCTGGAAAAAACTCCGGTTTTCTTTTTATTTAAGAACGTTTATTTGTGCTCTTTATTTTAGAGCATCTTCGAAAACAGAACATGGCCGTTTTCATATCAATCAGCTAACAGTCATTTGAGATATTACTAAGCCGGAAGACGATGTTTCTCAATATAGTCGTCACCAACACGCAAACGTGAACTTGACGTTCTAGGAATCCATCATCAAAAAAGACCGAAATGTGTTAGTTGAAGTTTCATGGTTATCTACTAATAGCTAGTAATTTATTTCGTGCCTCAATCTCCGGATTCTTCGAGCATACAAACGCGAAGAGAGCAAGAGATATATACGTCGGGACTGTTTTACATAGAATAAATACCAGTCTCTACTTAGGAACTCACTAAGACAGATGACGCGTGAGTGTACGAGTACGTTTAAGGAGAAAGTTATCTCAGTTCTGTTTTACAGTGCATTTGACTACAGCGTCGTGTTGTGTGCTTACCGTATGCGGTTTGCGACAAGGAGCTCGGCGATGTCGCGTCCAAGCCGCGAGTAGGCAGACTCGACGATGACCAGCACTTTAGCGTCGATGCGCAGACGCGCGTCTGAACGGTGGTCCCGCGCCGCCTGTTGCTGCGATGCTAGGAGCGAGCATTGCGACAGCGGCCGGGGTATTCGGTCGCGCCATACTAGACTGTTAACAAAATAAAAGTGTTACAAAGATATACAGACCTGTCATTGGAGCGATTAAATCCCAATTATCGAAAAGGCCTCGGGCTCCCTATTTTCAGTGGGTTTTGAACTAAGGTAAGATAATAACTTTTTCTTTCTTTGACGTTTTGGTCGGTGGGTGCGTTCATGGTAACAGGTTACAATCTAGGTCAATTCAAAAAGGCTTGTAGATTTGCTGGAATAAGAATAATTATTTTTCTTGACAATGGATAAAGACAGTTTCACAAAATCTGTTTAGTTGCAGTATTATCATCACCACATAGTATAAAACAAAGTCGCTTTCTCTGTCTTTATGTCCCTATGTATGCTTATATCTTCAAAACTACACAACGGATTTTGATGCGGTTTTTTTTAATAGATAGAGTGATTCAAGAGGATGTTTTTATATATAATTCTACGCAGACGAAGCCGTGGGCAGAAGCTAGTAAAGTATAATGGCATGACTTCTAAGTCGTATTTTTGTATTTTGTATAGGCTATTTTATACCATTGATAATGATGATAATTATCGTCTCTCACAATGAAATTCAGTAGATCGTTATGTGATACCCACGGACCTGTATTTAAGTGGGTGATGCGCCAACCTATCTTCCTTGCCATAACACGTCCTAAATAAAATATGTTTTTTTGTCAAACGTGAGTTTGCATAAGTTATTCAACCTCACATGATACCAAGCGGCTATTGCATCTAACAGAAGCGAAAACAGTGAAGTGAAGGCGGCTGACAGAATGTAGATATTTTCGACAAAAACGTCTCAATCACGTGACTCATCCAAAAATTTATACGTTCTGTTATTACACATTTCACTGAACTTACGTCATCCACTTCAATATAGATCCGTAGTTGTACCGATTACTCGCGCTCTAAGTTTCCAATGGTCGCACACTCATCGGGGGCAGAGCGAATCAAGCTTAAAATGTAGTAAATCAGGGCACTGCGAACCCTCTGTTTATTAAGGCTGTCACTTTATGACAACGTCAACAAAATTATGCAAAATTAGTGGGTCAAAACTTTAAATAAGCTTGTCCACTGAGTAGAAAATGAGGATGTCTGATGTGTTTATTTGACACCGAGTGAAACCTGGTGATGTTTGGCTAAAACACATTAAGGGGATAGCTTTTTATAACTTGTTTATTAAGGAGTCTGTTGGTTAAATAGTATTATTGTGATACAGGTTGGTGGTTGAGTATGTGGCTTCGATCCCGGGCTGGTGACTGCGATTAGCTTCAGAATGCGGGGTTTTCGCCGGTGAAGGGAAACACTACGAGGAAATCACCAATTACCGATTAGCGCACGTGACGGCGGTAGATATGCCCTTTGCTCCCGTGAAGCATGGGCAGCTCATATGTTGTATTCATGAGTGGAACATTCTATCTAACTCCTAACTACTCTGTTGTAGTATATAATCGTGATCGTCTTTTGTTTACTGTACAAAATCGCAGAAAATCATTTTCTGCGTGACTCTTGCCCTTAAATCTGTTAATGCTACTAAAATTTCGTATACCGTTAAATTACCCGCAAAGCAGATTCAGTTCAAAATTTTAGAGAAAATCAATCAAAGACTGCCAAAGCTAAGGCCATGCTCCAAGTTTGAGCCACATCAAAGCGCCATTAAGGTTTATCTGAATAGCGTAAAATAAATAAAGACGGAATTTGTGGAAATATTTATCCTAAGAGGCGGTGCGGCGGCATGGCGGAGGCCTGCCGTGGCCGAGGCTTGCGGGCTCTTTGCTTTAATGAAAGGCTCGTCTGAATCAACCGGGAGGAAACTTTAACGACGACCTGAAAAGAAACATAAAGGCAGTCTGCTCTGATTAACTGGCTACCACAATAAACTAGATTTGGGAGCAATTAATTTTTCTACAAGGTGTTAATAATGATAGGACATCATCAAAGAACCCACATAAAGTTTGGAAGTTTATTTCCGAGTCGTCTTTGTGCGAACAGAAGGAGGTAATAGCAGTTGGGAGTGCCTCCTGGTGATAAAACAATACGCGTTTAAATCAACGAATTCTTACTGCGCCTTAGCGGAGCAGCTTCCATTAATTAGCCAGAACATAAGTTTCGCTATAAATTCAACAGACTCGGCAAAACTTGCCGCCTCTGCCCCTCATCTTGGAGAGTAATTTTAAGCCGATAAAATAAAATTTCTTCCTAGCTACACGACATTCGCCCTAATTACATAAAATCACGCTATAAATTACTTGGAAATATTCGGCTCGTCGTCCTAATAGCTGTGAAAAGCTACCAAACAAAGGGCGACAAGGACGCCTGGTACAAAGTTAAACGCCTTTAATTCTTCCTCGGGGCAATTTCCTGTATTAACTGCCAATTTTATGCATAACAATCGTTATCGTTTCAAAAACAAAAGTACTTGGAACTAAACGGCAGTAAAACGTTTGTTTCCAAAGAGTTTGGTTTCACACGTCCGTACCTTGTTACCCGTTGGACGGAAAGGACTCGTTTCCACCGTGAGTTCCGACTAACACAAAGGAGATAAGAATAAGGAGACACTTTAGGAAAACGAAAACATTTTACCATATCTGACATTCAGGTGGTAACACAGCTTGGACTTGCTCATTTCTAAACTAATTTACGAAAATCGACGTAGGTAAAAACGTTACGTTTTTTGAATGGCAATATTCTGATCTTATCTTATAGTTGCGTGACTTTAGCAGTAATACCGCGGTTATGTGATTTCATTGATGCCTTGATGCGATAAATGCAGCGTCGAATAGTCGCGACCGTCGTCGGTTGCATGTCGGAATTTAGCAGGTGTTCGCCGCGATATTGCGGGAATGCTATTTAACGCTTCTTGCGTTTGTGGACTTTCCATTTCGATAGATTTATCGTCAGAAAGTTATTTTTCATCAATGTCATAAGAGTCATAACATAGCACACAGATTGTATTTCTTTGTATGTCATAATATTATCAACACCAATATACTTGTTAAAATAATTCGTTTTTATTCAAACTGATAGGTAAGTTGATTTATTTTATTACAAGGATAATGAAGACCACAATTATGGACACTGCTGTGTACTGCCTTCCATAAAAAGGCCATTAAAACAAATAAAGTCGGATAAAGGTGTAGTTTGTTACAAACTGCCAATAGGGGCCGCGTAAGTGCAGAGTCCGGGCGACACGAGGGCAAAGGGAGCGCCTGTTCAGTACATTATTAACGAAGCACCGCACTCCAACCAGGAACAAGATCGAGAATCGAATGTACCAAGACTATTTGCTATTCATAAATAAATTTCAAATGTATTTTCAATTTCCAATATAACGTGATTAAGGTCACGTATTATTTACTGACCAAACGATACAAATCATTCACCACTAATCCCTCAGCAGACGATGTGCACTGACCGGTTCGATAATTCCATATTAATTCGAATAAGCCACGAAAGTAAATTGGATTCTGTGCGAATGACGCATAATTTAAACTAGAGTAATTAATTATGTTCGGGCAGCTTCCCCGTCATTATTCAAGTGGCTTCAATATTTTATATTAACCGTTGGACGGGCAGAATTTGTTTTTTTTCTACGCCTTTAAAATTGGCGTAAGTGCGCGTAATCTGAATACAGCCTGATGACAAAAATATTGCATAATAAATAAGAATGCACAGTCCGAAATGTTGTACCTTTCGGTGAGAAATTATTTCTGTACTGCAGAGATAGCTAAGTAACGAAAGTGGCCATTAAATGTCCCAATGCTCAGACACGAACTAAACTTCCCTATCGAACCGATCAGAGCTCTATCACGCTTCGCTCTCTAGATGCCATCAAATATTAATAAGGCTCCAAGCACCATTGGCATCAGGCTTGCGTAAGCAAGGTTCCTTCTTGTTACACGTCTGTTGTATATTTTAACAGCGTAACTATGTAGAAAATCTTGATGCATTATAGTGAGACGTGTTTGGTGTGTGATGGTTTCGTCTCATTCCTCCGAGTTCGTCACGCGATTACGCTTCGTTGCCAGAAATTGAAGTAAATTGTTGGGGCAGTATTTACTTCCGTGTTTTAAGTAGGTATGAGGATGAAAATAGATTCTTACGTTGAATAAAAGGTGCACAATTTCGAATAAGTAATGTCGGTAAGAAAGGCTTCAACTACATATCAGACAGAAAAACAGAAAAAAATGCAATAGTTATAGTTACCTTGTCAAAGGAGCGGTGACGTAATACGTATAGAAGAATATTGTGAGGACGGATAGCAGCATGACGCCGGCGACGCATTTCCTCACGTTGACGTGGCTCGCCATCCAGAAGCAGCAACGCGGAGCAGAGCTCTTGTGCGCGTGCGCGTACTCGCCGCTCTCCAGCAGAGGCGCGCGCGCGCCCCTATCACCACCCATGCTTAACACCTACACACACTATATTTACACAGAACAGTAACACTTAGGCCTCTATTACACTGTAAAAACGTGTCCAACGATCTATCTGGGGACCCTAACGGCTGCGTTTGTCCTTGGTGGTGACGTTTTCTGTCGCCACTTGCCGTGTTTCCACATTTCATAGCGTTGTGGGAGTGTACCAGGGCGCGATTGCGCGGGTCGTTGTGGTGCGCGGGCGCGGCTGTTGACGGCCATCTCGTGCCGACCAGCGCAGTCTCCGGTTTAAAATGGCCGCCGACGCATTATGGCGGGTTGTGCTCATCACGGCGACAGCGAGCCCCCGGTGGTCGAGCTCACGGCATCCGTCTAGGAGATCGGCCGGCGCTGTCCTTCGGCGCGCTCATCTGTATTACCTGCAACAACAACAGACCTTACGTTAACACTTTAATTTTAATCAAGGAATCTGGAATCAAAATAGTTTGGAATATTCAGAAATTGTTTCTACGACTGCTGTAGGTGGGTAGTTCTATTAGAGTTTCAACCGCTATTATCTTGTAGCCATCTACATCTATGGCAACATGTCATACGCGGTATATTAACGGATAATTAGATAACGTACAATTAATTGTTTTAACCGCATTCTCATTAACCTAAGAATCTGTCTTTAAATAGTTGTTAGGTTCGACGTTTTATGGTGCTGTGGACAAAGAGCTGCGTGGTGCTTAAAATAAAATCCTCTCATATTTATGTAGCCAAGAATGGAATACTCGATTAATAGTAGTAAGTGTTCAAAGTTTATGGTAGCTAATGGCGAAACACCATTAGGAGCTCACTTAATTTAACGTTCTATCAGCGATACCTACACCCGTATAAAATGTTTTAACTGTAAATGGAGAACACAGCGTACCGTCGTTTATCTATCGAATCAGTAATCAATTACAGTCGTCGTAAACTGTAAAAGCTATCTCACTTATTGCTAATGCATATGTATTGTTATGCGTACCTATGTAGATACCATGAAAAACATTCGCTGTTTTAGATACATATCATGACAATGAATGGTAACAAATTAGTGTAATTATGAATGATATTTCAAGCGTGTGAAAGCTATATTTAGTAGCAGGAATATATATATTCGAATAGGTAGATTACAGAGGCACGAAAAATGAAAACTTTCGAAATATTCGAACGTAAGCCTAATAAGGATGCGCTTCCATTAACATTTTTAAATCGAGCAGAGCGGAAACATGCATAATTGACCAATCATATTAGTTGAAGTCCATATCTCGCTCGCTCACCTTGTAATGAGATAATGTGATTGGTCGATTCTGCTCATCCCCGCTTTTCCGGAATGGAAGCGTACCATAGTCGCGAAAACTTTATTAAACCTTTTTGGTCCACAGGTTCCATGATTTCATGATACAATTCTAAGAAGAAACCAAAGAAAGTCGCTCTAAGTCATCCCCGAGTTTTATTATAATACCAAATAGCGATTTAGGTGTGAACTCATAGGTGTGTGAGGACCAAAAAGTTACACACCGTTTAAGTTGCGTTAGTAAGGTAATTAAAATTCGCTAACTTTTTCCATTGTGACACGAAAATTAGTCATACATGGATAACTTTCGTGTCACAATGGAAAAACTTAGCGAATTTTAAGTACTTTACTAAAGCAACTATAACGGTGTGTAACTTTTTGGTCCTCACTCAGGTACGAATTCACTTTTAAGCGGCAAATAATGCAAGAGGAACAAACGTCGGGGTGGTTAAAGACCGGAATAAATAGCGCTCTCTGCCCTCCGTCTACCACGCAACAAACACGGGTGAAATAACTCTTTTATATCGTTTATAGGCTCGCCCTCGCAACGACCACACCCGTGTTAATCGATCCAATATTGATAAAAATACAATGATAAAATTTTAGGTTTCATACGAGGCGCGCATTTTAATGGCCCGTTAAACGGGAAAAAGACTAATGTCATAAAAGATTGGAAAATGGATACGCACACAATGACCTGTATCGAAATATGCGGATAACTTCCATTACCTTTGATGTTATTTACTTGGGTTTTCCCCTCATCGCGTAGGCCGCGAACGCGCGTACTTTTTTAGGGTTCCACCGAAGTTTACACAGTAATGTTTGTCGAAAGTCAATCTTCTCTCTCCCTCTAAGCAAGTACAGTCGAAGCAATTCCAGTGCATGAATATTCAATTAGTTACTTACGTCGCCGACAGTAAAGTTTTATGATGGAACTTGACATTTTTTAAGAAAACAACTTTTCTTTAAGACAGGAACATAACATAACAAGTAACGAATTTTGTAAAATTTCGATTTAAGGTCCGTTAAAAACAGCGCAAAGCACGACCACGGGAAGCTGACACGTCGTGGATAGAGAGAGAGGCGATGCAAGTTAACATACATCGGTGTAAATCCAATTAGATTTGGTCGTGTTATCATTGTAGGCTTGGTACCAAAAGAAATTATCCTTAATAACTTCACTGCTGATAGAAAACAAAAATAAGCCGTACAAGATATAAAAAGACATTTTAACGAAAAGCGAGTTAAGCATTTATCGACAAAGTATGTCGTTAAATTATAAGTACTCTTTTATTTTAGTACGGCTATGTTCCATTTTATTACATCAATCCTGTAATTTGGAAATGATATTTTATTGATATCAATTTGTCACATGGGATCTCGGAGTCTGGTGAGCCGTGAACACTTCAGTCGTCCGCTCCTACGGGTATAAATCCAACCTTCGCGTTATTTGAATGAAGGGCTTACATTGAAACACTTCTTTGCAGCCCCAAAACAAATCCATTCAGCCGTGAAATTAGAGGAGAGATCCTCAAATTTGTGAATTAAATTTGATTAAAAAGTTAAGTGATGAATGCGAAACCCAATTCGGGCAACTGTGAAACCTTTTTGTTTCCGATCTGTGTTTCACCACATCCTTGTAATTAAGGCATGAATGTAAAAGGTTAAGGACTGGGAGTCGTTCGAACGTAAATAATTTCCCTTAATGGATTTAATTATGTTTAACCGAATAAGTTATGTTAGGAAACAAATCTTTTGTGGGACAAACCATTACGAGGAACATATATTCAGTAGGCCAGTATTGTGCGTTAGGAAGAAGCCATATTTGTAACAATGCATTACCGCATTTGATAAACTTGATAACCATGGCCGACGACTGAAAAGCAACAGTTAGTACTTAGACCATTTGTCACTAATCAAAATTCGTAATGGTTTGGATTTGAGTAGAAAATGTACATACATACATACCGTCGCACCTCTTTCCCACAGGGGTAGGCAGAGACTACTTTGTTCCACTTGCTACGATCCTGACAAACCTCTTTCGGTATGTCTACATTCATAAATCTCTTCATACATGCTCGTCGGTTTCGGGTACTCTTGACTTTGTAGAATATGTACAGTTAGAAAACGACTGGAAAGAAGATTTGGTTTCACAGACTACATTTGAGTGCCTACTGATGAGATGTGCCGCTCACACAAGACAATTACTCTGTGGGTGCTCAGTAATCTATTTGACAACTAAAAGTACGGCGCGGAGTTCGTTCGGGGCGGAGCGTTGGTGGGAAGGAAACGCGTCTGGAATCCGAGATGGTACGACCCTTTGAATATTAACTAGTAGATGACCCGGCCGCAGCCGTAACTGGGCTACTAATCTGCGGTACTGTCGGAAAGGTTAATTCCGACTGCCGCCTCCCTAGACGCGTTTTTAGGATTCCGAGAGAATCGGTTAGAATTTGGGAGAGGCTCTCAGCCGTTCTTTAGTGATGAAATTGAAAATAAGTGACCCATACTTTCTGAACCCATTCTGCCGCCTATTTCTATTGAGTACAAAATATTGGAGAAATTTTACTCAAAGCGAAGTAAAGCAGCGCTCGTCTATTTGAGTTAAGGATGTTATAATAGAACTTTAGACTTTAGAACTGTCAGGTTAACTGGAAGAAATCCCTTCTTAGGGATAAGTTCGCCTTTGTACTATTTTCTGTGTATTTTTGTATTTTTTTTTTTTTTTTTTTTAATTTTTATGTGCAATAAAGAGTTTACATACATACATACATACATACTTTACTATGACTACCCCTTTAACTGTTTCATAGAATTTGAAATGGATTATGAGGAGCGTGTTTAATATTTGCATATTTTCCAGCAGTACCTATTGTAGTTACGCCAGGGTATTCGTATTTCAGCTCCCAGCTCTGGTAGCGCAAGCGGGTTTTTCTACGAAGTATAAGTTAATATTAATTGTAATAAAACTTAATTTAAATAGCACTAGCTGTTGCCCCAAACTGCGCTTTCGTCGCGCGTGAATTTTGTACATTTGGTTAAAAATGGTATCTTTCTTCCACCACGACCAAGTAGGTGCTTTCACCTACTCGGTCGACTATAAAGAAATTAAGAAAGAAAGAAAGAGAAACATTTATTTATACACATTCGATACACGTAGATATAGAATAGAAAGAAATACAATATACTTAAAAATAGCACCGATATGGTGTAAAATGGGCCCCACTCAGCATAATGTTGGCGGCGCTATAGGTCCTAACATGCAAATAAACATGCAAGATTATAATCATATCAGAATAGTATAGTGCCTAACAGTTTTTTTTAATTAACTTTTCCAATTTCTGGACTACGACACCGTTAAAAAAGTTTTATGCTTCGTTTATCCGGCTAAAATTCAAGCCTGGCGACGGGGTTTAGCACTTAAGGCATTACTTGGGCCGTATGCTCTTGTTAGAAAATTTGGAATCTATCCAGTAGTTACTTTGGAAGCTTGTTTTACTAGTAATACCAGCAGCCGATTGAAGCAGCTATAAAGATTCAGTGGTAGTTTGCTCCTACAAGTCGTCACGTATGTCTTGACGACTCGTTTGATAACATTTTCAATCTATTTCGTAAAACGAGGAGATGCTCGACTCAGCCATGTTTTTTTTCATGTGTCCGCTGATATCTGCGGCGTTTGCGAACCGATTTAGATGATGATTAATAGTCTATTTTCACCGAGTTAGGATCTCGTGATAAGATCCCAGGGATATCGAGCAAAATCCTCACATTTCACCGTTTTACACACACACACACACCATGGAGCATCCTTGACGAAAGTCATATGGAAAGAACGAACCTAGTCGAACCGCTCCCGAATTACAATCGTGAGTTAAGCTGTTCAATTGTATGAATGTATGTAGATACAGATTTCAGATATTTAAATGTTTTGATATAAAGGAATTAATTTAAAAAGTTGGGTGTTAAAACCACCACGGCAACATAAAAAAGCGTTATATCTAGACGAGATTCAATTTTTAAATATACGTAGCAGTAGCATGCTTACGCCTCTACGACCGCATGTTCAGGTAGCATTTTCTCATTCGTAGCTCCTCTACGGCGTAGCAATGCTACGAATATTTCTTCAAACTGCCTAATCAGAATGAGAATGCGGGATAATGTAGCTATCTTGTTAAAATGTAATGTATGGCAGGAAAAACTTTCCCTGCGCCGTCGCATCAATCGTGTTCAGGGGTGGCGTGTAAAATTTCATTCCGATTTCCGATAGGTGGTAAATTGAAGGTGCTAGGGGGGCGTGATTGACGCACGGCTAGATGGACTGAACGAAATTAGAAGGGACCCTTTTATAGAAGCAATTATCTTACGGAAGCTTAAAAACCTTTAAAGGTGACTTCTGTTTGATAGCCTGCGTCATCAGGTTAAAACACGGGTTTAACATCGGACCCGACTCATTAAGGCTTCCATTTTTAATCTTCTACTTATCTGCTTATCAAATAAGTAGGTCAAGTGAAGGATTTTACGAAAAGCCTATCAAAAAGCCGCATCAACGTTTTTAAAAAATAGTTTAGCAGCTCATGTAGTTGCGAATAAACTGACTGCTTTATTGGACCACCACAAAGTAACACCTGATTTAATCAATTATGTAAATAGGCGAGATAACGTCTGTCCAATATCTCAACCGATATCAGCTGTTGGAGTGGTCAGGCTTATCGAGGCGACCTAGTAAAAACTGTTATATTCCTCTAGTCTAAGCCACGTTGATACCAGTGATACCAACCCGGGCCGTCTGTCGAAAAAGCCGAGTATTAGACGCTTATTTGTCACTCCTAGTAAACAATCTATATTCCGAATTCCGAAATTCTTTTACTCGAAAAAAGTTCGCAGATTTTTTAAAATCGTCTCATTTTCATAATAAAATAATACAACTCTACAGTTGCTAGAAATTCGAAACCCTTAATTCCAGTAGCATTTTTATAATATTTCAGAAGAGGTGCTCCGCGCGAGTTCCGGCGATGTAGCGTAGTAGAATAATTCGGACGAAAACTATTTTTATCTATTCGGCAAGTGCAATTTACGTGGTCTCAAACAGTTGTATTAATTTTAATAATTATCATAAATTCATAAACATCGGGCAACCGAAAATTTAGTTCTTTATAAAAATAAATTTGTTTTACATCTTTCATAATCGACGTACATTTTTGACGCACTTGTATAGGTGAGGAACCAGAATGCAACATTAAAATTCTCGTTCGATATGAAACAATTACCGATTTCGTCGCTTTAGTTAACCAAACTATCAATCAAACAATGAAAATAGTGCACACCATTTAAAAAGTGGAGAAGCATAAGCATATCTTACTACTTTTAACTATTTTTTCCAATGTAAATTAGGTTTAGATCAAATCATGTTATTCTGTTGCTGTTATTGCGTTCAGACTCTTTTAGTTTTAGCTTTGGTCTAAGGTATAAATTGTAACTCAAATAAATAGCTAATATAACCCATAAACTGACATCACAATGTGAGAAAAATCTTTACGGTTCTATAAAATTGATTACGGGGTGAATACGAAAACTTTTCCAAGTCATAATTTATAAAGAATGAAGTAGGTAGCTGTACGTCCGTCGCCTGATGGAAAAAAGGGGTTATAAAAATGCTCCAGAGATGGCACTGACATCGAATCGATCCTGCCTTAGCCTTAGATTTGAAAATAACCGCAACTTGTGCCCTTAAAAATAGGCGTTATTAACCAAATTTTAAAGTTATTACTTTAGTGAACGTTTATAATTTTAAAGCTAGGAAAAAGTAACATTACACGTTTAGTAACCATACAAAACAACGGCTCGAAAAGTAATTTTGCCATAACACAATACATACAAATCAAACAGGCAAATGCGTAGGGCCAGATACAATACAACTTGTAAATACATATGAAGTCAGTTATTAGCTATTATTATACAAACACTACCTCTAATAAACTAAGAGTCGAGGCCGAAGTAATTATTACTTTATATCCTCCAGTGATTTATATTGGCCTCTGGTATGGAGGCGGTTGTAATGAGAAAATAAATCACATTTCACACAAACCCATACATTCTATTTTTCATTTTCCGCACCTCGCTTTAGTGTTTCTCGTGTTTCCCAAATAATGTCCGTTCTTTGTTAATATTTATTGCACTAACATTTTGTAACGCAATTTAAACTATACACGGTAATCCCTCAATGTTGTCCCATGGCATTTAGTGATAAAATATGACCGTGATAACCCCCAGATAACTCCTTATTAAGTGCAAAGAATGACAATTAAATTTAAAAAGACTCCAACAATACCAATTGTTTTTGTTTGTCAACAAGTTTAGAGGGGGCGACAAATTAATCTTTGGGCCCAAATTGTGCTCGAAACATGATTTATGAATAACGAGTTCTGTGAACTTGCAATGTTTTGGAAATTCGTTACGCAACTATACTGTTGGGTGATAGTGAATTATTTGTTTTGAAAAGGCATCCTTTCAAGACGTTGACAAGGAAGGACCAACTTAATATAACTTTGCTCGTTCACCACACCTCGCCTCGCCTGTTTGGGAGCCCGCATAATAATGCTCCGTACATCAAACTCCAATAATGTGCGGATCACGCCTCTGAATCCGTGCACGGCCGAGTTTCGAGTGATCACATTTACGCATGCAGAAAGAGCTTTGTGATAATATGAACGGGAACTGCTTGCGTTCGTTAGCGCGGTGCGTGTGCGCGCACTAATGTGACGAGAACCTAATTTGTTAGTTGGCGGAATGTCACTGTCAGTTATCTTTTAATTGTTCGCTAATTATTAATTTGGTCTCTAATGAACTTCGTGCGAATTAATGAGTTGTAGCGACAGTGATATTTTTATTAACAAGATTATGCACGCGGTTTTGGCTTCGCAGGATTAAAATTATTCTGACTCCCCATCCCAAGAATATTTTATAAAATCCCTTAGTCAGGCACCCTTATGATACTCAAGGTAAGTAATCAAAAAGTATCTGAGACTACTGTTACAAGGTTCCATTTTCCACTTTTCTCGAATTGTAATTTCAAAATTGTCATAGTGAATCTGGTTCTAATTTTCAATTCGAGAAATGTGAAACATAGAACCTTGTAATATAGAACCAGTGTAGTGTCTCTGTAGTAGTGATAGTAGCTTAAACAAATTGTACCAAATTAAATTTAACATTTGCATAATTATTTCTACGCTTCGCTGCACTTCCTGATAACGGAATACAAGGTTTTCGATGCAACGCAAATGCTAAATGTTGTCAAACATCACAATTTAATGCAAAAACATACCGAATCGTGAACAAGCAAACTGGGCTATAAATACAAGCTATGTTTAAACTGGTGCGGAAATAACACGCGCGGATATAATAAATTACAATATTGAATTTCAGTGTAAGATTTGACCGCAACGGAAAAGCGTACCCACTCTTTTAAACATTTAACGCAAATTTTACTAGGTACCTACTTATCCTTGTATTTATATTTCATTCATTTTTCTGAAACAGCTCTGACGAGTTGGATTTGTTTTTGTATGTTGACGAAGTTTTGCTTTTCAAGTGGGCTTAGCCCAAAAAACATAATATTCCATTAAAAATATATTTAAACGTCATTTCATAACTCACCAGTAGGTACAGAATATGCTTCTTTTCATAAAGTTAGCTTCTTATGAAAAGATGCCACTGTTCCAAACCCCATAAATAAACTCGAAAGACACCAAAAGAAGCCGAGTTGCTCAAATACTTAATATGAGTATGTCTGTATAGTTTCACATACATAAATCACGTCTTTATCCCTACGGGGTAGACAGAACCTAAGGTAACAAGACTTAAAGACTACGTTTAGCATGATTGTGGGCGTACGAATGGAAAGGGGAATCAAAACAGTGATGGGTTGCTAGCCACATCGCCTACATAAATAACATGATCCCTAAGATTTTCACCCAATCCCTCGATGGGTTATTACCATCTGCGCGGGAAGAGAAGCAACTGGTAAATTCTATGTTTTTTCTTTGCTCCCAGACCAGCTTGCAAGAATTGGCTGTATAGTTTTCATATAAATAAATTTAAGCGAGGCAATGCCAATTTGCGATAACCGGAGCATATTTATTGCCATAGTAACTATAGTTACTACGATCCCGTTATCACTACACTGTTAACGATCAAAATGGTTCAAGTTTTTTATTTAATAATGTTGAAAATTATCTGATTAATTATCAATGACTATGAACAATTTTAATGTGGTTGCGCAATGCTCAAAATCAAAAGCATTAGAACAACAACTTGTTTATTAACTATAAATTGTGTATGTAATAACAATCACTAAAGCAAAATGCAATGTCTAATAATTCAATTGCCCTAATTAGCGTGATACGTACGCGCTTATTATTAATAGCCCACTTAATCGTATAACGAATAGATATTGCTCCAAATTAAACATCTCAATGACAATTATGTTTGTCAAAATGTCTTCAAGTCACGCATAGTTCAATTTTCTAGTATAATTGTATTATAATTTTATTAGACAAAGGGGTGATGTAGTGTTTTGTGGGCCGGTGGCGGGGCGGCGGAGTCGCAGTAGCGTCATTAGGGCACGAGCGAAGACCGCGGCTCCCGCATATTTGGTCAAGATTAATTGCCCCAAAACATCATCTGTCAACCCCCACGACATTTTGTTTGCTATACAAATAGTGCTACACATCCGTTCCAGGGAGAACACATACATGTTATTTCCTCGTAGAATCTCATCGTTCCATTAACATCGTGCACTTACAAAATCTACATTTTATTGCTCTTTATATGTAGAAACAGAGTAGGGAATGAAAACAAAGCATGCCGCTACCTAATTTATTTTGCTGAATATCTTACCTGGTTGTTTCATTTGCTAAATGCGAGCTGCAGGACGAACTACAATCGAGCTCTAATTGTCATTCCACTAATTTGCATCAGGCTTCCCGGTTCGCCGTATGCCTGCCGCCACCCGTTGAACCTCTTTCTTTCAGGGAAACCCCGTTTTGTATTATTAATAAAGACAAAAGCTTAATTGCTATTTCAGAAACAGAAATGTATCAATTCCGTGGCTCTTTGTTCCAGTGAACAGAACGTCCTCAACATTGTGTTGTGTGCTACTGCAATTACCGCCGAAATCTCAATCAAATCGATAGGACAATCAAAGCCTCGTTTTCGACTCCCGTGAGCAATAACGCAAAATTGCACAAAGGCCCCTGCACAAACCGGCAACTAATAAACGCTAAATGCACCTATTTACCTACTGATAAAACGAACAGTGCATGAAAATATACTAGTATTAAAATAGGATCTTGCCATTTTATAACAAAGTGTAATCACAGCGGCAATATTACAAAGTGCATCGCTTGCTTCTATGAAATTATGCGAGTGGCACTGGCTTTACACGATCAGAGTAAATTTATGCAAGACATTATCCGAGGACAGCGCCGTCGCATAACAACGCCTTCAGTGTCCGAGCGCTTGCCGCCACCGCACCGCCCGCCTTTATGAAACCCTCCGCATGATATATGGGGTGTGTGCCACCACATTATTGCTTCTTTGAGCATCTTTTAATGCATGCCATCTTGGCCATTTTTTCTCCACAATCAGCTTTCCAGTTAATATCGGAAGCAGAGTTTAAAAAGGGGGCTCGTTTGGTAGTAGGTGGGTGTTAGCATCGTAGCGTCGAGGACGGTATTTTTCGCTAATGACGGCGGGCCCGCAGAGCCGGGCCGCGGCCGCGTGATAATCCTCCCGACCATTAGGCCCGGCCACTCGCTCGCAAATCGTCCGCATATTTTGGCCAAGATTAATTGTTCTCGAATATCATCTATCACAGTGAGCTCTCTCGTGACGGTCGTCAGCAGTGCGCGCGACGTTTTATTTGAAGTACAATGGGTCTCGTTCAAAAGCCCCGAAGGTTGAGGAAGGTAATTAAATTTTTGTTAGAAATGATAGCAACGTTTGGAACAACTGCTGTATTTCAAACTGGAAGGTATTCTTGGGCCTCATTGTATTCAACAAAAGCGTGTTGGTAAAAGATGTGGCAGAAAAGAAAGGATGACCTGATGTTATGTAATACATAGACGATTGCCCTGCTCCTGGAAAACTTATCCCAAGCGAAACGTTACGCGTTAGGTACCGTTTCTACATAGTTAGAATGTAAATGTAAGCACACACTCTTAACCACTATCCCTCGAAGTTAAGATTCACGCTAATCTTAATCCGAGTAACAGGGTATGCTGAATAAAATTAAAACATTTTCCAAGACATTAAATTTAATAATGACTAAATAAAGGAAACAGTAACTTCAGCAATTTATAAAACGGGCAACCATCACAGCGGCCATTATAATGCGAAATAGTAGAGAGGCACGTCCCATCAAGCCATTTACATAATCCATTAATTAACCATTTAAACATTCTAAATCCCAATTTAGATAGATGAAATTAGAACGATTACAGACTCGGTGAAAAGATAAATCCCTAGTTAAAAATATCCTCCGCCGAGTTTATTGCGAAACGGACAGGAACAAATCGAGTCAATCTTTTTTTGTCAGAGACGAAACACCGAAACGCGTCTGCATTTCAGCGTTTTCAATGTGTAAAGTTCGAATATCAATCAAGCCGACCTTTTTTCAATAACGCTACCACAGGGATCTCTTCCGAAGCAATTTTTCGAGTAATTTCTCCCTTAGATCCGAAGTGTCCATTGGCTTTTACAGACATTGAGTTTGTTTCCGCCGGTCGGAACAATTTATCAGCGGAAGCTATTTCCCAGGATCTGGGGGGCGGCGCGGAGTGGCGATCGCCGGCCAACCGATATTTTTTTTGCTACCTGTTCATTATTATCGTGTCAATATTACACAATAGATAAACTACGTTTTCCTTTGTAACCTTCCTATCTGTGGTTTGTATTTGTAACATACAGGATGCAATTATATATCTCGTCTGCTACAACAATAAACGATGACGTTCTTTCAGGATTCTATGACAATGCAGATAAAAATAATAATGGGAAACATTAAGAGCATAAGGGTATGAACATTATTTACCTAAATGATGTCTCATTAAAATCTCCAAAATAAAACACAGAGCAATTGTGGCTAAAACCTGGGCAAAACATGCGTGCCAAAAGACTACGCGAGCAAAAGCAACTAATAAAAAAGTGGCCAAGTGCGTAACAAGTCACGGGCAGTGCAGGGTTACATATTAATATGCGGCAAATATTGAATATTATGATTTATGACTTAAGTCGACTACTAGTTGATAATTTGCGAACTTACAAAGCTGTGACAGCTTTCTTTTAAATTTGTACCGGCATCATTTCGGGTTTCCAAGACCAGTACTCACACTATAATAAAAAAAAAAAAAGTTTAATTTGTGGGCGTGATTTGTAGGTACACCAATGACAAACTATTTCCTAGTGCTAAGGATCTATGAGCTAAACCGCGGACAGAAAGAAACAGACGGATATGGCGAAACTGCATTGGTTACGGTTATATATTTTTTACTATGAACCCCTAACAATATTCGGTGAGTAATCATTAGGGCACAAAATACGTTATCCAGTGGCACGCGTTGAAAGATTGAGGTCAAAGCAATGAATTTTTCGTGGTCAATGGCATAATAATTAGCTCCAAATTAGCACAATGATTTGGTTAGATAAGCTATGTTTATGAACGTCAAAATAAATGAGTGTGTTGAAAACAAAGAGAATAATTCCCAATAGAGTGGTAAAATGGATTATCTGAAAGAAAAGCCCACTTAAGTCATTAAGTAGAATTATGAAAATATGATTATGAAATGTATTTTTCCTTTGTTTTTCACAAAAAAAACAAATAAGTAAGCTGATCGGAGGGCCATAAATAAAGTTACAAAAGAAAAAATAAGAGATAATAAGGAAACGAGCCTAATTCAACAGGTAGGTGATAATATTTATGGGGAAAATTGATTGTACTTATTACGAGCACTTTAGAAAAATATTTCGACACAACCTACGCTTCGTTTTTCGTCATAAAATAGTTTGCATCACGAGAGAGTAAGAGAGAGAGAGAGAGAGAAAGCTCTGAATAAAATATGGTTTGGCTCATAACTAGCTAATAATAAAGCTGAGTTTGGTCTTCCAGTAGACGTTTTTCGTAAGTGGTGTGCCAGCCGCGGCATAGCCTTTGGCGTCGCAACTGCATTGCTGCCCATTTCTCATCTTAAATGGCAGAGCAAAGCGCTGCGGTCGCCTCAAGAAAACTTTCTACCATTTTCTTAAATAAGGGTAAGAATAGTTTTCTATGTGACTTTTTTATATGCCGCACTTAACACGGGGCCCGGGCTCCAGGTAAAGTGTAGGAACAAATGAGTGCACTAAGTAACTATGTAATGGTACTTTTCTTTCTAGAAGTTCATGAACGCTTCCTTCACTAATATTAGTTTTAAAATCGTTGCGAATAGACTAAGTACAACGGTTTACGAATGTTACAAGAACATTTTAAATTTGTACATATAGTTGCAGATGATCATCATCAGCATTGTATGCGCTTATTGGCTTCATTGAAGCAAAGAATTGACTCCTGCTAAAATATTTTACGAAATATAAAAGCAGTGGCAGGAAGTGGTATTGTTTTATCAGCAACAATCAGTACATTGTACCAACAATTCAGTTTCTTATCTTGAAAAGCAAGTGTAACAACTACACTGTATCTTCTTGAAAATCCCTGAAGTTCTTTATAGAGCTCTCCATTTCACACAATTCACATGCACTAAAATAAACGTGATCTCTTACAAAATATTTTATTGCTACCGTTATTAAAGTTGATTTATTACGAGATACCGCTACGAAAATGTGGGCTGCAGTTTTCGCGGGTGATTTTTATGGCTGCAAAATTCGCAGTCCAGTCGCTCCGAGAAGTGGAAACAGTTGCAACAGTAAATTACCTAAGTGTAATGTAAGAAATAAACTTTATCCGTGAACATACTTAGTAGCATACTTTGAAGTTTACAATGTGTTTGATTGTTTGTTGCTATACGAAGTATACAATACGAGCGATACGTGATGAGTTTGCGTATTAGTCATCCGTAGGTCAGTGTGACATCATTCATCTATAGTATCCAAATGCACTAGTAAAATAACATCATTAAACACGATAGAGAGCACTTGGCGACCGCTGACTAGCGATTAAAACCGCCGGTTTAATTGGAATTAATGTTGCAGGGGATATTGGGGCTGGTTGCGGTCGCGAGGAGACAATTTACGAATTAATAAGTGTTAGGATATTTAGGATTCCGTCACAAATTAAGGGTTTAAGTTTAATTGGTCACCACAATTCAGTATTACAATAAAAATATCTTATTTCACGCTGCCAAAAATAGTAAATAATCACCAAACACAGATTTAATGTGAAATTGTAGCCAAGTAAATTATGACCTAATGAGAGTAATTCAATGGAGTTTTGCGAAGCAGAGTTCCTATTTTGCATAGTTTCGGCGCTTTGCGACGTAATGCAACTCTGGCCTCATCTAACTCATCAAAATAGTATACCGAAATTGGTTTTTTAGTTTTTTATTTGCTTATTATGCAATTATCCATGCATTAATTTGTTCTAAGATTTGGCGATTATTTGTCTTCATCTTTAACCTTAATGTTCCTAGTAGGTATGTGTTTTGGTAAGATGGTTTACGGTCCCAACATTTTTTCGAGGTCATAATGAAAGATACTTAACTTAAAAAAATAATTCCTATCCCATGTCCACGTGCTATTGTTTTAAATCAAATATAAAATACTACAGTAACAAACGAATTAGTCGCTAGGTCGCTACGTTTTTTTCCACTTCTCAGTAAAGTAATTCGTTATTTCCCCAATAAGCAATGAGTTCTCCGGGGAAATCCAAAAATAACAAGGTGAACGCAGTGGCACGGAAAACCAGAATTATTAAAAAATCTTACCCCTTTCGCTGTTGTCACGGCATGCACGTTCGCAGAAATAAAAGTATGAAGCAGTTATTATCAGTTCATTTTACACATTAGACGCTAATTAGATAAAGCTTACAAGTCCTAAAATATCATGTGGTCAGTCTGTACACGAAAATATTAAATAACAAAGAGGAAGCAACACTTATTGTCACACATTTCGTACGCGAAGTCGTGAGTGAGACCGCGTGAGGCGACACATCCGACCTCGGCGGCGGCTGGGGGTACACTGGTCGGTGTACGCTGAACGCTGATAGTCGGCGGCGACATCACAGCGGGCAGACTGCTCGGCTGCAAGGCAGGGCGGGCGCTAGGCGCTACGACTACGACCGAACTCTACGCGCTACGATGCCTGAAAATTTATTCGCAAAGGAAAAATTAGGCGCGCTCCGACCGCGACAGTCCATCCATTCGGCGCTCGCCGTCGCCGTCGCGATACAGCTCACGATCCAACCCGATTAATACTAAGCACGCCAATAAATATTGATGCTGGCTCCTTTGTCTTGCACGGAGGATTTGTTCCCTTTTATTAATGGTACACTCACGTTCACTTGCGCAGAGATTTCGCTTTTGAGTAGCGTTTTTCGATGGTTTCTATCAAATATAATGCGGTCGTTTAGGGTCATCTATTTATCTACTTAAAGCTCGGAAGCCATATGATTAGATGCGTAACGACTTAAATAAACAACGTAGAACACGTTGTTATGTAATATTAAACTGACTTTACAGTCAGTTTGTTGTTATCAAATCGACTTTGTGAACATTGAAGTTTAAACCGACAGATCAAGCTCACAAACTGATTCGCAGTTATTTTTCTGTGAAACGGGATGAATTATGAGCTCGTGATAAAAGCATTTTTCACTTAACGTTAAGCCGCCTGAATTGGTACTGATTCGGATGATCAGACAAATTATGAGAGGTCCGTGGAGAAGGATTGTGGTTGTAATCGGCGGGTCGGTGAACCGGCCGCCGGTAATAGGTGTGACGGACGATAATCCCTCCTAATTAATGTATGGGCCCGGCTAAAGGTTGAGACGTGATATCCCTATGATCACTTGCTTGTTTAATATCCTTGATATTTTGTGCGTGTCTATAGCGCGCGGAGTTGATATGATATAGCAAATGATAATTAGAGGGACGATCTGTTTTGATGGAGACCATTTTGTGCATAAAGAGAATTGAATGTCATCATCAATCTATGTCCACATTCAAGGTAATACTAATTTAGATAAGACACATGAAACCGGCTATTTTATATATAAGATTTAACTACGGAATTTCAGAACAGCACAGTAAAAAATTTGGTTACTAGTGGTGAAAATGTCGTTATAAAAACTTCGCGTCAAACTTAATGTGAATTTGCCTCTTAATATTCAACGTACTAGCCCAGACTTCACAGCTCTGCGTAAAGTAATTTACGAATTACTTGAGAGCTACAGAAAAAACGCTCAGGGACTGCAGAGCGAAAGGAGTTATTAAGTTATTACTTTATCCAAAAAGCTTTGTACCTACAACGAATTTCAACATAGCAATTCTTGGAAGCAATTGTAATCTACTGTATAATATATAAATTTTATTATCGAGGATGGTTGACAATGAGGAATCCACTCTTTCATAATTTTGCATAAATATGGCGTCTTATGAAACCTCGCATAGAGTTGTTAATTCTTTGTGCACTTTCTCAGCAACTGGAACCTTTCCATTCTTTATGAGCTAAATAGATCTCCGTGTAGGTACTACGAGTATAGTGTAGGTATGTTGGTCGCGTGCCGCGCACACGCAATCGCGCGGCGCCTGAGCACTACGCACGCGACATGGCTTCAATTAAGATGCTCTCGCTCTTTCCTTCACTACCAACAGACTTATTCCATCTCACTCTTCAACAGCCTATGCATTCTGCCAAGAATTATGATGCACTTTCAATGACGGCCGGTATTTATGCATTAGCTCAATAATAAATATTATTATATATTCAGTAAACGTAATTTATTAACATACTTAAAAAAAGATTCGAAAATAGGAAGCGTACAATTGTTTACGACTTTAGTCTTCATGTGTGTGTGGGTGTGGGCTAAAATTTATATTGCAGAATTTGAAATGGACATGTATTTACGAACAATGAAAGTTAAATGAAAGCCTGCTAAAAGTTAATTGCCAATTTAATTTATCTTTTTACAGACTTCAATAAACGTTAGTACCCAGGCATTCAACTTTGGATGACTTAAGAGCCAAGTTTCCACGCAAGGTAAAGCTTTTAATTATTTTGTTTGTTGCAAGTCACAGAATAGCGAGAGCGCTTCATCGCGTCACAATTCCACAAAGTATAAAGTTTCTTCAGTAACAAGTAACAACGGGTGGCTTTTAGCCGCATTCCATTGAGGTGAAGCCACTGTTGGTTCGTTTATGAAAAGCTTTCAGGTTCGACACGGCTACCGGGATGCTCTATTCAAATCGTCCTTCCTGTCGACAAGCCTTCACATAAATCAACTACTGAATAAGCTGTTTTCTCTCCTCGTGAAAAGGATTTAGAACAAAACGTATCTTTCCCAGACAGAGTGATCTATACTAACCACGTCATGTACATGTAGGTATAGCCATTTCATGTCAAACGATCGTCGTAGCGCTGTATTGATAGAACGAACGGATTAGTTTAACATGGATTTCACATCGCGATATTAGACGGGAACATGACATGACACAATTATTTACTGTCACGATCTATTTTCCCGCAAGCTTCGCAGGCATTGCGGACATTGCGGCAGACGACGCAAAGCTGACTCTAACGAAGGACTAAATTATGCAGTTCTTTTTAAAATATAACAATAATCCGCCGTCTTGGAAGCGCTCAACACAATTCCAATCCGTTCCTGTCTGATGCATATTTTTAAAATAACTTACGTGAGTGAAGAAAATCTACTCTTGTAGGAATTGCGAAATTCTGAATACAGGATATATGTCTAAGAGAGGTCTGCGCAAACAGATAGGGCAGGCGAGAGTCCAGCCACCGCCGATGCATAAGCCACGGCGCGTTCCGTGAGCTGCCAATAAGCGGCTCAGTCAGCGTAGCCGGTCGGACCAATCTTGCAGCCCCACGAATGGAACAGTAAAGCCACACCGCAGATATTTACCTTCACATACCTGCCAATCTGGCTGTGAAAACTCCGAGGCGACGTACCTACCAAAGTAGATATAAGAGTACTCACGTACTTACGCTAAGTATTCTCGCAACAACTTTTTACTGCGAATCGCTGAAGTTAGAAGCATACATAAACGCTACTTATGGAGGCTTCGGAGAAAACAAGCGTTTCCGTCGTCGTAAGATGGTTTAGCGTATGTTGAGGAATTTTCAGAGTAGGTGCTACAGTATCTGTATATATTGATAGCTTATTGGAATTTATCATATTCAATAAACATTGAACATTTACGCAAGTGAATACGGATCGTGAAGAGTCGGGCGGATTGGAGTTGTTAAACTCAAAAAAGTAAATAATCTTCTCTTCTTTGAATGCAAAGTATGCAAATGATTTCCTAGCATTCATTTTCCGACGTAAACATGTAGCTGTATGCAGCGTAGTTAAATGAACTTGGTTCTTTAAAGTCGAACCAGATATTCCAAAGGCTGGGTAGCTGTGGAGAGCAACGAGCGAAACTTTTTTCATAAAAGTGCAGCGAAGCAGTGTCACGTCGGTTCCGAAGAAAGAGCGCTACCAAGTTAACATTCGTACGGGTTGCTATTTTAAAACTTTGTTATGTCTATCCCGTAACGCTGCGTAAAATTTTTGTGCCCGAAGTTAGGAAGTACTTTCCAGACGCGTAGTGTATAACTAACTTCAAATTTGACTAGGTATAATCGACCAAGACATTTATTTACCACCCGAAGGAGCAATGCCACTTGTACGGGTTAAAAATTCAAAGACCATTGTCATGTAACTACGCGTCATTGTATGCCAATCACCTTTATTGATTTTTCCTCATGTAAGAGCTGTCATGAAAAATTTTATAGCTCTAACTTGGTAGACTATTATTATTTTCCTTCATCGTATGAAATGTAGTTTGTTTTAATATTAAACTTCTAATATTAAGGTTAGCTTATCTTTGAATAGCAAAGTAAACAAGCTCCGGTAGGTAAAATATTCAATTCGTGAGAGCAAAACTTATTTTCTACAAAAATGTAAAAAGTGAATTAGTACGTACACATTTTAGTCTAATACAAAAATCGTAAAGCTCTAACTTGGTCGACTATACTTCTTTTCCTTCATCCTATGAAATGTAGTTCGTTTTAATATTAAACTTCTAACATTAAGGTTAGTTTATCTTTGAATAGCAGTAAACAAGCTCCGGCAAAATATTCAATTTGTGAAAGCAAAACATGTAAGAAGTGAATTAGTACGTACACATTTTAGTCAAATACGAAACAAAAAGGAGCGTTCGCAAAGGCAGAATAAATGTGACCAGGGCAAGGCCTACAAGACAATTCCAAAAATGTAGACAAAAGTTTTTTCATAAATGTGCAAAAGGATCCGCAGCGAGGGCACAGATGACGGCTGGGGGCGACGGGCCGCACTTGTTCTGCAGCCAGCCTCTCTGGCAGATGTGTTAAAAGGGAGAAACGGATCTTACCCCTTTTGTAAGATTTTATCACTCCGCCTGAGGCAGGACAAATAAATAAAAGAATGAACATGGAAACATTTAAAAAACGTGAAAGAGGAAACCGATTCATATGCGAGCGCGCCGTGGGTATTATTATACAATTTAACTAGCTTATTATTGCGATTTCGCTTTCGAATAATTATAAAGAATTTAAATATAAAAAATCCGTTGTTACAACCCGTTTACCCTACAAAACCAAGCTCAGTCCGTGTTTCAGCTTTCTAGGCTAGCTGTGCGTTAATACAGTAAGGACAAACTAATTTTACTGTGCAGATAAAGATACTAGGCCGTTGTTATTTAACAATATTTTGAATTTCTGATGAATGAAATAATAGAAGAGGCACATTCATTTAAATGACAAATGTTTGAGATTTCCAAGAATGTACTAGTGACAAAGGTATTTTACGCTAAAACACGGTTGACATTTGCTAAAGGTTCATTTGTGTAGATAAACGAAATATAAGCGTCAAGAAGTACTTATATATATTTTTGCCCAATATCAAGACTATAAATCCGCTGCATAATATAATTATTTATATTCATTGTCCTGTTAGAATTTCGGAAATCGTATGTACTACTTATACATCAAATTTGGGTGTCTAATTATGATAATAGTCAAATGTAAATAAATATCCTTTATTCCCTATCCCTAGACCCTTCTTAGTACACGTCTGTGACCCTCAAGGATTATGTCTGTCAAATTTCAAGTCTAGCTTTAAGTGAGTAAGTACCTAAGTAAGTAAATGCTTTATTGTGCAAATACAAATAAACAGAGACAAACCACAAGGCCGTGTGTCATCAGACAGTCAGTCACTTTACTGTTTATAGGTATAAAACACATAAAATAGAAACATAATAACATTTTGTGAAAAGGCAAAGTATTCAGACTTCGGACATTTTTAACGGCTTGCATGCAACGAAGAATTCAGGAAAACCAGGCCAAACCCCCTGAGTGGCCTAACCATTTTAAGGCGTAGGTATAAGCAATAAAAGTTACTCAACGCCATCCACTAAGTAGAATAACAATAATTGGATTCGTACCGTATTATTACGCGCTCCAAACGGATTGTCGTGTCTAAACTAAATCAAAGTTCGTTTCCACCGGGAGTGCCCAGTCGCCGTCTTTAGTGATGGACGAGACGAAGACCAGGCTCCAACAAGGTACTCTGGGCCTTTATTCGGCACCATCTAGGTGATATAACTGCAATGCGCTAAAGAGTTTTGTATCCTTTTCTGGTACACGAGCTCACTTTCTGCGATGCGATATCACCTGGACGTTATTGAATAGAAGCCTGAAGTAGTTGGAGACTGCATGCTCTCAGTCCTTGTCGCATTAACAGTAGCGGCACACTGCTAATCGACAAAGACTAATGAATACTTATTAGTTTGCCAACAACCTTTCTGTAGACGTGAGGAAATAGAATCGATAGAAGCAAGACGATAAAACAAGACTCATAATATACTCGTAAACTATGTTACTAATTTGGAATCAGGAGTAGCATTTTTAGTTATCATAATAAAATTCCCTCCTCATTATGGTAATAAGACTTTCGGCAGTAAAAATAATATAACACCAGATAAGTTTTATCTTACAAGCTGTTTCATAAGTAATGAGGTAGTAATTATTTTACGTCTCGCCTTGGTCGATTATTATCGTTCATCATAAACGTAAATACGGCACTAAAATGTGAATTATGACAAAAGGAAGTAAAATTATTCCGGTAACAAATGTTGTACTGTGCACAGTGAAATCCGGGCCAATTTAAAAGCAGGTTAAAATAGGCTTTGCCGCGTGAGCGAGTTCCCCGAAACAAAGAAATTTGATATGTAACGAGCGTCTAAATTGGGAAATTAATGTTTGTTAATGGTGTGAAAAATATCACTTTAGTACGGGTTGTGCCCGTCACTAGCCGCCCCCTGGTACCAAGAACACTAGCCACCTCGGTTCATTATCACAGCCATTCCAGGAATGACGCGCCCGCTGATGGCCCGCGCAAACAACATTTCATAGTTTCGATCATAGTTTAATACCCCGTCCAACGTTTCCGCATTAAATTGGCTCAAACGAACGCGTAAGGTCCAGATTTTAATCATTTAATTAACACGGCTGGTAAATTACTTTGTCACGATTTTTAATCCTACGAAAATATGCATAAGTACTCGTGAGTTAATTAAAATTTCAGGGCCTTCGTTAACCTTTGTTTAACCGCGTTTGCAACTTATGCTTTTTATCAAGCGTTGGTTATTATTACTCGTATGTAGGCATTGTGCGGTCAAGTGCAAAAATAAGTATCGATATGAACTTGTCAAAAATATGTCCCACGACCTTATTACGCTGCTGTAAGAGCGTATGATACTTATTTTTGAAACTTTGACTAGATACCTACATATTATTACACTTGACTGCACGTACAACTACACCAGACAATAGTTTAAACAGCTCGGTTAGCTTTAATAATTCAATTAATCTTCATTTAATAAAACGTAATTTATTATACCATATTAATTTAAAAAAATACTGCAATAAAACCGAGCCATGCGTAGCGGTGTAGTCACGCGGATTAAGTGAGAACGACGTGAAAGTGAAATCGATTCAAACAATTTACTATTTCATTCCATCTTGCAAAATTACGAAGCTGATTTCAACAGGAAATTTATTTTTATCGTCGATAATACTAAGCACAAGAGAAGTTTAACAAAGCCGATGACTGTAATAAGATCAATATAATAGAACTATAATGTGCGAGATTTCAAGAGGTTAATTTTGTTGTTGAATAAAGTTGCTAAAAATAACACAGTGTCATTGAACCGATTAGTTTAGTAGATTGTTCGATTATACATTTTCACTTATTCATTGCCTACGAGTACGTGGTTATATCTACGGAAACTTTAAAATAATCTGGCAAGATTTCAAGTGCCGCCAACCTGAATGCGAAGTATTCAGTTCATCAAAACCAGATGTTTCCGAGTCCTATTTAAACACGGACATTAGACGAGGAGTCCCGGAACCAAATAAGAATAATAAAACGAAACTATTTAAACCATACGTCATTGTTATTATACTAATAAATTTAAATAATAACACATTGACAATGTTTGATCCAGACTCTCCTAAACTAAATGAAAATGCTTCAATCTTGTCTTTTATAAAAGCCGAATCGAAAACGGGTCAAGGAACGAATCTTTCAAATCGAATCATAATACAGCGAGACGGCGAACTTCAAAGTGCGGTTAAAAATAAAGCACAACCGAAAGATAAACCAAAAAAGCAAGCCAAGATTGCTCTTAATACTTACACAGACACGAGAGCCGGCCACAAAACGAGTACAAACTCTTCAATGCGCCTACAACTGGTACGGCTTATAAAAATTCAGAACATTTAAACTGAAAGAGGTTCGGCGACATTAAACGTTTTAATGTTATAAACAAACAGTGGATGTTGGCGGGCCTCCAAGTGGGCTGCGAGCCCGGCGCGGCGCTTCGCTGCCGTGCCCTACACAAGCGCCATTGCGAACGTCATTTTACAAATGCAACTATTGCTCTATCTAACCAACGCTGCCGATCACAACTTACTATCTACAGTTAGATCCAGGTGACCTATTAAAACTTTTTGCATCCGAGCTCTGAAGCTGAAATCATCTAATAAAATAAGGTGAGTCAGTGTTTATATAACATAAACTTGGCTAGCTTATTATCGGTTTTAATTAAACCGAGTAGATAAGTGGCTTAGCTCACAAGTTGCGCAGTTATAGAGGTCCTATTATCTGCGTGAAATTTGACTCACAAACCGCAGTCTCCCTGGCGGGTCGACATAACTCGACCCAAGTTGAAAGCTTCAATTACGGCGAGTGAGTTGTTCACGCAGGTGACTCCTTAATTACAGGGTCGAAATTGAGCTGCCCATTCAGCTGACACGTTTGCAAACGGATTATCATCTCCCATTTCATATATACGTAGCCCGTTGTGAAGCCCTTACACATAGACGTTTAAACCACATCGTTAGTCGCGGTTTTAACTGCGGTATATGAATGAAAAGAAAATGGCCGATGGTCGTGTTATTCAGATCGTTTTATTATTGAATGGAGGCTCTACTTGACAGCGATAGATTTAGTGACCGCATTACTACATTAGAATGGTGCTTTCAACTAGTACACAGTTTATTTCAAATTGGAAATTATTATTATAATGTGTTATTAACTTGACATTTGCCGAGGGTTAAATAGCAGTTTGTATGCGAGACTGCTCCGTGATCATCGTAATAAAAAGGTAATCGAGTGGTAAGTACTCCACATGCGACTTTTCCGACTTTCAAGCGTATAATGGCAGCTATAGGCGCCTTAACATTTGCTATTCCGCCTACGTCTGCCTGTTGGAACAGACAATTGACTCGCGGCAATAACGTTTTGCTTTAACAGTTACTCGTATTTCCTTCAAGATAAAAGCTAAGAAACAAATCTTTTGTTTCGGAGAAAGAGGGGTTTTTGATTTGAAATCAATTCAAAAATTATTAAGATGTTGGATTTATTCAACTCGTTCGTTGACCATCAAATTAGAAATAGGTTTCTTTTGTAGTTACGCAGATAGGGCCAATTTAAAGGCAGAAATTAATCCTTATTTCTTTTTCCTACATCAAAAAGGCAACTCTACGCAAAATTTTAGCCTTGTAGGTTTAGGTCTTGAGCTGGGCGTTGATGAGTCAGTCAGTCAGATAATCAGCCCAGACTTTTATTTTTTTATATACTGTAGATTTAACAAAGGTTAAAACACCAAAGCCGCGCCACAGTAGGTATTTATGACTATCCGATCTCTATTTGTACTTCGGTTAATACGCGAATTCGAGATGTACTGAATTCTACTTTTACTCCTTCAAGATGTCATTAATTATTTTATTTTAAGTACAAGCACGCCAACAACAAAAACTTGTTTATTTTAATTTTTTGTCAATTTTAACTTACAACATGTTATCTACAAAGCAAAATATACGGGATTGAGCTCAACTCTGACTACGACGTTGCAAGTTAAACGAATTTCGCGATATCAGTAATTATACTCGTACCTACCTACGTTGCATATCAGGTCAAATAATATTCAGCAGCAGTAACTTCACAAAGTTCCCAACCGGCGTGAAACTAATTTAACGTTTAATTGAAAATGTTTTTTCATAGCAGTCTGTTCAAAATACTTAAATTAAAGGCAGAAGTCGGCAAACGACGGTCTCATTCAACATTCGGAGGACGAATCTGTTACATTCAAAATTTTCACACAAATTAAAAAGGCTCTAGCGTCGAAGCGGCATTATTTAGGCCCGTCCATCCCAAGGGAATCCAATTTGCGGTCCCCGACGTCTCTCGTAAATGGAATTTCGGCCTCGCTCTAAAAAGTATATTTTAACACATATCAAATAATTTGCAACTAAGTTTTAACATGCCATTATCAGCATATAAATCTGGAAAACAATTGAAGCGAACTCTAACTGCTTTGCCGGTCAAAAATAATAAGTATTCCATAGAAATATATTAGTTGTACCCCATTTTTCCCACAAATGTCATTAGGACTGAAAAACAATACATTTCCTTTCTAGAAGTGCATAACTTGTAAGGGCTTCTATCGTTAACTTGCTATTCCAGTTCATTCAGAATTGAGCTCAAAACAGTTACATCGCAGTTGGTGTATATTTTCTACTGCATGAAAACCAGTCAAGCCCGAGCTTGCCATGTCGCTTGACGAGATCCCAATCAAGTACACAAAACACGTGATTCCGTTCATTTCTGCGTCGAACGCACGAATTTTGCTACAGGTTTGCATGGTAGAAGCTGCAGATCCTTGTTTTTTAATGTAAAGGTAAGTTCTCATTGTTCATTGCGCAGCCATGTTTTATTCATCTTCATTTTAAATAGGTACGTGGAACATAATCGAAGTCACAGACGTGGATCCCCAAAAACAGACAGCCAGAGCGGGTTTAATTACGCCCGGAAATGAAATGTGGAAGTCCGGAACAAACAAACCAAGAGCTACTGTTTTTATTCAGATAGGTGGAAAATATAAATAGGATATTTTTTATAAGCCGAGTTGTACCAGGAAGCAAGATATTGCAAGAGCTGGTAGACATTATCGAGTAGTTGACGTAGTCAGATAATTTAGTCAGGCCTATCAGCTTGCCAGATGCTTGCAAAGTGGTATCAAAACAAATAAGTTTCTGTCAAAAATTGTACTAAATTTCAAGTCAATCGGACCAAACGTTGAAGGATTCCCTCCTGCGGAAACGATCCTGGCTGGGTCACCAGAGCTCCACTACCCAGATTATTGTATTGTCATCTAACTTACTTGAGTCTGCAAAATTTCAGCTCAATCGGTTAAAGATATCTGCTTCAAAATTGAGTCGCAAGATTCCACCCGGACATACACACTTACATACGTTGCAAGATAACATAAAGCTTGTAACAGAATAAAGACGACGCAAATTGACATCCAACAGAATATTATTATTTATTAGTAACTATTCAAAAATTAAAAAAAAACCCCACGCAAAAAGATTTATAGTTTAAGAAACAACCATTAAGAAAAAGGAAAAAATAGTCAATTTTATGCCAAAAATGTCTTATAAAAAGATATGTGTCTTTTGTATTTAGATATCAAAAAGAATTGTAAAAGTTTGTACTTTGCCACAAGCACCTACTCGAAAATATCTATCAGCTCTGAAGCTAAAAACCTGCTCCTGAAACAGAATGGCAATTAAAGCGCTATGACGCTTTTTAATAAAACAATGTTTTGCTCAGAATTAATTGCCTCCATCAATCCGTATTAAGAGTTGTGTTACAAGGAGAGACGTCGGGACGGGTTCAGGTTACATTATTAAATATTTGGAGTTAGTAAATGTCTCAGGCACTGGGTAATTTCTGGTGACAAACGAGCGGTTGAACGCCGGCTGCGTCTCGCGAAAGGAGTCCGTCACGTGCGCACGGTAAATAAAATTCGTTCAAGTAAGCCTCCCCGACTCCGCCCACAACCAAACGCGGGATGACAAATCTCATTCTGTATGCAAATATCACGGGTCTTAGCGCCGAGCACTCTTGCCCACTTTATTAAAAAGAATAATAAACTGTGCCTGTCATTATATCATCGTAAACGCAACTCACTAACACGCGAAAACAAAAACCCTTAGATCAGTCAGCCCGTTCCCCGCGTCGTTATACGGTTAGAATTTTATGCGCCGTTTACGTGAAATTGAAGTGCTCCATCGCATGTAATGATAAGCTGCGATAATAAAGGGGAAATTGTACGTTTTTCGTATTTTAGGCCCGTATCGGTATGGATGAGGTCCTTCTTCCGCGTGGCGGAAAAGCGAGCCGGCCGAACAGCGCGGACGCACGCTGAATCCTAAAATAGTAAATCAGTTCATTGTTGTGAACGGCTGAATATTCAGTTTACCCGTGCCATTTTTACGAAAAGATTTTTAAATTTCATGATCATCCCTCTGTTAAAATTAGGCAGGGATAACGCGCTTCAAATTTTGATTTGAGATGAAAAGTTTAACTATAGCAAGATCAACGAGCACTGCAAACCAAACCTTCGGCTGTTTACTTATTTACTTACATAAACAGATACTTGAAAATGTTGTTGGTGTTTACTGATAGCTATCTCGAACGTATTGCTTTGCTTACACTACAAAAGTTCATATTGACACAGCCAAAGTTTGATTCATAACTCATAACATTCAACTCTTACTCCATTTATTGTACCCAAAAAGCATAATATCACTACAGGCTTAATTGGAACTTAAATAAGTACTTTATTTATTAATATACAAACCACTAAAAACTAAACAATAATAAGGATAACTAAAACTACGGAAGTTGATTAAAAGTAAATTATGTTAAAAATTATTAAAAATTAGCCTAAAAAATGTCCCCCTGTTTCGTGCCTGGTTCAAAGGTTCCCATAATGCTGGCCGCGTTGCCTCTTTGCACTGCAATGGCAACCCTTTGAACCAGCCACGAACCAGAGCGGGGATCGCAGCCCCTGTCTTTTAGTCTGCGGCCCAGCTCCCTGAAAAGCTCCTTAGCCTCCGAGCCCCAGGGACCCGCTGTCTCGACGGCGACCGGTACAAACTCGTACACTGACTCTAAGGCGGAATATTTAGAGTGCTTTAGCCTCGCGGCAGCTTCAGCTGCGGAGCCAGCTAACCGCGAGGTCTGTCTCAAGTGGGACATAGCGAAAGTGCTTACACACGTCGCGTCCCACAGAAGACAACGACCCTTCCGCCAAGGAACCAGTGTAAGGCCATCCGGTCGCTTACCGTCGATTCTGCTGAGGCCCGGAGGTTCGAGCACGCAAGGCACATTGACCGACACCATTGCCCGCCGCACAATGTCGTTAATGGCGTGGTGTCTTGGAAAACGCCCCGCACACCTTTGGCAGCTCAGACCATGGTGCCCATCTTCTTGCACCATTGCCCCACATACACAGCGGTGTGGTTCGCATACCTTGCCGCCTAAACGAAGTGCCACTGCTATCCTCAGCGAATCGTTATCGAGCAGTGTACCCATCTGTGGAGACGGCAAGGCATGCAACCACGCCCCCGATTCTGGTCTGGCGGCCGCCTTTAGCCGAGCTACATCAAGGCTATCTGAGGCGTTTAAAAGTGCAGTATCAAATACTTGCTTGCAGAGTATGTCGTCCCATCTTCTCTGCAGACAAGTATTATCTGGGCGTTTGTCCCCAGGACAAAGACTTGACCATCTGGCAAGAGCCTCCGACTGAAACGGCACGCGAATATCGTCACCATCGTAACTCAAAATGCGAGCAACGAGATCCGCAGAGCCATAGGAGGATGCCAGGAATGCCACAATGCCGACATCCTGGACTCGACGTACCCCAAGACCACCATGCCTTACTGGGAGTGCGGCCTGACGCCACTGTGAATTGGTAAAATGAACATTTAGTACGTCCTCCAGCGTTAACCTCAGGGTATCGTCAAAAAGTGCCACGTCATGCTCGAAGAGCCATGTAGGAGATGTACGTAAAATGTACGTCATCCGGGGCATCCCGAAACAATTTCGTAACAGGGTAAGTGCGACATGGGCTGACAAACACGTCAGATGATCACGTGCTGATAAAAGTGCCAGTTTTTTGGAATTGAGAGCAGAACTGACACCTTCGGGAAATATTGGTGCACCTAACAGACTAAATGCTGCCTTATCTAGCTGACGGATGCCAGGCAACTGTGACCGAAAGCTCTCAAGCCTGTCTGTACTTACATCCCCGCACGCAAACAACTCACACTTGCCCGGGTTAATTTCGAGACCAATGGCTTCCAAAGCCAGCTTTAGTCTGCTTAGGTCCTCCAAAATAACATCTGGGTCTCCGCCAATTGTGCCATCATCTAAATACCAAACATTCAGCGGAGAGGCTAAGCCTGAAATGATGTTCTGAATTGCCAAACAGAATAGTAAAGGGCCTAGGGGATCCCCTTGCTGAGCACCAACTTGTGAGAGGATTGAACTTTCGCCATAAAACAGGTTACTCGGAGCAGAATAACACTGATAAATGAAAGGGTATAGAGATGGCACATGTTCCAAAACCTCCGACAGCAGCGTGTCTCTTTCGACGCTATTAAATGCGTTCTTAATATCTATCTTAACGATAACGGTATCGGTGTCCTCATGCTCCATCGCAAAAGATCGGGTGGCATGTATCGCCCCCTCACAACCCAAAGCCGTACTGAACCCCATCTGTCTTGGCTGAAGATGAGACGACATGGCTTCTCGGACAGATCTACAACCAAGCTTAGCCGTTAGGCGGCGATATGTAGCTCCTACGGCAATCGGCCTGATACCGCCATCCTTCTTCGAAAGAGCACAGAGAGATGCTCCATATAGGTAAGGGGCCACTTCCACATTCAAGGAACCTTTTAACAAAAAATTGCATAATTTAGAGAGCGACTCCAAAAGTCGAATTCCGTTATCACCCGCCGAAGGCGAGGTCAGCTCCTTTAGGTGCTGAGGACGCAAACCATCCAAACCTGAAGCTGACCCGTTATAAAAGGACCCCAAAGCACTGGCCACCTCTGAGGGGGTAACTGAAAGAGAGATACTTGTAGGGTTTGGTTCCGGTGGTAAAATCAATGGCCTGGAAGGGGATGGATGCTTGTCTTGCAAAGCGCTCAAAGTATTATTATCGGTGGGAGCCAGTGACGAGTCCGACAGAAGCATACGGACGGCACCTCTCAAATCACCGTCATGCACCTTTGCTTCAATGATTCGGTAAGTCGAAGTTGGTTTGGAACTATTTAATGCATAATTGCAAATTCTCATTAACATACGGGGGTTCTCAATAACATTAAATTTACTTCCTACTTTTTCATCCCACGCGATACTCCACCATCCCAATGCGAAAAGACAGGAATAAAACACATTACTTTGATTAGTTTCCGAAACTTGTAAGATTAGCTGATTCGGAGGGTAATACGTCAGCCGTCATAACAATCTTCACGTTAAGGGAATAGCCGAGATATAAATGGGTCATGCCATCATTAAGGAATCATCAGTTAAATAAGAGGACGTCTTAGCCATTGATATTAAGGTCATTAGGTCATTCTCGTAGTTCTCTTTGAAATTTTGCTTTGTGTTTAACGTTAGCGCGGGTTCACTCTAGTACGAGTGGAAATAGTTACCCGACAACACAAACACCTATTATCAAATTTACCTGCGCATGGCAGTGACAAGGGTACTGCAGATCCTCGGAGTCGGTGTGGGGACTTTCAAATAGAATAGCCAGCGCCTTAGAGGTCGGCATGCATTAGCGCCTACTGCCTAGGAACCTAATATTTACTCAGCGTTACTCCCTGTTTGCTCAGCAGGCTTTGTCAAGCCCGCCGACTCGTCTCTAACCTGTTGGGCTCTTAGCATATACTCAAGCAGTGTTACACAACTTCACGTTGTTTTTTTAGCCCCGACTTTAAAAAAGGAATGACGTTTAAAAAGTTACATTTGTGCAAGTCAGAAAGTTCTTTTCTTTATCACACAATTGTTTAAAGCATTGAAATATCAGAATCCGGGATTGGTTATAATGAAATTCAAATGGAAAGTCAAAATTTCTCGGATAATCGACACCGGACGGAACAATAATTTGGTAATTCAAAAAACACTGCAAAGCTACCGGGAGGTCTGTTCGCATAAAATTCGACGGGTAGAAATCAAATCTTCGCTGGCTGTCGTTTAGCTTGATTCGGCTGTAAACAACCTGCCACGGGAGAACGTGCCCGCCTTCAATAATTTGGGATAGGAAATTGTGACAGGTCGAAATCAGGTCGGCCATCGAAAAACGAGAGTAGTTGTTTCGATATTCGTTTTGGCGCATCTATGGGGGTGAGGGGCGTTTTACGTCTGTTACGAACATGGAAAACATGGAAATAAAGTGACACGGAGGCGTAAAACGCGGAAATCGTAGCCGACGACGCCGCCGACGTACCATCGTCGGCTCGGATGGGACCGTAACGCGCGCCTTATATCCGCCACGGAATGGAACGTGCTTCCAGTCCAATATCGATGCCGCCGAAACACACAGCAGTCTTAGCAGGATTTGAGCGCGGAACTTATTATCCAGCTTGATACGTTTTTGTAATTCGTGCTCCGCGTACTAACTAGCTTATACGTGCCTATTCCGTGTAGAAATTCGGTATAATACATACCCAAAGACTACTTTTAGGACGCGAAATGTACTAAAACCCTGCTCATTATTGACTTCTTTGTATTTTGATTGTAACGCATATCAAAATCCTTTATGTGGAGAATTGAAAATAGAATGGAATCTTTACGATTGAGTTTTAAGTACAGGCCGGCATCAATATTATGTTCTACAAAAAGACAAATTTGTTCAACTATACCTATCTCATTCCCAACCGAATAGAACAAAGTAAAAGACACAGGCAGTGACAGATGTTTCCTTCGGAGGAAATGTCCTTAAATTTGTTCTGTTCTGAATTAAATTAGTAGTTACGTTTCAAACGTATTCTTGAAGTAGACTACATAGGACACTTGTAGCGAAATAAACTGCAATACTAAATTCTTATTTTTTTTAGAAAATGAAAGAAATCCCGATAATGTATACACATATTCATAGTATTTAGGTATATAGTGTACGAGTACTAGCTGTTGCCGCAACTCTGTCTGCAACGAATTCGCTTATCCCACGGGAATTATGCCATTTTCTGGGATAAAACAATTCTATGTTATTCCCGGGACTGAAACTCTCTGTATACCAAATTCCAGAAAAGGTAAAAGACAGACGAACAGACAGATCGGCAGACAGTCAGAGAGAGTTATTTGGCATTTATTATATGAGTAGGGAAGTAGGGATTTAAAGCATTAGTCACTTTTACTTACATATTGTTGCACTAAAATTGTGATATTGGATTTGGTTCTGTTTGTCGTCACTGTACGAAATACTTGTTTGTGATCGAGCTCCATTCATTTCAGTCTAACCCAGAGTGACGCTAGTATTTTACTCTGTTGAATTTTCCTTACAACAAACAAAATCCTACTCGTTTCAAACGAACTGTATTTCAAAACATTAGAACGCCATTCACGTGTTACAGCACAAATTCTTTTAATGCTCTGATACAGCGAACGTTTTATTGCTAGTATTTCGTGGATACAATAAAATTCTCTTTGTTACATAAAATGTGGCGAAAAATCGTCGAGCGACGTCGCAGGATGTCACAAGCCGTCACTCCCGGGGCGGAGCTACACCCGAATTAAATTCCTGTACTCTTCGCCAATGCGGCCACGTTCCCGGCACAAATTTTGCGAAAGTTAAGTAAAAGTGTCCGTATATCCGTTGAATTAGGTAAGTTAGTTTATTTGGGTATTTTGCGACGGCTGGGTGAGCGTCGGTCGTAAAAGAGCGGGGGGTGGTATCAAATGTCGCGCTAACGACGCGTCGTCGTATAACTGAAACAATTGCGGAGTGGAAAAGCGAGTTATGGGTTCTGTGAGGGGAGAGGACAGGCGAGTGCATTAAGATAAAGCGCGTTGGGCGGCCGCCAGCGTCTCAAGTGTCCGGCGGTGCCAAGCGCCGGGCGTCAACCGCCGGCCGGCTCGGCGCGACCGCCGGCCCGCGCGTCCCGCACTTTATCACTGCTCTAAACACCAACTAATAATTTAATCTAGTGGCTACTATTATAGCCAGGGGCATTAACGTCTAACAGAATTAGATTTAGTCTATTTGTTATAATATCGCTCGACGCTGCGGTTATTTGTTGTTAACATCTCGCCATTAAACCTAAACATTTTACATTAAAACCTAGCCTTATACTGGATTCTTTTTGGTATTTATAGTCAGGTATATAAGCATAATATTGTTTCCGTCGATTAGCAAAAAAATCTTATTTTAAATCCTGTTTGGTTCATACCCCGTTTATAGTCAATTCCTAAAAAAAACGCTGTTTAAACATTTACACAGTACCTACTTAATTTTCAAATGTTGTGATGTTCTTCAAATCCGCATGCGTCGTACCTATAAAAACGAAAAACATGAGTCAAAATGTGGATTAAAATGTTCACATACAGGGTGGAAAATGACTGAAAACCGAGCTGAAAGTAGACTATTATCTAAGTGAAACAAATATATTTTAATATCAGTGACAACCATACCACTGCACTTTAAAATTGTTACGTACATTTGAAAATAACAATGATGTTAATGTCACTGATTCACAGCTATTGCTGCTTACTAGAGTTGCAATAGGCAGTTTTTTTTTCACGAAACTGTACTCGTATTTCGAAAACTGTTTTATAATATAAACATATTAATTTGTAATATAAAGGCTTAACAATTGTCCGTTTGCTAAAAAGGCCCTCCTCTGTTACACCCTGTACGTATAATTATTTGTGCATGAAGTAGGAAATTGACTAATAGGTACATATAACTCAGTAGCTATGTATACATGTGTGGTTAATCTAAGTTTATAAATATAGAGTACCTACGCGACGCTTAGTAAAACAGATAATTAGTACTTCGTTAGTGCAAATGTAGGATTTTACTTATTCCAATTCCCGAAGAAAAGCTATCTTATTTTTACTCCACAGAACAATAATCATCGTTTCATTGTCACGGCTTTCGTGACTCGTTCTACTAACTTGTCGTTCAAAAAACTTTATTAGCACAGGGCATAGTCTATCTATATACCATAGCATTTATAAGATTACTAACTAGCTTCTGCCCGCGACTTCGTCTGCGTAGAATTATACATAAAAAGTAAAAACCTTCCTCTTGAATCACTCCATCTATTAAAAAAAACCGCATCAAAATCCGTTGTGTAGTTTTGAAAATATAAGCATACATAGGGACATAGGGACAGAGAAAGCGTCTTTATTTTATACTATGTAGTGACTTGGTCGTCAAATACCTATATTTGTATTATTATAACATGGCATTATCTCTGGCGCAGTCAAAGTGCCTCTGAAATGTCGTGAAAGCGTGTCAATCTCAATTATTGTCTTCGTCATATAACGTCGCTTTTAGTATAAATTTTATCCAGTCTAGCAAAAATATTTTTTTATTAATACAGTCTGTGAGCTCTAAAGTGGTTGACAGACGGGCGAGTAAGTTCGCGTACTTACGGCTCGACGACTTTACTCGCCTGTGTGTCGGTCTAAGTAGTTACGCGTACTTTTAGAGTAAAGTACCTACAGGCGAGTAAAGTCGTCGAGCCGTAAATACGCGAACTTACTCGCCCGTCTGTCACCCACTTTAGAATACCATTCGGGTTTATCTTGCCGTCTCACTCACTCTTATGGATTTGATACTTGAATCGGCCGATGGTACCAGAAACTCGTATAAGATTCTAAGAGTTCACGGACAGTCCCTACATTACTACATCTACGAATGAATTAGCATTTCGAAAATATTGCAAGTTAAAACTATTTTTATAATTAAACGTTGCTGACGTAGAATTGGGGCAAATATCAACGAACGAAGATGTCGGAAACGCAATAAGCCATTGAACCGCCGTGCAGGTCGGCGGAGAGGCAGTCAGCAGTTTCTTTGAGGCGCATCCTCAGTTGGGAGACAATAATGAATTCAGGGTTGAAGGAGACGCTCTCGAGTTTGCTCGTACGATCCACTTTGCACTTCCGCTCTTATAAAGCGATTAATGACAGCGACCTTTGAAACGATCAAAATAAGAAGGAAATAAAATGCAATCACGGAAATGCTTTTTTTGGAATTGCAGATTCTAAAGGAATTTCGTCACGTACCTACTAGGCGCTGTTAGAATCGTATTCGTATTACCTATATATTTAAAAGTGTGTTTTAAGCCTTTAGGACTTTTTTATTATGCCATGATTTGATGATGATGCAATTTCCTAGACAATTAAACTAAAAAAGGATTTAATGAGCAAAGGAGGAAAGGAATAAATAAAAAGTAAAAACAAAATAAGTCGACGCATTTGGTTTCTACGGTGCCAAAAAGGAATAATAAGAAACATAGGTACTTTATGTTATGTAGGCTGTTAAACGCATTACCCACCCTTCGCGTCGCGCAGTCGGATAAAAAGCCAAAAATGATATTACTAGCTGGCATCTCCTTTAATTCAGAGACTGACGATTTTATTCTTAGTTTTTAACAATTTTAAATGTTACAAAAATATTTTGGCCATTTCCGCTTACCTACAACTTAGCTACACAAATGTCAGCCGGGAAACATATTTCCTGTCTCAAAACATTCCAGGAAAGGCGCTGACGTAACGCAAGCACACGACATATCCATGTTTTGATGGGAAAAGTATTTAAGTATGTTTATTCCCAACTCTTGACGGCATAAATATTGGCCCAAGAGCGGAAAAATAATTCGGAGAGCAAACATAGGTACATTTACCACAAGTAATAAGAAATCAGACATCGAGACTTTGTGCTTCATATAATAATAAATGACTAAAGGAAAAATAGAATATTTTAAAGCCACTGGGGTAACGCCCGACTATATAATGAAATTTCTGGACGGAATTTGTTATATGTGTGTAGCGCATACACATACACAGACACTTCCGATATCTTCAGTAGAACAACAACACGGTGCAATATAATACGAATGCGCTGTAATTCCGTTACATGGTAGTCAAGTGTTGTTGTGCCATTAGTCGTGACTTGGCATCGAGTTAGGTTGCTAATGTGCAATCAAATAGCGTCTGCGACTGCTAGTTAACTATGCGTGCGCTCTATGAATTCAAATAGGCCCTGTAATTGCCACAACGATGTCTTGTATACACATTTATCATCTGATTTATATGGTTTAGGGTGGCACCTTGAATTAGGGATTAACCACTGGGACCAAATAGTTACGCCAGCAAAACTAATAAGCAATTTGGGGGCTCTCCAAAATCTCACATGAAACTAGAATAATATGGAAATGTTAAGATAGAAAAGTTCAGTTAGATTAAAACAGAATCTCAGTTATATATGTTTACTGAGCAAACATAAACACGAAGTTGTTCAAAGGGTGCGAACGTCTCTACTTAACCGCTGCGACCCGGATTTCGTGCCAAATATTTATTTTAATTACATCTCGGTTCCTTCAAAGCCCAAGTTAAATGTCTCCACCACTTTCCACGCCGATATACTGAATTAATTTAAGGTTTTAACGTCTCTCATTATTAATTCAGCGTTAACAACGTAACAATGTCACTTAGGAGTAGATTAAATGGAAATTGTAATAGATTACGTCGATTACTGGGCATTCGATCGGTGAACAAAACCAACCCAATAAAATTAAAAAAATCAAGAAAGAATATCTACCGAGGAATATCGACGAGAAGTTACCTCTGGGAAATACAGACGGAGTAATATGAGTAGCAGATAATTAAGTAGAGACTGCGGATTGTGGAGACCTACTTCCGTTAAATGAGGGTGGCCTGGCCACTGAAATGCGTCACAATAAAATAACTTTGTGTGCCAAAACATAACCCTAAACTTTAGTGTAAAACGAAGCTGTCAGCTCTTTAAGTATCTAGAACTAAAAGCGAACTTTACTTTTTGTATCAAAACCTCTGACTTTGTTAATTTGAAATTCACTGCGGTGTTTTTAATACGCTTTTGCCGGTACACGGTCGGAAATGAACAGTCAAAGCGGACTTAATTAAAACTAACCAGGGAGTGACATCGGTACTGGACAGGAGGCACAATGGCTGCAGGGGACAAAGCCACGGCGGCCGTCATAACTGCTGTCTGCTGCAGTGCCTACCTGCGAGTCGAGACATCATCTCGGCAAATAACCCCTCGCTGAGCTTTTCGGATAACGACCGAGCTTTACACAATAACGTTAGATTTGGCATTATAACATTGTTCTTATTGGCCGTCACAATTACGAAGCGGTACTTTATTAAGACCACAAAATAATGTCCGGGATCTAAAAGATCATAATATTTCGTTGTGTCGAAAATACCCTCGTCCTTAATACCCTTCTTACGTTAGTGCGCGCAGTTTGTTTTATCCCACCGCGTATCTTGAATATTAATGAAAGTACGAATTTAACTAGGCACAATGTAAAGCCACAAATACTCGAAACTCGTGTTTGAATCTGCGATCTAAATTCTCTTACTGTGATTATAATTCGTGGTCGGATACGTTTCGGTTTATTAAGCTCTGCATATTCGTGTAGAAACGTGACGTGAAACATGTTTTAATTAAGTAATAAGTAAGCGCAACCAGTCGTTTCTGTATTTAAATCTAATTAGATTAGGTAGAGTTGTTGGTAAATGTAAATAGGGAAGGTATGAAGGAGTCACATCTGGCGGTGGCGCCTGCGACGGGCGCTGCTGCTCGCGGCTGCAAGGACGCACGCCAAGAAAACACATCTGCGCATAAATTCAGAACACGTCCGGTGATATAAATTTATAACGGCGAAGCGGAGCGAAGACAGGCGGCGCACTGTGGCCTCTAAGAATTTATTAAATAAATTAATTGTACCAAAACGAACGCCGGCTTGAATACAGAGAGAAATTAAACTGTTTGCCTGGGTAAAATCACGACACCCGTGTAACTCAATCAGTAAACCTTAAAATTTATAATATTTGAAATTTCATTATTCAACAATTGTAAAGAAACATCTCTGAAAATAGAACGCTGTGAAGGTAAACTGCAGATAACATTTAAGAAAAGAGAAAAAAAGTGACCAGCGTTAAGTGAAATCGTCAAGAAAGATAAAGCCAAGTTGCTAACAGGTACTTCCGGATAATAACTAAATACAAAAGTTTCAGTAAAATACAGATCTTAAGTGCAGTGCTCAAACGGCTCCAACTGAATAAATTTTAATGGACAACTTCCTCGAATAGCCGAGTGTTCGCTTCAATTCTTTTAGCAAGACTATTTTAAAACTCTCGTCATTAGTTTCTACAGTACTTTCTCATGTTTAAGGTTCGGTATAAAACCAGGGAGTGCGAGCGGGATACGACGGTATCAAAAAGTGGGTAAGCAGCAGGAATATAAACCGAGACCCAAATTTTATGAATGTTGATTACGCCATAGTATAAAGTTTTAACAGTGCATGAAATTGATTTTGCCAATGTTTAAAAGTAAAGTCGATTTGTTTGGAATTGTAATATCGAATGAGCAGGAAGCCATAGCGATCAATGTCGTGTCAACGAGGCGTTTAGCGAACATTTGGGAGACGCCGGCAGTCGGCGTGGTAGCGACGAGTCAGCGCGGATCCACTTTTCCAATAAACCGCCCGACGGACTGCATAACGTGCCGAGATTACTTATAGCCCCGGGACCAACCAAACAACAATATTTGTCGGTCCGGGACACTAGATTAATTTTTCCCGGGGCGTTTTAATTCTTGCTCTGGGTACACTGAGATTTTCCCGACCGTGCGGCGTTCAACAACAAAGAGTACTTTTAACTTTGCTTGGAGGTTTAATATGGGTTAGTATATAAAAACTGCTTTGATCTGTATCCTCTATTCAGGAATATATAGGCAACCATGAATTAATTAATGAATGAAATACATGTATAATCCTTAGAAACATACCGGTGAAACAACAACAAATCTAATATTAATAGTTCTTCAAATCTTACTAAGCGTACTTATCTTATTTACTATATTAGCACAATTATTATGAAGATTTATGCTAGTACATAATATACAGCGTCGAGTATCTATTAAAATTGACGTACTTAGATGCGAGTATATTTCCATTAATCCAACTAACTGGTACAAAATTTGCATTCGCGGTTGTTTGACCGGAAACACAAACAGAACTAAGTTTATCACATGCAAATGCATGGGAAGCAGGTTCTATGTTGCAATCATTAGTTATATTTATATACCTGGATTGAAACTAAACTAATACATTTACGGTCGCGTCTTTTATGACATGCAAAAGATTTTCAACTTAAGGGTGGCGACCACATTATTTAGCTGATGGTACCTACCCTACTACCAATTTTTTATATCGTTTGTTAGTTTTCAAGCAAACCGAATCCTCGTGACCATTTGAAAATAGTTTGTACCAGAAGATTCCTACTAACATTACGTTATATTTTTTTTAGTGCTGCTCTTGTTGGCGCAAGGTACTTCTATTATTGAAGATTTACCAGCTTTCTGTAGAATAAAGCATGACGTGTAAAGGTGAGATCAGCCAAGCATATTCTTTACCACAGGCAAGCCAAGCCAAGTTTAGGTACCTACGTTTTGAACCGCACAAGAACCACAAGGCACAAGGAGCCGTGCGAAATGTGTGTATATTTATAAGAACATTTCAAAAATAAGTAACTGAATCTGTTGACTGCAATTTTTTTACCGTCTCACGTTAAGTGTTTATTTTTAAGTCACGTTTTCTTTTTTTTTCATAAAAATGGTAAAGATTAAACAAATGATGTTAGTAATTAGTAATAGACTAATAGAGTGGAAGCTTGCTAAACATGTTTTAAATAAATACAACCAAAAACCAGCGTTAGGTACTACTCTACTGATTTGATTATATGTTCTATGGTAGGCAAGTATCAAGAGGTGTGAGACACGTTGCCCGAAATTAATTTTCTTACTAAATAAGAGTAACTTGTGAGACTACGAGACGATTAATTAAGGAAGCAGGTGCATCAAGAACGTTCATCTTACGAGTATAGAGCAACTAGCTACACCCGCAACTTCTTTTGAGTGGTTTGGATAAAATAAAGTTTTTGATAAATTAAGGACATGGTCTACCTACCCAATAAATTTTACCAAATGGAACACAAAAATTGAGGAAAAGAAAAACTGACATTAATTACATAGATGGGTCACCATTGAGCAATCACTTATTCAATTACCTACAATAATGAAAGAAAAGTAAGGGTAGGTATAAAATATAAACGTCAGGGTGTATTGTTATCATACTAGCCTATATGGCGGGGCATCATTACCGCAAGGCTGCAGCTTTGCAGAGCCAGCTGCCGCTATCCTGGTCTAAACGAAAGGTAATTTAGCACTGTTGTTCCATAGCCGTTAGAGGCCGGTAATGCCCTCCCCCTCTCCCCCGCGCAGATTACTGCGACATAACAGCCCCTGCCTGCAACAGGCACATCCTACGATTTCAAAAGGCTTATCCGGTCGAAACTTGAAAACACAGAGTTCAACACTGATATGGATAACACCAAGTAAGTTGACAAACAGATCGTGAGTTCCGACACTCCCTAAGGCAAACAACACATCACAACCCAAATAAAACTTAGATGTAGTTATTCCCGAAGAGGATTGAAGTTTTGTTAAAACAATGGTAAAACAACTCAAATAAACGTTATCGATCTGACAAAACGCTTAGCTAAGTCTGCAGCAAACACGAAGGTCGATTATGTAACCACCGCTGCCTTTTTCTTGACGTAAACAAAATATACGCTCGCCGCAACGCACACGTAAACGTCCTAATAAGTTATCTGGTTACCTTTGTCAGGGATAAATAGTAGGTATATTGCTCGGCAAACAGTTATTACCTCTGCCACCCTTCCTAAGATCTGCTCTCTGAATATTACACGAGACGAGTGTTTTATGTCGTCAATTAGCACATTTTTATACCTTTTATGTAATTTTACTACACGAGGTTTATTTTGGGGTAATTTTGAAATCAAGAAAAATCTATTATGGCACTCCTTCATAAAAGTTTTAATATGTAACGGTCTTCAGAATATTTCAACGCTTACATAATTGTATATGAAATGGTACAAATTCGAGTATTCATTCAAACAGTTAGTTTGCAATAAAAAGGACATTTCAAATTTCAATGCACTTACTTTGCTTCTACATAAGTAGCGGTAGACGCTCATTCGTAAATAAGAATAAAGACCACTTGTTACAGGGTTGCCTTCAAAACCAAAGTTGTTGTGGCATTGTTAGACATTCATCTGATACAGCAAGATTGTCTTCAGGGCACATTGTTAACACAATAGTTACGGTTAGGCTCCGGTCCGGGCCATTATAAGGCAAGTCACATTAATTCAGAAGGTGGAACAATTGCGGTGGGCAGCTTCGTTAGACCGCAAGCGACACGTGTAATAAGATAAAGTAACGCCCGACGCCCGGCGCGACGTCGCGCCGTGCCCTGCTAGAACAAAGGTCTTCCGACTTCGTCGCCTCTAACAATGCCTAGGTATACGCGTACCGCACTGTTCTCGCCTCGCCCACTCCTTTCCACTTTCTATTGTGTTTTAAATATTATAGAAATTCTCGGTCCATTCATGAAGCGAACTAACGCGAGCACTGCATGACTGAAAGCCCTTACGCTATCGCAGACTCTCTCTCACGTTTCATAACAAGCCATCAAAATTCAACCAAACCCTAATAATAACAAAAGCTTATCCTGGAAACCTAAAAAAACATTTCTAAGCGAATCAAACGAAAATGGTCCCTTTTACATTAACTCCGTTGCTGTTAAAATAAAGACGACTTTCAAGAAAGTTGAAAAAGGGGCGGCTGAAATCCAAGCCCTGAGGAGATTCTGTGCCAAATATTTATTTAAATGATGTCGCCGTCTAAGGATCGGAATAAAATATCAGCAGAACCCTCCATTTCAATTTTAGCCGTTATCGCACTGCGGCTAATGGCTCCTTCGGCGCATTCGCCATCCAGCAAAAGGTACGCCTCCTAATAAATATGGATATAAATTGGAGCGCTTACCTTACACCAACAATACAAATTGACTATAAAGATTTCTCTCAAATTCCTAATTACGGTTTAACACAAAATCGCCGAGATTGGAGGGTTGGACGTTTAAGGAAATTTCTTGTACCTAATTAGCTGGAAAAGCATGTACCCTTAGCCGACACGCGCGGAACTTTGCGCCGGAGCGCGGTACACATCAGCAGACCAGTCCCGTCCTCACGCTGCTGCAACTAAATAACAGTACTCGTATTGAAAATAATGATTAAAAACCACTTTACTTTGGCTTAATTTGTTCAATGTGAACTAAAGACTAAAGGCTATTTAACTACCAAAACTACCGTACGTTGTACGTATACGTTGAATAATTTTACATGTTCTAGCACTACATGAAAGTATACAAAGAAAAGCATCTATGTATTTACATGGACGATGCATTTGGGATTAAGCAGGTATGTGTTACCAATAAGGGATAAAGACGTGATTTGTGTGTGTGTGTGTGTGTGTGTGTGTGTTACCAATTGTCGATTAGGGGTCCGACATTCTCATCTTATTTTCATAGGCGTTGTATATATAAATAAATATATATAATACGATGTTAAAAGTGCACCTGGTGAAGATGTGTGCGCCGGCCGGGCCCAATGGATTGCGCCTGGATGGGCCCAATGGATGGACGGTTAAATAAATAACGACACTGTCTTCTTCAATCTCGACATTGGCGGAATCATCGACAGTATCGATGGCGCTATTTCTTTTTTAAAAATTGAATTGAATTGAATGGATCGCGCTTGCTGCTTCCTATTCTTGAGGAAACTTGGTGGTGCTGATGAGTGTGTGTATGTGTGTGTGTGTTTATAACACCCAAAATAACCGAAATGGAACCGAATTAGCTGCAATTATAGCCAAAATAACCCAGGAGCAATCAGAGAGCGTGCTACTACGTACGAGGTACCGAATTAGACTGTTAACTGTCAACTTTGACAGCTAAGAAGAGTATTTTACGTCAGAGTCTTGACAGAAGTATCTTCCTAGCAAGGTTGAAAACCGAACAGGTGCCGTGTGAGGTTATGTCCATGGTGATACAATAAATACAGGGCAGCGGCAGCAAGTGGTTGACACATTGAGCCCTATCGCAATAATACTCGTAACCTACACGCGGAAGGAATAGGCGTAAACAAATGTGGAAACTGGGGATAACAACTAGTAGAAGAACATATATGGTTGAGTGAGTGGTAAGCAGAAGTATTATTTGCTCAAAATTGCCTACAGCAAACGTAAACTGGAATGGCTTGGATTAGACGGTCAATATTATCGTGATATTATCGTATGATAATATAGGATAGTGGATTTCAAAACAATTGAATTCGCTGCGATACGCTTAAATATTTCGTGATATGGATCGCGATCATGCGATAATATTGAACTTAATCCATGTCAATGAATCTGAAACGATTTTCTTAGTCCATTGTAATCACATGCCGCAGGACAGTAGAGATGATAGGCATTTTTTGCTGAAATACATACTCTAGAGGTACACGCCTTTGAGCCGTGAGCTTAAAGCAAAAAATACTTCTGGAATATAAACTAGCAAGAAAATATTATGTAGGATCGTGAACTCTAGTGGATCTTGAGTGGCAGGGCCAATTAAATATCAAAGGAAAGTTACTTGCTTGAGCTGCAATATTTCCGACCAAGCTCAGCTCATATCGAAAGCCTGTGTATAACTCTGTGGTACTTCAGTCTTCCGTATATAAAAGAAGAACATGACTGACATATTGCACTGACCTTATCATGTTTAAAAAAATAAAAGGGAAACGATTAGAATAACGAATATTAAAAAATGTATTTGGACTTTTTTACTTCTCGAGTTTTCTTGTTGTACCTTCTCCCATTACGATTTTCACAGATACACATGATAAGTATCAAAGGAAATTTCCTACCATGGGACAAGACAGCGATAAACAAATTTTACGCGAACAACGTCGCAGACAAAAGCTACTATATGAAACAGATTATTAACAACATACCGCCCACGCCAAACTTTCACGTTGGCAAACATGACAAAAAACAGTTTTAGGAGTAACAAGGTAGAGTGAAGCCCGAACAGTTGTTGGGCCATTAATTATAATGGACGCTACTGTACAGGAGGCGTCAACCTATGTCCATTACGATGAAACATGTAGGCCTAATTAATGGACGCAGTCTATTATGGCAGCGTGCGGTAACCACGTGTCGCTCATTGTTTTCCACAAGTAAGCACTACAAATTCTGTACCGGTTGATGTCATGCTTTCGTTTTCCATTCTTAAATCTTTTCCTCGTTGGCCTTTGGGGCGTTTGGTGTAATGAAATATCATTTAATTTTTGAAATGTTGATTGCAGGGAGTCTTGTTACATCTAATCACCCCTAGATATGCGGAAACTTGCGACGCGAGCTTTAAATCTTTCCGCTTCACGATGCCCTGCTGCCGGTAACAGGTTAACAGATATGGCATATGTCGCAAACGCAATCGCAGTTGGCTGTGGCTGTAGTCGTTTTATTACCACGCGATCCATCTTATCGCGGCGGGGCTCTGCACCGGGCATGGGAAGCCGCTCGCATGCAGGTAATCATTCAAGTAATGTCGCGTAAACGGAGCGAAATTTTATTGCATTTGACGGAGATTTTATTTATATTGGCGACGGATGACAGCATAAATTTGATTTAAATTAGTTAGGTACAATCTACCGCTAGTTCTTTTTGAAAAGAGTACCGTTTAAAACATAACAAAACTCCGGTATTATCTGAACTTTTCGTCCGGCCTAGAGCAGCAGGCTTATTACGTAACTCGCTCGCAATCAGCATCGTCTTCATTTTTGACAGCTGATTCCGAGATTGGTTTCAAAATGAAAACAATCGTTCCACGTAACTCGATCGGCTTGGCATCGCTTTCGAAAGTGATTGCGAGCCATTTTTGAAAGCAATTGAACGAATGATTTGCCAAAAAGTCCTGCCTGATAAGCAGTACGTCAAAATAAAAAATAGGCTGCATGAATCTGTGGTACACAATGACATAAGTAGCTAAAAAAAAGCATCGGCTAAGTGGCGCCGTCTGTGAATTGTTGGTGTTACTCAACCATACATGGGGAATTTCAATAAAAATGACTATATATATTTTTTCCTAGATTTTGGAAATTATTGGGCTTATTTCTACTCAGAATCAACAACACTACTGAATGTTGTATGAGAATAGTACATTATGATACAAGTGTGCTATGTTGGTAATTACACACGAGGCGTATTGTACGCGCGATGTAATTAACACCTTGGATTTCTTACTGATATAACTGTCCGAACATTGTCCGAACATATTTTAGTATTTCCAGCGACGGACACTACATTTCTTTATTACTTGAACTCGTAATTTTTAAAGTAATAAAATAACAAAGTCTGAATCAACAATATCAGTGAAAAATGGCGGCAAATATTATTTCTCCGTTCCAATCCGCACGCAGCACTCGCGCATGCGCGCTGTGCACTTAGCACGCGCACGACGAAGGCACTGACAACAGACTGCTAAAGAGCCTAAAATTAAAATTATAATAAAATAATTAATCAATGTCTTAAATTTGCAAATTATGGTCACTCTTTAGATAAAAATGAATAATTTGTCGAACTTAAATGTTTATTTATCATCTTTAACCTAAAATAGTTTAATATTCACGAAAATATTCCTTGTTCCTATAGATACTGAACCGTTTGCTGAGATTTTAAAAAAAGTTTATATTACCGCACTCGTGCGGTAATATATTACAGCACTTGTGCGTAATAAGCTGAATTATGAGTTTAAATGCGGTGCAATAAGACTCAAATTACGAGCAACTGTGTTGAAAATTAATGTTAATGTTTAATGAAATTCCCCGTGTATGGTTTAGTAACACCAACAATTAACAGACGGCGCCACTTAGCCGTTGCTTTTTTTAGCTACTTATGTCATTGTGTACCACGGATTCAAGCAGCCTTTTTTTTATTTGTTATGTTATGACCTACTGCTTATCAGCCGTATATAGGGGCCGCCGAATGACTGAGTAAAACGTTTTTATTTTTATAAAATATATCGTTCGATGGAAAAATCTGTAACTTTTTTCTGTAGCTAAGGATGGTTATTCCTATCAATAGAAAAATCATCGAGCACTTTTAAAATAATCATCCATTCCCAATTGCTAGGTAAAATTTAATATTTTGTTGTGATGTTTTCCTTTGAATGTCGATCAAAACGATAAAAACGGCAAGAAGTAAAGTAAAATAAGCCCGCCTTTGTACCTATATGTATCTTAATTTCTGTCAATTGTGTTTGTATATTTTAAGTAAGTAAGTAAATGCTTTATTGTACAAATATAGAGAAGTAGAGACAAATCACAAAAAAAAGACCTTAAATATATGCACAAAGGCGAACTTATCCCTATAAGGGATCTCTACCAGTTAACCTTTGAGTAAATGAGAGGAGCATTAAGCGAGAAACCGACAAAGAGTGAGTTTAAAATATCCATATAGTGAAAGCCACAATAGAGCATACATCTCAAAATACAACAAACAATTCATAAATAAACTACTAAATATCATTAAACACGTGCATTCAATTCTGTACATTCAATAAAATGTTTACTTAGATGCAAGTAAATAAACAAAAATAATCATCAAGGGGAGTTGTATTCGAAAAGGAATAAAATGAAAATAAACTTCGCATTTGTAATGTTGTATTCTTTTTAATTTAAAAAATAACTAGAAATTTCCTAATAAGTAGCTAATTCTTAACAATACTAATAAGTACGACACTAATCGTCATATCCAGCCAATCATATCGCGAATCGCGATCGTATTCGTCGTCCAAGTTGATTGTGATTATGATTCCGACTGCGACCGCCTTGAAACATTGGTATTATGTAAAAAAAATATTCCGATTACCCTCGCAATCGCTTTGAAAAGCGAAAGCAATTGAATGGACCAAAAAGTTTTGTTTTTGCAAACATCTTTAGTGACGAATGATTTTTATTAAATTAATTGACCCTAATTCTAGCGTTTTCATTCACTTAGATAACTAAATTAGATACTTGGTCTTGGTTAATTGAAATATTAATATCCAAATAACAAAACATATTATTTATAATCAAAAACTCTAAATACAGTGTGAACGAAAATAAACGCAAACTTAATTTAAAAAAAAACATCTTGTCAGTGTATCTCTCTAATCGGTGGTCAGTTGTCAGTGTCTTCCCAACAATCAACAAACTAAGTAAGTTCGGTTTACATTTTTAACTTTGTTTAATTGCTTTACTGTGTATTTTAATCAAGGTATTATAGCTAAATTGATAGAATACAATAATAAATTAACCCTGGAGTGATTACATCTGGTACGAGAAGTTAAGAAAAGTTTCCAAACTTGTTTGTTGTACTGGGTCAATTGGTGTAATTTGTCCCAAGACATTTATTTATTATTATTTACCATAAAATCATTTTCCCTAACGAACTATAATATGTCCCACACTTATTATTGTACAACAAAAACAGCGGTAGACAATTCGATAGCAACAGGCTTTCCCCTCAAGCCTACGAACGAACTACGAATATCGAATTTTGGTGTATAAGAATTATTAACATTTTAGGAGCCGTCGTGGACATGGCCAGCAGCTGCATGCATGCATGCAGAGGAAGTTGCAGGCAGAAACTAGTAATAAATAACTAAAAAATGATATACGTTTTTTTGTTAACTACCTTTTTTAAATCCATTATTCCAGCAACTTTCCGTGCTGGTCTGGGAGCAAAGAAAAAACTTAGAATGTACCAGTTGCTTCTTTACCCGCGCAGATAGTAAAAGCCCATCGAGGGAATGGGCGAAAATATTAGGAATCATGTTATAGGCGATGAGGCTAGCAACCCATCACTATTTTGATTCCATTTTCCACCTATACGCTCACAATCTTGCTAAATGTGGCCTGTAGGTACCTTTTAGGCACCTTTGGCTCTGTCTACCCCGTAAGGGATAAAGACGTGATTCGTGTATGTGTATGTGTACGTATTATTCCAGCAATACAGATTTTGTTATAAGTACTTGTTTTTATTATTCATAATAATGTAATAAAGCCCAGAGGCGTCTCTAGCCCTTGTGGCGCCCGTGTGCAACCAGTAGGTACCCTGGCGCCCTCTAGTCTAGTACATACATACATACATACATACCGTCACGCCTCTTTCCCACAGGGGTAGGCAGAGACTACTTTATTCCACTTGCTACGATCCTGACATATTTCTTTCGCTTCATCCACAGTCATCAGTCTCTTCATACATGCTCGTCGGTTTCGGGTACTCCTGACCTGACCTTTTTCCAAAACGTCTCCTATTTGGTCTCGGAACGTCCGTCTAGGCCTTCCCCTCCCAACGAAACCATTCACACTCCCCATATATATTTGTTTAGTTAGTCTACTTTCATCCATCCGCTCTACATGCCCAAACCAACTAACTACTACTACCTAGTCTAGTAGGCGCAATTTAATCTTCAATTATCTGTTTTAAGGCTGATTTCACGTTGAAACAAAAGTCATTGTGTAAATTTAAATAGAGTAGCCTTTCTTTGCTACCGCGCCGCCCCCGGCGTCGGCCATCACACGGGCGCAGGGTCTTTGAGCGCCGGCGCCGCGAGCGACGCATCTTTGGAGGTGTCGCATTAGAGGGCGCTCGGCGCCCCCTTAGACCCGGCGCCCGTGTGCGCCGCACACTCTGCACCATAGGTTGAGACGCCTCTGATAAAGCCTCAATAAAGTTGATTTATTAGTATTATTTGTGGAATTATTACTACATGGCTACGTATATGTTCGAAGGCGGTCACCCGTTAGTCAGATAACATTTGGCAGTCTGGTGGAGAGCTGTGGATGAGACTGGCACAGGACCGGGCAAAGCGGCGTGTAAATAAAGAAAGAGGTCTTTACCCAGCAGTGGGTGTGCACAGCACATCGCTGCAAGCCATGCCCTGCCGGAGCGCAGCCGGCGACGATATTATTCCGTTTCGAATACAACTCCCCTTGATGATTATTTTAGTTTATGTACTTGTATCTAAGTTAACACTTTATTGAATGTACAAAATTAAAATATAGGTACAAAGACAATTGACTAGAATTAAGATACATATATGTATAGGTCTGTACAAAGGCGGGCTTATCTTACTTTACTTCTTGCCATTTTTATCTTTTTGATCGACATTCAAAGGAAAACATCACAAAAAATACTCAATTTTACCTAGCAATTAGCAAGGTGCCTTTGTAAGTCAATTATTATATTGATAAATTATAAACTATCAAAAAAATCCAACTCAAGTTACTTCCATTATTTCAAGACGGGGACAATTTAGCTCTCGCTTTGGATTGACAGCTTGCCTTGAGCTTCAAAACAATTCTAAGCTGTCATTTTAGTTACGTGGAACGAATTTGTGGCAAACCATTCGTTCAATTGGTTTAAAATATGGCTCACAACCGCTTTCGACTGCGATGCGAAGCCGACCGAGTTTTTAGAACGATTGTTTTCATTTTGAAACCAATCTCGCTCGGAATCAACTGTCAAAAATTCCGTAAAACTTGGATGTGCGAGCCTGCGTTCGAACCCATAAACCTCTGCTTGAGAGTTACTAATCTATGTATCAAATCAGTCCACATCCACCAATTAGTTACTATTACTTAGATTGAGAATGTTAAGATTTAATTGACAAGATTTTGGTTATGAAGAAAGGTTTAATCGTTAAAGAGAAAAGAAGGTTCAACAGTTTGTTATTCATTGTGAAAAGAATTGAATCGGAAAAATAGATTTTAATAGGCGTAGCGAGCGAGTTAGTATATTGGGCGATCGGCGCAGGCGTAGTCTCAGCAACAGCGGGCGGTCCGCGGCGTCAGCGCCGGCAGGGCGTAGCTTGTAGTGGTGTGCTGTGCGCGCGCATAATGCAGCGTCACACACCCACTGCTGGGTAAAGGCCTCTTCGTTTACATTACCACATTGGTCGATTACTTTGGTTTTAAGGTATTGTTGGAACTCTGCCTTACATTGCAAGTTTTTGAAGGCGGCCCATCCGAGTGATTCGTCTAGCGATCTCCATGGCTTGGCTGTTCCAGCAAGATAAACAATGCCCCAGAAATAAGAAGTCATGTACTAATTCCACAAATAATACTAATAAATTAACTTTATCGAGGCTTTATTACATGTCACTAGTAGGGCCGACAACGCACTGGCATCGCGTAAAGCGCTGCGGGTGTTTATGGACAGTGGTGATCATTTAACATCAGGTGACCCACTAGTTCGTTTGTCTGGCCTCTCTAACATAAAAAAAAATATATTTTTAATTAATAAAAACAAGTACTTATAACAAAATCTGTATTGCTGGAATAATGGATTTAAAAAAGGTAGTTAACAAAAAAACGTATATCATTTTCTAGTTATTTATTACTAGTTTCTGCCTGCAACTTCCTCTGCATAGAATTAGCAATTGACACGTTTATCGCTATCTTAATATTATATTATCAGTCGTTTCAGTGTGAAGAAAGAACAAACATACACACTCACTCACTCACTGAGATCCTCACACTGTCACAAACATTCTATAGCCTAGTAAAGGCTGTCAAAAACGCTGTTCAAGGTAATTTAGGCACAGGCAAGTAATTTAGCCGAGCGCGCGGCCAGCGCCTGCCTCTGCCAAGCTGCCAAGCTGGTGAGCCGACTGTAATTCTGCACTCTGAAAATAATACATAAAATTATAACATAAGACACTCACTTAGTTATTGCCATAAAGTATTTAAGTGTTCTACTTCTGAGGCGTAATTTTTGAACATTTTGAAGTAATCACAAAAACATCCGTTTTTTTCTTACACCGGACCGGTGTCCGTCGCGCCGAGGAGAAGCGGTGGTGCATCCGGCGTAAATTGTTCGCCGGACCGAAGTCCGGTGCATGTACACACATTCATTATAATTCATACACCACCGTGAATCCGGCAAAAAAGCACGGTCCGTTATCCGGTGAAAAAAACGGACGTCTACAAGCGCTCTTACGCGTTATATTATGTAATATTGTGTATGGTCTTGTTACCTTAGTATTTGTCCTTCCTGTAAGTGATAAAGGTGGTTTATGTATGTATGTACGAATTCGATGTTTTCGCATTAATTTTAAATGCGGCATGCAGCTGCTGCACGTCTGCGCTGTGGTTACTCCGTATCCCCGTAGCCGGGGTCCACAGAGCTGCTGGCCATGTCCACGACGGCTCCTAAAATGTTAAAAATTCTTATACACCGAAATTCGATATTCATAGTTCATTCGTAGGCTTGAGGTGAATGGCTGTTGCTATCGAAATGTCGACCGCTGTTTTTGTTGTATTATAATAAGTATGGGACTAATTATAATTCGTGATAGAAAATGATTTTATGGTACAACAAACAAGTTTGGAAACTTTTCGGTACTTCTCATACCGCTGCACTGGGTGCTTTAATAAACCACTGGAAGCACTACACATCGTATATCAAATGCACTGGATGTTTATACACTAAAAGAGAGAATCGCCAATCGTATATGAGTTTAAAAACAAACGTTTATTTCGAACAAACATTTCCGACACGATGTGTTCTATACTAATCTATTTTCGTGAGTATAATGCTTACGGAACTGTAATCACTCCAGGGTTAATTTATTATTGTACCTATTCTATCAATTTAGCTATAAAACGCACAGTAAAGCAATTAAACTGAGTAAAAAATGTAAACCAAACTTACTTAGTTCTTTGATTGTTGGATTTGTCGGGAAGACACTGTCAAGATGTTTTTTTTTTTTAATTAAGTTTGCGTTTAGTTTCGTTCACACTGCATTTTGTATTTTTGGTTATAAATGATATTTTTTGTTATTCGGATCTTAATATTTCAATGAACCAAAACAACGTATTTAATTTAGTTATTTAAGTAAATAACAACGCTAGAATTAGGGTCAATTGATTTAATAAAAATCATTCGTCGCTAAAGTTGTTTGCAAAAACAAAACTTTTTGGTCCATTCAATTGGTTTCGTTTTTGAAAGCGATTCCCTCGCATAATTGGAATCATTTTTTTACGTAATACCAATGTTTCAAGGCGGTCGAATCGTAATCACAATCGTCTTCAACGATGAATACGATCGCGAGCGAGTTACGTAATAAGCCTGCAGACTTCGCTCAAGCGTCACAAAGGCTGTTGCGCTACTAAATGTAAATTCACAAACAAACGTAGCGTGCCAGTGTGTTATGAATCATGCGGGCTGTTGGTCGGTTGATTGAAGACGACAAGGGCAGGGCCATTCGTGCGGCGTAGGGAGGTGTCGAGCCGGCTAGGCGGCGAGGCGGTCAGGTGGCGAGGTGACGAACGGACCAGCCGGCACCTGGGCGCCCTGCCGGTGCTTTCCTAATGGCCTGTCGCGCGTCCATCCGCGCCAGTGATTGATCGACACGCCCTCCTGATGTGCACACATCACCTACTTTACACACTGTGTAGTGAACGCGCTCTTCGTGTATCACACGTAATCCATCACAAATTTCAGCGCCATTACGGATGCGATAGTAGGCTAAACATTTGCCGTTGCGTGAACTGCTTTTAGGGACGATCGATAACAGTTGAAACCGAAACATGACTGCCGGAACTGATTAGAAAATTATGGTATGATATTGTTACATAAAATTGCTGACATTCAAAATAATCGGTATAATTCACAAATTAGCATGAATCTGGGGGGACGCCTCGGAAGTCGCGCGCAAACTAAACTGTCCTGGCGTACTTTTCTGGAAGTTTTTCGGCTTCCCACAATTTCAAGTTTATAGTTTGATTCGTTTAAGTCAAATTATATGGAATCGGACAGCATATAAAACTATTTTGAATTTGATTGCCATTAATTAAATTAATATACCTGTAGGTATACTTAAATTGGCACACTGAATTCTAAATATTGGGGTTTAACAAGTAAAATACGGGCACAATTTTAGGCACAATAATTAGTTTTCTTATATCAACCTCCTAGTCTTGGTTGTTTAGGAAATTTTAATAACTTATGGCAAATAATCTCAATTGAGACTTGGCACGATTTTTGCATCTCATCTTTATTGAGATTTCATAAGTTTCATGGGGGTATTTCTCATTAAAATGCTAAAGAATAACTTACTTTTGGGGTAGAAATGAAGTCATTTATAGAAAACTGGGGTGTAGAAAACTGCGTACTGATTTCCCATTTGGTTCATACCCGAAATACACCTATTTGGCATAAATATGTTGTAAGTATTTCGACATGATTTTACTACGTGAAAACTTAGGTGTTACAGAATAAATCAAACCATGGCCTACAAAGATCGACCTTTAACAATTTCACTGTCATCTGCAATATTTTTGGGAAGCACAAAACATTTAGCCAATTCAGCGAACAGAGGGCAGCCGTGATAATAGAGTTTGTCGGCGGGGAAGGCAGTCAGCGCAAACATAAGGCATTAGCGTATTGTTAGCGACTCCTCAGGCGTATCTTCCATTTTTGCCGGTTTTGTTGAGCAGCTTCGAGTGGGGAGGTGCTTGAAAAGAAATCACGTTCGGGAGAATAAAAAATTAAAATGGCCCTTCAACTACAATAGGAGGATCGTCGTTGCCCATAGAACTTTATGGAAAAGCTATTTTTGCATATCAGAAGCCAATTAACTACATGAGTATCTTGTTATACATAACAACAACAAAATCTGCATAAGAAGTTACCTTCGACCTAAATATATAGAAAGCGATGAAATATCGATGATGATTTTTCGCTAACTAGCATTATCATTTATTTTTAACTCAGTCGGAGTCACAGCAAAACAAGGATTATATAAACTTTACTATCAAATTGGTAATTATTTATTTTTAACTGCTACACTGCTAAACAAGATCAGAACGGGTGTTAGTTCCAAGTGGCCACGTTGCCACTTCAGTACCTATTTCAAATTCAGCAGCAAGATTTATAGTAATAGTAACATCCTAGGCAATTGGTATGCAAGGGCGGTTGTTCGGGTCACGCAGAAGCACAGGTTTCAGCCGCAGCAGATCCGAAAAACTGTCGCGTGCGATACTGCGGCCCAGCGGCAGCGCACTAGCGTCAACCATTATCAACGGAACAAAGCTACCCTGATCTAATCAACGCAACAATACCTTGGATAACTCCACAATTGAGCGGGAAAATAACGGCGCCAACACACCAGATATTTTAAATTACAAACAATATTACACGGCGCGGATATAAACGAGCCCATTGTAGGTCGTGTGCGCTCGACAGCTGTTTTTAGATAACGTGTGACCTCCCTGGAATAAAGCGTCGGGACAATTACAACAACAATGACGCCGTGCACGCGTACCACTTATCAACACTGATTTAATAAACAAAGTTATTGGAACACCGTTGGAAATGTTTTCAAAAATATAACAATTTAAAAATATTCAGCAGTCCGTGTTTGAATAACATCTGGAGCTACGTTCACGCTGCTTTGGAGCTGTATATGCTTCATGTCGGTGTAATTCAAATGGGTTACAATTCGATTCACGGGTCAAGCTTGTCTCTATTTGACGACGGGCCCCTCCAGCCTATAGAATTTCTTATCTAAAATATCAGGTAATTTATGTTGAGACACAAATCCAGATTGAAAGAATCAACAGAATTAGAATAAATCCAGTAAATCAAGGGACTTTGGTTAAAGCAAGGGAAACGGAACACCTGTAAACGCCAAACATGCAAATGGTGGTGCTCAAGCGTTGAGTGCGGCGAAAGTAACCGTCAGAACGGCATGCATTACGGCAACGAGCAGCGTTACGCGGATGATTTGGCTGCGAGGACTTAATCTGCGGCTCATTGGATAGACAGGTGACCCTGCTTATTTAAATAGCGGTGAGTTACGGATTTAAAAAGGGTTTTTTATAAAAATAAACCGGGCATTTTTCCACAAACCTGGTTTTTAAAATGCATAATAGGCAATCGTGTGCCATAATCGCGCCTGGTGGTTCTAGTCACCGAAGATGAAGTCTAAAATGGTGCACGCTCGTCTAATAAAATAAATGCTCATTCACTCCTGATTTAGATACGTAGCGAAGGGAACACAGATACAGTCTGGGAATTCCACTCCTCTTCAGTCAGCCGTTATATGAGAGACAGGGTATTAGAATTAGTCTATAAAAATGGGTACAAACGAAGCTTAGATTGCAAAAAAATATTGGGATAATCACTCGTTTGTGAACATGAAGTATCAATATAACCATACGGTAATTCAGAAAGTTCCCGCTTTTAAGAACGCAACCCTAAGTCTAGCTAGCTGTGGGTGTTGTAGGTCGAACCGAATAAATCATGACTAACACCTGAAGTCATAAAAATATTTCCAAGGAAGGTTTATGTTAGACAGGCGGATGGTTATAAAACTGGTAAAGTTACGTACTTTGTATGAGAGACCTCAAGCAAACCGGATAACACAGAAGAATAATAACAAATTCTATTAGATTTTTGAGACACAATATAGTTATAAAGGCGTGATTTGGAAAATATGCGTCGCTTGAAAGCGGACCACTTAACAGCCAGGTCAAATATTTTCTCGAAACCCAGTTATCCCATTTTGCGTACAAACAATGAGCCACTCTGGTTTAAAAAGTGCTTCCACTTTATCGCCCTTTAAAATTAATTGCTACGTGTTTACACATGGAATTGAATCTGCAAAATTGAAAACGGTGAGCTAAATAGAAAATAACCTTTAAGCATGCACAAAGAAATAGGGTATCTCCTTTTTATTTATTCGCTTCAATAGCTTTGATCTTTGGTCCTTTGAAAAATGCCACTCAAGATTCACAGAATACGCTTAAATGGGTTTCTATTTAAGTCTTTCTCATTGAATATCTCATGGAATTTGCATTTCAAACATTCCGTCATTATTTCACTTAAAATTTGACAAATTAATTCATTTAAAGTATTAAACGAAAACCATAATTCCAGACGGGTTTTAGAGCGTGATTTCCATTGGGCGTTTTTGCATCACGTTGATGAAATTAAATGCGTAACAAGATGGCTTTCCCACCTCTCCTATTTAGCGACCCAAAACTCAAGAGTTTTGATGATATTTTAGTGTGTGTTGCACCAAGTTTCTATAACGCACTTCTATTAAGGCACTGTAGTAAAGTCAGTTTAAAAAGGTATGAATGGCGAAGCATTAAGAACACGTATTATACATACGTAGATTTTATTAAAACATTCTTATGATCTTTCTTGTAAGTACTCTACTTATCTTAAATTTTTGTTGCCGTGTTAACGTAACAAAACTGTTAAGTTCAGGTGTGAATAAGAAATTTGCAACAAATTTTCAAAGAAAACAAAGTTTGCAACATATTTCGAAGAAATAATTTTTAAATAATTCCAAAGTCTCTCTTTGATTGCCAAGTTAGATTGTTGTCTAATAGTTACAAAAGTTTAGCATCTTCATCCTCGTTAAAAGGTTTCCGACAAAGCAAACTTTTCAACAAAGCAGTTATATTTCCGGAAAAGCTATGTATTTACGTTTTCGCTAACAATATTGCTTCTCGATTTCCAAATAATGGTACCGAAATTTGCTACGGGCTCAATATTAGTTAATCAGACGTAAAATCGTAGAAAGTATTTTCATTTCGAAGTTAGCGTTTTCATTGCTTAAACTTTGAATATCAAGCGGGAGCTTAGACTTAGAGCAATGTGAATTTAGATTAGAATAACACTGAGCTTTTATTAGACTACCAGACAAAGCCATTCGTCTCGAACTTCTAAGTTATATGTATAACGTAATAAGTATTTGTACGAAATTCGATTTATTTACGCACATATTGTTAGTGCCCTAAAATGCGTTCAGAAACCGTAGGAAATGATCAGCATCATTACACCCTTAAAAAAATCTATGCTGTAATAACATTAAAGCAATTGCAGATTTTACCTACTACCACAGACATGAAAGTACTTACATAAATCACGTCTTTATCCCTTACGGGATAGAGAGAACCTAGTATAATTGGTTGTAATAATGTTGGTCATTTCCTTACTGCTTCTGAACGCATCTTAGAATAGGTACTTATGATATGTGTGTAGATAAAGTAATTTATGCAACTGTACATAATTAGGCCTTAACACACTCGTGTGATCTTACTTTTAAACTCGCCAAGGCTCGTTTAAAAAAAACACGCTCGTGTTTTAAAGGACACGTTTTTTTTGTCAATAGCACTCTTTTTTGCATCATTAATTAAAAAAAAATAACAACTCAGCTCGAAAAACTATTCGACTTCCAAGATTAACTTACATAGTCGCGGTAGTGACGATAATACTGTGTCAAAAATTACATGCATCCGTGCGCATGCACCGGAAATCATGAAACGGCTGAACGCAAGCGACAACCATGCAAGATAAACCGTGCTCCCGTCGCACTAACTACAAAGCGTTCGATTCAATCAACGCACCAATAGATCTGCGCGTCGCTCGCATAAATCTGAGTATGTACGCGAACAACTATTTACTAGGTCGTAAACATGTGCATCGCCTGCTGTTTCATCTGCATCTACGAATACATGGACTGTACGATCATCAGTCAAACTAAGTACGGGAATGCCTGGTGCTGTAATTACTCGAAGCAGCGAATAGGACACGATTGTACAGGAATAGTCCTTCTTCCTACTAATATTATAAATGCGAAAGTGTGTGACGATGTGAGTGAGTGTGCATGTTTGTTCCTTCTTCACGTTGAAACGACGGGACGGATTTGGATAATATTTAGAACAAAGATAGCTGGTACCCTAGATTAAAACATATGCTACTTTTTATCCCGGAAAATTCCATAGTTCCCGCGGGATAGCGAGAAACATGTGAAAGGTCGTAGCTGTCTAGTCGCAACGTAAATAGTTATTGCAGAATAAACTATCAGCATCGGTTCTTAAGTCTGATTCTACGCGGACGAAGTCGCTGGCAAAAACTAGTCTGTTCTAAGGTTGACAATTTACTTACCCTAAGAAGGTAACAAAAGGCAGATACACGAATGAAACGAATCTTGTGAAGTTTTGGTTAAAAAATTGGTTTCACTCAAATTCTACAAACTCACTATAATATTTCATACAAATGAGCGGGTAAGTGCAGCATACAGAGTAAGTTAAGTAATGACCTCCAATTTATATTCATTTTCTTCTGTTCATTTCGGACAATTATTCCGGCAACGGCGCAAACAGCAATATCGCGTGAGTGTGAACATGCTTAGCAATCAGATCGTAATGAAGTCCGAGCTTATTTCATCACGGGTACAAGTTCAACCCACATCGGGGTAATGCCGTCCCACATTACTGCAATTGACGTAAATGAGTGCCGGTATAGTGTATACAGAAATCCCCATTGATTGCCTAGGTTGTCCGCCGTCACAGCGGGTCGAGTGTGAGTGACAAGCCAGCGAGATAATGCGCGTTCCGTGAAACAAAGCCGACGGCGCCTGATTTAATCAACGATTCAATGCGAAGATCCAGTGTAAGCACCTACTTGCCCGACAACTGTTATGGTAAAGGGGACGTGACATTAATTCCAAGCTCGCTGCCGAGTAATAAATTATGCGGCAATAATTCAACGACAAATCGAGTTTCGAATTTATAATTTGCTGGCCATCACTTTCGTGGTCCCACTAAGTTCCTCTCGTTATTGCTTTGGATCGTCTGAAATTGAACTTATTTCGCGTGATGACGCACAAAACAAGCTTAACCATCATGATTATAAAGCTTTATCAACAAGTGAAAAGCTCGCTTCGTGCATTCCAGTAATAAATAACGGGACCTCGTCTCGCAGTCAGTTTAAACTTTCATTTATCATGTCGAAAGGCGTAACATCCGAGCTTTTGCGCTCAACGAAGGTAAAAATATTCAGAGTGTACCACTTGTATTTACGTCATAATTTTATCCCGGGTGTCATAGATCACAATCTAGTTTGGTCGCGTCAAGAATTCATAACGCTTCAATTACTCTAACGAGAGAACGCCGCCGAGTGAAATAATTTAGGGAGAGTTGTTATCAGGAGGTGGCGACGCGGGCAATTGAGACATTACGCTGTTTGGCGGGGTCCGTAACGAGCGAGCGCAACTTGCTTAATGCACGCAACAAATTACTTACCTACATGTAGTTGTCTGGAGGTTCGCCGCGCGGGCCACATACGAGCAAGAGGGCTACTCCGAGACTCGAATTTCATATCATACCGTCTCTCTCGCTTCCCTATGAATACCTATTAGTATGAGCGGAACGGCACGAAATGAGGTTCGAATTTCTTATTTAAGAGTAGGCCCGCAGGTTGGCGTTCCCACCCGCGCTAGCCTACATACTTCACATGCTATACACGTGTGTTTACAGTTCTTTGACAGCGTTGGGCTGTGTCCACATTTAAGCCAAGTCTGGTACGCTAATTTCTCAAGCAAATTGTGCTGAACAATGCTCTGTTCACTTATCACACTATACTGAGTCTAATTAAAATTTTTACTCTATGTACACCAAACCAATGGGGACAGTGTCTCGAAAACGAATACATTGTTTTCTTGAATTTGTAAACATATCCAGAGAGTATATAACACACCTACATACCTACCTAGCTAAGTTACTTTTTGAATTGGTCAGCAAATTAACAAAAACCAACATGTCTGTAAATTCCGTTTTATTTATTTATTTCAGGTACAAACTTTTTTCTAAGTAGTTGTTATCTTCATTACGGAACAGTTCCCTATCATTTGCCATAAATGTATAATTTCCTATAACTCTCTTTTCTCTGAAACTGTTGATTGTTCCAATCCATAAGGGATAAAGATGTGATTTATGTATGTATGTAGGATTGTTATAAAACTAGCCTAATCTAATCTACAGAGTTCTATGGCATGGCCATTTCAAAGTACCTGGAAAGATTGATTTTAGAAAAAAAAAAGTTATGAAGAGATTGATGAATGTGGACGAAATGAAAGAAGTATGTCAGGATCGTAGCAAGTGGAACAAAGTAGTCTCTGCCTACCCCTGTGGCAAAGACGTGTGACATATTGATGTATGTATGTAAAGAGTTCACAGCAAATGACCATTATGGTAACATTACATTATGGCATATGAAATGATAAACTCCATCACATATTAATATTTTATCATGATAATATTCTTCATGTTCATATATGTTTTGTATTAGAGACATTCCAACATTTTTAATAAGCAACTAAAATGGTTTACTAATAATTTTAAATTATGGAGAAGTATTTAAAGAGTTGAGATATTTATTATATCAAAAGTTAGTGGAAGTATTCTTTGCCTTCTAGGCTGGTAACACACCTGCCATACTTGGGCGTCACAGATTCATATAGGCAATGGTGACTAATAATGTCTGTCCAACCCATTTTAATGTTTTTGTAAACAAAGAAATCTCCCCAAGTTCATATAAACTTATTGTTATTGTTGCATATTATCAATAGACTTTTTTTTTGTTTATAAAATGTTGTGAGATATCAAGTATGATCCCTTTATTTTTCTGGTGGATGTGATGCTAATAAAATGAGTGATTGTGTGGGAATTTAGATGAAATTGGTTTGTTTACAGAAGTGTTAAAATGAATTGGAATGGAGAATACTTGCCATCAAGTGATTCACTAGCTTGTATGCCTCTAGTAGTATCAGAAAAAAAGTTAACAAGTTCACTCAAGACATGGCTCGCTTGTATATTATCATGCATTTATTTAACCATTTTCGAAATATATTCAATTTTCAATTTTTACAAATAACTTATTTTTTTAGAAACTATCTGGAACAAGAAATTACACTTATAATTTTAGACACATGGAACCTCTAGAACCCTAACATTCTCAGTGTTAGTGTTTAGTATAATCTGTTATTAAGTCGTCATCCATTTTTGTTTTATCATCATTACTTCAAAAATACAGTAACCATCCTATAGTTATTCAATGACCATATTATTGTTTACTTTGACAAGGAGTCAGTGAAAATTAATAAGTATTTAAGTAATTTGTGTTTTCCTAAATTTGAATTGAATTGAAGTAATTTGTGGTTAAATCATCATACTTATGGTTTTGTGTGAAAGTTCAGTGCCTTTCAATTGAATTTGTAAGAATAATGAACTAAAATATAAAAATATACTTATCGTTTATTTTTGTTGACATAGCTTTGTATTTTGTTCTTTTTGGAATATATGGTAGCAATTTTTGCAAAATTCAGGGGCTTGATATTTTTTATGAAAATATTATCACATTTCCTTTACTTCTGGTCATTGCCTCATTGCAAGCACCAGTTTTTTTCATAATACAAACAGAACATTAAGAGACAGAAAACCAAAAAGCCGGAATGTCAATAAGCTCCCAAAGTTTTAAGTAAGAATAATGCTCTGTCCTTACCTTTGACTGGTTTGCTTTAGACGATACGAGTTCGCCAATACACAGCACTTTCACTTTTTTAATGATCTATGTAAACTGTTTCAATTAAGATTGAATGAAAGTCTACAATAACAAGACTTTTCACGATATCACAAACATTTTTAATCCTGCATCCTGCAGCTTCCTCCTAACAAAAAAAAATAACCATAAATAATCATGACATGACATTACGTTCGAAAATGCTCTTTGGCTATAACTACAAGCTGAGCTTTGTTTAGAAGTTGGGTTCTGTTTTCGGGCCTTAGCTTTCTTTTTTTTTCATTAAACTTTATAAAAAAAGGGGATAAAATCTAAACGATTATGAATATACAACAGTCATTACCTTCTGGTTTAATTTTTTTACTTTTTTCAAGTAAGCGGTTAAAAACTGAACTCAAACAGCTTTAAAAATTTAAAACCAAAGGCGTTTTTCGACCGAGTTGATCTGTTTTTAATACTGCCCTACCAAAGGCGATTAATATTTATAAATATAATTCTCTCAGTTTTCGACACAGAAGTAATTCTTTGAGTAGCTGGTTAAGTAGATTAGCCAAATCATTAAATACCAAACTATAAATTATAAAGGTCAAGCCCAAGAAAAAACACTTCTTAACCTTTGCTTTTCCCTTGCGGAAAAGAAAGAAACATAAACATCACCAAGGGTGCGTTCAGTTTGATCACCCGACGACGCCCGACGACGCACTGGCCCGTTCAGTAAGTCAGTGCGATCATCGGACGATCACACCAAGTCGTTCAGTAACATCGTCTGGCGTCGTCGGGCGATCGCACCGGTCACCCCGTAAAATAGATGGGTAAAAAACGCACAGACGTCACTTTGACAGTTGATATGAGGCAAAATTTATAATTCGAACGCTGGGCTACGTTCAGTAACTAAAGTGTCAGTGTGATTATCGTCGGGTGAAAATCGTCCGATCATGAACACACTTACTGAACGACTTGGGGCGTTCTTCTGTCAAAAGTGTCAATTGAAGTATGATTTCGTATTCGTAATAATAAGTTTATATCCCCAGCGTTCGAATTATAAATTTTGCCTCATATCAACTGTCAAAGTGACGTCTGTGCGTTTTTTACCCATCTATTTTACGGGGTGACCGGTGCGATCGCCCGACGACGCCCGACGATGTTACTGAACGACTTGGTGTGATCGTCCGATGATCGCACTGACTTACTGAACGGGCCAGTGCGTCGTCGGGCGTCGTCGGGTGATCAAACTGAACGCACCCTTGGGGATATAAACTTATTATTACGAATACGAAATCATACTTCAATTGACACTTTTGACAGAAGAACGCCCCAAGTCGTTCAGTAAGTGTGTTCATGATCGGACGATTTTCACCCGACGATAATCACACTGACACTTTAGTTACTGAACGTAGCCCAAGATAGGTAGGTATATCTTGAATGTCAAATGAAATTACAATATTATAACCTGTAAAGTTTCATTCTAGAATTACTCGTTCCGCTCTATAACATGAATCTTCCAGGAATTAGGAGTTTCATAAGGAGTAGTATATCTTTGTATCACCAGTCCCACAATGCTGTCAGTGCTTGCATTAACGTGGTTAACACAAAGAGCTTTCACACAACAAATGCAGTTCAAGATCTAATGGAATTTTTCGACATTAAGAAAAATTGGAAAGAAACCAATATTAAAGTGGGAAGAGCATGGAAATTGGACGAGTTAAGGATAAAGTCGAATACGGACTTGCACAAACTTTGGTATGTACTTTTGAAAGAGCGGAATATGCTGTATACTATGGAACATGCATGCAATGAAAAAGTGAGACTGTTTCCCAATCCAGAGAGAATCGATAAGGTGCAAGAGTCAATGAATAATATTGAGACTGTTGTGAGGGAACGTAATGTAGCATACTACCAGTTGGAAACTGGAGAGACTGGGGAGAGGCCTGTGACAGATGTTGTGAATGTTTTTGGTTTGCCAGAAAAATATGAGAAGTCTGAGTACTTTCTTCCAAAGTTTATGAATACCCGCTGGGTTGGATCATATTTAGAACATGGGATGATCACCTCGATGGCAGTCAAGAAGTTCTATCGTCTGTATAGAGAGAAACAGCGGAATGAGAAACGGAGAGAAAGAAATCGCGACTTCCACCATGTTCAACACTTATTGAAGAGATTCCCCAACATGGACATGGAGGTACTCAAAGCTGAATATCCTGATGTAGATATAGAAAGAGCAAAACGCAGTAAGAAGGCAAGAGGACACTTTATGCCTAAATATTAGTCAAATAATTAAACATATTGGTAGATGAAATAAAGCAGTTACTGGAAAATACAAATGTATTTATTTAAAATTTGTGACTTTAAAAAAATTTCATGGACTTGCAGAACAATTATGTCTTCATTAAAATTAGTATAACAGTTGTGGCTTGATTAACACATGCACATATAGAATATACAGAACAATCTCATTAGCATGGTAATATTGACAAATTCTCAAAAACTTTCAATATATTTGGGAAATCATTCTTTTTCAATTCAAGCCAAATTTGTATTAGTTCTTTCAGTGTTTGATAGATGGTCCTGTATTTCTTTATATACTCTTCTGAAACCGAATACATATAGATATCACAAGGGCAGATTTGAACATTAGTAGCACCTATATTTCCTTGCAGCAACTGTTCGTTTAAGTTGTCCAAAGTATCAAGAACACTTTGCACACTATAAGCATCTAAATAGGCTGCAAATGTGGTATATATGACATGCACAACATGGTTTTGTTCTCTTTTAGATACATTTCTGTACTCGGGCAACTGAAGTTTAGGGTAACAATTATTGTTACTGTCAGAGTTACCATCAATGACCATTCCTTCATCCATTTCTGTTATCAAACATTGCAAAATGTCATCTAATCCATCAGGCAACAACTGTCTTTTCAATATCTGCACTTCTTCTTCAGATTCTTTATATTGTTCCCATTTACGGTTATTTACAAAGTCAATTAAGACTTTTATAACATTATCTTCTTTGATGGACAAAATCTCTTTAATTAAATGCATTCCAATCGAATGTTGCATATAGGAAGGTTGTACTCTCTCCAATATCTTGCAAACTGAATCATGCGAAAGACCTGCAAATAGAAAAGACCATTGAAAACTATTCTCCTCATAGAGAAATCAACAAAATTTTAAGATCATCTCTTATCGTAAAATTCTTAGTCACAAAAAATAAATAAAACATACCTTTAATTTTGTCATAAAATTTGATTGCGAATGCTTTGCAGTATTTTCCTAGGTTTGGATAGTCACTGTTTGATTTAGTCTCGCATATATAAAATGTCTCTATCATTGTGTTCAGCCACATCTGAAAAACAAAAAAAAACTCATGTAGTCATGACCAGACATAACAGACAATGACATTCAGACTTTTTATTTATTTATTTATTTATATATTTATCTCATAAAATTTCACAATATGACAGTAAAACCAAGGCACTTTTGTCAATGTATACTTGGGCTCAGGGTTGATAAAAATCATGATTATTATAAAGAAATCATAATAATCCGATTAATTTGATTTAAATCGGATTTATTTCATTAAAATCAGATTTTTTTGATTTTTTGATTTTCTTGTCTTTTTTTATTAATTAAATAGCCAGTTCAGTTATATAATAAAACGAAAACAACGTATTTTAATTAAACTATTCACTATAGTTTTTCCAATCATTTATTTTCTCGATGACAGCTCCCGTAGAATGTAACTGCGCTTTTTACGCAAAAATTAACTTTTAAATGCGAGGTATCAAAAATGTGACAACTGCCTAATTTTGTTCCTTGATCTCATATAATATTCATCTAAGACAAATTGAGTCCATATATGCAGTGATATTTTTTTAAAGTGCGACAAGCAATAAACGTTTTCATAAAGTTACATTCTATGGAATTACAATTACAATGATTAATCCCATAGAATGTAACTTTATGAAAATGTTTATTGTTTATCGCACTAAAAAAAATATCACTGCATATATGGACTCAATTTGTCTCAGATGAATGTTATATGAGATCAAGGAACAAAATTAGGCAGTTGTCATATTTTTTATACCTCGCATTTAAAAGTTATTTTTTGCGTAAAAAGCGCAGTTACATTCTACGGGAGCTGTCATCGAGAAAATAAATGATTGGAAGAACTATAGTCAATTACGAATGACCGGGCGGAAAGCGAAATGCGTCTCGTGTTTTAGTTTCGGGGAATCCTGGAACCGTTTTGGTACCATGCGTCATGTACTATACGGGGGAAACCCCGAAACTGTTACGCTATGACTCGCTTGCACATGTGTGCGTGCCGTAGTGGTCCGGGGAATTCCCTAAACAATTTTGGGCCGATTTGGTTGTAGTAAAAATTTAATGATTTAAATAAATGATTTTTTCGAAAAAATCCCTTGATTAAAATCATATCAACCCTGACTTGGCTGTTCACATGAATGGGAAATAAATAAGTTGATAATACGATTTCAACATAAATTGATTTATAGGAGTACTGAATGATGCTTTCCCATGACATTTCGTTGAACCCCATTCGGTTTTCAACTTTATCAAAATTTGTACAAGGTTCTTCTTTATAAAACAATTTAATTACAGTAAGTAACAAATGACATGTCATTAAAGTTGAAACCAGGATAGAATTTTATATTGAATGATCAAATAAACAAAATTAAACATAAACATTATTGACACAGGTTCTTAGTGGGATGGATATTTTTTCAGAAGTTTAAGAAGCCATTTATAAATTACCCCCCATATGTACCTCTTTTGAAAAAAAAAATTGTGTTTTGCGGTTGACGATTGGCCATGCATGTTGACCACTTGTATCAAAAATGGATGTGGCCATTTCAAATAGTTTAGTAAGTTTCATACAGTATTATTCTGCCCTTTTATTTCCATATTAATATGCTAAAAAGCGTATTAGGCGTTTGGGGCAATATTACTTACTGTCATAACCCTAATATCCTCCTCAGGATATTGCAACTGGACAATATTAATGAACAGGTCCATTATTAGGAGGCAGTTACTGGTTACAGCACCAGTGTGCAGTGGGTTACTTGACCACAGTAGCAAGCCAATCAACGGCTTCTTTTTCGCCTCCATAATGTGTCTTCCTAATTTCTTTGTGTACCTGTAAAATATGCAAAGAAATAACTTCCCAATTTTTTATAAATTATGTTGAATGAATGGTTTAAAATTTAAGTATCTGGGACCACAATGTAATGCAAATGGAGTGCTGGAAGATCACCTACTCCAGGTGGACCAGGATTCAGGCAGTTCAGCTATGTTCAGTAGTAGACATATTATACAGGCTGAGATGAATGAATGAGTGCATGTGTATTTCAAATGAATTAAAATTTCATACCTTGCTTGCCATATTGCTAAATCAAATTGCAACAATTCAATGACGCTTTCCAGGACGGCCATCACTCTCTTTATCCTCTCAGGCCTAATCAATAATTCAAAAATGTCAAATTTCTCGTTCTGCCAATGTAGACCTTGAACACCTTCTTTCATGTCATCCGGTATGTTTTCATATTTGTTGACAATGGGTTCATCCTTGCTCTTTTCATTTATATCATCAGCTAGTCTTTTCATGCAATATTTAACTATTCCTTGGCTATAGTCATAGTTCTCTCTATTTGTGTAGGTATTCTTTTTCAAGTCCATTGGTGACATTAGGAATTGTTTATAGCATTTCCTTACATTGTCTTCACATGGTGGGTGACTGCTAAAGTTATAGCCAAGTACTTGCTGACATTTAACTATTAGCTCCTTTAATGTGTAGTCTGCGTATGTAACTTCATTCACATTCTGAAATGACATAAAATAAATAAAATTACACTTTAATTCATCTTTATCTTCAGCCTATGTCAGTCCTATTTTAGGGCATAGGCCCTCCTCTCATATTGAGAGGTCTAGAGCTATAGTTCCCAAACAAGCTCACCGTGGATTGGGAACTTAACACATCCCATTGGTTTATAGAGGCTCTTTACATTGTTTTCTTGCACTGAACAGCTCATGACAAATTTCAAATGAGATTTCACACATTATCAAATAATTGACAAAGTACATATACATACACAAATCACGTCTTTATCCCTTGCGGGGTAGACAGAGCCTAAGGTAACAGGCACCTACAGGCTACAATTAGCAAGATTGAGGGTGTAGGTGGAAAATGGAATCAAAATAGTGATGGGTTGCTAGCCTCATCGCCTATAACATGATTTCCTATAAGTTTCGCCCATTCTCTCGATGGGCTTTTACCATATTTCTTATATATAAAAATTAATCCCTATATCCCTTGGTGCCATGAGGCACGCCGAATTACGCGACAATTTAATAATAAATAAAATAAATAAATAAATAAAAAAAACAACAACATACTTACTGAAATTGTAGCGAATTCGGAATAAAAAGGCTACATTATTATTATATCCCTTGGTCACGGCATCACACGCGAACGGGCGGACCGAATTTGCTAATTTTTTTTTGTTGTGTTCATTATTGTCAGGAGAAGGTTCTTATATGTATACAAACTTGTGGAAATAGAAGGAAAAAAACTGGAATGGGGGCAAAGCCGCGGACAACAGCTAGTAAATTAATAAATATCATAGTTTTATAAGTAACTTACCATCATTATTTCAACAATTTCCTTTAGTACTTCAGCTGATAAATATTGTTCAGAAGTGATGCTTATCTGACATACTTCTAAAGCATCGTACCACATACTAGTGTTCACTTCTATTTTGAAAGACTCCACAGCATATGGAGGCATTTCTCTCTTCAATGTCTGAAATAAGGTAAAAATACACTTTAAAATAATTTCACAATTATGGATAAATGATCAATGTAAAGCCCGGAATACACATATCCGCAGTACATACATTTTAGTGCTTATGCAAGTACCTGGCTCACAGCAAATACATTTTTCAAGTCAAACTTTATACAAATATGAGACAAGAGTGCACAACAATTTGTGAGCCTCTGGCATTTGTATCTTCAGCTTAAGCATCATCGGTACCTATAACCTTCTGAAGCAAATCTCTGTAGTCCTGCAGAGAAAGGTGACCCTCCTATCCAGAGATGTACAAAATGGTTTCAAAAAAGTATTTAAATACAAAATACTTTTCAGATTTACTATTTCAAATGCAAAATACCAAATAGTTTTGCGTTTTGTATTTCAAATGCTAAATGCAAATAGGTATTTTCAAAATAAAATACCTTTTGATCAAATATCAGACATTTTTATTTATTTTAGGTATTTATCATGAGAAATAGAGACACAATGGCGAGCTGAACAAAAACGTCTAATAAAATGGCACCTTATGCATGACATTCTGGTCAAATTTATCAGTAGGTAGGTAGGTACGTGTATCAATAAATTCTGTTAGGTACGTTAGTAATTAATAATAATAATACTCACTTAAAATAATGTAAAGCAACTAGACTAACGAAAAGAGAGCCATGGCTCCATTTTGTGAATTGTGAGGCCATTTATTTCAGTAGTTTTAAATAGAAGTATTTCAAATAAATCGTATCTCTGCTCCTATCTCTCGTAATAGCAATATATTAGATAAAAAAACTTCAGTAAATGACCTGTTGTATGAGTGAGTAATGTGTGCAAATAGACATTCCAAATTAGAAAAATGACTTAAGTCCCTTATCAGTTCTGTACTCTACAACATACAGCAGGTCATTAATAAGTTTTTCACCTATAACCATACTGAAGGTGGTTGCTTTTCTCTGCGGCAGACTGTAGATACTACAAAACAGGCCGAAGTAAGCAGTGGCGAAAACTAAGGAAATTAAGAAGTAAATTTTGTATATAATGCAGAAATACGTAATAAGGAAATTTTACACACACCTCTTTGACTGAATGCTTGCATTCATTTTTAGCGCAAGCCGGGAAATAATCCAACTGTAGTCTTCTTTGGCGATCAAAATACGCATCATAGGATACTCTTTCGCAAGCAGTAACGAAATTCTTTCTTCTCATAGCCGATAGATCATTTTGAGCATCAATTTCAACGTTTTCAGATTTAATGTGTTTTTGATCAAGCATGTTTTCATCTGCTTCTGGTTTCGCTGTTATCTTAGAATCACTCTTCTTGATACGTTTTTTAACTGGGCTCGACATAGTGGTATTTTACAAATTACAATAAATTAGATTGTAGTCTACATTCGCTTAGATTATAAACTATTTATTAAATCTATCCACGCGCCAAAACTAAACTCACATTTCACAACACACTAATACAAGTTTAGTAATAACTATAAACTTTTTTTCGTGAAATAACTATTAACTATTATTGACAATTAATTTCGCTCCGTCCCTCTGTTATCTGTCACCGTCACCGACCAATCAGACGCCAATTCAATATCAGTGTTGCCAAATAAAACGCCAGTCAAAGTCGTCAGCATTTCATACTTTCCATAGCTGATTATAATTATTCGTTATTAAAAACGCCAACGCTTTTACGAAATTAATGAATGATCGTCGGCAAGTGGTTAACTATACCATTTTGTATTGTCTCGTTCCGCAATAAAATACAATTACAATGGATCAAAATAGCTTAATCGTAGCACCACATTCGTCCAAAATGTCAAAATGTCCAAATCGAAAACAAATTTAATGTCAAAAATGATGCTAATCCTTCAAGATCCAGTTAAAACGACTAATTTGACTTATTTATAACCGATCCGATTTGAAGTTCGCCTTTGTACTATTTTCTGTGTATTTTTGTATTTTTTAATTTTTATGTGCAATAAAGAGTTTACATACATACATACATACATACATACATACATTTCTTCCGTTGCTATTTTTTGGAGCCGAAACTGATAGAATGAAGTTTTGGGAAATACGACTTGACGTCATTTTATGAGGAATATTAAGGTCTATGGTTTATAAAAGTACCCCATAACTACTTACACTGAATGGTTTATGGTCACAAAAGTACAGGCCCTATACTGCGAAATTCGATTTTCGAAGTTCATGTCTTGTCGTTCCGCTCACACCAATATTCATTAACCTGAGTGTAGTATTTTCAAAGATTAAATAAAAGACCATAGCAGTTCTGTTGCAAGCTCACTGTATTGACAGCCATATTACCATAGATAAGAAATATTATTACAACATCTTCCCCTTAAGTTAAATGTATAACTCTAATGAGTAAGAGATTAATCAGACTTAAAATATAAACAATAATGAAATCAAAATTAAGCAATAGCCTCGCGTCACCACCATAGCAAGTATAACAAGAAATTTATTATGTAACATAATCTGTATATTTTTGTGGAAACTTTAGTGGTCTCCCTGATCTAGATATTTTTTTCTCTGTGTTTGGAAGCTCTGTCTGCAATATTGAATCCGAAATAGCAGCCTTTGATGTTGATGTTTCATTATAATATGCATCAGTATCATGTACTGCATGAGGCTCCGAATTTTCAATGATTTCCTCATCAATCCTCAATTCACACGGCCGTATAAAAATCTCATTTCTATTGTATCTACTACCTTCCATATTTTCCACTATGTAGGATCTGGGTTTATTAGCCTTCTGCACTATTTTGCCTTTCATCCAAGTTTTATCATTTGGCATTTTCTTAAATCGAATGGACTGATTTACTCTGAATCCTTGTCTTGTAGTTGCAGTTTTGTCATAGTTAGTCTTTGTATCTTCTTTTTGTTTCATTAGTATTTTTCGGTCCTTCATATATGTTAGCTTAGGAACCAGCGTCGCAAATGAGCAGGGAATATTAGTACGCAGCTGTCTACCCATCAACATCGAAGCAGGCGAGTGAACTTTTCCTCTGGGTGTGCTTCTATGATTCAGCAGAGCAAGTAAAGGGTCTTCATTACTGCTCTCAGACTTTTTAAACATCTTCTTAACGGCTTTCACTGCACTCTCCGCTAATCCATTAGACTTTGGAAAATGTGGACTGGACTTAATATGCAGAAACCCCCAATCTCTCTCAAAAGACTTGAACAGTTCTGAATCAAAACAAAGTCCTCCATCCGAAAAAAATATAACTGGTACCCCATTTCTAGCAAATATTGTCTTCAATTTCAGGATCACAGATGCACTTCTCAAGTCCTTCACAGCTTCAACTTCAATATAATTTGATAATGCATCGACTACTACTATATAGTGCTTTTGTTTGAATTCAAATATATCACAACCAACCTCTTGCCATGGCAGCAAAGGAACCTTCTTATATTTTAAAACCATTTTCTGTTTATTATCCTGATATTTCTGACAAGTATCACAACTGCTGACAAATTTCTTTATATCTTGCACTATTCCAGGCCAGTACATAGTAATTTCAGCTCTATTTATCATTCTGGTAATACCAGGATGTCCAGTATGAAGACTTTTCAACATATTACCTCTCAAGCTTTGTGGTATAATAATTTGGTCACTCTTAAATAACAAATCCTTAATCAAAACTATTTCATCTCTAAATTGGTAGTATGGTTTTAACTCTTCATCAATATCTTTATAGTATTTTGGCCACCCATTGAGGCAATGATCTTTGAGCTTGTTTATGATTGGATCCTTTTCAGCAGCTAAAGTAATTTTATTCCAGCATTCTGCAGTAACCGGTAGATTCTGTAGTAATAAGCAAACTTGGAGTTCAACATCATCATCTAGGGCTGTTTCTTGATCACAGCCACTGACAGAAAAGTCCCTTGATAGAGTGTCAGCAATATATAAATATTTTCCAGGTGTATACACGACATTCAGCTGAAATGGTTGCAATCTCATAATCATTTTTTGTAATCTGACTGGCACCTTGGGTAGTGGTTTATTAATGATACCTAATATTGGCTTGTGATCTGTTTCTACTCTAACTGTTTCATTTCCAATTAAATATTGCTTAAATTTTTCCACTCCAAAACATATGGCTAACAGCTCCTTCTCTATTTGAGAATATCTTGTCTGTGCGTCCGTTAATGCTCTAGAAGCATAGGCAATGGGACATCCATCTTGAACCAGAACAGCACCCAATCCAACTGAACTAGCATCCACACTGAGTGTTAATTTCTTTTTTTCATCATAAAAGGCTAATACCGGGGCTCTTGTTATAAGTTTCTTCAGTTCTTCAAAGCTTTTGTTATGATTATTTTCCCATCTATAATCAACATCTGTTTTCAAGAGATTTCTTAATGGAGCTGTGATATCTGCATATCCTGGAATGAATTTAGACAAATAATTAAACATTCCAAGTATCCGCTGTAGAGCTTTTTTATCTTTTGGTGGCTCCAATTCTGTTATAGCTTTTACTTTTTCCTGGTCTACACTTATTCCCATTTCACTAATAATATGACCCAAAAATGTAACTTCTTTTACAAAAAACAAACACTTTTGAGGATTGAATTTTATTTGATTTTGTTTAGCTTTTTCAAGTACCTTGCATAAAGTTTTTTGCAGCTCCTCTTCTGATTCTGCCCAGCACAGCACGTCATCTTGGAAAGTAGCCACATTATCAATATCCTGAAAAGTATCACAAACCACTTTATGAAATATTTCTGGTGCAGGTGAAATACCAAATGGTAGTCGCAAAAACCTGAATCTTCCCCAAGCCGTCTGAAATGTACACAGTCGTGAGCTGTCTTCATCTAGAGGACACATCCAAAATGCAGACTGTGCATCCAGCTTACAATAAATCTTAGCACCAGCTAGGCGAGCTGTTATGTCTTCAATTTTGGGAAATGGAAAATGTGCTCTCTTTAACGCCTTATTCAATGGTCGTGGATCCAAACATATCCTAAGAGAGCCATCTTTCTTTTGAACTACTACCATTTGACTTACCCAGTCTGTCGGTTCCGTAACTGGTTTAATTATGCCTTTCTCCACCAAGCGATCCAACTCTTCTTTTACTTTAGGCATTAAACTGTAAGGCAATCTTCTAGCTGGAGAGACAACTGGTTTCACATTTTCATCGACTTCAAGTTTGACCACCTGCGGCACACACCCAATACTTCCATCAAATAAATCTCGGTAATCTTCTGGTACTGCTGATGGTATGGCTGACATCAAAGGTTCTTTTATTTCATTTATTCTTCTAATAAATCCTAGCATTTCTGAACTTTCTAACCCCAGAATGTTATAGCACTCCGCATTCACAATAAAAAAATCAATGGGAAATTTCTTTAACTTATATTCACATTCCAGAGTACATTTCCCAATGATTGGTATTTTATCATTGGTAAATGAAGTTATTTTTATATTGGTTGACTTTAATGTTTTCAAGTTCATTCCCAATTTCTCAAACTGTCCCTTGCTGAGGACATTACATTGTGCGCCTGAGTCCACTTTTAATTCGACATTTAAACTATTAATTTTTAATATCGCACAATACCACGATTTTCTTGAGAATACCTTATCCAATGACAGGATTGCAACTTGGTACTCATCACTGTTATCTTCATCATTTTCCAGTAAGTCAATCTTTTTGTTCCTACATTTTCTTGCAAAATGGTTTTTCCTTTTACAGTTTAGACATGTTTTTCCATATGCAGGACACCGTCCATAGTCATGGATATAACCACAATATTCACATTCTACGGTCTTCATTTTGTTCTCTGAACTTTTCTTCTTTTTCTTCAACATGTCTATATCATATTCTCTTTTTACTTTGCACTCAGTCAGTTCTTCCATCTGTGCCACCTGTCCCTCTACCACAGCAAAGTTGGTACATACTGTCAAAGCCCTATCCAAGGATAGATCTGCCATTCCCAACAGTTGGCGTTGCAATTGAGTGTTTTTGATACCACAAATAAACAGATCTCGTACTAGTTCATCCTTTAGTTGGTCAAATGCACATGACTGACTCAATTTTTTAAGTGCAGTCATATATTGCTCAAAAGTTTCTTGTACTCCTTGTTTTCTATTAAAAATACAGTACCGCTCGTAGGTTATATTTGTCTTGGGGATGAAGTGTTTATCAAATTTCTCCAGGACTTTTTCAAGGTCGTCCTCTGGTTTACACTCAAAAGTTTCAAAAACATCTTGACAATAATCCCCGGCATGGTGTAGAAGTATACCGATTTTGCGTTTCTCGCTGACGTCCGTGAAATACGCATCAATATAGGTTAGTAATTTTCGTTTAAATAACTTCCAATTTGTATGCATATCGCCTTCCATTATCAAAGATCCAAGTCCTTTTTGCTCCATATTTATCAAATTTCTGATTTACCGCTGTCACCATGTAGTATTTTCAAAGATTAAATAAAAGACCATAGCAGTTCTGTTGCAAGCTCACTGTATTGACAGCCATATTACCATAGATAAGAAATATTATTACAACACTGAGAATTTCGGAATAGCCCCCCAGTTCGGGTTGCGTTTGGGACTCGAGACAATTTTTAACCAACCAAAAACATTTCATGTAAAACACAATTTGCTGTAAAGAGTTATAGACTACAGGCCCACGTACAAAAAATGTGGGTCATATGAACCACCAGGTGACGTATATAGGACGATATAAGAGCATAAAATAATAAGATTCAGCACTATGCCGTCACTTGTAAGCTGTCCAACTGGGTGCTGGTGAGAATTCAAAAGTGCAACCCTCGATTTTTTCCCCTTGTCGCATGATTTTTGTACGGCGTTGCGGAATAATGGATTAGAAGCTGTATTGAAACAGTATGAAACTGATGCCGTACAGAATCAAATGACCAAATTTACCCTGGAAATGGTCAGAAAATCAAAAAAAAATACCGACTTTGTGGCGCACCATTTGTATTTGTCGTGTTTGGTATCATTAGAAAGGGCGATACTTGTACATTTACTAGTATTTGCTTGTGATTTGTGCGTATTTATTTGCATTTATTCCGTACTTCATGAGCAGTTCATGCTGGTCTGGGAGCAAAGAAAAAAATAGAATGAACTAGTTGCTTCTCTTCCCGCGCAGATGGTAAAAGTCCATCGAGGGAATAAGCAAATTCTTAGTAATCGTGTTAGGTATAGGCGATGTGGATTGATATTGGGGTTTGAAGTTAGAACGGAGTGGTTGGTGACTTGGTGAAAGAAACAACTTTAGAGACTTACAACGTTTCGTTTATTGTCCGGCCCCAATAGGTTATCGGTCCAGTTAACGCCTTGCTATATCTAAATTTTTAAAATAGAACGGTCAAGAAAGTGGTTTGGTTTGAATCGCCGTACGTTGCATCAATCGCAAGTGCATTGTCTCACGAGCGCGCTGGCACGCGTTGCATTCGTGGTGCACCCTCTTTTTTTTTTGCATCGTGGCATTCCGAAATAATAACCTCCAAGTTTTATTATGGATGAAGGTACGCATAACAAATTATATTGCTTTGAAAAGCTGGATGGCGTTGCAAATTTCTCTAACTGGAAATTTAATATGGAGATGGCTTTGAAATTAGAAGATTTATGGAACTGCGTGTTGGGCACAGACCTTGATGCCACTAAGAAGACGAAGGCGTTTGCACGTGTTTGCCTTTCAGTTAAACCTCACTGCCTGCAATACATAAGGGCCGCTACAACACCTAAGGAAGCGTGGGATAACCTTAAAAAGGCATTCGAGAACAAAGGGCTTTATCGACGTGTCACCCTTTTAAGACAGCTGCATCAGGTCAATTACAACAAGTGTAACAGTATGATGGAATACATCGATTCTATAATGACCATCGTACAGCAGTTAGCTGATATTGATAAAATCATAGAAGATTCTGAAGTGGCAGAAATTCTACTCTTCGGGCTTCCGCAGTCATATGACGCTTTAGTATCCAGTCTTGAGTCGAGCGTAATCACCACTGAACTTGTGAGGACAAGACTTCTGCAAGAAGAGCATCGCCGGCTTTCTTCGAATGAAACTTCTTCGTCTGATGCGGCATTGGCAATTAAGAAGTTTGTCAAGTGCCATTATTGTAACAAAGTTGGTCATATCAAGACAAAATGTTACAGGTTTAAAAGAGACAAAAAGAAGGCTGCGTTTAGTACGCATGAAGAAACATCACTTATGGTTGTGTCAAGCGATAGGAAGGAAAGAGACTTTATTATTGACTCAGGCGCTACGTCACACATGATAAATGATGTGAGTTATTTTTGTAAATATACTGCCCATAGTTCTGTTGAAACTGTTGCTGTTGCTAATGGGGAAACCCTAGATTGTCTCGGTAGGGGTTGTGTGCGCATTAATACTAAGAATGGCATTGTAACACTTAATGACGTTATGTATGTACCTGGTCTCTCAACCAATTTAATAAGTGTTAGTAAATTATGTGAGAAGGCCTTGTCATTAAAATTTCATAATAATAAATGCCTTATTCTGAAAAATAATGTTGTCATACTTAGCGCTACGAGAGTCCATGGGGTTTACCGTTTAGACATAGGGATAGGTGTAGGTACTAATTGTGTCCAACAGGAGGTACATTCATCAGCTGAAGTTTTGTCACCGGATATGTGGCACAGACGGCTTGGTCACCTTGGTTATAGAGGTATGTGTACTCTTCAAAATTATGTGTCTGGTTTTGTTTTGCAGCCTCATCATGATGCAACTCCTAATAGTTGTGAGTCATGTGTTGAGGGGAAGCAACATGTTGTGCCGTTCCCTAGGGGGGAAGCGACGCGAGCCACGCAGTTGTTGGAACTCGTCCATTCCGATGTGTGCGGACCGCTGCCTGTTTGCAGCTGGGGCGGAGCCAAGTACCTACTCACCATGACGGATGACTTTTCAAGGAAAAGTTTTGGATTCTTCTTGAAGACTAAATCAGAGGTAATATCCAACTTTTTAACTTTTAAAGCTTCTGTAGAAAAGCAAACGGGTCATGTTATTAAAAAACTCCGAAGTGACAATGGAGGAGAATATTGTGGTCATGAATTTAGAGATTTTTTAATGAAAGAAGGGATTGTTCATGAGAGGACTGTTCCTTTCTGTCCTCAACAAAATGGAGTCAGCGAGAGGCTGAATAGAACTGTTTTTGAAAAAGCTAGGTGCATGCTTCAGGAGGCTGGATTGGGCAAGGAGTATTGGGCTGAGGCTGTCTCCACAGCCATTTACTTGAAAAACAGGTCTCCCACAGCTGCTGTGCCTGGAAAGACTCCTGAAGAAGCATGGTCGGGAAAACCGGTTGACCTGACCCACCTTCGTGTTTTTGGATGTAAAGCGCTGTCACTTATAGACTCAAGTAAGCGTGACAAGCTAGATTCCAAATCGAAGGAATGTATATTTGTTGGCTATTCAGAGACTTCTAAAGGTTTTAGATTAATTGACCCTAAAAACCCAAAAAACTGTGATTATTTCAAGAAATGTTGTTTTCTTTGAAAACCAGTTTTATGGCAAAGATAAATTAAATCCTATTAAAAGTTCTGACATTCTCTCTTATAATTTTGTGAATCCTAATTTGTGTAGACTGCCTGGAAATAATGAAAGTAATGTTTTATCAAACAATGACTTATCTAATAATATTATTTTAAATAATGATAATGTTTTAAATAATGATAATGTCAATAATGATAACTTTGTAAATAATGATAATTTCGTAAATAATGATAATGTCTCAAATAATAATGATATTTCAAATAATGATTCGAATGAGACTGACATATCCAATGCGAATTTAAATTTTTTATCTGACACTAATCGAAACAATACTGTGTTTTCAGATGATACTACGTGGGACAGCGCTGCTGATACGAGTGCTGACAGCAGTCATAGCGAGCGCTGCGGCGCCCAGTCGCCCGCATCGCCTGACGGTCGGCACGTTCGAGGGGAAGAGGTCGTTCCAGAACCTGTCTCTGTCTGCGAACGTCCCGTGCGTAGTACACGGCTGATAAAGCCGAGGAGGTATGATGATTATGATCTCTCAGACTCTTCAATGTATGTATCCTCTCATAGTCTTACTGAGCCAGACTCTTACGAAGGGGCTGTGTCTAGTCCATGCAGGGACGAATGGCTGGCTGCCATGCAATCTGAATATAATTCCCTTTTATGTAATAATGTCTGGACTCTCGTAGATCGCCCTTTTAACGTAAATGTAATTAAAAGTAAATGGGTTTTTAAAATTAAAAATGACCTAGAGGGCAACTCTATTAAGTATAAGGCACGATTAGTCGCTCGTGGCTTTTCTCAGAAGCACGGCATAGATTATAGTGAAACATTTTCGCCTGTTGTACGCCACTCAACTATGCGTTTGCTATTTTGTATTGCAAATGAATTAGATTTAAAAATCGAGCATGTTGATGTGACTACTGCGTTTTTGCATGGGGATCTTGCTGAAAAGATTTACATGGAACAACCATTGGGATTTTCCACAGGTGATAATAAAGTATGCTTATTGAACAAAAGTATTTATGGCTTAAAACAAGCCAGTAGAGTTTGGAATTGTAAAGTACATACTGTGTTAATTGGAGATGGTTACAGACAGAGCAAATGTGAACCTTGTATTTATACAAAAAGGTCAGGTAATAATTTAACTATTATTGCTCTGTATGTTGACGATTTCTACATATTTTGGAATAATAATAATGAAAAAGAGAGCTTGTGTAAATTACTAAATTCAAACTTTAACTCTAAGCAGTTAGGTACATTGAGAGATTGTTTAGGTATTCAAATAAACAGAGACCATTCTGCTGGAACATTAACTATATCTCAATCTAATTATATTAGAAAGTTGTTACAAAAATTCAATATGACCAATTGTAAGAGTGTTTCTAGCCCTATGGAAGTTAATTATAGACTTGAGAAATCCAATAATAATAGTGAATGTTTATCAGAGAATATTTTTCCTTATAGAGAACTTATTGGATGTCTCATGTATCTTTCAGTTTGCACCAGACCTGACATATCTTATGCATTGTCGAAATTAAGCCAATTTTCTACATGTTTTACTAAGAATCATTGGGTAGCAGCTAAACGAGTTCTGCGTTACTTGTCTGGGACAATCGAATATTGTCTTGTTTTTGTTAAAAGTGGTAATTTTAACTTAAATGTATTCGCGGACGCCGACTGGGCCAATGATTCTGATAGGAAATCATACAGTGGCTTTGTTATTAAAGTAGGTGACTCTATTGTTAATTGGGAGTCTCGTAAACAGAGGTGCATTGCGCTGTCTAGCACAGAGGCTGAATATCTTGCTCTAGGTGACGCTTGTAGAGAACTCTGTTTTATTAGAAATTTCGTGAATGAGATTTTTGATAAACAATTAAATTGTAATCTATTTAGTGATAACCAAAGTGCTTTAAGACTTCTTGAAATACGTGAATACTGTCACAAGAAAACGAAGCATATTGATTTGAAATACCACTTTATTAAAGATACTATTAAGAAGTTTAACATTGTAACTAAATATGTACCTACTGAAAATATGTTAGCAGATGTTTTAACAAAACCTCTTTCAGGTCCTAAACATAATAGATTTTTGCACGGTTTATGTTTGAGGAATGTAAATTGCACTTAGCATGTATAATGTTAATGTTAGTTGTTAATTTAAGATACATGTAAGTTGCACTTAGCATGTAAATGTTACATGAGTAAGTGAAGTGTGAGGGGAAGTGTTAGTGCATGAGAAGCCTTAAGCTTAAGTCGTATAGTGAATAGTGAATGTACACCCTTCATTTACTCTACATTTTTTACTATGGTTATTGTCTTTGCCTTGCTAGATATAATGTCTGTCTGTTCGCCTGCTCTTTCTCTTTTCCTGTGTGCTTGCTCCGGTGCCGGACAATAAACGAAACGTTGTAAGTCTCTAAAGTTGTTTCTTTCACCAAGTCACCAACCACTCCGTTCTAACTTCAAACCCCAATAATTGATTCCTCTTTCCACCTATACGCCCGAAATCATGCTAAACGTGGCTTTTAGGTCTTGTTACCTTAGGCTCTGTGTATTCATTGAAACACCGAAACAGTCTAAATAATAAAAAAAGTAGAAAACTGAAACCCAACTACGACAAACAACGACGCTAAAAAGGTACGAAACAATTGTCAATTACATATGATTATGATACTATAGGTAGTACAGAATAATCACTGTGTAGAGACACATTATTCAAGCTTAAAAATCGTAGTAACACGTTACATAGATACCTACCATAACACAACTTGTTTCGTACTTTTTCAGCGTCGTTGTTTTTTGTTTAATGGTTAGGTAAATACTCAGTGGTCACTTGCTGAAAAAAAACCGATTTATTATCATTATTAGGTATTCATTACGTTTCGTTTACTAGTGTCAAAATCTTTGGAACTGTCAACCTTAAACAAGGCTTAACGTATGGTTTAACGGCTAAACCTAGGTTCATTACGTTCGGCAAGCGATCATATGTTAAGACAGTTAATTATGTCTAATGAGCAGAAGGTCATAGGATATCCAGTAACCTTACCGCGCCCGGTGAAATCTCAGGCCCTTCTCACTGAAAACTTGTCTCTACGCAACGCAGCCTATTGTGCTGCTGCGTACCCAAATAGTTATTGAAAAATTATTGATTCATAGTTTGGCGCAATCGGTCGGGCAAGTTCACTGTTGCCCCTGTTCTTTCATAGATAACGGTCGGTATAAAACCAAGAGCACCTGTGCAGTCGACGTCAGTGCCACAGGATCATTGCAGCAGTCCCTACGCAGTTTCACAAAATGGCATTTCTTTTCAAGGTAAATACCTAAGTAACAATTTTATTGACGAAATGTGACAAGTTTGTGTAATTTTTTTCGACAGCATTAAAAATAGTTGGCTTTTGTTTCAATTACAAACAACGTAAGAAAACCAGAAATCGTGACCAAATAAAGTTTCCAATTGTTTTCTGTCATGAAATTTCAAAATAATTTTATTAATCCATAGATATTTCAAGTGCAAAAAATTATCCTGCCATTTAACAAAATAGAATCATAGAACGCTATTTCCTCCAAGATGAACGGCTTACCACTTTGCTTATTTTCACGAGCCATTTGTTTCCCATTTCATTTATTAAAAAAAAGTAAAAGTTAAGTAGGAGGTATAACTCTTTTTTTGGGAGTCACATGTAGGCTGATCTACCTACATACATAAGCTACTTATATTAGCAAGTTCACGCCTTATTATTTAAGTAGGAGTTCAAGAATTAGCGTCAACACCGTAATTAAATCTGGTTACAGCTGAATACTGGCTCAAATTAAATTAACTAGTTTTTATTACTCCACACCAATTATAGCCAAATTTTCTCCGAGACTGATTCAATTTTCATTGCCAATGTTATTGAGTAAGACGGTGTCCAAGTACCGTAAAGGTCGTTGTGTTTTTTGTCAAGAAAGCGTGATAGTAAAATCAGGTGAACAATAATAATGTCACGATTTGTTAAGCTGGGCCTATTCTAATCACAATCTTTTTTTCTATCCCAAGGTATCAACATTCCTGGCTTTAGTGTCGGTTGGGCTATCGGGTAAGCCGGGGGGCTATTCGTATAACCGTTTTAGTGGACCCGTGAGTGGGCAGATAGTGGAAGTACAAGTGCCGGCAGCTGAGAATATCGCAGCTCAGCAACATGCGGATTACGGCTACGATCACAACAGCGGCAAAATCCACCCTGACACCGCTAAATACGCTCACCTGAAGACTGTAGACTATGTGGTAAGTCTCATTCTTGTATGCATGTATTTGGTTTCTTGGGAATTTGTTTAGTTGCCTCTCAAATTTGAGATTGTAACGTTGATAATATAAGTTCTTGTTTAAGAATGATATTTTTTAAGACCCGTGCTTTTAAACTGCCCCTTTTCTGCTATTTCTCGAGAAGGAGCGTTACCAGAAACACATATTAAAAACAAAATCGTCATACAAACGCGAAACATGATTTTAGTAGCAATTAAGGTGGTCAACAACTTTGTTAGGTGAAAAGCCGCGCCATGACAATATTGATAACACTACTTTCTCTTATTATCCTTGTCGGAATACCTCTTAGTTGGTTGGGTGTTTCACATAGAATAAGAAGATTGTTTGAGGAAATAATCTAAACACGCAATTACATTTCTTAATTTTACTAACAACGCAGGAAACGGTATTTAAGAGAAGCCTCGTCGTTCTGCTAAGTTTCAAAAACCATATACATCTTTAGTTTATAAATCAGTATCTGCGCGTGTTTATAGTCACAAGCATTGCTGTAGAATGCATGAGGAAGCCACAACACCATCCCCAGAACATCGCCATAACGGTTTAGATTCACAACGCCGACCACGACCATTCCTTTAAGTGTAACTACCTTGAATAATTTAAAAAAATGCTGCAAATAATTACTTCTAATACTCCAGGCCAAGCCTGACTATCACTACGCGTACGGAGTGGAAGACCCTCACACTGGCAACCTGCAAAACCACAAGGAGTCCCGAGATGGTGATGTAGTACATGGAGAGTACTCCCTCGTCGAACCTGATGGCTCCATCCGTCTGGTGCGGTACACTGCTGACCCCAAGAATGGATTCCAGGTGAGTGATTCAACGCATGTTAGGCACAATTACCTTGCCTCGGTTTTGTACTCGAAAGGTTGTTGACAGTTGGTCTTTGGGATTTACTTACCCGTGGTACAACCAGTTCGGCATAGCGGTTGGACCACGAGTCAAGAGGACCATGACGAGATCCTGCTTTGGATGCTTTATTATCAAGTCTATACCGTTTGAATACGTATGTATGTTATCAGTTTTAGGTACTTTTTAAGGGCTGTACCTAAGATGAACTACTGAAAAAATATGAAGTAAAAGTTATGGTCTCTTTATAATCCACGCTAAATCAGGTTCAGAGTTCCTTGAAATTGGGTATTCCTACTACAAACGTTAAAATAGTAACATTATAGTAATATTCTCGATAGTACATTATTTCTATATACCTTAAATTAAAATCATCCACCCGCACACGAGTAATTGATTTGTGTTAGTATAGATTAAGTCATCCAGGTCGCGTAATTGTCCAAAAAAAACAACATTGCACGCAACCATTACACATTAGCGTCACTTTGTCGACAGTGAAAGAACTGCGACAAAAAGCAGTGTAATGTTAACTTTGTAATGAGCAATAACGCATTACGTGGCCACTGACTATGTAACTAGAAACTGGAGCCATTGGTCGTCAACCCACGGTCACAGCTAAAAAGCGGTATTCGTTTATATTTTATTTTCTTCTTGGTTTTTTGTTTTTCGGAAATAGTAATCATGTTATAGCGATGCAGCTAGCAACCCATCACTATTTTGATTCCCCTTTACACCTATACGCACACAATCATGCTGAACGTGGCCTTTAGGTCTTGTTACCTTCGGCCCTGTCTACCGCGTAAGGGATAAAGACGTGATTTATGTGTATATGTATGTATTTTTTTCAGTTATGAATTAAACATTGACTAGACACCGTGTTTTTCTTGTCTTGATATATTCAAACAGTTGTTTTGAATGAAACATGTATGTAACGTAGATATATTTAAACATTTCTCTTTCTTTTATGAACCTTTTAAATTTTGTATCAATGAAAAGAAAGTTCTAATTTGCTTGACGGACTTTACAACACTTACCTACCTACTATGGAGTAGGTCGTGGCCACAAATACTAAAAGGTCGGCAACTCCTGAACTAGAGTACCTATGCAATTACATGTTTGTTAACTATATTCCCGTGTGTTTTTCTGCGCAGGCGACGGTGCATAAAAAGGAAGGTGGTCAGGCGCAGCGGCCAGTTCACTACGGACACAAAAAGGAGCAGGATGACTCCAGAGAATACTAGTCGTGTTGTCAAAAATAACCTGTCGTTTAAGTGTTGATTATTTATTAATTGTTTTTATTATTCTTAATAAAACATAAGTAAATCTTGAGCTGTTTGTTGAGTTAATGAAATAAATAGAGAACCAAGTTGCAAAATTAAAGTTATAATTAATATTAAAGAAGTTTCGTAACTTTAAAGTATAGCATAACCAATAGCTTAAATTAAAGTCATAAATTCATAAAACGTAAACAAATGAACATGAAAAGCTAAATCTCGAGTACAATGATAAATAACCCTAATCATTAGGTATCAATTATTATCTCTGAACACTTTCTTAATCAAATCAACTGAGTATGGAAATACAATTGTATGAGTTTGGGGTCCAGCGATCATGTGGAGTGATTGCAAGTATCTCAACTGAAACCAAAAAATATTTTAAGGACAAGTTATTAGCCAGAGAAATTGAAACGGAAACAATTTTCGAAAGCAAACCACTCAGTGCTATTAAAATACGTGTATAGAAGAATAATTGAAAATCTATAATTTCGCCTGTAATTTTGTAGCAATTATATATACCTACCATCGGATTTTTACAACTTTCGAATGGTATTTTCCAGAAATTTGATTTAAAAAATAGGTCCCCTGATTCTAGAAGAGCCGCACTGCAGCTTTAAGAAGCATGAATGGACCAAAATAGTAGTAGTAATACCAGCTCGCAAAACATTGATGTTAATTGTCTATGTTGCCTTTCAGTCGCTCTTATCGCGCTCGAGAATCCCAAAAACCAAAATTACTTATAACTGGAACTACCGAACTGATAAAAAAGAAAACTAAGACTATTTATGATTAACGTCGACTACTTGGAAAAACGCTAAGTTCTCGCGGGACGAACGTGAAGTTGCGGACAACAGGTATACGTATAACATAACATCATCATCGTCTCTAGCCTATACACGTCCCACTGCTGGACACAGGCCTTCTTTCAGAACATAACATAATATAAAAAAGAGCCTGACCTGCATGCACCATGGGTTGTCCATGAGCATAATAGTAGCCTGTTTCAGACTTTTTGTTGACGCTATTTCAGAATTTGCCACTATAATCTTGGCATTCGCTAATCTTGATGACTCTGCTTCAGCTGCCATTGCCTTTTGCAGCTGTAGCGGTAGACTGATATCTTTACTAGAAATATATGAGTCAATCACAAAATCTTAGCCACCCACTTGTCAGTTTCATAGGCACGTAAAAAATCAACAACGTCTATAACCACACGCATATCAAAGCACCCATAGGTTTCAGTGACATTTACGTTGCAGAGAACTTCCTCTCAAAAATTTCCACCTACTTACATTTCAGTTCTGATCACAGAGATGCCCCAATCACGTGTCAGCCGCTTCATGCGTTGTAGAACATATTCACTGACTTCAGATCTGTTCTTGAGAAGCTGTGAGAGCTTCCTGGAACTTACAGTATTTCTTAGTATTGTTGCCGCTAAAAACTGTGTCGACAATCTGAAGCATATAAAGATTGATTTAGTTGGTAGCTAGAAGAACGGCAGATGCGAAGTTATGAATGAAAATGTTAGCTGTATTTACTTAAAATTCGATACGTTGATAATTGCCCACAAAGGATCGGACACTTTGTAATATATCACGGCTTGTACGGTCACAGATAGCGAATCTTTTGTCAAACACTGAAAAACAATAAATAACTTGAAAATTAGAGATAATAGAATAGCTATAGGCGTGAGTTTCTCAGGACTCTGTTATAATATCCTTACCTCTTGTGGTGGCACCGTGTAGCAAATAATTCTAAGATCTGTATACTTAATGTTGTCAATGCAAGGTAGGCAAAATATAAGTCCTGGACCAAATGCACGATTCTTGCGAACTTTACCGTGCCTTAGAATAACTATGCGTTCAAATTGACGTACAACCTAAAGAAGAATGATTTAAAACAGTTTCAAGGAACTATTCATTGTTAAAGGTAAAATGTCGAATGAAACCAAACCTAAATTATTTTACTTACCACAAAAACACAGAACAGTGAGAACGGGAAACATAATACAACCGTCAAAATTGACAAAATTAATAAAATCTTCTCTATTAAGGTATCTTTATTACGGTCTGAAATACAACATTTTGTACAATCAATAACCACACGGACTAAGTTCTAAAAAATCGTCCAAATAATAGCTGCTAATAAAAAAATACCTTTACTGGATTGTAAACGTGTCCTTCTTTGGTAATCGTTGGAGAACGATGGCAACAGTGGTGGCGATGGACACGGTGATGTAGTTAACGAAATAGTTCCATCATTTCCAAGATCCAGACTTTTTGTAAGTGATGGCGATTCAGAAACAGGTATAGAATCATCATTGACTCTCTTATCGGCCATTATAAAGAAGATTGAAAGTCGGTGTGCAGTAATATCATATAAATTACAATCAATACATAAAATAAACTCTCTTAGTTACAAAGATGAATCTGACGTTAGAATGACATTAAACACATTAAAAGTAGGTACTCACATGATAATTTTGGTGAAGGAAGAGTTTGTATTTATTTCTTAAAAGATTTTATACACTTGTCGTGGTGTGTCCACCTGGATCGGGTATTTGAAGAGGGAATGGAAAAAATATGGATGTCTTTTGCTGTGATGCTATAAAGTCAAGAGTCTGCAGATATCTTAACTGAAATAACATCAAATTATGTACAAATCTAATCGTCTGGCGACGTAATTGCTGCATTTCAGTGATATTTAATACGCTTTTTTTTTAAATACCAGCATAATTTGTGGATTTTCCATTATTATTTTTGATGCTTCTTGGAGGTTTTCCGCTGTTTTAATTTCGCCCTCTGCCTCAATTATTTTGGCTTTTGCCACCCGTTTACCTTCTGCTTCAGCAGCCATTGCTTTTTGCAACTCTTGAGGCAATACAACATTTTTTCTGTTGCCATCACATAAAGAAAAATTATCAACATTGACTCCATCAGTCAGCCAAACACACCAGGGTTTATCGTGAACATGATATGTGTTTCTCAAGAATTTAATTGCGTGATACGGTTGGATGCCTATGTTCACATTAAACGCTTGTGTTAAATTCTTTAGGCTATTTAATGACATAATTATATAAATAATAATACATTGCCACTCGTTCAATATGGACGCCCCAATCAGCTGCTGCTTTTTCGATTTCAATTTGAACTTCGCGGCTTATCATTTCTCTAATAGTTAATAAGTCTGTCAGCGTATGCAAGCCGACTGTATTTCTCAGTATTGAGATGGCCAACATTTCTGTTGCTAGCCTGCAAAATAATTAAGGTAAGTTAATTTACCACTGCAGCACTTCGTGGCAAAATAAGCATTTCAAATAGTCTCAATAAGTGCAGCTTTCATTTCAAATTTATTCCATTCGTTAACAAAAGATTTTGTTGACTGTAAAAAAAGACAATAAAAACATGAAATAATAATTCAGTGTTTCATATAGAGGGAGTGGACCCACTTTCACCTTGCTATATTGTATGCGAGTCCTTCCCACCCACTCGAGCTTAATTTGTTTGAAAAGAAGGCAACTGTTAATAAATAAGAAAGTCAAGAGTTACTCGTGAGACTGAATGTTCAACAAGCAGTGGATTGGCTTCGTCACATGAAAATACAAAACAGCATCCAGTGTGACCGTCACAAAGTCTCTTGTAAGTATCTGAAACATTAAACTTTGTAATAATAATAACTATTAAGTATCTGTTTAAATATAGAAGCCACTTCATAAACACATCACGGGTAGCAGTTCCATCACCGTACTACTCGACGCAAAAGTAGTTTCCACCAACATCACCTCGATAGTTGGTGCTCCAACACCGTGCGATTTAAGTGGTCTTTCTTGCCCCGTACGTGCAAAATCTGGAATGGGCTGACGGATGGGGTTTTTCGAACTGCCTACGATATGGGTACCTTTAAGAGGCGAGTGTACCATTTCTTGCAAGGCCGGCAACGCGCTAGCAGTCCCATTGGTGCTGTAGTTGTCCATGGGCGGCGGTGATCACTTACCATCAGGTGCACCGTATGCCCGTTTGTCGGTTTTAATATAAAAAAGGAACCTTTGCCAAAGACTTGTAAGTTGCAAGATTTGACCCAAATAAAGAACGACAATAAACAGACCACTATAATAAAAATCTTGTAAAAATGCTCTGTGTACTAAGGGAATACAGAAGAACACAGGTAGTTAGTACTTTGCGTGAGGATTAACCTGTTGTGGCTCTATATTCAGAGCTCGGGTCCTGAGATCTATTAGTATAACTGAGTCAGTGCACGGGACCGTCCAAATAATTCCGGGTCCAGCAGGAGAGACATCACGCACTCTCCCGAATCGTAGAATTACTGCTCGCTTGTACTGATTTACCACCTACAGACAAAAATTATTAGCTGGTGAAAACTAGAAGGCTAACTCAACTATACACCGGATCCTAAAATTTATCCAGGATAATCTAGCTAGCAGGTGGTTCAGCAAACGTAACTTAACCTTTTCGACGCCGACGACGCATATATCGATCCTCAGGTAGGCCAACGATCTATATATACGTCCATTACTTCAATGCAAAAGCAACCTTCGTTCAATTGGGTTTAAGTGCAACGTAAAGCATCGCAATTAAGAAGTATGGCGTATGGGTCGTCTCTTGTATTTGACGTGTTGAAGATTCAAAATTGAGTCGCAAGATTCCACCAGGACAAACATACTTACATACGTCGCAAGTTAATATAAAGCTTGTAAATAATAATAGAGCTATGATTTTCTTCTGATCTACATTTATTTCAAATTCAGCACAACTTTTCACTACTTTCGAGTGGCATTTTCACAACGTGTGCTTTCAAAAATCGGGCCCCAGGACAAAATAAACTACCAGGAAGGATATTTTTTGTTGAAATGTCAAGCTATCTTAGAAGATTTTCGTACAAGTTTGGGAGCAGTTCACACAGTAATAATGTAGACTTAGAAGCATAAAAAGGTATCTTTCTTTACATACCTGCACTTCTTTTATTATAAAGTAAAGTTTACCTATTACAAATGAAAAAATGCAATCATGAATATTACAGTACCCAGATGACCGAGCTTCTCGGTATTTTTTTTTGGTACTTTTTCTAAAAATTAAACCTAGCTAGCTATCGTCCCCAAAACCCCTTACCAAATTTTAGTAATTAATTAGGTAGGAACTTACTTTGAAACAGCAAAGCAACACTAAAGGACATAAAATAATCAGCAATATGGCGAATATTCGGAGCACTTTTTCCAGAAAAACTTCTTTCTGAATCTCTGAAATTGTGAAAATAGTAAAAGATTGGGAAATTAGGTGAGTATGACTACTTGTTTAACTTTCGAGGCTCAACGTTTACCACGTAGGTTTTGTGATAACGGGACAAAAATAAATAAACTTTTACGTAATTTAATATGCAAAAAGTTAATATCAGCGGCCAATCGACAAGCAATGTATTAAAAATGTTACATTTATCGTTCATGCAGCGAATTAAGACAGGCGCTGGCAAATTAAAGTCACACTTTAAAGAACTTTATAGTTAACTAGCTTCTCACTCTATCTATTTAAAAAAACCGCATCAAAATCCGTTGTGTAGTTTTGAAGATAAGTCAGAAGTCATTTATTCGTCACTTTCATGTGTACATTGGATCTTACTAGCTAATAAAAGCATACATAAAAGATATAAGCATACATAGGGACATAGGGACATGGGGACAGAGAAAGCGACTTTATTTTACACTATGTAGTGATGTTGTTCTATTAGCAATCTCATTTTAATAAGTAGATACAGTAACAGCAAAGTTTTTTCTGTGCATCGGCAAATCCGCTTAGTTAAGATTTTATATTTGGATGAAATGAAAGTAAGTTGTTTTATTTAATAAATATTTTGATACACTTACCAGTAAGATTAAACTTAGGCCTTGGTCGTTCTAACGATGTTGTGCTCATTGACATTATGTAACACCGTGTTCTCCTTGACAATTTAAATCAATATTTTCGTAATAAAAATGCCCGATTATTTAGTTTTATAATTACAAACATAGCGAAAAAATTCTCTGCCTACGATAGGCTTAATACAAATAATTGTGACAGATTTTGACTAGTCACCATAGACTAACTCTTTATATACTAGTCCCATTGCCATCAACTGAGTAAATCTTGAAATATTTCACCTCTATACTCTACATTTCAATCCACCTCCTTGTATAAATCTGAAAGCATCTCCCGAAGTAGCTCTCCATAATTAAAAACTATTATCACTAATGCGCGGTCAGAATGGAATTTTTTCAGAAATAACTCTACTCACTCTTTTTCTTAAATTATACAACTTCGATGGCAATTCTGCTCAGAATCACTATTGATTTTAATAACAAGGCAAAAAGTGTCATATTCCTAAAAAAGTCGCACACGCACGTGTGAGAGTCTACGCAAAGGTTTGAGGTTCGTGTTCTTTGATAGGCGTCAAGAAACCAACACAGCCTGGAAAGGCGCAAATGTAGCGAAAATTTTTCACATATTACGTTAGCAAAATAATGTCGTCCTTCACAGTGGATTCGCATTATGTGCACATATATATGCACATGTGAGTGACCGGCTTCATACAAGGGTCTATGGAGAAAAATAGGAAACTTTTGCCTTATACTTAAATCAATAGTGCTCTTGATTCTGAGCAAAACTGCCAACCGCTATAATTCGAGAAAAAGGGTGCGTGGATTTCTTTCGGGGTGCGAGTCGGGTTCCCTCTGCGTGTGGTCAAAAGTCAAAAGATGTTTTTGGATCCGTCCGGGGGGAAGAGCAGTGCTTGGTCCGGTGCACCCTGGGCATCGGCTAATGATTTCCTGGCAGTTTCTGAAGGATATCATTGTCAGCTGGCTAAGAGCCCGACGCGGGGGGTGGGGGGGGGTCTTTTGACCGTATTACCGTAAAACGTTGCCGACATTTTGTCACAAGATTTTTGAATTATATTTTTATTACTTTGACACTGGCGAAGTTGTCGTCGCTATATACGCCACAAATAAGAAGATGAATGGATTTGTTTAAAAAAAAAATGCCCGAGTATGAGTGGAATCGAAAGATTGAATTGACCAAGACTCTGGAACACTACAAATGATAACCCATTCCGAAGAAAATCAAACAAAGTTTGTATGAGTTTAAATTTATTTAAATCGGTAACTGCATGTTGTGACTTGGTCCAGGCGATGTAAAGAACGTTTTCAGGAAGTCCATTGGGAACGGAAATATAATCGTTGAATTCTTCTCGGCGGATATCGTGTTCAATGATTGGAGATACCGCAGCTGTAACAAAACATACATTTAAACCACATTGCTGGCTAACACGCAGCCATTTATGCCCTTTAGTTGTAAACGCTGGTCGGGGAGTAAAGAAAAAACATAGAATTTACCAGTTGCTTCTCTTCCCGCGCAGATAGTAAAAACCCATCGAGGGAATAAGCTAAAGTCTTAGGAATCATGTTATCGGCGATGCGGCTAGCAACCCATCACTATATTGATTTCCCTTTCCACCTATACGCCCTTAATCATGCTAAGGTTTTGTTACTAAAGGCTCTGTCTACCCCGCGAGGGAAAAAGTCGTGATATATGTATGCATGTATGTAGTTTTTAATGCACTGGTCGTCAGTCGTTATCTTGTGAACCGAATATAATTTTAATATCTAACAATCCACGGTTAGCGCTGATTATCTCGTAATTTAGGGTTTAGTATATTTATTCATAAAATAATATTTAACTAAGTCAATCACAGGAGAATATAACATCACGAGACATTTAAATTAATCATAAAATCGGCCTTAGACTTGCAAAAAAACCTGACATTCGTGTTGTACTGGCATAATTGGCATTGCCTGGTCTTTTAACGAAAATTTCATATTTTTTCTTTCTTGTACTTTAATTGGGCTTTAGGATGTTACGGAAGGTATTCTTTCTAATTCCACTGAAACAACGTACTGGCACATGAGCTAAGTATCTTAGCCCTGTGTCTTTGGTGTCGTAGGTGTCCATGAGTGGTTGTTTGGGGTATTAAATGTAACACTGATTAACACTATTTTATGTATATATTGACACTAATATTGATAAGTGCAAAGTTAATAATATATATCTCTGATATTGGCTTTGATATTTATCAAAGCCTGCGCAGGAGGCAGTTCAATGGCGGGGCTCAAGATGGTCATACACAACTACACAGAGTAGACAACTTTAGGGATTACAGATATAATAATCCGCGGTGCGATAGTGTCGCCACAGTTGTGCTCTCATACCATCAGGGGACCCACTTGTTCCTTTTACACCTCATTTCACAAAAAGAACAAACATACACAATTTTGCACTAACCTGCAGAGCCATAGGATTGTCAATCATAACCAAGGAGGCTTCTTTGAGGGCCTTCGACGCTTTAATCTCTCCCTCGGCAGCGATTATCTTGGCTCGGGCTTCGCGATCAGCCTCGGCTTCTGCGGCCATCGCTCGCTGCAACTGCACTGGCAGTCTCACGTCTTTACTGGACAGGACAATAGATACAATGACGCTAGGATTTCCTAACCCCTTTAACTCTTTACTTCCATGGTCTGGGAGCAAATAAAAAACAGACTGTACCCGTTGCTTCTCGTCTCGTGCAGATGGTATAATCCCTTCGAGGGAATGGGCGAAATTCTTAGGAATCATGTCATAGGCTATGCGCCTACAATCATGCTAAACGTGGCCTTTAGGTCTTGCTACCTGAGGCTCTGCCTCCGAAAGGGATATAAACGTGATTTGTGTGTGTCTTTGTTTAGCTCTTTGAATGCCTTTGACGCCTAAAGTTGACATTTAATGTTATACATATAGTGCTTTAAAATAAATCTGGAATACTTACTTCAGAAACTGGTTGAATAGTTTGACTCAATACTCCTGTATATATTATGTTTTTAAGGATTTTCGAATTCTAGTTGACAAATAGTTTCCATACAATGTACTTCGGGGTTGACAAAGGGACGACCCTATTTTAGAATCCAAAATTATAATGAAAAATCTTTACAAGAGTGTTCGATCAAAGTAACCTAACCGTCTGACGAAATATCCTACCTAGAACAATTCTGAGACAACATCTATTTATTATAGCCATGTAAACTGCAACATACGTACGTAGGTATATGAAATAACCTGCGCACATAAAGTAGCTAACCATTTCAACGTGAAATTCCTTTGCGTTTGGATTTTTTTTTGTGATTATGATGGGGTGTTCAAAGGTTTAAATGCTGAGCTCAACCCATCGCCTACACTTCTATTGACGCTCTTATGTTTATCACTAGAGCATAATTTGGTGAAGCGAAAATAATAAAAACCAGAGGTTTGCATTGAAACTCTTTGATGCTATGTACCATGTATCAATGAGGTTTATTGAGGAATATGCTGTCTTAATCAAATCCTTATAAATTTACTTAAACTGTTAGTGTAAATTTGTAGGTGCTTAGAAATAGAAACTATAGCTTTTCCACGGAATGTGCAAATTACAGAATGTCTAGAATGTCTAGATCGCACCAATGTTTACAAACCTATTTATAGAATGAGATCTAAATCAGACCATCTTCGCTGATCGTAGCTTTGAGTACAAATCTACGCAAGCAATCTTTATTCGTTCTAAAATACCATGTCTGAGTCATTTGGCACTAGATACCTAATGAGCTTCGGATTGATACAAAATACGATTGCTGTACGTGTTTTCAATACAAATAAATAATAGTGAGCTCTGTTTGTTTACGTTAAACTAGGCGTAACCAGTTGGGATATGAATCACACGTTTTGCTTGTAAATCATTTTATTGTTGTGATCAACAGAGAACATAATTTACAAGCAATCGGCATGAAAACACTCGATCCTGTTAATTGGTTAGATAAAGGCGTAGAAAATAAATAATCAGAGTGGGAAATGTCACACAGTTTGATTGAAAAAAGGCACTGCAGCAGCTCCTGAGCTCTTATTAGCCCGCCCAAAGTGATTCGATCTCTCAACACTCATATTTTCAAGTAATCTATGTGTTAGTTCAGGTTACAAGCTGTACGTGAGCTAAATCTCAACCAAATCCTTTCAGTCGTTTCAGCGTCAAAGGTTAACAAACATACACACAGACAATTAAATACACTCACACACTTTCTCGTTCATAAAATTAATCAGATAGCCCTATGCGCTTATTATTGGTTTAGAGTACTCTTAAAGTTATCAATGACAGATAAACCGACGAGCATGTATGGAGAGAAAGATGGGTGTGGATGAAACGAAGGTACGTCAGGATCGTAGCAACTGGAACAAAGTAGTCTCTGCCTTCCCCTATTGGAAAGAGGCGTGACGGTATGCACTCGATTGTATGTATTAATAACTTGCCCATGCACTTACATCTCCACCCTCTCGACCTCGACGCCCCAGGGGTCGGTGGCTTCGTCCAAGTTGGCCTGCATCATGTGGCTGATGGCTTCTCGATCAGACAGCAGCTGCGCCAAGTCCCGCATGCCCAGCACGTTCCGCAAAGTAGTTGCAGCCAGGAGTCTAGTTGATGCACTGTATAAACGAGCAACGATAACTTTGAACACTAAAACTCGACTACGAGAGTATGCAAATATTTTTTTACGAGATGGGGTTGCAAACTAACAAGTCGGTTGATTGTTTTGCTGGTAAGTGTCATGGACACCGCAATTGGCACCACGTATTGCAGATCCGTCGCTAGCCTAGAGGGTAAGGCAAAGCTGGAATATCTCATGTGCCAGTAAGAGACCTGTAGAGTTTCAAAATCCAGAGTCCTCAAAGATTGTTTTAAGGGCCTGAGGGCCGATTATCGAAATCACATCATTCGAGAACGTCATTCAAAAGCTGAAAAAATCTGTGTATTGCTTTGTTGTAATTTTCTGTTGCAGTACTATTATGGCTTTCGTAAGTCTAATACACAACTGCGCAGTGTTGGCAGCTCTCGTGCTCTATGCTTATCGCCAAGGATAAGCATAATCAAGAAATTCATAGTACAACCACAAATAAGACACATCTAAAACAAAAGCGTCGAGACTTCATTTTTATTACAGAAAATAAGCTTGTAAAATTCAATGTATTCGCGTGAACTATCCTGAAGAAACAGCTGTCTAGACTAAAATATTATTAGTTTTTTCTCCATTCAACTAAATTGTATTTGGCGTTTTTCTGGAAATGTAATGTTAGTATGAGTACAATTTTTAAGTAATGTAACTACCTAAGTAATACTGTACTTACGTTATAACTATCAAGTTTAACGAGGTCTGTTAGGACGCACTGGTAAGTTTGATTTTTATTTTTTTAGAATAAAAAATTAAGTAAGTAACTACCTACAGTCGTCATTTCTCTTAGGTTGTGCTTGGTTATCACTTAAAGTGATATTGTGATAGCAGGTCCTAGCACAAGAGGTATTTTATCTTAGCCATTTGGGCTGATAACGCGTCTGCGCTGATACGTCAATGGACAGTGGTGGTTCCTTCCTTGTTTTACACAAAAGGTGACACATTTATTACACGGTAAGTGAGACGTAGATCTCAAATTACCTATTGTTTGTGATTGGTTGGATTCTACGTATACCTATCCGTTCCGTTCCGCTTTTAAGCTGACCAATTATTTTTAAGTTATGAAAAAAGAAAGAAAGAAAAAGTTTATTTATGACAGTCGCAAAAGTAATTAAACATAATACATACATACACATACACAAATCACGTCTTTATCCCTTACGGGGTAGACAGAGTCTAAGGTAACAAGACCTACAGGCCACGTTTAGCAAGACACTGAGGGTGTAGAGGTGGAAAGTAGAATCAAAATAGTGATGGGTTGCTAGCCGCATCACCTATAACATGATTCCTATGATTTTCGCCCATTCCCTCGATGGGTTTTTACCATTTGCGCGGGAAGAGAAGCAACTGGTACATTCTATGTTTTTTCTTTGCTTCCAGACCAGCATGGGAAGTATTAAAAAATAAAAAACCGATAAAAAGCTACAAATAAGTAAATTGTCACAAAATAGTTCCGACTCAGCATTACTTTACTATCTCTGCGATATAGTGACGTTAAGTCATGAAGTTACGGTGATATTATAGGGTTATTAATGTCCTGTTATGAATGTTCGTTATGTGATAATTTAACAAATTTAAAGAAAATCTAAAAATATATTAGAGCTACGTAATTAAGACCTAATTAGGACGTAGGTTTACCTGTAATCAGCTACCTTGACGACGGCATTCAACGGTTCTTTAATTCTGTAATATACAACAGCGTCCACTGCGACGGTCACGGAGTCCCTTGTTAAAACCTGAAAGTTGACAAGATTGAGAATATCATCGATGATACTGGAAAGGCAAACAGTAAAAAATCCTCAAAGTCTCTTTTGAAGAAATCGCTATTAAGTTCCATAAAAGAGTACAGTGAAATTCATAAGGTTTTATTTCAATGCAAAAACATCCCACCCACAACTACATTTTTATTTTATTTTGTATTCATTTTTACTTAACAATTAACTAATTCATAAGACTTAATTCATAAAACTTAAATTCATAAGACTTTTAAACACGCCCGAGTCAATGCAAAGATCGTCGGTGCAGCCTTACCCGTTTCTCACGACATTTGAACTCTGAAAATGTCATCCTGCGACTTCTTAGCACGCAGTTGCAAACCGTAAATACTTATTTATTTATTTGTTGTTATTGATAAACGCGCTAATAGAATAATGAACGACTTTACTGAGGTTATAAATAAACGGATTAAACTGTTTCCTACACTGCACATAGGCCTACGAGTATTTGACGCAAGCACGTAAACAAAGATACGGTACTTTTACATACATACGGGCATGCCTCTTTCTTATAGGGGTAGGCAGAGACAACTTTGTTCCACTCGCTACGATTCCGACATACCTCTGTCGCTTTATTACGTAATTTTAACAGGTTTTAATCGAAACAACTAATCATTTTTCGCATTTATTTGGAAAATTATAATTACTGGTGTATCTTGCTTCTAAAGTTAGGGATGCTTAATTTTTTTATACAGTTTTTATGACTTTAATGTATGTATGAATGCTGTTATATTAATCACCGCGTTTAAACAGAGTGATAAAGAAGATATCTGCACAATGAGTCAATACAATACAATACAAAATACTCTTAATAAAATCAAAATAAGTCATACATAAGTACAGTTCAGCGTTTAAGTTGTTTTTCGCTGATAGACTTTTGTAAAGTCCACAAGTAGATAATTTAATTTACTTATTTTTATGCCAACCAAAAATTTTTCTCCTATTTTTACAAAGTTTAAAATCCAGTAGCTTAACTTAATTCACTGTGAAGTTAGTGGTATAATACTAATCATCATAATACTGAAACCGCCAGATATAGCGCTATACCACACGGAATCTGGAATCTAGAGTCAATACCGACTGGATTGCTGAATTCCTCGGCTTATATTACCCGCTGTCCGGCAACAAATGAGGTCGACTCTGCGATCCGTCCGTTCTCGCCGCCATATTCGACGTGTCAAAATAAACGCGCGTTCACCGATTTATGATATTCACCATTTATTGGCTGGCTAGTTCCAAAAGCTAGCTTGGAAAGGATTTGACTTTAGTTCTTAGCACTATGAGTAACTTGCACGTTTAACATCAATTGTTTATTGTTGACAGTTGGTTTTACGTTTTAATTTTTTTTTTAAATCTATACCTAAGTATCTTACTTTTTAGTACCTACATGCCTGACGATCTTTGTGAATATTTAAACCAAGTATTTGAAATGACTTACAAAAAGTGATCATTATTATTGTAATTATTACAAAAAAAACTACGTATGTAAATAAAAAAAATCGAAATCGAAATGTTTTTAATAAAAATGGACTTCAATAAAATGAAATTGCAATTACAACTAAGAAGCTCGATTGACTAAAGCTTCAAAATATTACGTCACTTCAATTCATGTATTCATTATTCTTCATTTTCTTTACAAGACTCTAGAAGATAACCCGTGTAGCGGCCATTCTGATTCGCGTTTATTCTTAGTCGGCCAAGACAATTGGATCCAAAGAACGATTATTTGTCTGCCGTAAACTCTTGATTGATAGTTTATAGGACTATCAATTAATTCTCAGAAAACAGGTTAACTAGTTTCAATACCGGAGTTCGTGGCACTAAAGTCAGCGATGTGTTTACCTAGTTACGCGATGTTCTGGGAAAAGGTCTGGCAGGGATTGAAAAGCGCTACTAATCTTTGATTAATCTAAAGACTGTTTTCAAGTTGTAAAAATCATTTTTAATTAGTCCTCTTGATTAATAGATTTTACAGAAAAGTCAGCTCTAGCCTACGAGGACCTTTCTTAGTTGTCAAACATTTGCCTACATCGTTAAGGTACCCAACCGCGACAATGACATGCGTCTCATATTTTGTGAAATGATTTATTTGAAAAGGTTCAAGCAGCTTTGTGCAGAGTATTATGACATTTATGACTGGTAAAAATACTTAATTAATACATTACATTATCCCTGCCAAGCACAGGAACAACTTCTTAAGCAACTACTTCTATCAGTTATATTATTTAACATCACAAACCTCTTGAGGTGGTACATCGAACGACACAGTCCTCAGGTCCACCTTCCTATACGTGTCAATGCAGGGCAGCACGAAGAACAGCCCCGGTCCTCTCGCCCCACCCTTGCGTAGGCGGCCTAGCCGGAAAATGACTGCTCGTTCGAACTCTTGCACCACCTGGGGAGAGTAACACAGATGAGATCAGGGGTTTCTGAATGAAGATGTTATTGTTTTACAGGAAAATTTAAAACTATTATGTTTTGTTGGCCGTGTTACGCTTAGCCTAGTTTTGCGAACACTCCAGTCAAAACAAATTAACGCGAAACAATGTCCATTATTGTTGTTTACCTTAAAGCACTCGAACAGCGAGAAAGGGAATGTTATGATGACGAGCAGAAGGGACATGAAGGTCACGCATCTCTCCACACAGCCCACTGCTTCAGGATGAGCTGTCGTGGAAAAAAAAGGTTTCATATTTGGCTTATAACATAAGATTGAAGAAAAAGGAAGAAAGAAGAATAGTCAAAAGATTTCTGTTCAAATAAGGCATCATCATCGATAATGGTGGTCGTACAGGGCTTTTACAAAGAGGGCTTGAACTCTGGTTCCCACGCAAACCCAATACGGATTGCGAGTATCGAACCACTACATTCTTTGAGGGATGTCTGTTACCTAACGATGAAAAAGCCTACAATTGTGCCAATGATTGAGACACAATGGATGATTCATTCCATTTCATCTTAGTCCTCTAGGTTGGCAACGCATCTGCAATCCCTCCCGGGTTGCGGGTGTCTATGGGCAGTGGTGATCACTTACCATCAGGTGACCCACTTGCTCGTTTGCCTTCCTATTCGTATAAAAAAAAAAAAAAAAAAAAAAAAAAATTCGCGAACACCTTTTAGTTTTTTGAAATTATGACAGTTTCCAGAAACTTTTGGACATACTAATAAATCAGATAAATACTTACAGTTTCTACATAGCTAAACCAGGTATCGCACTACATATATAATGAGAGCTATGCCATCAAACTTATAATATAATGATGCAGTTAATGTGAGTTCTATGAAACTCCTAAGTCTAAATAGGTAGTATAATTGTTACTGCACTTTACCGCTATAGTAATTAAGCAAGGTACTTACGCATTTGTATTGTGATTGCGCATGAAGTACCCGTATCGCAATCTAAAATGTCCAGACGATACAAATTAGAGCTTTAATCACATAAATAAACACAAGCCTACCTACAGTTAAGTACTCACGACTCGGTACATTGTCTCGTCTAGTACTCATAGTTCTGAGCTCCGAACGCATTACAGCTGTTAAATTCACTCACTACAGTTAAGTACTCCAAATATTATAACAAGTAATGCTCATAACAGCGTTTGACTCGGCAATCAGGCCCGAACTGCGCTGACACGCGGACTTGCTGTCAGAAGAGCTCGATCTGTTTACACAACCCAAAAAGCCGATTCAAACTAAAAATATCAATTACAATGCGATGCTCCACAACAATAAGAAAGCTAGTATACCACTGTTGCAAGCGTTTAGTGAAAATTATTTACGTATTTCGAGGTAGCACTCCACTTCGCCGGAGTTCTTGTCGTAGCAACCGAAATCCATGAGGCTAGCGAGACGCGTATAGCGCATTTAGTACCCGTGTCAATGAGATTTAAAGTGATGTCTTCTAATCGGTGTCTATATTGATACTAAGGTGAGCTGGCTAGTGAGGATGGTAAAAATAAATAAATAACGCACTTTCAGCCATGTCGGCACGGCGGCTCGGCGCGAGCGCACTCTCGGCTGCGGTGCTCCAATTTGTAGGATTTAGGTACTTACACCAGATATACCAGAAGCTCTTGCTCGCGGCCGCATGCAATTTGTTAGAGGATGTTTGGATAGTAATTTTAACGAGCATCAGATTGTTTAGCTTTTGCATTAAGTATTAAGATTAGTAATTTACAATATTTCGTTAGATATACTTTATAAACCACAGTCAGAGAAAATAAAATAAGAAATAACATGGAATGTATCGGCTGCTTCTCTTTCCACGCAATTCGAAAAACCCATCGAAGGAATGGGAGACAATGCAATCGAGGCAATGCAACTAGCAACCCACCACTAAATATCTTGATTCCCCTTTTCATCTGTACGGCCATACCTAATCATGCCAATCATGGTTTTTAGATACGTTAAGCATAAATACGTGATTTATGTATGTACGTAAGCTCGAGTATTAAAGTGTTACCTACATAAAATTGGACGGCAAAACAATGTAACATTGAAATTAACTTTACTATCAAGTCTTTCTTCTAGTTGATTAATATTTCATTTATCCGCATTTTTAACGTATGGCTCCTTTTCTTCATCTGTAACAAAGAAATGAACATCGGAAACGTCAGTTTCAAACATTGCAAGTTAATAATTAGACGGATGGTAAACGTCAGACTTTATAGGTCATGTCAAACGACAGGCCAATGTCCACTGGATGTGCACGCGCACAGCCGTAGTCTTTGATCTCACTCTAACTATAAATGCTGGTTCTGTTCAATTAATACGGCAGATCATGGCTGAAACACCTATGACTGGAGATAGGAATAGATTAGACGAAATGTAAATGGACAACGTAGCAAATAACCAAATCGTATGGTGTATCGTTTCGTGAGTCATAGACGGTTCTGGCTGAAAATCAGTGCTGCAGGTGTCCAACACCTCAGCCTAATGCTGAGCCAGCGACCGTTTTACTTTTGCGAAGACACACAACGCTGATGATCTATTTTTTATGTCGTATGTTTTTTTTTGTTTTACCTTGTTTATTTTCTATAAAATTGTGTATATTATCTTATATTTGTGTGTCTTGCAAAAAGGAATAAATTTCTTCTTTCTTTTTTCTTTTCTTTTTCAAATTTGTCGTTTTTGAAATCCACGATCATGTGTTGACATAACAGTGTCACGCTAATAATGACCATCTAATCTAATACACGCATGATCAAGGATATGACACAAAGACCGCTTAAATGTCTCCGGAAAGATAAGCTATGTGCGTCTTCAGGTTTTGTTTTAGTGTGAGTTTGTAGAAACAACTTTATTTTCACATGACCTGCTGACGAAAAGCTTAAGGAAACTCCAGTAAAAATTGTTTCGTGTAGGAGATATAAATCTGTCTGATGTCTTTAGACGGCGTTTGTTTTATTGATGAAAATACAGGACGGCATATAGAAGTAGTATTATTATTTATTGTGCAGTAATAACGCTCAGTGATTTCTTCCATGCTGGTCTGAGAGTAAAGAAAAACATAGAATTTACCAGTTGTTTCTCTTCCCGCGCTGGTGGTTAAAGCTCATCGAGGGAATGGGCAAAAGTCTTAGGAATCATGTTCTAGGCGATGCGCCAAGCAACCCATCACTTTTTGGATTCTATTTGGATCATTTGGTTTTGTTACCTAAAATATTTCTCATACTCGTATTATGATGGCGTTTCGTACCATCGGTAAGCCCATATTTTGGAGAAAACACAGGTTGATGTAGTAGTCGTCTATCACTTTTTTCATTCTATAATTATAATAATTACGAGCAATATCAATTTTACATATATTTATGTCAGTAAATTAATTTGCTCCCCACGACACCGTTACCTTGTTATTAATGATACGTAGTACTAATTAACTGCAATCTATCAGATAATTATTCCATATAATCAGTTTAAAATAGTCTTAACTTGGTTTACGGCCCAATCCATACATAATTGTGCCACACAGATTCAGTTCTATTAAACCTGAAATGTTAATTAGTTCGCATTTTTCTTTTAAACACATTGTATCTATACGCCCAGTGGACGAGAAAGGGGCACCGGTAGAGTTACATTGCTGGGTCGAATGTTTATTCATTATTCACTCCTTTTTGCGTATTCCCTGGAATTTGGAAGGAATAGGAATAATTCCTTTTCTTTGGAATATTCGTGAGTTTTGTGCGAGAAAAGCAAAAGGATCCTAAAGCAGAACATAAAAGTTATCTGTGTTTCTACGAGTGCAAGATAATTTTCAATGTGACTTTAGTATTGAGAATGAGAGAACATAAGGCAAATAAGGCTATGTTGCATCAAAATCCAATGGCGGGAAGAAATTATAGATATTTTCAGCAGTCATTATATAAAAAAGTGAAGTTCGTGCAAAAGTAGTCATTATAAATGAAGAATTGCGTCATTCGAATTTTTGTATTTAAATACTATAATCACTCTACCTACTAGTGTTTAGAATTAGTGAAATTATTAGAGTGCGTTATACCCAATCGTGAAGAGAAAATTCCCTTGTTAAATGCACAAATACCGGTAGGTAGTAGGTACACACTTCTTTTGAAAATAGAAACTTCATTCCAATGCGAATTTCAATGCAGCCGCAATGAACAACATGTAAGTACATTCGATAGAGTAACTAGAACCGCAAAACTCCAGTACCTATGTAAGCGACGGCCAAATAATCTGATTGATAAATGGTTGACAACGTAAGGAAAAATTGTTGAAATTTTATTAGTACCCGTATTGCCACATACCTACGGCTGTTATGTTTTAGGTTTTAATTAATTTTGATCTCTTCGTTAAATTTCTTATCTATTCTAGTTTACAGTGTCGTTTACACATTTTTATTTTGAACAGGTCATGTATTTCTTAAAAGACTATAATTTATTTATTAATATACAAACCATTAAAAACTAAACAATAGTAAGGATCACTAAAACTACGAAAGTTGATTAAAAGTAAATTATGTTAAAAATTATTAAAAATTAGCCTAAAAAATGTCCCCCTGTTCTTAAATAGGGCTTGTCGTACAACGTAACCAAATTTTGCGATGCATTTTGGAGGATTTGATCTGCAAATAAGATTTTGACGTACCTACCAATATTTGTCAGAAAACCTATCATATAGATTTAAAAAGCGCCGTTTACTGTTAAAGTTTTTAAGTGGCGCAACTCACTAAATTCAGAACCTCACACAAATAGGCATCGAGATGAAGAAAATGATCGTCGAGTAGGAAGCAGTTTTGCAACGGGTAATCCTCCTATAAAGTACCTATATTATAAAACAACATTATTATATGACATAACTCGTTTAACTTACAAGACAGATTGCCCCATATAGATGTTATGTAACATTTATCAACATCCAATGTCGATAATTCAATAATAGTTGGATACGAATAATGGTTAGCCATTTACTTTCCTAGAGTATTACGTAACATAACGCTACCTTTATGCCTCGGGAATGTCTTCATTTTCATTTTAGGTTTCAGTTATTCTTTTTTTTTCATTTCTTTTATTTAGGTACATGGAAAGACTCGTATTGTTTTGTGATGGATATTTATATGGCTGAACGTAATTCTAACAACAAACAACAGCCCAGGCTCACAAAGCTGGCACTAATACTGGTTGATCTAGCCACGAATTTAGGTTGAGCTTCACGTCTCAAATACACCTACAATGTGCTCAGGGAATTTCAACGCGAGGGAAATATGGAGTAAGTAGATTTAGGCTTTGTAGCTGTGTTTATCTAGTATACAGTTTTAGTTCTAAACAAATGTAGCTAACGTGTTAATATTTAGAAAAAAAACATACACTCTACTTCGATTGCGCATTATTTTGGAGGTTAAATTCTTTTTCATTATTTTTAATTTAGTTTCTCACATGGCACTGAGTAAACTCGAGTATATACACCCAGTACCTACAGTTATTTAACTATGTTGTTGATTAAAATATGAAAGCCATAAGAGTAAGTGAGACAGCAAGACAAAGCCTAATGGCATTCTAAGTGCTCACGGACTGTACTTTGTTAAGTAGTATGTATACTATTTTGTAATATGACAATTAATAAAATGGTATGTAACTGCTAAATTTGATTCAGCTCATCCTAAGTTTTGGCATATTTTTGACATTTCCTATCATCATTTTCTATGGTATTATGTTGGTGATAATTTCCAAAAAAAAGTCTACAAGAACATTTTTTCCAGAATTTAACTATGTATTTTGTATTTTTCTTACTCAGAATCATTTACCCTATCGATTCTCATACAAGAAAAAATGTGCCCCAGATTTTACTAAGCATTTTTTCCTGTTCGTCACGTTCCGTAGGTAACATAAAAACACGACGTACAAAGAAGTGACGAGCTGGAATGGAAGTTCTGAGTAAGAAGAACACAAAATAGTAAAATTCAGGAAAAATGATCATGTAGACTTTTTTCGAAAAACGCTCATCGTCGACATAAAGATTACAGATAAGAATAGAGAGGATTCTCATTACCAAAAGGCAAAACGTTCCTGTTACGCTAACACAAATTGTTACTATGTCAAAGCAACTCCAAGCAGCTCAGTAAAATCAACTACTTTCTAAAGGACACTATTGAGTACTAGTACTAGTTCACTATTTAGGTTTCGTAAATCAAGTCGGATAACTCATGTGATGTCGGCCAAGTTGCGAAAATTTAGACTGGACTTGGAAAATTATATCTAAGCCGCTGAATTAAGGCTAGCAGCACTTTTATATGGCTAAATTTTTATCCGAAGTATTGAGAAAAACTGAACTGAACCAGATTTAAGTTTTCGAATGTACGTTGTGTAAGCGCGAACGGCATTTTTTATCATAAATCTATTTGAATTTTAAATTTTCTTGATTTATCTCATTAATCAGTCTTGAATTTATAAATTTAAGTTTTTTAACTCCGTCTATTCCTTAATAGTAATTTACATGTCATGTATAATATTTTCAATCGAATTTGAGCTTTTCTGTTTGATAACTTTTGCGATGGCTTGAGTGGATAGCCATAGAGCCATAGAACGGATGTCGATCAAGTACCTAATTATTTAATTTACCTCGACGTTGACAAATCGGGTGTGTAATGATTGATATAAAAATATTTAATATATTTTCTATCGATATATCAACATTTGATATAATTTCAAAGGGTATAATCACTCATTGTGTATAATAAACGTTTGGTATAATTTTAAAATATATAAATTTATTTCGTATATTTATCGTTCGGTATAACGCTTATTTCTTATAACGATTATATGGTATAACGCTCATTTTATATACAAAAATATTTTTTATAGCAGTTCGTTTTTGTTGGGGGACGCAGTTTAAACCTAACCTAACCTACTTTTTGATAGCAGTTCGTTTTGTGATTATGTCTCTAATACATTATATCAATAATGGTTATGCCAACTGTTGTATTTTATATAAAAATAACGTTATACCATAAGTTCATTATAGGAAATAAGCATTATACTTAAAGAATGTTATATTAAATGATATTATATCAAATGATCATTATAAGAAATGATAATTATGTCATATGTAAATATATTAAGTGTTGTTATATGATTTAATAATTATATCAAATGAGCGTTATTGCTACTAATATTATACCAAAAGTTTTTATATACATCGTTACGCACCCTGACAAATCACACTGAATCATCGTTTGATTCCGTAGAGCACTAAACGTGAACGTGCGGTGCTGTAGGAACGATTGGATGATCGACAGGATCCTTCTAGGGAGCGTGGTCTTCGATAGCTTGTAGAGCAAGAGGTAGAAACGCCGCAGTTTCCTTTTTCTCTGGATGAGAGTCAGGATATCTGCGGGGATCTGCTGGCGTGGGCGCGCTGATGACGTGCGGGTTTCGACGTCAGAGTGTGCGAGGGCGTCAGTGATACATGTGCTGAGCTGCTCGGCGAGACGATCAACTTCCTCCGTACTGGTCACGGGGAAGGATGGCGAGTGCTCAGACATGTAGATGGCGAAGCGGTCCCAGTCCTGTTTTCGGCGGGGCGGAGGGGCAGCGGTCCGAGTTGGTGCCATGTCCAGGGTCGCCAGAACAGGTTGGTGGTCGGAGAAGAGGTGGTAGTCCAGGACGTCATGCGCAGGCCAGGAAGACAGGCCGCGAGCTACCATGAGGTCGATGACGTCTGGAGCGTGAGCTGCGTTGTGCGGGTAGTGGGTCGGAACTTCTGGTCCGAGCACCTCGTATCCTTGGTCTTCTGCGTCTTCGAAGAGTCTTCGCCCGTCTAGGCAGATCTTCGAGGAGTTCCATGCGGTGTGTTTGCAATTAAAGTCGCCGGCTACGATCGTGGCCGATTGCCGAGGCGCCGATTGCCGAGGCGCATTGCACGCTAATTTCTTTCACAAAATATTGTTTTCTTTTGGTACTATTAATTTCTCAGGCACTTTGTACACAGGCAACGAAATTCTCAAACACTAGTTAGCTTCACGCTACAACATAAAAATGATTATTTACTTAATAAAACTCCCTTTATTACTTATTTTTATTTTTTGATTCGTTGGGCAAATAGAGATGGCAATATATGTTATTTCGACCGTGCGTTGCGTTTATAAGCTTACAGTTTTACAAAGGCCCGTCCAATAAGAAAATATTTCACTAGATCAAGCATAAAACAATAACAAAAAACATAACCCTCCTTCTGGCGCAGTCGGGTGGCGCAGGCGGCATCTGCGGAATTTATCCAAATCTGCCTTTGTCCTGTCACGGTCGCCATGTGAAAAAATGACGAAACGGATTGAGTTTAAGAAGACCGTGTATTACTTTTCTCCATTCCATCAAATTCTAAAAGGGCATTTTTTCTAACAACCGTCGCCAAGCAACTTAAGCCGAACACACATTCACGACACTAAAGACTTTTTTTTGTATGTAGTAGTTTGTATATCGCTGACGACTCCGGTTGCTATGACACTAAGATTGATTCAGCGGGTTGAAAGTGTGCATTCGGGTGCATCTGTGCAGTATGGAGGGGCCCTTTATTTATAAGCGGCCTGCGCCGGCGCTCGCAGCCGGGAGTCGTGTGAGCTACGGAGACATTATGTGGGTAAGTCACGAAACGTTTATAAAAATAGTTTTTTTTTAATTAAGTAATTCTTTGACTTCACACGATGACTTACAGCTATCAGTTTATTAACGGTTTGAATATAATTTGATTTGTGATCCCAAAAAATTTAACAACCATTGACTAATTTTACGGGAAAAAATGATATCTTGATGATGATTCAGAGGTATCCGTTTAGTTTTTGTTAATAATGTTTTTTTTTATCACGGGCTTCATACAACGAGCCGCATTATCTTAATGAACTTGAATAATTTGTCTATCCTCATTCACCTTCTCTTTCCACCCTCATCCTATTACCGTTTGACAGAAGAAATGGTGGATGTGATTTTGATTCAGAGTGCGTTTTGCTATGGTATACAATTTTGATATCTGAACAGCGCATCAACGGTATGCGTGAGGCAGGGTGGTCAATTGTCATAATGAAATACTTTACCTACAACAAACGACTACTTTACAAGAATGCTCGTGGCTAGCTCATTTTAGAAGATTCTTATCTATGCCACTTAGATTATCAATAATTGGTTTGCTGAATTCTGAATTAGTTTAGTGTACGAGTAAAGCAAGAGTTTAGTTGATTGATAGCTGAAATAATTGGTTGAATCAGGCAAATTTAGCGGAGGTCCATTTCAATGAACAAAAAACATTTGCCTCACTATTTTGTTACTTATGCACGCGTTAGAAACTGCTATCTGCTCTGCTCTCAGTTAGCTCTCTTGCACGTGATTAGTGGAGTAGCAAGGTCATTTTTTATTCATTGATAGCTGAAAGTGACATTTTCGAAATGTTTTTTGTTGTTGTTGTAGTTACTAGTGGTGCTAGCGTGCGCGGGCGCCGGTATGGCGGCCCCGCAGTACGGGTTCCCGGGCGCGGTGTACGGCCACGCAGCACCGGTACTGCACGCGCCCGTTCTGCACGCGCCAGTCGTCGCTGAGCCTGTGGTGAGTGTTACGATGATGATGTATGATGTCCTCCTGTGGCAGTTGTACACATAAGACCAAGGTAGTGGACCAGGAGGTTGGACCAAAATAATGAATCCCAAACGTCCCTATTTACATAACGGTGCGCCGATCATTTAGCATTGACACAGTTTTTAGGGTTCCGTACCTCAAAAGGAAAAAACGGAACCCTTATAGGATCACTTTGTTGTCCGTCTGTCCGTCCGTCCGTCCGTCTGTCACGACCCTTTTTCTCAGGAACGCGTGGAGGTATGAAACTGAAATTTATATCAATTACTCAGGTCTACTGTTCCTTGAAGCTGTGAAAAAATCAAACTTCTAAGCCAACGCAATCAAAAGATACAGCCGTTTATGCCGCAAATTTCCGCAAATTTTCAACTCTCAAGGGAATCAAAACCTACAAGGTAGTTCCCGTGAACGCAGAATTTTGAAATTTGGTATGAAGGTAGGTCTTATAGCACAGATTAAAGAATAATTGCGAAAACCGTAAATGTGTATCGCAATCAAAAGATACACCAGTTTATGCCGCAAATTTCCGCAAATTTTCAACTCTCAAGGGAATCAAAACCTACAAGGTAGTTCCCGTGAACGCAGAATTTTGAAATTTGGTATGAAGGTAGGTCTTATAGCACAGATTAAAGAATAATTGCGAAAACCGTAAATGTGTATGTATGTCTGTATATAGCAGTGACCAATATAAAGTAACCCCACACTGCGTACATTTTGCTTTGGAGCAGGGCTCTGCTTACACTGGTTTTATATATTTATAGATAATGATACGGAACCCTCGGTGCGCGAGTCCGACTCGCACTTGACCGGTTTTTTATTAATAAATTCTAACACCTCATTACTTGTTCACGTCATCGCAACTTGGTAACAACTAACACTGTCTTTGATGACTGATAATGAAAAACGATCTGAATAAGACGGCAACGTGTGAACACTGTTTGCAAGGCGCGCCAAAGTCCTTTGATGTGTGAACAAATAATCGACACCATTCAGTTTGCCAGCCAGTGCTGGCGCCTACTGCCAACATACAGCCAAGTAGATCCTTATACGTTGGCCCAACGCACTGCAGTTTCGCAAGCTACTATGTATGTACTTACCAGTTAGGCGGATGGCTGCTCGGCTGACCAGAAGCCCAAAATTATTATGTGCATAGCAGTGGCGTAACTATAACGTCTGAGGCCCGTGGCAAATTCGTCAGATGGGGCTCCTTCCTCAATATAAAGAAGTGCATCAGCGTCCCGTCTGTGCTCTAAACCAAGCCAGTGCGGGGCCCCGTAGAGCTAGGGGCCCCTGGCATTTTACCACCCCTGCCACCCTATAGTTACGCCACTGGTGCATAGCCTTAGAGGTATGCCACCGGGAGGCCAACAAAGTATAAGTAAGTAAGTATCTTACACAACTAAGACGTTCCCAGACCGTCGTAAAGTGTCTGATATTTTGATGTCAACATTATATGTTTGGATGTGGTAGCTAGCGACGTCGCCATGGTGTCTCGATGGGGCAAAGCGCAAAGCTCTTGCTGCTGGATTCAACAGACTTCGTTCCGCAGGGATTCGATCAGACAACCATATCTTGGTCCGTTCGCTTGTAAGCGTTATACTGAGACAGGGGTCTCAACGTTGGATGTGCGTTGCCACTGACATTGACCTACTGAGACACCACTGTAAATGTAATATACCTATACGAATGGCGCAAGTTCTGGCTGTGAGGTGTGGCTGTGGAACATAACGAATGTACAGTCGACCAAAAAAGCCCTTATCAACTTAAGGTTCAATGTCAGTACCTAGTTGTACGCCTTTTCAACGCAATGCTTTATGGTTACTCTTACGCTGTGTTCTCTAAGTTAAAAATATCAAAGAATTTTTGTTTTGATTGGATTTTGGAACCGAAATAAAAAAATAAATAACATTCTTGGTTTACAATTAGCCCTTAACCATGTTTTCCAGCAGAAATATAATACTTTGAAACCTTTTACAGTCGTATCCCAAATATGCGTTCAACTACGGCGTGAAAGACCCGCACACCGGAGACATAAAGTCGCAGCAGGAAGAAAGAGACGGCGATGTCGTAAAAGGTGGGTTAGCAATCTCTAATACATCCTTAGAAAAAAGAGAAACAGTTTCACGCACTGTCGTTTAAGATGTCGACTTGCAGGACTCCCACTAGATGGACAGATGACATCGCGACAGTTGCGGGTAACTTGTGGATGAAGGTGGAAAGTTGTCGATAATTGTCGAGTCATAAGGGCCCCCCCTTGTTCAACAATATACGCCTTTAGGCTGATAATCATGATGATGAAGATCCAAATTTGATAATGTAATTTTAATGAAACAGGTTTTAGTTTAAAAGTATATGTATTTTTAATGGCTTTTTGCTGGCTGTTTTTTTTGTTGACTGTACTTACACTGTCATTTATCACTAAATAGTATAAAATAAAGTCACATTCCACTGTATGTCTGTCTGTCCCTATGTATGCTAACATCTTTAAAACTACGCAACGGATTTTGATGTGGTTTTTTTAATAGATAAAGTGATTCAAGAGGAAGGTTTATATGTTTAATTCTACACAGCAGAAGCTAGTCCTACATAAATGTGAAACAAATTTTATCGCACTCCGACTACTAGATCGCGGTCAAATTAGACTTACAGACTGACTTCAGTAGAAACAAGTCAAGTTATATTTAAATCTTCTAAAAACGAAGGATAAAAAATGAATACTATTTTATCATCTTCACTGTTTAATTTTAATGTCAAGTTACTCTCCAGGCAGCTACTCGCTAGTGGAGCCAGACGGGTCGACGCGTACCGTGGCTTACTCCGCCGACGACCACAACGGCTTCAACGCGGTCGTTCACAAGACCGGGCACGCGGTGCATCCTGCGGTCAGTATACTAGTTGCAGCTTCACTAAACTCCATCGAAGTAGAACGGCTGTTAGGCTAAATTTTCTTCACACTTATTTATGAAGATCACAAACTTCCTACACATACGACGACCGGATAGCCTAGTAGTTAGTGACCCTGACTATGAAGCTAGAGGTCCTGGGTTCGAATCCAGGTAGGGACAGACAGTTGTATGATGAATACGAATGTTTGTGCCCGAGTCATGGATGTTGTATCTATGTATTTAAGTATGTATTTTTCTACATTATATAAGTATGTTTATCCGTTGCCTGGTACCCATAGTACAAGCTTTGCTTAGTTTGGGGCTGGGTCAATTGGTGTAATTTGTCCCATTATATTTATTTATTTTATTTCATTATTACATAATTGAAGCAACCTTCTATCAAGCTCTATTCTCGCTTACCTACATTATTCTGTAACGTGGCTCCCCTTTTCTTTCCTTCCCTTTCTTTTTAACGCACCGCAAATTGACTAAGTCAAATTAAAGGTCAACCAGCTTATCACATAATTTGGCTTCCAATTTAACCTGTGACTTCATGGTCAAACCAATAGATGGCCCCCGATCATGCTTCAGTATTCAGTAAAGGTGATCGAATTTTGATGTATGTCGAAACGTTGGAGCAACAAATTATAAACAATAATATTCCATCTCATCAAGTCTGTTTGCTTCTGTAAAATAACCGGTGTAGTGTCATGGTCATTATTATTTATTTATAGCTCAATAAGAGAAGAAATTAAGTGAGCGTGCCACTTTCTACGTACCTATTAATTGTTTTAACTTAAGGTGCTTGAATATGGCAACATTCCAGCAGAAATTTATTTTTATTAAATCTTTGGAAAGTACAAACATTATGATCAGATGACAATATATAAATTGGGATAGCATTTGTCTAAAAGTCATTCCCAGAGACGTTATCAAAAACGGGACAAAATAGCTAATTGGCCCAATGGGCCAACAATTTCCTAACTAAACCATAGATATAATTTGTTCCGCTGCCTTGTGGCACTGGACAACCGACAGGGGGCGCATTGCACAAACACGGTTTCTCCGCAACTGCGCTTGCGCAACTAGGCGCAGGCTTATAAGGAAGCTGTGGAGCTCGGACGGCATATTTCACCGAATTTCCTTGATAAGGCTAAGAATTTAGAGAAAATGCGGTGTTGCGATAGTCTTCGATCGAAATGTCTTGAGCTGTTTTTTATGAATTTGACTTAATCATTTCTACACACACTGGAAACCGTAGCGAAGCATATTTATTAGCGTTCTATATGAGTTAGGGTAGATCACTGCTAGCTGATAGTACTACGCGATGTTACGTCAAATGTATATTTTAAAAGTTAATTTTATCAGAAGATCCTGATTCACTTTGTTCTTCGTAGACTCCGTCTCTTTTTTTATTTCGTATACCTTATGGGTTTTATTAGCTTGACATACCGTGTGCAAGTTTGTATGGGCCACTGACTAAGGAGCTGTCGATTATGCTTTGCAAGTTCATCATAAAGTATTCAACCATTTTGTCGAAGGTCGCCTTAAATGCAGACAAGTTCAAACTCGTCCGTTTAGTACCACCTCTGGAGCAGGGAAGTATTATTTATGCAAACCTAATACTACTGTATTGCAAGCAAAACGGCGGATTAAACGGAGCCGTGCCATTTTTCCCGTCTTTAATTTTTTAGACATAAGTATTTTCTGATTATCGCATAGAAAATAAACATAAAAAATACCTCTTTCCACTTTCTTAGGCTATGTCTACTCGTAACGTAAGGTATATAGTTGTGATTTATGTATGTGTGTATGCTAATATTACTTTCAAAATTCTCGTAAAAAAATCTAATAATAGGTACCTGATCTCTGTAAGAATAGTATGTCATAGAAAACGAAAGCGCTTAAAGTTGTTGTGTACGGTCATGCTTGAGTACTCCGCGGCCTTGAACTATATCGACACGCCTCATTACTCCAAAAATATTACTAAACATACAATGGAAATAGGCCGACCTTTATTATTTGTGTCAAAATACTGTTTCGTTGACATTATAATTTGATTTAGTTGTTACTATTTGTTAGTATTTGCAAATTGATTTTAGCCGCATCAACGAACCTATCACAGATTATTTAACACTACAAAGAATTAGGGAACAATCACTACCACCCAAAGAGTCAATGCTACCATCACTTAGATGACATTTAAATTAAACTTACATCGATACCTTTACCGCCTGTATTGACGTTAGTGTAGTGTAGAAATAGTTTGTAAGGCATTAGTTCACCTATATCACAACAGATGGCGCTGTCTCGTGCGAGCGACAACCCTGCATCGCGCTGTTAAGATTTTTTAGCGAAAGTATAAAGTCTCGCAAGTTTGAAGCTATTATTGAACATTAAAACCACAGATTAAAACTTTGTGTTTATTTTATTCAGTTAGCGTAAACTATGTTTTTCAATAAAAAAAAACCTATGACCCTCTACAATAAAATAAACACAATGTTTTAATCTGTGGTTTTAATGTTCAATAATAGCTTCAAACTTGCGAGACTTTATACTTTCGCTAAAAAATCTTAACAGCGCTAAATTTTGTCCTTTCTTGTTTTCTTACAACAAAATAAAAAATAATTAGTAAACCATTTATTGTTGAATAGGGTATTTGTTAGCCATTTGGGGTTTAAATAATTATGATCGTTTCGATTTTTTAATTTTGAGGATTTTTTCAACGGACTTGGATTCACTTGTTTTTTCAGGCTGTGGCGGTGGCTCCACACTACGCGGCCCCCGCAGTTGCGCTATCTCCCTATGGCCTACACTGATCAGAACGAGACAATAGTATAGTGTATAAGCATATTAGTAATTTTATTTGTTCTTCTTAGTCTTTAAATTTTGACAGTGCTCATGGCCACGAGTGGTCACACACTTTTGCGGTCCTTTTCCACCTGTATTAATGGCTGCATAGCGAGCGGATTCTGCCACAGAGCTAGAAAATAATCTGGATATTTTCAAAAAAAACCACATCGGTTGAGATGTTTGAGGTTTCATGTTAGTTTTTTTTTAATTAAGGAATCCTTCTGGGAAATGAGCTAGAAAAGAGTGAGGGATACAGTGGGGATAGACATTGTTTGGTTTTTGTTTAATTTTGGAAGTTTGTGTTCATGTCAAAACTTGCCATAAAAAGCATCTGAAGTACAAGTTATTAATGTTAGATAAGTTTCGATTAGTTAGTATTTATCAGCTTCAAGTTCACATATCGATGTTTATTCAATATTTCTTATTTACTTTCCTCAACTCTTCAAATACGTTGTTTTTTTGATCTCAGATACACATTGTTTCTGTTTTTGAATTTAATTTTAATTAACTCTGTTCCAATATGAATTATTATAATGTATATTTTAAAACTTGACGACACGATATTTAATAAAATTACTTTTTATGTTGAAAGTTTTTTATTTTGACAATCATTTATGATGTTAAACTACAAATTATCATTCGAAAAACGAGTTCCATTGGTCATAAATTAGACATACAATATATGAAGAAAAATGTTAGATTCGTTTTAGACTTAATTAGTATATTATTATAATTTTTTTCAAGATTCAGGTTGGTTTAAAATTGCTTTCAAATTTAAATCGTTACTGCGTGTCTATATTAGTCAAAAATAACTGAATCATTATTTTATATCTAAAATAGGAATTGAGAACCTCCTCTGTTTTCAAATCTGTTAATAAATGCCACATGAAAATTTAAAACTAATCCAAAAATTTATCGAATCGGGCGTTACTTTGGAATGAACAAAAAACGTTCACCTAAGATAAATTATTTTTGATCATTCAAAAAAGTTGTGAACATTCAACGCACGTCAAAGCTTGGACTACGTACGGTAAAAGACAGTACCTAATTATAAGTCCATATCACCCCTAACTGTACGTCTACGCACATAAACAACGTGCGAACTGACAGAGTACATTGAAAAGAAAAATCGTAGCAATATAAAACACTGGCGGTTCGCAGCGGGTCGTAATAGAAAACAAGATAAATAAGCCTCGCCCGGGGTCAAAGCACGCATGACGAATGGACCCACATTAACTGGATTGATATTTTATCTGGCTAAATACTAATGTAAATCAATATGATACTGAAATATCAAGATTGTATTGCTCGCATAGTACCAAATCGTCGATGTAATAAAATGTCAGGCGGTGTAGTACAATTTTGCTACTTGCATGTCGTTCATAGAGCAGAAAACTAAAATAGCTTAGGGTCAATTATTTTTGGAAGCAGGTGGTCATTGTTAACTGGAACTGGCATTGTTGTTAAGGTTAACTGGAATAGATCCCTTTTAGGGATAAGTTCGCCTTTGTGCATGTGTGTTGTCCTGTATTCATCTTTTTCTTGTATTTTATGTACAATAAAGAGTTATACAGACATACATACATTGTGTTTGGGTTGACGAGAAATATTGTATCTCGCATTTTTATCTTTTATTATCGACGTTTTGCATATTCGTATTTAGACATTTTTTTCTAGCCGTATGGCTGAATGGAATAGTTATTCCATACTTTCCGTGAATTCCTTTCCATGAAGGACAAACGATTGCTAAGTTAGCAGAAGCCTATAGAGCGTTTATGAGTAAGGGGGTTACACTTTACCTAACTAATTGCCGTGGGTATGCTGGGTATGGGCTATGTCCAGCAGTGGACGTATACTAGCAGCCATCATGATGGTGATGATAACCATTTTTCTTGGTTTTGATTAAAATTTCACTTAACAAGTCTTTGACCGTAAAGCAGGATCCAATTAAGCATGATATATTTTATATTTTAGTGTCTATTAACTCCAACATTTATCAAAGTCAATTAATTATTGAGTTCTAAGTTCAAATTAAGTTATTTTTATAAAAATATTGTAACTTGGGCAACCATAATGAAGCTACGGTTCAAAGACCTCGCACATATTATTTATGACTCCAACAATTCCAAATTTATGGATTCTATAAACTAAATTAGGAACTGGTATTGGCTGTGCTACGGTTATTACACACGTCATTCTGTATGAATGATTATTAAGGTTTTTCAAAGAGCCATATCGATTTCATGCCAGTATCTTAAATATTAGATTTCGACACGAATATTAAGTAGTATTTATTTATCTGCAATAATGATCCAGTTTTATCCATAACAAAGTTAAAAGGGGGTCGAAAATGTGTGGCCTGAACTGTTTCGAGAAAAGGATGGTATGGCCGCTTTTTTGCTCGACTTGGCGGGGGCATTGCCGTGCCCTCAGATCAGTACCTACAAAACACAAAGTATATGCTATAACAATGTCGGAATCAGTTGTAACGATTTTGAAGTCAGTCACGAGGAGTAGGGATTATTATTTTAAATCGATCATTTGGACAATATTTTAGGAAGATTTTCGATTAAAATGCAAAACGTTTGGTGGCGCCATCTTTTGCCGAGTAGGGGAATTACAGCTATAAATAGCTATGTGATTGCAGCTTCCATTTGCGAAATAGTTTTACACTAAGTATGGCCATTGCATGCCTGAGTATCAAAATCAGAGAGAATACCTGTGACCAGCAAAATTTTGTACAAACATAGGCTGAAAACGATGCTTATCTGAAATCTGAATAGAGGTAAGCTTGTTTTGCAGATTATCTGATATACCTACTCAATGATAAAACTGTTCATGCATGGCTAGCAAACTTCCCTTTAGAGGAAATCGTAGGGGGAACTGGTTTTAAAACTGGGTTTCCATAAATAGGCTCACACAAATTGTGGGTTAAAAGATCGTTGCTTTGTAAGTTGAAAATGTAATCTATTATTCAGTAGTTTTGGAATTATATTAAATTGCTGTATGATAATATTCCACATTTCAATTGTGTGTGACAAATACACCTATAATAATTATTTCAAGAGTTGCTTGTTGCTTTCGATGATTTTTAGCCTGACTTTTATTAAACTAAAGATACTGACTAGATGAACATTGAAAAGTTACGAATGTAGAGCCAACATTTCTGCTTGTTTTTTTGGATATTGTGTGTACGGTGTCTGGCCAACTTTTGAACTGTTTATAGAAAACAAAAGTTCGAGGTTTCCATACTGTCGTTTACTTTGCGTTGACAGGAAAGACAACTTTTGTTTTTTTTGTTCTGTACCAATATGATTATAGCGATATGGTGGAGGTTGAACACAATTTCTTGATAATATTTCTAAAGCATTATGACTAATTTTAACATTTCTGAATTCAGTGTTTGATGCAGAATATAAGAACTCGACAGTCATTGCTTGAGTATTATTAAGTAATTTGAATATCGATTCGAATATCGATTCTTAGTCTTCTTAAATGCAAACATCTTTTGTTTTATCATTAATGCACTCTCAAAGGCTATTTGTTGAATGAATCGAGAGTAAACAGTTATTTTACAAAGCCAATGCCACTGTGGGCGTCGGTCGGCGAGTCGTAAAAGCCATATAAGCGACTTTACGATATCACGGGCGTAATCTAAAACTGCGTTTTCACTGCGTTTGTCTTCAAACGGCGATTCAATGCACCAATAAAAGTCAGTAAACGTGTATCAAAAATACAATTAGGTAAGTTACTTTTACAAACAGTCTTAAAGAAACAATTGTTGAATTTATATTTTTGGCCATTTCAGCATTAAATTTCTGTACATTCAAACTATTTAAACAATACTTACCGCTAAATTTCATACTTTTAAACGTCGATCGTCGTTTCTTTCCCGCAGTTTTTTGTATTCAAAACTTTAGTTTATTTTATCATCAATCTTTAGTTAGCCTGTTCAAATTCATTTCTACATAGGCACCTCGTAGAGATTGCCTTTAAACAATAAGCCAGATAGCCTGTAGTCAACCTTTCTTTTATATTTTTGCAATCGCACTATATTGACTTATAGTGAAATATAATTATTAGTGTCCGACCGAAACACGATTTTTAGCCGAAACCGAAACCGAAATTTTTGAAGACGTATCAAAATAGTCAAAATTACTGTACAAATCTTAAGGAAAAGGTTATTGCAAGGATTTTAGTTTCACAGTGCCTTGGTTTTACTGTCATACTTTGAAATTAAATGAAATAATTAAAAAAAAAAAGTTCACGACTTTTCTACATTGTTATGTACAAAATAGCAAGACAATGTTAATATCCACGTTACTCAGTACCATCTGTAGGCACTCCGATATTTGTAGTTAACCTCAAACGTCGAAACTAGCTTTCGTCTCCCCATAAGGGCATTCCTTATCCTAACGTTAGTAATGGCATGACATCAGTGTTGCGGATATGGGCGAAATTGCCTTCTCCCACTGTGTTTACAGAAACAAACGCTTCGCGGCTAGGGTTCCCTTTTTATATTTGCTAAATAAGTGTATTTTTCATGAATGCAATACGCAGTGTTGCCAGGTCCAATTTGAAAAAGTCAGAAGATATGAGCATTAAAAATCAGGAGATTGGAAAAAAAATCAGTAGAATGTTTTTCCATAGTACATACCTTATAATAAGTTCTTAATGCTTTCCAAGTTAGTTTTTTTCTTTACATGTTTTTTTCATTTTATCTATTTAATACTGTATTTCGTTTCTATTTTGGTTTTTTTTTTTTCTTCATCTTTTATAAAAAAATATTTAATGTACAACACACACAATACTTCTTATCTTCGCATTCTCCACTCATCACCAAAACCAAAATATAATGATTACTTAAATTAGCACTCCCAGTTACTCAATTTCAATATTTTCAATATTGCACTTAGACTAAGACAAAAACAGAACACAGAACAGAACTTTACTAACTTACTTTACTTGTACGGACGGACCCGATAGTGAAATGAAAACTGAAAAGAAAACTTGAACTTGTATTGACATGACTGACAAGGACAAGACAAAAAAAACACAGACAACTAGGTAGAAATTTTCATGAGAGATCCATCTCGCACGAAATCAACTGTCAAATCTATGTACCTCAACCGAGAGCTGGCCTTATACTCCGAAATTCGATTTTCGAACTTCGTGTCATACCGTCTCTTTCACTCTCAAATTATTAACTATTAGTGTGAGCGGAACGGAACGAAACGAACTTCGAAAATCGAATTTCGGAGTAGCCTCTCTGAATTTCGCATCGCATGAACGGAAAGTCATGAGAGTCATGCGACAAGTGTTATGTCAATGTCAATCAAAATATTTTAGCGGGAGCCCGAAATGAATTGATAGCGACGATACGATTCATTTTACGCATTCGATATACCAAAGTGAATTGACGTTTGTTGGATTCGAAAAAGTATGACAAATTCCCGAAGTAAAAAAATCAGTATATTCTTGTGGAAATTCAGGAGATCAGTAGGCATACCTGGAATTCAGTAGATCTCCTGAGAAATCAGGAGACCTGGCAACACTGCCATACAGTACAAATACTATTTATTGAACACCACTAATCAGTACAAAACAATACAGAAACAATGAACAAGATCAATAGGCGGTCTTATCGCTTAATAGCGATCTCTAGCAGACAACCAATAAAAGAAAGAAATAAGTCGGAGACAGTTTAAGTAGGTGGCGGAAACAATTGACAGGAGAAACGCAAGGATAATAAAAACAACAATTAAAGTAATTTTTAGGTACTCTATCTTTTCTAGGATTGAACGTTTGAATTTAAAGAATAAAAAGTTTTTTTTATGACAGGGTATGTTATTGGCTGCAAACGTCGTGAAAAAGTTATAACCGGCCAGTATCTTGACATAACCTCCAAGGATCCTATGCTCTTCAACACCTACTCGAGCTTGACCAGCTTTTTTTGTCAAGTTAAAACCACTAAAAGGAGCCGTCCATATAAGCGACCGGGCATGTGGACGTCGACTGTTTGACCGTCAACACTTACTTCCGCAAGGATTGGTGAAAACTAACAAGTGAAAGAGTTCGTGGTACTTTGTAGAAAAAGACAGCAAGACAGTATAATGCAGTTGACGCTTTTTCCAAAACTCATCAGGAAAAGTTATGAATGATGATCTCTTTGTAAATTATTAAACACATATTAATTTCTAGACATTTTTAAGCCTTGCAGTTAGACAAAAAAAAAATAGACAAAAAAAAATTTTTTTTTCAAAGTAAATTTATTTTAGAGATCATTTAATGTGTAATTAATTGGAGATCATTTTTGTTTTCGATTGTGTGCTTACAATGGAGAAGAAGGATTTTATTAAGGTAAGCTATAATTTTATTGTTGTTAATTTAAGTAATTAGAAGTTGTAATTTTATTGATTTAGTTCGATGGGTTTGGTCAATATATTTCTATTAACGTTTTAAATAGGTACATCAAAAAAACTTTATTACTTAATATCATAAAAAATATATTTATATTGACTACCTAACTGCAAATGTATTGAAAATATTACAATTTGATTTTCATGTCGGATCAATAAGACGAAATCATTTATTTCATCGTAAACAGCGAAGCGGTTCAAACTATTTTCGAAAAACTCAGAAAAACGAGCCCGTATTTCAATCAAAGTCGATTCTCTGACATGCTCAACAGACGATAGATCAAATTATAAGCCTATTAAATAGATATTTACACTATTTTTACAGTGCAAACAAATTTGCTAATACTAAATTTTACCAATCTGGTGAATCTCACATACAAAGGATAAAAATAGTAACACTCTACCAAACATATATCTTTTCTCCAAAGCTGGTACTTATCACCAAAGATTAATAGGGCAATTACTCACTGTGACGTTGATTTGCTAAACGAAACCAGTGGCTAATGGATACGCCTACTGTCTGCAAATGCTTATTTATGGAGAAAAGATATATAACTCATTAAAGGAGTGTGAGAAAGAACTTAAGTATTGAGATACGTTTTTTATACTGCGTAGATTACCTTCGTGGTACCTAAGTACTTTTAGCTATTCAGTATGAGACGCCCCCCCCCCCCCCCCCAAACATTATACAATATAAAATTTCCTGAAGATACCTTGACAGAACAATTCCTAGTTCCTAATATCCTTAAAATAAGGAGTATATTCAATTGAAATCTAACTCGTTAAAAATTTGAAAGATACCTATTTACATTTTAGGCATTACATTTCAGGCATTATTAAAACTTGATGTGTTTGTTGTGTTTTGTTTTTCTGAGTCAGTCAAATTTATGGTCAGAGGGGCTACTTCAAAATTCTAAATTCGAAGTTCGTTCGTATCTTTATTTTCATACTAAACAAAAACTGGCACGAAAACTTTCAATTACGAATTTCACAGTAAAAGGCCAGGTTGCCATGAAATTCAGTATACATGTCATGTCGGACGGACGACAATGCAGGAAGTCACCAAAAAGTTTCCAATAAAAGTGAAATTTGTAACAAAAACTTATTTCAGATATTGTTATTAGTGGTCCCGTGGCAGATTGCTGCCCGGGTGTTGTCTGCCCCTAGACAGCCCCGGCTTAGTCTGGCTGAGGGGGAGTCGACGCGCTATTACGAAACCGACATCGATGGTAAGACAGTCAGTCATTTTGATACATTTATTTGATACTAGCTGTTGCCCGCAACACCGTCTGCATAGAATTCGTTTATCGCTATCCCACTGGAATTACGCAATTTTCCGGGATAAAAAGTAGCCTATGTGTTATTCCAGACTATAATCTATCTATGTTCCAAATTTCATCCAGATCTGTCCAGCCGTTCTGGCGTGAAAGAGTAACAAACATCCAAACATACTCACAAACTTTCACATTTATAATATTAGTAGAAGTAGGATTTATAATATTAGTAGGATTGTTTGACTATATTATATTAGCTGTCGATTATCACCCGCGGTAACTGAATTTTATCATGATAAAAGTGTGTTAATTAAGGAAATGAATTTGTGTGCCAAATTTCATCAAAATCATTGGGGTTATTTGCGTGAAATAGTAACAAACATCCAAATGTTTTAGTCGATATAATATAATGTTAGTGGAAATTGTGGACAATTTTAACAAACATTGTAGACCTCAGCCGATACCCATGGATTATCACACTCTTCAAACACTATAAAAGAAAACATGGATATGTTAAAATTTGTTTAGATATATAGGTCAGGTACAATTTAAATTTGGGTTGCCTATATAATAATATAACCATCAACCTTCACAAACAGGTTACAGGCCTATATATGGACAACGTTCGTTTACGGTTTAAAAGTAACAGAGCCTCCAGTGTAATTTCGCATATAAAAACGTCTCGGGTTCACGTAAACGTCTCAATTACTGTGGAGAAATTGGCAGCGCCACTTTCGGATCGAAACAGCAACAAACTGTTATCATAGTATTTGACATTTTAATGCTAACTCGTTCGAGACGTATTTTGTGACCGAAAACCTACACTAAGCATACCAAACCTCATTGGAAGTGCCTTAACGCGACTCACCTGCGCGTTGTTGGCGCCTTAAAATATGCTAACACGTAATTAGTTAATTAGTTAAGAAGTAAGCTAAGATTGCTTGAATAAATCTATTTCGTATCAGGTCACCCTGGAACATACGCTTTCGGCTATAACGTGGCCGACTGGTCGGTGCCTGGAGGGAACTCACAGTTCCGCAACGAGCAGCGATATCCGAATGGGACAGTAGTTGGGGACTACGGTTACAGAGACTCCAATGGCAGACCACATCATTACCGGTACATTGCTGACGAGAGAGGTTACAGGTAAGCGATTTTTATTGCCCGTGAGTGTAGTCATCATGACGCAAATTCACGCATAAGATTTTATAGAAGCAATATTGCGATACCCTAATAAAAATGACGGGTGAATCAATACTATTTAATATAAATATATACTCAGAGAAAAACCGATAAAATGAGATTTTTTCTTAAGGAAACTTCTGTAAATACGACTGCAGCGAAACAATAATGTTTCGGTTGCAATTTACAACGGAAAAAATCTCTAACAATAATATTTTTAATATGCCAATACTATTACGATTTTTAGGGTTCCGTACCTCAAAAGGAAAAAACGGAACCCTTATAGGATCACTTTGTTGTCCGTCTGTCCGTCCGTCCGTCTGTCAAGACCCTTTTTCTCAGGAACGCGTGGAGGTATGAAGCTGAAATTTATATCAATTACTCAGGTCTACTGTCCCTTGAAGCTGTGAAAAAATCAAACTTCTAAGCCAACGCAATCAAAAGATACAGCCGTTTATGCCGCAAATTTCCGCAAATTTTCAACTCTCAAGGGAATCAAAACCTACAAGGTAGTTCCCGTGAACGCAGAATCTTGAAATTTGGTATGAAGGTAGGTCTTATAGCACAGATTAAAGAATAATTGCGAAAACCGTAAATGTGTACTTATGTCTGTATATAGCAGTGACCAATATAAAGTAACCCCACACTGCGTACATTTTGCTTTGGAACAGGGCTCTGCTTACACTGGTTTTAGATATTTATAGATAATGATACGGAACCCTCGGTGCGCGAGTCCGACTCGCACTTGACCGGTTTTTTTAAGTATGGTAGCTTGACGTCATACTTCTATCGTCCGCACAAAAGTTTAGCTCCCTGATAATGCATACGTTTGAGCTATAGTTTGACCATAATCACCTCTCATGGTAAGCCAATGTGCAATTTAAGATTCTCTTTCCCTTTTCCTCTCGTATCTTTATATGTTAAATATAATAAATTATATTTACAGAGTAATGCGAGACCGCCCCAGAAGACCACTTGCACCGACAATCAACAATCCTAGCGCGAATTCTCAAAAGGGAGATGAAGTTACTTGGTCCAGAAAAAAACCCAGCAATGCTATGAATGTTAAGAAAATGCAGTATCCGTGGAAATATATTATGTATTAGAATTATTAACTTATTTTTGTAAATATTTAATTTGCGTCGATAAATTATCAAATAGACAACAGCGTTTTTTTATGATTGCAATTTAACCTCTTGAAAAAACTTTATGACAGTAAGTAGTCTAACAAATAAATTAAAGGGTCAATTGTCAATGTGACTACGAAAATGTTTTCATACAATTTTATGTTATTGTTTGTACCAGCGATTATTGAATGTAAGTTTATGAAAATCATGTTTCCTTTGCCTTTATGTTTCCGAGAAAATTGCCTGAACTCAATTGAAGCTTCGTGCTGACCCTTGGCGTGTTATCGAAACTTTATTTCCACCAAACAGCCGAGAATGGTTTTGCTGATTCCAGTTTATTCTACGGCAATATTTAGACGGTAAAATTAAAAATATAATCGGGCACGATATTAGAACATGATATTGCTGTGTGATTTCATTATCGAGCCGAGGATCCTTGATTATATTTCAAACAACTTGGACGACGAAGTAACTTGAACTACGGATACTTATTAACACTAAATGTAACTTGTCCTCTGCATGAGTGTATTTGGTGCCTACGCCCATCCTCTAGCAAACATTATGCCAGTTTTAGGCTACAGAAAAATTGTTTCACTATAGCCAGACTTCAACTTCCGTACAATGAACAAAGCGAATACTGGTGAAGAAATATACTGAAGTTTTATAATTAAAACGCCTCTTTGTCATTAAGTTAAAAACTGTATTTCTTACTAGGTTTTCCAGTGAACATAGAGCCTGAAATAAAATCTGACGGGCGAGACGAGACGACTTACCCAAATGGCACTGTTGTAGGGAAGTATTCGTACGTCGACATTGATGGGACCCCTGTCCAAGTGAAGTACTTCGCCGACGATAAAAATTACGGGTAAGTCAATAAAGTATAGCCGCTTTTCCGTCGGAGCTGGATTATAGAGCCTTGCCTTAAAGCAGTAAAGTGCGTAGGTTGACGCGATATGGTGCTGAGCCTTGCTTAGAGGAGAATTGTATGCCCTATAAGTGACCCGTCGTAAGATCAATCTGCAGTATAAAGTTTTCACACAATGCGACAGACACCCCTTCGAACTCGAGTCTTCCTGTTCAACTTCCTGGAGGAGACATCAGGATTTTTTTTGTACTGGTATCTCTCCTTCCTTATTGTGTAGCCAGTATGAACACACTATGGCAGGGGTTCCCAATTTTTTTGTGTCAAGGAACCCTAATTGATTACATTTTTCCTAGCGGAACCTTTCTTTGATAACACCTTAAAATAGGTATAAATGAAAAACAACACAGGTCAGTGCGCGCGAACAACGTTGCTCACCGCACATGAAAATATTTTTTACGGAACCCTTATTGCCCTTCCACGGAACCCCAGGGTTCCGCGGACCACCTTTCGGGAACCGCTGCACTATGGATAACCGTGGCAAATACTTAAGATGTAATTCAAAACCTAGTGCTAATGTCTCCCTGAGGGACAGACCAGGGAAAACACGAGTCCGAAAGGCCAGAGACTTTAATGGTGGCAAAATGTCTTACTAAGGCTAGGGTATGCTGTGAATCGAAGCCTAAGGCAGTTTACTTACAAACAATGATCGAATTGCCGCATGGTGGATGTCTCTTGCACGCGTCTGCTGGGCAAACCAATGGTCGAGGAGTTGCCGCGAGAGATGTAGAGACGGTCTCAGGTTGTGATAAGTTATCGTGGATTACTCTGATGTTAGCAATTTTGAGAAGTATATAGTTATGAACGTGTTCACCTCTCACATACTCAATAATAATGTTAAGGCCCTAGATAATAATAAGGCTGTATTACATTTTGTTAAGTAGCAAGCGCTGATGAGAAGTGCAGGTGTAATGTGATTAGTAAAAGCAAAGTGTATACGGTCAACTGAACGTGCACATGCACTTGCTTTTTAACAAAGTGTAATCCAGGCTTTATGTTTGATGCTTCCGTATTGTACAGAGAAGCGTCGCTCTCATCGTCATATCCGCTCATCAGTCACATAATGCAGATTTTACAGATGTAGTGTCTTTGAATAATGTTTTATAAGTAGTAAACTTATTTTTTAGTGTGGAATTACAAAGCATCAAAGTTGTCGAAGGTACCGAACAACCGGTACATTACACTAAGCAGCCTAAAATAGACTATTTGGCGAGCGATCCCGCCACCGTTCCACCGGAACCAGAGACCCAGGGAAATATGGGGTTTGATTTCCCTACAACCTTTCCGAAGCCTGAAGATAAGTACAAAGTCCCTAATCCTACCGATTTTTTAGGCATGAAAAGTACGGCCAAAAATCATTGCAAAGAAGTTAAGACATTAGATTACGACTTTTCCCGAAACGATTTAATCCCTCTCAAAACTAAAAAATGTGGGAAAGATAGAGTGCGTCTCTTTTATGATAAACGAAGCAGAAGGGTACGGAAGACTGCAAATGCTTATAAAGACGGGCTGCCTAAAATTTGTGATCAGTTTTGAGTTTGTTCAAATTAAGTGTTGTTACATATTTAGAATAAATAAAAAATCTTGAATGTTTTACTACTTTATTTCACAGCTTCAATTAAATATATTTACAGATATTTGCAGCTGGTTTTGCTCGTTCACAAGCTTATTTAATGATTTCTCCTGAATGAAAAGACACTCCTTTTCCCCAACAACTTTCGGATCGTGAATGTCTTCAATACTCATAGTTTCTCCTGTAAAACTATAGCCTAACTTGTTATCCGCTCTATTCACTGAAATCTGTAAACATTTGGATTGTGGTTAATATCGACATCTACGTAACATTAGTAGAACTACGTGAACGCCGTGTTTCCTTCGTAAAACCTACGCCATTCTAATTCATTCCGTTTGATAGCGCGTGGCAGTTACGTAAGCGAAAGATAGATGGAGTTAACTTTCGTGTTATGTGAGATAAAGAAGCCATATTCCGGTTTGAAAAAGCTAAAATCAGTTTTATTCTTCATCTATCTAAATGCATACAAGTCTGCAAGATTTTTTGAAAATATTTTCGTGACTTCTAACTGTTAAAAAAGTTCAAGTGAATGTTATACATACAGTATAGCAGTAGTCCTTATCACCAAGTTTACAAATCCAAAGCATAATAGCATTGTTTCTATTAATTAACTTCCTTTCCAATCCATATCGGTCCACTTCTTCGAGAATATTATCAGAGTTTAATTCATCCTAAAATGTAAACAACATGTTGACAAATACGTTTTATATTTGAGTATCTACTCATACCAAATTTCAATTCAATGCGACCACTGGAAGTAATTAAACAATGGTTGGCGAATTTCAAGCGAGGTCCCGTGTTTATGATAAACTGGAATGAGACAAACGATTACAGTTATCAAGTAAATAAATTATATTTCAAATTCGAGTAGTGTTTGCAAAATGCGTGGTACAAAAAGGTATCGTATTATATAGAGGAAACTCCAGAATAGATATCACAACTACCAAAGACTTTCATTTGTGATCGGCCCCCAAATTTGTACTCTTTTTGTAACTGAGTTAAAAATAATTCTTCCACCCTCAAATCTTCTACACGGTATTTCAAGTTAAGTGTCAAAAGAGGACGTGTGGTAGGTGAGCTAGGAGGTGAGATAGAGAGTGGGGTAACTTTTTGAAACTTGAAACAGATAGTGGAGGAGAGATATAAGAAGTCTAAGCATAATAACTTGAGCGAAATACTACGATTGCCTGATAAAAACGCAGATTTTTTACCTTTGAACTTTGCATCTTTACGGCTTTATTCTCAGTTTGTAATGGTACAGTTATAGACGCAGAGTCGCTTCCATGTGGTTTCATAATTGTTTCCGTAGAGGCGAATGCCATCCGCACACCCATTAAAAGAAAGGAAACGTTTTTGTAGCCACCATTCAACAGAATCCCTGCGTCAGTCGTATGCAATAACGAGGCACTGAAAATGAGTGGTTGGCTATAATAAAAACTACGAACCCATTGTTGTTTGGTGTTTATGAACCACTTGAAACGAGTAAATTAAACGTGTTAAATGACAGGTAATAAATATCTACAATGCACTTAAATAAAAGGCTGCAAACATCGTTGGTCCTAAAATATTCTGAACATGATCTAAATGCAATTTATTGTGATTGATATTTTTCTGCTAGTATCTACGTAAAGAAGAAGAAAGAAGAGAGAAGACGTTTATTCGTTTTTGCAAGACACACAAATATAAGAAATGAAACATAAAACACAGACATGAAAAATAGATCATCAGCGTTGTGTGTGTCTTCGCAAAAATGAAACGGTCGCTGGCTCACCATAACGCTGAGGCGTTAGACACCTGCAGCACTGATTTTCAGCCAAAACCATCTGTGACTCGCAAAACGATACACAGATAACGCATACTACATAAACCATAAACGCATACGTAAATAAAGTAATAAATAGATAGAATAAAGAGATAAAACAACACAACAACAAATAGATAGATAGTGTATACTTTGTTCTTTGTTTCTATATTGTTTTGTACTGATTATTGGTGTTCAATAAAGAGTATTTGTATTGTTTTAAATTATATAGAACCCGATTTACGTACGTACTTACTTCTAAAGAAATAAATGAAGATACAAAACAATATATTTGTGATATAGTCAAGATAGTTATTAGTTAAGAAGAAAATATACGGACAACTTTGCATAAAATGATCCCGAATCAGCATTACGCTGACTTGCCTTGTTTTTAGTTAGGATCAATTCTGATTAACTTTATAAATACCATATTTCTTCCGTTGTGAATAAAAGAATGGCGTAGCACTTCGTATTTTCTGACAAAGATGCTGCGTTCAAGAAATCCTGATGGGGCTGCGAGTTTATTGTTATTCTGGGAATTTTGGAGTGGTCGAAGTAGAAATGTTGCAGAATTAAATCTCGAGCGATCATTTTCCGGCAGTCGGTTAGCGGGCAAGTTACTGGCCTGGAAAAATATAGATGAAAAATTAAAAACAAAATTTAAGATCGCGTTCAGTTTTTACTCATTGAAAGTGCCTATTGTATGATACACGCTTGGTGTGCACATCATTGTGATCCTACATGCATTTAGTAGTTTTACAACTTTTATTTAATTTCGGACGGTTAATTTACCTTTGAACGCTGATACTACTTTTAAATAAATTCTGGCTGAATCTTGTTCCTGAATAAGGAATTGGACTTTCACCGTCACAGGGTCTTTCGTTTCTGTATTTCAACCACGTTACCTTATTTTTTAAATGTATTTTCTGAAAATAAGTGTCATATTTAAATAGTCGCTATTAAACGTAAGTCATGTTCTGTTTATTATCTACTTATATCTCTTACATCTTCCGAAAATATTTTCCTGCTACAAAGTATTTTTTTATCCTTTTCAATATTATTGACGCTTTTAGATTTCAGTATTTGATCTGAAAATATAAATTCAGTTAGATATTTGTACGTGTATCTATCTTAGGTAACCTCATGACCGAATTATTTCTTACGGAAACATTTAGAGCAATGATTATGGTCTCCACTTGCAAAATCTTCATCATATAACTCATTGACTGTTTCATGAAGGACCCGATGGTCACTTCCTTGCTTTCTTTGCTCTCCTTTTACATTTACTTTCTTTATTTTGAAATCATTTTTGAAATTATTTATATCACAACTAAGTGAAGAGACTCCTCCATCTAAAAATGATCATATTTTTTTTACATGACTGTGAATGAATCGAGACACCCTTCGTTTTGAGAGTATCCCTTGTTATGTGTATAAAAATGAATGGATGTGCAAGTGTGCTGATGGAGAATGGATGCCTCTTGTACGAGGACATGGTGGAACCATTGACTAGAGGTACCTACCACATACGTCTTCCTCTTATCTTAAAAGTTAACCTCTTTCGAACTGCTCTCATCTTAGGAGGAATTCCCTTAAAAACCATCCAATAAACTAAATTCAAAACACATTACCAGTTTTCCGGCAAGCCTCGCAAACGACGTGGCCAGACTCGCAAACATATAGCACGGTTTTGGCCGACACGCCAGCACACATTGAGCAACACACAGTCTCCTTTTTTGTACATCTTTCTTCCGATTCAGAGATGTGAGTCTGAAATTAAACATACTTATTTTAATTCACTATCACACCGTGACCCGGTGTGTCGTGTCTGCTTTCCATCCAAGTCATTATTGTTATTTAAATTATGACGCTTCTGATAACGCCAAGTAGATGCTACTGCAGGAAGCATGGTTAACAGTTTTAGTCTATGATAATAGTTTAAAGGAAGTATTACAGGCTGCCGTAAAAATCTGTACACCAGACTGTTTGGTGTTAAATGTAAGGCCTTAGCAAAAGATCACAAGAATTTATCGAGGCTATAAGTTCGTGCGTCCGTGCTGCATTGCTTATTATTTCTTTCCAACCTACAGTGACTCGACTTTATTCCTACAAATTAAGAGTTTGAATGTCTCTCCTTTAGGTGGCTGATGTGTCTGATCTTTTCAGTGAGCGTTCAACTGTAACCAACGTACGTTGGTAACGATACTATGCACGCGAACACGAGGCAAGGTGAGAGGCAGTGCGGGGAGAATCACATAGATAATATTTAATTTCCGACTGCCAAAGAGCTAACAAGTTATGCCTCTAGTCGAGCGCAACAATGTAATGTTACCTGCACGAAATTACTTGCGTAGTATAAACTGGCCTTCTATGTTTCGCAAATTAACTTACGTGGTGTTATAAAATGAGGAATAAATCACGAGAGAATTTATCATATAAAACACGCTTAATCTGCGGTTAGTGGACAAAATTGAGGTAACGAAAACGACGATTAATGTCAACTCAAACGAGACGAGATGAACGTTTGGTAACAGAACTGCGTCGCTTTATCATAATAATATGTTCACAGAAAACTAAGTTTGAATTTCATTTTCCGGGTAGAATCCCCATTTGGTCAAAACTTGGTCAATGTTAAGAAACAACACAGATTTAATACTAATTAAAATGAACTAATGTAAAGGACTACTTAAATATTTTAATGGACTGTTGCGTATAGTGATAGATTGATAGCGGAGTGGTAAGGTAAATGTTTTGGGTTCATTGATTGACGACAGCAAAAACTAACAATACGAGTAAAATAAAGTTCACTTGGAGGGGAGTTTTAACTAGGTCACTATTAAAATGTTATTTATTGTATGCATCAGTTCACGCAATAATCTATATGCAGTTGTTTAACAGCTCCGTCATTCAGATGATGCAGGTAAGTTGTACAAGTGATGTAATGCTACTACTTTGTGGACCGTAAAGTGTCTCAGTGTGTTGTTAGAATTTGTTATGATGGCTATTGTTATTCCACACACTAACCAATGGTAATAGAGCAGTGTCGTTTCTAACAGTTCATAAAGGATGCATTGATAGTTTCCGGATTTTTCAACAGTTGATTATTGTAAGAGGTTGGGTTTATTTACCTTTCTCTGCATTATAAATAAAATTAACGCAAGTCTACAAAATTCTTCTGCTGCTGACGTAAGAATTTGACAGTTAAGAAAGTTTTTTTTTCTTAAGGAGATTTCTTTTTTCTATTGTCGAAAAAGTCTGATTATCAAAAATAGACCTGACTGTAAAATCTTGGCTTCCTCCGCATTGTTTTGTGTCCATTGACGACCATTTACCATGGAAGTAATACTTTTCCGTAGCCCTATATTTACTTTCCAAGAAACTTGGTGCTCTAATTGTTCGCAGATACGTCCATGCGTGTTTTACATGATTTACGATGGGGAGTGCACCAATAAACTTTAATTTATCCTAAATAGGTAATCAATACCACTTTGGCGGCTCGCACTCCTCCATGTGCGGTTTAAGCGGTCTTTCTAGCCCCGTACATGCAAAGTTTGGAATAGATTGGCACCTACGGTTTTTCTTTCCAACTTGCTACAACGTAGACATTATTAGAGCAAGTCTACCATAATGTTACTCCATGCCCGTTTGTTGGACCTTGACCTCTAGTAAAGCCATGTTGCCGGCTGTACGAAAGAGATAAGCCGCACAAAACTTTTAAAAATAACTAGCGGCATTATTCAATTTTCAATGAAATTCTGGCAAAAGAAAGTTCGATGTTAATCGGTTTATTGTGTCTTCAGTAAAGATTATTGGTACCAAGCTCTGCTGTTAAAGATTGTGCAATAGTTCAGCGTAACCGATCAACGCGTTATGCGTCTGCAATAGGTTTACCTGGTCTACAATAGCTGTTAATACTGCTACTGCATAACGAAAACAAACTCGTTTTCAACTGGAAGTTTAAAAATAATAAAAAGATGAAAGTGAATAGGTATATACGTGAGGCCGGCTACAGTGAAATATTAATAAATAATTGGGCATTTTCAAAAAAACGTGTACCCTTTTTCCAACAAGATTACCTTAATTTCCCATACAACTTTTTCGTGTCATTTTTGTGACGCCCCATATAAATCGTATGAAAATAGTGTCACAAAACTGTAAAAAAAACCAATGGATCCTTTTTTTCTTTACAAAAATAAATAGTACTAATTATTCTGATTCAGAAAAACCCAAAATGTCATCATTTTGGAAAAAAGTCAAGGGTACATGTTTTTTTGAAAATGCCCAATTATCAAATTACTAGGAACAGAAAAAAATAATTAAAAACATAGTGTTAGAAAAATTAATGGGGTCAAAATGTGTTAAGAAACCAGGTTTAGACACGGTACACGACATTTAGCATTAATATTAAAATGATCTTCAAAGATCTCGATTTAGATTCAAATTACAATTCTATGCAAACGATTTTTACAAAATTTTATTAGGTCACATATTGCACATCAAATTTGACCCACTACTGATCGAGTTGACTTGGGTTGGGTAAACATACACCCAGGGAAAAATAAATCTTACAATCTCTTCTTTTTTGTCGTTTCTTCATGACTGAGGGTCGTGACCACGTGGGGTCGATGCGCGGCGCACCAGCTCTCTCTAGGCACAACACGGTTTTCGGCCATCCGGAGTGAAGTCTGAAAGTTGTATTTGCAGACTTCCCTTACCGCATCAGTCCATCGGGTTGGAGATCTTCCGCGACTCCTCTTTCCTTCCACGTGCCCAACTACAATGAGTTCTCTTCAAATCTTGAAACATAAAAGATTACATTTTGAACAAAATCTTATCAATACATAGTATAAAATAAAGTCGCTTTCTCTGTCCCTATGTCCTTACGTCCCTATGTCCCTATGTCCCTATGTATGCTTATATCTTCAAAACTACACAATGGATTTTGATGCGGTTTTTTTTAATAGATAGAGTGATTCAAGAGGAAGGTTTTTATGTATAATTTTACGCAGACGAAGTCGCGGGCAGAAGCTAGTTACATATAAAACAAGCTTCTGTCTTAAATTTCATCTTTAACTGGCACTAAGTGGCTCACTAGTTCCATGCACTTAGCATTGTCACATAAAACGAGCCCCAAGGAAAGTAGACCAATCGCGCTCGTCGCTTGCGCAACTCTTCTCGCACATTAGTGACATATTGTAATGTAATTCTTTTCGACACTGGAATTGGAAAATATGTGAAACTAGTTTCCGTAACATAGTTAGACAATGGATCGGACGTGCGCTTCTTTACGCTGATGGGTATTATGTTGTCTTCTAGTGTAATGTTGTCGGTTTGATTAGTACGTAAAAAGTTCACCGCATCATAGTGAACAGCAGTACTAGCATTGCATTGGTCATGCACAAAATTTTGATCGCGTCTCTCCTGTGTTTCTCACACGTCATCCGTTGGTAATTTTCTACGAACGAGCGAATCTATCCTAATATTATAAACCGGTAAAGTTTGTGGGGTTGTAGGGGGTAAACTCTGGATCTATTGAACCGATTTTGGAAATTGTTTTACTAATATTCGTAGAAAGCCACATTATTTATAAGTGTCATGGGGTATATTTAAAACTGCGCGGACGAAGTCGCGGGCAACAGCTAATCGTTCATAAAAGGTACGTTGGTAATGAAAGAGACGGTATAAGATTAACTGGATGAACGAAGTGAAATCACACACAGTGTTATGTTTTTTAAATAATTAGGGCAAATATAAATCGGTCCTCTGATAGTAAGTAATCATTGATACTCATAGACAACCTCGATACCATAAAGATTGCAGATGCGTTGCCAACCTGAAGACTAAATTGAAATGCCTTTTGTGCTCTATATTTCCGCGGCTGTGTTACTCCCCGCAATGGAAAAGAAGAGTGCAAGCTCTTATGGTTCACCAAGATTATTAGCAATTAAGATGGAACTTGTATAAGGTCCTACTTTCATAAATTCTTACAATAAGAATGCCTCGACTGTAGCTCCAGCACAGTCCCGGGAGGTTGTTTCTGCAACTTTCCTTACATTTTTAAAATATAAAATAGGATGGCAAATGAGATAAGTGATCGCCTCTAGCCATTGTGAAGAAACCGAAAAAGCTGGAGGCGCTAGTCATAGCTGTAACCAACAACCTCCGCCTACGGCCTAAGAGACCAAGAGTTAAACTACCACGAGTTTTAGCAATATCAAAGCTGAAAAAACTCGTTTCACTACTTGGCCACAATCAAATGAATCGCAGATTTAAAAGTGTGTGAACAAAACAATAATACTAAGACCGGTAATAATATGCAAATAACAATTGCTTACAAAAGATTATGTGACTTTTCCGGATATTAAAAATGAAGTAAGAAAGGGGGAGTTTGTAATTGTGTCGTACAGACACATCATTCAAACAGATGACGCTTGGCGACAAAATTCCCATAGTAACAAGGTCACGTGACAGCTAGTAACAGATAGAAAAATTCGAAGGCTTACCCACCTGCTATGGGTGGTGTAGGGATATAACACGCGTCACGGAATGACGAGGATCCGGGTTCGATTCCCGGCCATAGCTTTATTTTATTGATTTTTCTGTGTTCTATTTTCAGTGTCGTTTAAAAATTTGAATAAAAACTGTATAGATTCAGGCATTACTTTGCGGTGGTCCGTGTCAAAAAAGAAATGGATAACTTTACTTTGCGACTCTACGATATAGGGAGGTCAAATCATGCAAAACAGTCACGTTCCCATCAAATCCTAATCATGCAGTCAATGTTTAAAAATAATGACTACCCAAAACAAAAAACAACGGGAAGACAAACCGAATTGACAATCAGAACCACCACCAACATAATAGAATATTCCGGACACGTGTTTCACCTCTCTCCGAGGCATCCTCAGCGGATGTTGCAGATGTTGTTAATTGTAAATGGTGGCAATGTGTTTTAATCTAGATGTCAGATATATTCTTGTTTATTTACCATTTTTTAAGCATTGATAGGTTTTAGTAAATCAAAAAACGATTCAGTAACTTAAATTAACATTAACAATAATTAAAAATAACATTCTCTACGTGAAAATACGTCACTTCTACATCAGCGGCACCAAATGCACGGGGTCTGCCCATTTATTACTATTTTGATTCCCCTTTCCACCTACACGCCCACAGTCATGCTAAACGTGGCTTTTAGGCTCTGTCTACCCTGTTAGGGTTATAGACGTGATTTGTGTGTATGTATGTATTGACAGATTATTACAAACGTGGTATGCAAAGTAGTACAAATTAAAGTTTCATCACAACAGGAACGCTTATGGCTGTGGTTAATTTTTACACGTAAACTGATGTAAGTGCGGTAATCATCAATCATTATTCGATGCACTACTGAGTACAAAGATGCAAGATACTTTACAGTGTAATTTATATCGCTCTCTTTCGGTTGTGAGATGTTGGAAAGGGAGGGTATGATCAAATCCGGGGCTTAGGAGCACTTGTGGTCTGTTATGAGTTTACGCTTTACTACACATAATAGTATTAATGAGGCATATCAAATTGCAGAGTCCAATTGATAACGGCACACGTTGGATGAATTTGAATGATATTGAAATTAAAGTACCTTAACTATAATTGATTGAATCACTGTTAACATGATTCCTCCATAACTATTGTAAAAACTGCTTTATCTGAGCGTAGTTAGTATTTTTATGCACAAACAGCTTCCGCTTAAACATTAAACAACATAATAGATATGTCACATAGGACCAGTAACGCGGAGGACATGGTAGGTTTAGGGGAGGTTCAGGTGCCGCGAAGAGAGAATCTCATCCCGGGGTGGTCGTGGGGCGTCGCGGTGACACCGAGTGCTCCCGTATCGCCTCACATACGACCGAATAGGGAATCCGTGTGGTTTTTAGTGGGTATGCCTGCCGTCGCAGGAGAGCCCGTACCGGGCGGATGCATAAAGCGCATTTTCCACACCATAAAAAAAGGTTCAGAGCAAGGTAAATTATTCTTGAATATTTCATTGGATTTATAGACCAGGAATTGAAAAAAATATCGGAATTTTTAATTCGATATCAAATCACACCTTTGGCGTCATTCACTTTGAACATTGACCAATGCATGGAAATATTTTTGCGGGTGGTAGGGCCTTGTGCAAGGTCCGTCCGGATCGCTACCACCATCTTACTCGCTAATCCTGCCGCTAAGCAGCAGTGCTTGCACTGCTGTGTTCCGGTGTGGAGAGTAAGACAGCCGGGGAAATTACGGGCACAAGAGGCATTTCATCTTAATCCTCTAGGTTGGCAACGCATCTGCAATCCCTCCGGGGTTGCGGGTGTCTATGGGCAGTGGTGATCACTTACCATCAGGTGACCCACTTGCTCGTTTGCCTTCCTATTCATATCGTCATCATCATCATCATCAGCCTATATTAGTCCACTGCTGGACATAGACCTCCCCTAATGAGCGCCATAGCGCCCTGTCTTCCTATTCATATAAAAAATAAAAAAATAATAAAAAAACCACAGTAAAATATCCTAAAATACATGTACCTACAGATTTTACAGGCGTGTTCAGTAAATCTTTCATGCTGGTCTGGGAGTAAAGTAAAAACATAGAATGTAGGTACCAGCTGCTTTTCTTCCCGCGCAGATGGTAAAAGCCCATCGAGGAAATGGGCGAAAATCTTAGGAATCTAAGGATTGTGGGCGTATAGGTGGAAAATAGAATCAAAATAGTGACGCGTTGCTAGCCTCATCGCCTATAACATGATTCCTATGATTTTCGCCCATTCCCTCGATGGGCTTTTACCATCTGCGCGGATAGAGAAGCAACTGGTACATTCTATGTTTTTTCTTTACTCCCAGACCAGCATATAAATGGATATAAATTTTAATAAATAATATTAATTTAATAACTATATTGCCAAAAATCTTCACTCACTCATGCATCTAACTAATTAATAGTGCAAATAGAGTTTGGTCCAATAAATACCTAGTTAATTCCCAAAAAACCTGTGCAATAGCAACAATTGGCTACAAGTTGTTACGCCTCTATTACCCGATCTCAGTTTTCCCTAGCCCACCACCGCGGCAAGTATAAAGTCTGAGTGCGGTTTCACTCCACACATTCGACCACCAGCCTTTGAGTGTGTTTGGTTTTTTCGGTTTTGAGTGTATCAGTGAACAGTGAACAAGATGGCCTTGAAGGTGATTATAGTTTTCGAGTTTTTTAGGGCAGAAAAAGAAATAAATCTTAAAGAAGTTTGGGTTATTTGAATTTTCAATACTTGTGATGTTTACCGCATCTTATGTCATGTAAGCTCACGTAGGACATGATTTGTTTAGTTAAAACAGACAGATAAGAAAAGCTTCTTCCGATTTGGTGGCTAGTTGCGTGAATGATATGGGGTTATGGATGCATAGTTGTATGTAGGTAAATACTGGAACTGTAATTAGCAATATGCTTAAAACAATAGCGCAGGATTTATACCTAATAATTAACTTATTTATTGAAATGGTCGTACATAACGTTTCATCGAGTAATCTATCAGATAAACGGATTAGATGGTATATCATAAATTCGGGTGTGTAATGATTGATATAAAAATATTTAATATATTTTCTATCGATATATCAACATTTGATATAATTTCAAAGGGTATAATCACTCATTGTGTATAATAAACGTTTGGTATAATTTTAAAATATATAAATTTATTTCGTATATTTATCGTTCGGTATAACGCTTATTTCTTATAACGATTATATGGTATAACGCTCATTTTATATACAAATCATAATATATAATAGCAGTTCGTTTTTGTTGGGGGACGCAGTTCAAACCTAACCTAACCTACTTTTTATAAAAATAACGTTATACCATAAGTTCATTATAGGAAATAAGCATTATACTTAAAGAATATTATATTAAATGATATTATATCAAATGATCATTATAAGAAATGATAATTATGTCATATGTAAATATATTAAGTGTTGTTATATGATTTAATAATTATATCAAATGAGCGTTATTGCTACTAATATTATACCAAAATTTTTTATATACATCGTTACGCACCCCATAAATTCTTAACTTTACATGTTAAAATCTTCGTTCGTAGTTTATTTTCCAAAGTAAGCGAAAATGAATATTTTTTCGCTTATTTACTACAAAGGTGACGACAAAGAATTAATTGGGGTGTTTGTTTTTAAATGATAAATTTACATGTAGGGTCTATATCTCTTAAAAAAAGACTAATAAAAAAAACCGTTTATTTCGTGTAACTAAGTGACACATATGTTGTTAGTACTATACTAATAGTGCCTCTAATCTCATTGAAAAACACCAAATATAATACTAGCTAAAATAAAATTGTAATCTACATTACAATGACGATAAAAAAAAACTCTTTGGACCATCAGATTCGGACTCATTCATGGAGTGGTAAATTTACATAAAATTATTAGGGGAATAAGTTGGTAAAAAAAATTGTAGAAAGTTTATCCTACTTCATAATGGACCCAGTATTATGCGTCATACCATTCGAAAGTGGGATTATTCCCACTAATGAATATTGGACTAGTAGTTTAAGTATTGAATACTGATTACGAACAGTTACCTAAATAATAAATCATACCTTTTTCCACTGGACTTTTTTGCTTTTTTACTTAGTGGAGAAAGGTAAAATTATGTATTCAATTCTTAAACTACATGTCCAATAGTCATCAGTAAACATAATTGTTTCACACGTAAACAAAGCGACTTTATAAGGTGTTAGAAAGTAAATACTTAATCAAGCGAGGAATTTCCTAATACCCATCGCAAGTAAAAATTAATTCTAGATTTGCACGATAAAGCGGAATTCCTGCTTATTACAATCGATGCAGCTATTAAATGAAATCGCTCCAAAATTACTCCAACTTTCTTTATAATTAGATTAATTTAGTTACGTGTCTGTAAGTCTGATTTTTACTGGGGACAACTAATGTTTTTACACTAGAGTTGGTGCTCGAAGTGTTCGGTAGGTATCCAAGGGGGATGGGGTGATCTAATTTTGAATAAAAAATCTTTACTGGTGTGTTTACTATAAGTACCTCAACCTATCTAAGACATTGCGCGTACGGCAGAATTTGCCAACTCAAGAGTTGCCGATTCATGCCTAGCGAAAAGCCTGTATTAATCACAATCAAGACGTTCAATTGTTTATTTCGATCTAATTCCATTACTCCACGTAGTCATGAGGCATGAAAACGCTATTAGCAACATAATTAATAGTTTGTGTTTTACGCGATCAATTAATAATACTGCACAATTTATATCATACGAGTGATAATTCTTGTATATAATAATTATTCATTTGTTTATATCCGAGATCTCGGAAACGGCTAACAATTTTGTCGAATTTTACTTCGAGTACCTTCTTAGGGGTTTTGGGGGGTGAAATCGGTTTAGCTTGGTCTCTATTTTGAGAAAACGCGTTTATTCGACTTTTGCAAACATGGCAGTCGCCCGGGTACTATAGGCAAGTAAATAGCCACCCAAATAGTCTTTAACCAGACTCTTCGCTTTATTACGTGATATTTGTTAAAGTGAAAACAAAAGTGAACTTACTAAGGCAAGAAAACATTCCACGTAACATCAGTGACAATAACCGGCATCTTCTGAAAGTCCGTGGGATTTTCACGCAAAAACCTCCTTTGTTTATCGATGATGTATTAATACAATAAGTACGTCTATTGTTTCCTTTGAAGTATTTTATTAGCCTTCGCAAAGAAGCGATGAGTACTGGTTTTCACTATCGTTTAATTGTTAAACAATGCAAGAGTTTCATTCATAGAAATGAATAACATCGTTACGTGTTTCTTATTTAGTTATGTTAATAATATTCAAAGATTAGGGCCACTTGTTAATACTGTATGGGTTCCTACTTCCCTTTGCAGTGTTACGAAATTGAGTTTTTGGGTCGTTCTTCTTATTAAATAAGAAGGTTAGTACGCGAGTAAAACATGCTTCAAGCCAGGCCACATTTCACCAATTCGACAATTGTAGGTGACAAGCGACAGTTAGAATTGCAATGCGTGGTCAGACTATTTTTACTATTTTCCATATTTTTCCATTTCAATGAACAAAACAAAAATTACCTTGCTACTTCGCTTTAACTTTACATTTACTTTAAATAAATAATATAAATATCTTGGGACAATTTACACCAATTGATCTAGTCCCAAACTAAGCAAAACTTGTATTACGGATACAATAAATACATTATTAAATATCCAAGACTCGAGAACAAACATTCGTATTTTTCATAAAAATATCTGCCCCGACCGGACTTTACTTTTAAGTTCTTTTAACTGTCGATTCATGAGGTTTTCTTTCATTTTCCAGTTGGCAGTTGTAGCTCTCGCGATGGTGGCGTCTGCGCATTGTCGAATGTTCACGTACGTGCGGCCCGCGGACGCCCAGCCCGCAGCGACCAATCACCACGCACAGCCGAGGCTCGGGTTTGAGCACCACCATGTTTCAGAGGACGAACACGTTGACTACTATGTAAGTGCACTTAGGCAACAAAACATTGAAGAGTCCGTGAGCCCTTCGGATTTCGCGTACTTCCGGCCCTTGTCAATGTCTTTGGCTTCTAGATAAGTGTTGCCAGATTATGGAATTGTTCCCCGTTTAGTGGATATCCACGATTTTCAAAATTCCCCCAATTTTGAATTTACCTCAAAAATATACAAACACCGCACACCGCCTATTGTCTACTTTGTTCTTTGTTTCTGTTTTGTTTTGTACTGATTTGTGGTGTTCAATAAAGAGTATTTGTATTGTATTGTATACAAACAATATTGACCTACTCAAAACGTCATGTAAAAGCTGGTATAAATAGGTACATTCACACATACACAATGTCTCATCTCAGTCTTTAAACGTTACTCTTACTTTGCTTATGTTAAATAATCTTTATCAGTCAGCTGTGTTACATCTTTATAGCCAATATATGACGGTAGAGTTTACCGCAGTATGATATAATCCAATGTTACCATTAGTTACGACCCAATTGCTGCTAATAATAGTTATTAAAGTAAACGAGTTACTTATTACGTTGCAATAATAAACCACTAGCTCAAAGGGGGCGTTTAATATTTACCAGCATTTGATAGAGTCTCCCTGCTATAATAGTCATTTAAAATATTTTCGACTGTAGTGCATTTGTATTACTTAGAGAAGAACAAAATTATTAACGATTTTTTTAACTGACAGATTTTTGCCGTACTATTTGAATATGGCAACAATTTTGTACTCATATAAACGTAAGTTCATTTATATTCGATTTCTACGATTTCAGTCGACTATTATTAGTGTATGTATGCGACAAAATATCGGGAACTGGCCAAAGCTAATCACTGTTTACGTGTCGTAGAAAATGTATTATCTGATTTAATTAGTAATTAGTCGTGAATCAATTAAATCTTTTTCTAAGTGCCACGTACTGATCGATGGCACATTAAAAACGTCAATTACCTACACTTTCACGAACAGCTTTCAATGCTTATTTCATGACACGTTGTTTCACTTTTAAAACCATTCACAACATTAAAATCACGTCGTACTAATTGAAAGTTTGGCACAAAATAAAACACGTCTTTAAGGAACCGTTCATGAAAAAATGTAGATACAGTCGGATTTATACAGAAGTTAGTAAGTAAGTAATAGAATAAACATAAACATACATACACAAATCACGTCTCTATCCCTTACGGGGTAGACATAGCCTAAGGTGACACGACCTACAGGCCACGTTTAGCAAGATTGTGAGCGTATAGGTGGAGAATGGAATCAAAATAGTGATGGGTTGCTAGCCACATCGCCTATAACATGATTCCTATGATTTTCGCCCTAGAATAGAATAAAAAGTTAAATAAACAAATACGTTTAGTTAATTTAATCCACTCTGGTTTACTAAGCCTATTTATCCAATTAAACTAATCGCCATGTCACGCCAGAAATGACACAAATGGTTGATTTGTATCACCATTCATTCATTCTAGTATGTACAATATATCAACCGCTCGGTAATTATGTCATTTTTACTAAACCAAAGAAATAAATGTTCAGAGCTCGTCAACGAATTTGACCCTATTACCTAAGACTGACATTTCCGGGTCTTCCAAAAATAATGTTATTATAGCAACATAAATTTCATACAACTAGGTAGACAGGTAGCAATTATGATCTCATAAATCACAATTTAGTGACGACGATGACATAACGGACACAAAATTGACATAAAATGTACGGAAATAAGAAAGTAGTGTCATTAAAAATTGCAAAAGGCAGCTATGGAAATGAGTCCAATAAAATATTCATCTAACTATAACTAACTCAGCGTATTATATATTTTTAAATTTTACCATCGTTTTTTAATGTTATGAATCATAAGCATATAATTATTTTGACATACTTTTGTGTAGGTACGGATATCGCGAACATAAAAAGTAAGAGATCACTTTCACGAAAACACATTTATTCGGAAATTCATGTAACGTAAACATTAAATTCTTAACAAGAAACACTTAAAATTAATTGTGTAACGATAATGATAATGATCGCAAAACAGTTTTTTTTAACTGAAGATTATTATGTTTTGTCAATAATTGTTATCTTAATAGTTACAAAACAGTTTCAGAACCGTATTGTCTCATTATCATATTCGCAAACACTTAATCAACAATGTCAAACAAGAAGTGTTCAGCGGTTGTTCTTGTAGTAAAACGGTTAAGAGGTTTTTTGCATTTTAACGTCGTGAGAAGACTCACAAAAATAATCAATGAAGGTGTTATTGCGCTATTGCATGAGGATTACTTAAGTAAGATTACACGCGAGTTCAAATAAGTCAATAAACTGGAATTCTCACAGACATCGCACTTCCTTTGTCACATACCACCAGTTGACAGTCGCACGCGCCTCTTTGTAAACACATGGTGCAAGGCCAGGGTTGATATGATTTAAATCACTTGACTTAAATCAGTGATTTAAATCGTGATTTTAATCAAGGGATTTTTTCAAAAAAATCATTGATTTAAATCATTAAATTTTTACTACAACCAAATCGGCCCAAAATTGTTTAGGGAATTCCCCGGACCACTACGGCACGCACACATGTGCAAGCGAGTCATAGCGTAACAGTTTCGGGGAAACCCCGAAACTATAGTATGTGACGCATGGTATCAAAACGGTTCCAGGATTCCCCGAAACTAAAACACGAGACACATTTCGCTTTTCGCCCGGTCATTCGTAATTGACTAGTGAATAGTTTAATTAAAATACGTTGTTTTCGTTTTATTATACAGGGTGTTTGGTAGCTAGATACAAAGCTTTAAGGGGATGATAGCCGTGGTATTTTTGAACATTTTTAGCCATATATGTCTTAGCCGAAATTTGATATTTTTTTTTTAAATTGAAGATTTAGAAATTTTAGGAAAATACCCAGAATTTGATAGTCACTAGTCAATATTGCCCCAATGAGCGTTAATTTAGAAACAAAATCTTTTATTTCGGATAGTTTAATGTGTATTGGACCAAATTAAATAATTTTTAAGTGTCTTTCTTGCCACAAAAACAAAATGGAGGTATTCGAAATTACTAAAAATGTCTTAGGTTGGAACAAAGTCATTTTTCTGTGCTATAAAAAAATTAAAAAAAAAAATCCTTGAAATGTTCAAACATTTTTAGAAACATGCCTGTTTATTGTTCTTTCTTTTAAGGTATCACTCATTCACATTGCTTGCTAAATCTGAGATAAAAAGTAAAAACCAAACTCAGGGAGCACTCGTTAAGAGAATGTACTAGTCTTAGAATTTCACGTTAAAGGTACTTAACTAGTAAATTACATGAAAAAAAGATTAAACTTAAATCATTAATCTTCGGTTTGTTGTGATTTGAATATTAAATTAATTAATTTTACAATTTTTTTTTACATTAATTTTATCTTTGTTTATGTCATTAAATTTACTAGTAAAATTTCAAGACTAGTGCATTCTTAGCGAGTGCTCCCTGAGTTTGGTTTTTACTTTTTATCTCAGATTTAGCAAGCAATGTGAATGAGTGATACCTTAAAAGAAAGGACAATAAACAGGCATGTTTCTAAAAATGTTTGAACATTTCAAGGATTTTTTTTTAATTTTTTTTATAGCACAGAAAAATTACTCTGTTCCAACCTAAGACATTTTTAGTAATTTCGAATGCTTCCATTTTGTTTTTCTGGCAAGAAAGACACTTAAAAATTATTTAATTTGGTCCAATACACATTAAACTATCCGAAATAAAAGATTTTGTTTCCAAATTAACGCTCATTGGGGCAATATTGACTCGTGACTATCAAATTCTGGGTATTTTCCTAAAATTTCTAAATCTTCAATAAAAAAAAAAATATCAAATTTCGGCTAAGACATTATAGCTAAAAATGTTCAAAAATACCTCGGCATTCATCCCCTTAAAGCTTTGTATCTAGCTACCAAACACCCTGTATAACTGAACTGGCTATTTAATTAATAAAAAAAGACAAGAAAATGAAAAAATCAAAAAAATCTGATTTTAATCAAATAAATCCGATTTAAATCAAATTAATCGGATTATTATGATTTTTTTATAATAATCATGATTTTTATCAACCCTGTGCAAGGCACGAGACGTAGCGATTTAAATTTAAATATGGATAGTTTCAGCTCAGACGAATGAAAATGTGATAATGCACTTAATAGTCTCAAAATAAGCTCGGAATAGAAAACCAAAACAATGTCAATAGGTACGTACCTATTACACTCCGTTAAAAAAAAAGAGGTACCTATTACATACTTTTCGAAAGAAAACAAAAGCTACTTGAGCTCAATCGAAAAACTACTTTAAATAATGAAGAGTATTTATTTTGTAATGTAATGTAAAGTAGATTATTACTAGAACCCTAATATAAATAAGAAATGAAATTAATGATAGAAACACACACTGTTATTTATATATTTGAAGTTTACCGATGAAAATAAAGCGCCCTTTCACCAGTATTTTGAGTACTATACATTCATACTTACCGTTTTTAAGAAAATCTCTCAAATACAAATACTTGTGTCACAGTCTTAATTACTATCTGCCTTAAGTTACATACCATAAAAATGCTAATATCGTTAACCGCTTTCCTCCCGTCCCATAACCATTGCATGACAGCGGAAGCACTTATATAACGCGCGTGCTTCTTGAAACGTTTCACTGCGAATAAGGAACGATCTGTGAGGATCTACGCTGTTTAGTATGTGCATAGCTGTGGCATTTTACGCAATAGCCTACGTATATTGAGCAGTAGAAAAAAGTGCTTTGTGGCACCGTCATTTGGTCATTAGTGGGTCAATTATCTACTCTACTGGATTTGTACTGCTGTGATTGTACTGGATGTTTTTAATTCGGCGTTTCTTTTGTTTTAGGCGTATCCAAAGTACGTTTTTAAGTATGGGGTGAACGACTTCCACACTGGTGATATCAAGACTCATCATGAGAGCCGGGACGGCGACGTCGTTAAAGGTAAATTGCAATAAGTAAAATAAAGTTTATTGAAGCAATTGTGATTGTTACCCTCATTTAATTGGTTGTATAATACAGCTGTTTAAGATCATTGCCTATTTACGCGGCAAACTAGATACAGGGAATTGCGTCTCAGATCACCAAGGTCGCTCTAGGAAGTCGTTAGCATTGTAAAGGGGTAAGCTTCCTTCGGGAGCTTGGCTGGAAAGAAAACTGCACACAAACCAAAACAGGCAGAACAAGTCTTACCCCCTTATTCATAAACGCTCTATAGTCTTCTGCTAACTTAGCAATCGTATGTCCTTATCTGTGAAAGGTAAATGCCAAAGTGACAGATAAGGACAAACGATTGCAAAGTTAGCAGAAGCCTATAGAACGTTTATGAATAAGGGGGATAGAGTTGCGGAAAATAGCCCGCTATCGCTTATCATTCAGACGTATCCATACAGCGACCATAGTGCAAAAATTTACAGAGGTACATCTTGCTTTCAGGACAATACACCGTAGTAGAGCCTGACGGTTCCCTCCGCACCGTGGACTACACCGCAGACAAGCACAACGGATTCAACGCGGTCGTCCACAAGACCGCACCCATCTCCCACCACGAAGCTGCTCTGCTTCACCACCACTAACTTAACTAAGTCTTTGAGTCAACTTATACCAACTGCTTATGTGTGCAGACGTACTCGAGAGTCTGGTATTCTTCTAAGACCCAGAGCAATACAGTTGGGACCCATGCCATGGTTGTACCACCAATACTCGTTCAGACTCCATTACAAGTTCTTAAGAAACTATTTGTAGCACAGCTGCCGAAAGACCGGTCTGAATACCAAAGCTAATTGGTACTATAGGTAACTAGTACCCTAGGCCTTAGGACGGTATGAGGGTAAGCATTGCTTGTATCAACGTGTCAGACTTGCATACAGCTACGTATTTGCTGATTGGCTGTAGCTGTAGCAGGGGTTTTATTCTCTAAATTGACTATGCCCGTCAAGTGATCGCTGAATCATAACTTGCTCCGTTAGGTGTTATGCAGAGCCAGGTGTTTTGGTTACGTGTTACATTGACGTTGACAACGTACGAGTGAAAGGATCTTGTGATTGTCCCCCAGCGCAGCGAGTTCTTCGTGAAGGACATATCCTAGTGTCTTCTAGAAATTCTTAGAATGGACGAGTCGTAGTGACAATGCTTCGTGGTGTCCTTATGCTAGGAGTCTCATAATAATAATGCGATATGTTTGCTGTGGTTGGGATAAGTCGACTTCATTGAGTTCATTAAGTTAGTGTAAATGTTGTAAAATTCCTAGTGAATTTGTCGGTTACGATCTCGCAGAAAGGCCTGTTTTCTATTTTGTTAAGTTTGTAAGTGTTATTATTATTTAATTTAAGATTAAATACTGTTGATTTGGTTATTCTTCTTGCTATTGTTGCCATGAAAAGTTATGGTTACGACATAAACTTTTGTGGACAATTCTTTATTGTTAAATCTTTATGAAAGACCCTGGCTCCTGACCCTTTATAAAAGGCCTGTTTCACTGATATCTGTTAAGTTCCTGTTATCTACGATTCCCTCTCTATTTCTTACTACAAAACAGACAGAGACGTCATCATAGATAACTGCCACTTATGAAAACTTGGAACTTAACAGAGAGTAATGAGACAGGCCCTTAAACAATAGGGAGTGAAATGTAACTGAGACAAATTAGTTTATATTTATTTCTTACCCTAGAAATATCACTTAAAGTACCTGAGGCTTTAAATCATACCTTAGTAAATAGTTTTACATCTTAGTTAAAAAAAGACTTATTTCAGTGTTTGTTACTGTTGTTTGTATGAAATTGAGGCAAAAATGTGGAATTTAATAAAAATATAAAATAATAAGCAGTATTTTACTCGTGCATGCATCGGTACAGCCTTCGTCCAAAATAAATAAATAAATATTTCTGTATATTTTTCTTTAATGTCTGTCATACTCAGCGCCTTAGTGCAAGATTTTTATAAATAAATAAATAATGGGACACTTTACACCAAATGTCCTAGTCCCAAACTAAGCAAAGCTTGTACTATGTGTATAAAGCAAGCAACGAATAGACATACTTGTATACAAACATTCATAGGCATCGTGCAAGTGAGTACCCCTACCGGGATTCGAACCCAGGACCTTTAGCTTCGTAGTCAGGGTCACAACCACTTGGCTATCCGGTCGTCAAAAAATTTCACTTTACTTGGTTCAAATTACGTCTAAAACTTCAAGACACTAGTATTATGATCCTCATAAAATATGACTACACTCTACAATATGCCCGCCCCATGATAGGCTTCTTCAGAATTCATTACATTTCAGGAATCTTCAAAAATTAGGTTACGTCTTTTGGTGTGAAAAAGACAAATTGAAATAATTCTTGAAAATAATTATGTGTTGCGTACAATATTCTATGGCTACTGAAATTCTATTACGTCCATAAAAAAATCTAAAAATCTCTTAATCGTTTTCAAAGTATGTCTAATGATGTATCGCCAATTACAAGAGCTACGTTTTATCCTGTTTTGCTAAGGGATACTAGTAAAACAGCGCCTGCGATGTTGAAGCATTGTTAATTCGATGTAGGTAAGTGAGGATTGCCTAAAGAATATTATAGGCACCTAACAAAAAACACAAATACAGTTTTGAGAACCCTCTTGCCTGTAACTGTTTTTTAGGGTTCCGTACCCAAAGGGTAAACCGGGACCCTATTACTAAGACTTTGCTGTCCATCCATCTGTCACCAGGCTGTATCTCATGAGCCGTGATAGATAGACAGTTAAAATTTTCACAGATGATGTATTTCTGTTGCCGCTGTAACAAAAAATACTAATAACAGAATACAATTAATATTTAAAGGGGATCCCATATAACAGGCATGATTTTTGCCGATTTTATAGATGGTACGGAACCCTTCGTGTGCGAGTCCGACTCGCATTTGGCCGGTTTTTTTTTGGTTTGATCATCATTCAAAGATACATGAACGCTTTCATGTTTTTGACGTGATAACGTCTTATAAATCAATGAACGCCGGCTGCACTCACGAAAAAGCGTGGCTCATTGCGTTACATTCCGCGTGACTTCAGAGTATGCAAGCGAGAGCGCGGAACAAGCGATAGAGAGGCACGATCTTCTCGCGTGACGTCAGAACTAGCAGTTCGAACAGGTTTCTTTTTGACATTACCACGTAAAACTATCGTTCGTAAACCAACTTTTTTAGAGCATCATTTAAGAATGCAAACATCCTTTCATTCATGAATTTCTTCTTCAATTACAATGGTTTTTCGTTCACGAGACCACAACTGCAGTTCATGAACCTCTTTACTAGCAATATAAATTAAGAAATTGTTATTACTTATATTCTTACAATGTATCTACTGCTAAAATGTTTACAAGAAAGGCTCTTGCATTTATTCATGAAGATTGCTGATACATGTCGGCAGAGGCATATATTACCGTGCATGAAAACGCGATGATATCGCTTTGTGTTATGGATGGTGCTGCCGGGTTCCTTCTGACATGGAATGGGTTGTAAACAAAACGTTTTTGCCCACTCGTTACGGGAAATCCCTTTCTTTGTTACTTCATTATGCCTAGGATTTATGAGTATAACTTTTACTTAATTGTTTTTATTTTATTATCTTTGTTACTTTGTTACTTCCATGCTGGTCTGGGAGTAAAGAAAAAACATAGAATGTACCAGTAGCTTCTTTTCCCCCGCAGATAGTAAAATCGCATCGATGGAATGGACGAAAATATTAGGAATCATGTCATAGGCGATGCGGCTAACAACCCGTCACTATTTTGATTCCCCTTTCCACCAATTAGCCCACAATCATGCTAAACGTGGCCTTGAGGTCTTGTTACTTTAGGCTCATCACTTCAAAGGAATTCACTTTTCAACATGTAAATGAAAGAAATTATAATTTATGTTACAAAGCCCGCCAAAACCAGAGAAAAGTGGATGTTATTGGATCTCACGCAACACTAGCGCCTCTAGTGGCAAATTCACACGCAATAGCCCCCATTTTGTAGTTGTTACGCAATCAATGATAAAAGTAGCAAAAACCACCATTCGCACTTATGAATGAGCATACGTGTATAGTTACGAGAACACAGACATTAACAGGAATGGAAGAACAATAGTTTTAGCACAATCATTGAAAAGTTAACGACTTAATGGGAAATGGAACACATATTATCTCGCAAGTCTATAATAAATATATGAGCAAAATTTGACATGTTTATTTGTGAAATAGTTTTTGAGTTATGAAGGGGTCAAAAGCCAATACCTCGCTACCGCGTGTTTGAGCTGACAGTTTAGCTAATGAGGCAGTCACTATTGGAGATGCCTTTCCATATGTTAATTATTGTCAGGAATTGATCAATTTGCCCAGAAAGCACTTGTATGAAACATGGAATCTGTGGATTAGTAACATTAAAGGAAAATATTATCGTCAGATCCTTAGTTACTAACTTACTATAAATAGAGGTTTTTTGTCGAACTTAGGAGTCATCTTTGTTTCGGTGAGACCTATATAATTATATAAACAGTGATGGCTAACGCCACAATTGTGGAAGGAAGCGAATGAGGGTTATTGGCTGCCTCTAGTAGGTATGATAGGTATGAAAGAGGTGTCCTCAATTAAAGTAATTTATTAAGGAATCTTTATTAATACTTTAAAAACTAAGTATTAAGATACTTTCATCTTAAATAGTACATAAAACGAAGTAATTTTCCGCTGTCTATACGTATGTATGTAGATCTTAAATCATACGAAAGAAGTGTCGCACGCAACATGACTGTAATGAAGACTCGCATATTCGTACATGCAGGTAGGTGTAGCAGAGCCTTTAAATAAGTAGCCAAGACTATTAATTTTGCCTAACGTCAGCACAAAGGGCACGATTCCGTAGCTTTTGTGACCAAAAAACCAACAACAATGAAAATATGAGATTTCATTGTGATACGCATCGTTTAAGTATACTCCAAGGAAGGTCGTCCTCGAAGTGTCCAAATTATAGTGTTTTTGATAAATTATTAACATACATACATACATACATACATAAATCACGTCTTTCTCCCTTACGGGGTAGACAGAGCCTAAGGTGATAAGACCCAAAGGCCACGCTTAGCATGATTAACTTATTAATTAAATTATAAATTATTAACCCTTTGTTGTAAACTAAAGTACCTATCACAAGGCTGGTTTAGACTTTATTCTCAATGGCATTATTAAGTATGTTTATCTTAAAGTTTATTAGCAGATTTTGGCAAATATATATGACTCTTCTTCTTATGGTGCCTCTCCAACTAGTGAAGGTTGGCAGTCAGCTCCGCATATTCCACACGGTCCCTGGCCAGGTTGAAAAGCTCCGCTGCACTTGTGATTCTAGTCCATTCTCGGATATTTCGCAGCCAAGATTTCTTCCTGCGCCCAACAGCTCTTTTTCCAGCCACTTTGCCCATGATTATAAGTTGTAAAAGCTCGTATCAAATATGACTGTGATTTCGTTATCGAATGGTTGTAGATCCCGTCCAGCTAAGAGGAGATGGCGGGACGATCTCACATTTAATTCGATTCGATCAAATTCTAGAGACGATTCTAACTTGATAGGTACTTACTTCTACGCGTTCCGGAGAAAAGGGTTTGACTTGATCGACAGATGAACAATGAGGTGATCCTATAAGAGTTCCTCTTTTACTTTTAAGGCACGAAACCAAAAAAAAGAGAATAGCGTAACTTTCTCAACATCCTTTGGTTTTTTACCAAATACAATTAAAAAAGACATCTCTTTAAACAAACGTGGCTAATTATCATCATTTAAGATAAGCCCAAGTCAACATAAACAATTCCGTATCGCGTCAAAGGTTGGAACATCCGTATTAGCTGAAACGAAGACATCTAAACAAGCATGAAGGCGGCGCTAATTGCTATTGTGTTTTAATTGAAGATACATTGAACTTGAGAGACCCATTACCTTCTTTGTCGCTATTGGAACGAATGACTGCGAAGTAAACACATACAATCTTAGTTGCTTGTGTAAATAAAGTATTTTTTTTATATACTCACAGTTAAAAATAATGGGTCGCTTTTCATAGAGCTTTATATGAAAAGTGACCCGACATTTTTGCTCGTCACTGTATTTTCAATTATGGGTTCTGTATAATTAAAAACTGAAGTATGTTTATCGCAAACTTGACATGTTCTCAAAGACTTACGAAACCTCACACCATAGGGAAGACGAGAAAAAAGCATCCCTTTTATCTATTGGAGCGTTTTCCAAAAAAGTCCACATGAACATATTTCCAAAATCTAACTATTTTGGTTTTTCTTTACTCAGAATAGTTTACTCTATCGATCCTTATACAAAAAAAAGTCCCAAAATTTCGATTCCAGTTCGTCACTTTTTTATATAGTTCTGAGTTCGTCCTGAGGCCTGACCATGATGTCTTAATGCGATTCAATTCCTATTCAGTTTAGGTTCGCTCGCTGTCAGATCCATACTAAAAATGACAGGTAAAAACTGAACAGAGTCAGAATTGAATCGCATTAAAACGTCATGGTAAGGCCCCTGTTTAGCCATTTTGAACATAGAATCATAAAATGTAAATACGAATAAAATGTTTCTATTTTCAAAAACTCATTTTGCTTAACCCACATCTTAAAGTTAAACAAACCAAATAACGTGTTTCGGATCATTTTCTGAATACTTTTTCCTTTTGCAAGGGCAAAAATGATGGCAATCATAGCTAATATCACCAGTAAAATATAGCCACGCACTTGCAGCTAGATTAGACATCTCCTCGCTCCCATAAAGGCAATGTGGTTTTGCAACGCAATCTACACGCATAGAGTAAATAACAAACAGAGATGAATTATCACACAATTCACATGCTTAAAAAGTCGCCAAGCGTTAGTGTGGCCATTGCTGCATTCTGAATGAGCGGCCGAAGGTCAAGCAGGTAACTAGAGTGTAAGTAGTTATTATGATCGATATGGATACTTAATGCTTTGCCATTGCGCGGCATAGTGAATCAAAGTCGCTTAACTTTTTTTAAACAAATACCTAGTAATAATATAATCAAATGGCTTTCAATTACAGTAAAGGAGTTAAAGGTAACACAGTCGCGAAACATAATTGTTTTTCCTATAAATACAATATGCCAGGCCAACGAGTAGTGAATCATCTGGTAACTGAGCTCTGCTACCCATGGACATACGAACACCCAGAAGATTAAAGTCGCGTTGTCAGTCTAAAGGGGTACCTCATATGCGAAATTCACCGGCTATATTACTACTACTTGGCGGTAAGGAGAGTGCGTAAGATGTCGGAATGTGCCTCAGCCTACCATGCTGGTCTGGGGGCAAAGAAAAAACATATAATGCACCATCAGCCGAATATGTGGTCTATTACCACCCTAAGATTGAAAATCCTGCACGTCATAAAATATAATGTCGATAAGACGTGGCTGTCAACCTGAAAGTTCGACTCCAGCGACATTTTCATTTGATAGGAAGTTGGATGAAAAGTGATAGACCACTTTATTGGGCGACCGTACCGTTGTTTCTCTTCTAGCGCAGAAGGTAGCCCATCGAGAGAATAGGCGAAAATATTTGGACTCATCCCATCACTATTTTGATTCCCTTCCCCTTAACACCCGCAATTATACTAAACGTGGCCTTTAGGTTTTGTTAGGCTCTGTCAACCCCGTAAGTGATAAAGGCGTGATTTAGGCATAATAGTATGTTGCAGCATCGGATAACCCGTATTTATTCAGTTGGCTATTTCCTCTATGATACATGCGACTCCATTGTGCCGTGCGAAACTTTTCTCATTAGCCACCGTCGCAGGCGCTGAAGGAAACTTCATTTTCGGAAGCCGAGCGCCAAGGCTGGCTCGCTCACTGACAAATAAGGCCACATATAAGTATCTGTGAACCCTGTATTGTCTTATTCAGGGATCAGACATTCAGCTAAGCAGCCGTGTACAATGTGTTGGTTACAGTGTTTCACGTTGGCGGTTCTGGCGGCGCTCGCGCAGGCGCGCCCTAAGATAAACGCGGTGTTTCAACCGGCTGGATACATACCGCGGGGATATGAAGACTATTATGTGAGTTTTTTCATTGGTTTAGTTAAAAAACGAATTTTAAGTAATAAAATTGGGAAGTTTCGGAGTTTTATCAATTTTACGATTGATTGATTTCTGTTGCTTGTTCTAAAAAAAATATTTTACCTCTAACTTATGAAAAGGTGCACAAATACGGATTGCCTAATTTCATAATTTTCAGAAGTGTTTGAGGGTGTTCAAAGATTTTTGACAAATAAAAATTGACAGTATTTTAAAGTAATTTTAAGCAAAGTTGATTAGGTATTGAAATTTAAAACCAGACTTAACGCAACTTCTTTTTTATTGCAATTTATGATTACCTATTATGGTTTTAAATATTTTTTCATTATAATTTCAGCAAGATCGTCCTAGGTATGCATTCAACTATGGAGTGGCAGACCATACAACAGGGGATGTAAAATCGCAGCATGAAACGAGAGACGGTGACGTGGTTAAAGGTGAGTACAATAAACATACTGACAAGAGTGACAAGCAAAACTAACCAGTTGCTTTCTATACAAAATACAATTAAGAAAAACAATCAGTTATTTTTACTCGCGTAAAAGTCACAAACATGTTGTACCAGCATGCTATAAGATTTTATGTAACGTGAAAAGAGATACTATAGACTACAGGCCCACGTACAAAAAATGTGGGTCATATGAACCACCAGGTGACGTATATAGGACGATATAAGAGCATAAAATAATAAGATTCAGCACTATGCCGTCACTTGTAAGCTGTCCAATTGGGTGCTGGTGAGAATTCAAAAGTGCAACCCTCGATTTTTTCCCCTTGTCGCATGATTTTTGTACGGCGTTGCGGAATAATGGATTAGAAGCTGTATTGAAACAGTATGAAACTGATACCGTACAGAATCAAATGACCAAATTTACCCTGGAAATGGTCAGAAAATCAAAAAAAATTACCGACTTTGTGGCGCACCATTTTGTACGGCATCCACTTAAAGGTTGACTTGAAAAGATCCCCTAAAGGGATAAGTCCGCCTTTGAGCACACATCTCAATTTCTGTAAATTGTGTGTTTTGTTTTATTTTATTTTGTGCAATGACGGGCTTACGTAAATATATACCATAACAAGATAGTCATCCTTACTATCCCTATTAATATTGTGAATGTGAAAGTAACTCTGTCTGTCTGTCTATTACCTTTTCACGCTTAAACCGCTGAACCGAATTACTTGAAATTTGGTACAGAGATAGTTTCAGTTCCGGGGATGCACAAAACATAGTTTTTACCCCGAAAAACCACATATTTCCCGTGGCATAGCGATAACCGAATTCCGCGCGGACAGATAATATAAGTTTTCTTTCAATTACATAATAATAGCGTAATGTATACACAGACAACGCACAATTCAGTAATGGTTACCAACACAATCATATTTCCCATGGCGCTGACTGCCAGTTAATACAGCTTTATCTTCATCTCCCCCTGTTTTAGAACCATGGCATTGTTTGCAAAATACCGTACTGCTGAAACAATAGCAGTAAATTATTGATATGTTTTAATAATTTTACTATGACATGGCGTTTGTTGTTTGTACGTAGTTATGTTCCCTTCCTATTGACCTACGACAAGCTAAAAGTCTACCTATTTTTAAAAACCAACTCAAATCTCACTATTTGTCACTTATTTAATCCACTCCCTATCTTTAGTACCTCATAATATTCTCTTTGCTTCTGATCAAATCCTTATCTGTTGTATGGCCTTCTTATTTTTCATTGCTTCTCACATTTATTTTATCTTAAGTATTATGTTATGTGTATATGTATGTATTATTTTATTTTATTTATTTAGCTATGTATTATATTTATGTTGATATTGTTGTTTTTATTATCCCTGCGTTTATCCTGTCTATTTGTTTCCGCCACCTACTTAAACTGTCTCCAACTTATTTCTTGGTTGTCTGGAAGAGATCGCTATTAAGCGATAAGACCGCCTATTGTCTACTTTGTTCATTGTTTCTGTATTGTTTTGTACTGATTTGTGTTCAATAAAGAGTATTTGTATTGTTGTATTGTATGTCCCTGAATTACTTAACTTCAAACCACATTTACTTAGCTTTTTTAGAATCCTACTTTTAATATTATAAACGCGAAAGTTTGTAAGCATGGACGGATGGACGGATGGATGGATAGATGTTTGATACTCTTTCACGCCAAAACGGCCGGACACTGGATGAAATTTGGAATATAAATAGATGATAGTTTGGAATAACACATAAGCTACTTTTTATCCCGGAAAATTCCGTAATTCCTGCGGGATAGCGATAAACGAGCTCTATGCAGACGAAGTTGCGGGCAACAGCTAGCCTTACATAATCATGCATTATCATGCATGCTTGAACGAAAAGATGGATGAATGTGTATGAAGCGAAAAAGGTATGTCAAGATTGTAGCTAGGGGAACAAAGTAGTCTCTGCTTTGCCTACCCCTACATACTTCTACTGTAGGTTACATTGTCATCCATCTTAACCATGTAAATTTCAAATTTCAAATCTGCCATTACTAGAAGTGAGTTGAATCTTAATTTGCCAAGTTAAAGCTTGTCAAAAATCTATACATATCTATATAAGTTGACGCCTATTACCCATGGAAAAAGTGCTAACCTCTCCTAACCTTCCTAACATTTATCACCAGGTATGTTTGTCGATTTAAGAAGCCTTAAGCACTTTATGAAACCTACCTGATTTTAATTAAAAACCACAATATTTTAAGCTTAAGAAGAAGCTAATTACATGTTGTCTACTAGGTCAACCGTTTCAGATTTATAAACAAGTTTTATCCCATTTATACCTACCCCAAAATACCTATACGGCACGTTTGAACTCAACCTAAACCACTTCATCCCGTTTTTCCAGGTCAATACTCCTTAGTAGAGCCTGACGGCTCAGTCCGCACAGTCGACTACACGGCGGACCCTGTCCACGGGTTCAATGCAGTCGTATCCAAGTCCGCACCCAATCTCCACGCCCCACCACCTCAGCCGCTGCATTCGATACCTCAAGTACCCATCGTACAATACGTGGAGAAGCCAGTACCAGTTCCTGTGTATACAAAGCAGATTTACGCGTCGCCTGCTCCTTTCTGTAAGTATTATATTATTATTGTAGATAGGGTAGGGTCATCATCATCAGCCTAAAGACGTCCACTGTTGAACAAAGGCCTCCCATTTAGCACACCATAATGACCGACCACTCACCAACTGCATCCACCGGTTTCCCGCAACTTTCACGATGTCATCGGTCCACCTAATGGGAGGCCTGCCAACACTGCGTCTTCCGGTTCGTGGTCGCTACTCAAGAACTTTTCTCCCGTAACGGTTGTCTGTTCTACGAGCGATGTGGCCTATGTCAGTGACTCTAGGGTGAGGGCCAACTGCCGATGGAACTGGAAGGTTCTCAAGTGGCGACCATGTACCTGAATATAAGAAAGGCCACAAGATGGTCGCGGGAGTCCGCTGGATTAGGGCCGCGCAAGACCGGTCTTGATGGCGCTCTTTGGGACGCCTATGTTCAGCTGTGGATATCTTTTGGCTGATGATAATGATGGCAACATTAAGTGATTGTCATATTTGAAGTTATACGTTAGGCATGATAAGCAAAAACCGTCAAAAACAGCGTACTAATCAGTAAATTTAAATTGTTGATGTAATTATTATTGGGGTCGTTTTTCCAACTCTACATAACTGTATTGCTTAACAATCGTGTGGCATCTTTCGTCTATCGCTTAAAGGATGGCTTATACGCGGTCTGAAATGATACTAGATAGTTTTACACTTCAGATCCCGGTCACTTCCAGCAAAAAGTTACATCTACCCCCTTAAACTATTAAACAATCCTAAATTTAAGTTTCACGGTTCCATTCATTTGACATTAAACGGGTTAAACTTAAACCCAGAACATAGTTTTGCAGCAAAACGAACTAGATGTGAAATCCTTAGATTTGTTATCTATTTATTTGGCCATTACAAAACAAAACGTTTTGGTTCTCTCGCTTTTATTTACATTTGCCACACTCGACACACATAAACACCGCATAAAACATTAGCGAAATAGCCGAAGTTACGCATATTAGTTGTAATTAGCGCCAGATAACAATGCTTGCTATTGTGTTTTAAACTATTGTTTGTTAAGGAATGTTTCTTCGCAGTGTACGCCAAGGCTGGCCAGCAATTTCCATTGCCGCAGCAGTTCCCAGTTCCAGACTACGACGGATTTGGACCCGACGGGTTCCCGCTGTATCCCAACCAGTTCTATTAGACTGTTAAAGATTTAATAGTTTTAAGTGTTTAAAGATCAAACTACATTGGACAAATTTGGACAAATTTTCTACGGAATGAAGATGTGTTTGTAGCGATCTACAAAACATTAACATCCACCCGCAATTTACTCAGTTTACTCGTTAAAATGATGCTAGTGACTGCGTCAAAATATCCAAAGCTGATTACGATTAATTGCGGTCTACCCATTGAAAACATGTTTTACGAGTATGATAAACGTTTATTTGTTATATTCGAAAATTATAGAATAGGGTTGTTCATGGTTATTGAAATGTAACTAAATCTAAATGCGTGACTGAAATGTGCTAAAAGTATTTGTAGCTATTAGAACATAATGACTGACTTGCTTAGTGTCCCAAATGTGTTTCTGATGCGCGTGTTTCTGGAAAAAGTCAACATGTGCAAAATTGAACTTATAACAATGTCAATCATTGTTAGGTATACCTAGTGAAATATTATGATGTTTTACAGATACATAATTTATCGTATTATTGCTGTTTGTAGCTAAAGCAATGGGTAATCAAAACTCCGAGAAATTGTTATCCCAGGTTGCCCGTAAAAACTAGTCCACTAGTCCCGTACATCCAGGGGTAAGTCAATCAGTCAATTTACTAATTTTAAATGACATGCTAACCACAACTGATTAATATATTTAAGTTCTAAATTATAAATTACCAATTTATAAAAAAAACGTGTTTTTATTTTCATCGTCGCATCCCCAGCCTATCTATGTCCCACTGCTGGGCACAGGACAACTCTTAGAATGAGAGGGCTTGGGCTACTTTTATTATTTTGGATAACCTTAAAAAAGCACAATACCATTCGTTTCAGAAAATACCACCGTCTCAACGGTGATGTCTAAAGTTACAAAAGCGAATGTCTGGAGCACATGACTTTTTTCTTAAGATATAAATATGTAAGTGTGTAGGTACAACTTTAACAAAATAACTTCTATCAAAAGAATAAGAAAATTGTGATTGGCTAAGATATTGATGAAAGTGGGTACAAAAACCATACAGTCCACGAGCTCCTAGAATGCCATTTAGGCTTGTCTTGCTGTCTCACTCAGTTTAATGGGTTGCTTGAATCGGCTGAGAGAGGGAGACAGCAAGACAAAACAAACGGCATTCTAAGAGGTCACGGACTGTACAGTTGAATTAAGAACATCTTTCATTTTATGTGGATGGTTAAAGAGATACAAAAAATATAATTATCTTTTGAACCATTTATTTATTATTTTAGAATCAACTTCGAACTAAGGAGGAGATTCTCAATTCAATTTCATTTTGATGATTATTTTTTCATTCAGTAGAATAAGTATCTCTCATAATTTGGTCACGTTGTCATCAAGTCAGGATCTAATGACGGAATCCCAGGGTAACCAAGAGTTTTACTAAAATTTTATGATCACATAATTTAATCACCCTTTTCCGACTTGAAATTAAATCAGTACTTAGGTAGGGTACAATATATTTTTTTTATCTTAGGTCCCGTCTACCCTGTAAGGGATAAAGGCGTGTATGTGAGTACTTATATTTTTTATGAATCCACGTATTTATGTAATTTTCGCTTTTTTTAAGTCAATGTCAATTTTTTTTAGGTTCTATAACGCCTCCTCTTTATATCGAGGCAAAATATTTTACATGCGAATTGTTGCTGAGCATTCCCGCTCTTAGTTACAGTCCCTATCATAAAATACTAGCAAATTTAATACGAACGTTACAAATGAGTAAGTAAACCTGAATCTTTGTGAAGGAGCTTAGTTTTAATTTGGTTATTTTACTCATTTTTAATATTGTACATACATACACATACACAAATCACGTCTCTATCCCTTACGGGGTAGACAGAGCCTAAGGTAACAACTACCTACAGGCCACATTTAGCAAGATTGTGGGCGTATAGGTAGAAAATGGAATCAAAATAGTGATGGGTTGCTAGCCTCATCGCCTATAAAATGATTTCTATGATTTTCGCCTGTTCTATTCCCTCGATGGGCTATTACTATCTGCGTGGGAAGAGAAGCAACTGGTAAATTCTATGTTTTTCTTTACTCCCAGACGGAAGATTCTAAGACATCTTGTATAAATATTAGAAAATGTAATGATTGTTGTTTATACTATACATTATGTATACGAGTGAGACTTCGTGTTTCGATTAATATCATCAATACATTTACCTTCAGCAGATTCATAATTCATAAGTTATTTCAAGATCAAATCGTGACTTATAATAATGGAAATAGGAATGCAATGCAAGCTCATCTTCTATTGTTAAGTACGTGTCTAAATGTGCTTGTATTTAGGAGTGGTGTTAGAGATACAAATATAGGTACCACTGCATAATTATTTTTTTCTTACTGATAATTTGTTGATTGCTCGATGTGAAGACTTAATTTAACTATGACGTTTCCTATTGTAACACTTGAGGCATGCCAGCTGCCACAGCGTTATAATTAGCGAATAAATTAATACCAATTACTTTTTGTGAAGCATTCCAAACTGACGTTAAAAAAGATGCAGAACCCTTTGCTGTATGAGACGTGGAGGTTGAAGAATTTTTAAATTGCGAGGGTCATGACCTATAATGATAGCAAACTTCATACCAATGCAGCAAAAGGAATTCGATAACAATCATGCCATGATTTCTGAAGAATTCACCAAGATCACGCACTTGGTGCGACGCCATATAAGAATTATGCATAATATAGGTATGAAACGAAGAAAATTTGGCTTAAAAACATTACTTTATCGTAACAACAGCCGTCGTGGATAGAGAAAAGTTCTCAAAACCTATAACTCTATTGTTATATGTAGCCGTTGACGTGTTATGTACAAATATTTATAAGTAAAAGTATACATCAATATTATTGACGGTAACCTATGTACTTGACATTAACCTGGTTGAAAGTTGCAAATTTGGAGGCGTGGGATCCTCTCGAGCATTCACGATTGATGATTTCAAAAGATTTCTTTTGTTTTTAGTACCGATAAGTCATTTATTAATCAATTGCTTGCTCGTATTACTACAATTATTCTGTAGCTATACATTGTAATTGGTATTTAGGTCTAAGCGAGTACGTCACTGCGCTCTCTCATTATGTGTTTAAAGTGTCACTTTTAGAACAAAGTCGTTTCACACACGTTGAAACAGATTGTGTGGGAGCGCCATAAGACTTAAGATAAAATATAAAAGTAACCGAAGTGCATTAAAATTTCACCGTAGTGAAAACCTATCCAAAAACGTAAAATTTTGCAACGATATTATGTATGCACCTAATGGAAGGAAAAAATAATCGCTTGGCAGTCAAATATATTGTGACAGGCACTTGCATGATTTTCGGCTATGTACGGTCAAGTGCAAAAATAAGTATCGATAGGAACTTCTCAAAAATATGTCCCACGACCTTATTACGTTGGCGTAAGAGCGTATGGTACTTATTTTTAAAACTTTGTCTAGATACATATTATTACACTTGACTGTACTTGTTTTTATTAATGGAGTTCCTTGAAGTCTTAACTTGAAGTACACTTTGATCGCAGGCATATTACGTTACAGGTCAAATGTTATGTCATAGTCGATCTTTTTTTAACTTGATTGAGAATGCCCGAGGCTCTCATCTCGTTGTTGACGTCGATGGATGCAAAACATTTTGTACGTGTACATGGTGATAATTGAATTTACTGTCGTTAAGTATTTGAAGTCTAGTTATGATCATACATTACTACGGTATTTAAACACACACACAAATCACGTCTTTATCCCTTACGGGGTATTTAAAAGTAAAGATAAATTTAAAACAGTTAATTTGGGTCGCAATGTATTATAGTGGCTTTGCGAATAACAAAAATCCGCAAAGTATGAGATATGATATAGAATTTACCAGTTGCTTCTCTTCCCGCGCAGATGGTAAAAGCCCATCCAGGGAATGGTCGAAAGTCTTAGGAATAATGTATAGGCGATGCGGCTAGCAAACCATCACTATTTTGATTTCCCTTTCCACCTATACGCCCTTAATCATGCTAAACGTGGCCTTAAGGTTTTGTTACCTTAGGCTCTGTCTGGGGTGTCTACTGGGGACTGTCTAGTAAGGGACAGTGAGGAATAAAGACGTGATATATTATGTGTGTATGTATGGGACGTGATGCTTTAAACGACTTTCGTGGGTGATAAAGTTACTAGGTCCGCTCGAAAGAAATGCGTTTATACCCTTTTGCTAGCAGGCATTTTACTAGGTAAGATAATGTTGATTTAGCTTGTGCGTTTTTTGGTAATGACTTTGAAAAACTGGCGTAAAAGAGAAAACTGAGAATATTTATATTTTTTAAAAACAACCGACTCACGATTGTTTTAATTTTCAATAGGTGCCTACTGCTTTTATAATTCATGGCTGGTTCAAAACACATTTTAACAATTTCTATTATAATAAGGAGATTAAAATACAATTGTCTCCACAAAGGGAAAGTTTGCATAAAACCAATACGCTAATATTGACTTTCCTTGCTATTACGAAGTTAGAGCTAAATTATGTTGGAATTGTTATGGCTATGGAAGGGACTGTTACGAAATAATACCTGCTGCAATTTAGATGACTCGACACAATTCAGAATTCAATTCAGCGTGAATCCATGTATCTATATTTAGCTCTTTAATGTTGCGAATAGTTATTAGCACGAAATCTATGAGATTGGCTTGCGATCGGTACTTCTCTCGCGCTACTAAACTATTTTGTCCTGTGAGGTTTGCGGGAATCCTCTAAAATCGACCTTTAATCCTTGTATATTTAAATTTTATCACAATAATTCCAAAAATACTCAAAAAAATGACAAAAGAAAATACAACCTGCATCAACATTTTAATGTTAAATCAGAAAACTCATAACTAAATAGTATATATAGTGCATTGGGGTAAATTGGAAAATGGGGGAATTCCGAAACTCGTGTACCTATATCCACTAAGCGAGGAGCAATTACATAATATAGCAAAGTTTACCTAGAAGCTCCAATGTCTTTGGCTTCTAGATAAGTGTTGCCAGATTATGGAATTGTTCCCCGTTTAGTGGATATCCACGATTTTCGAAATTCCTCCAATTTACCTTACTTTATTATTAAAAATATTAGAAAAAAACACAATCCTTTGGGCGCAATGCCACGGGGGCTTCACTTAGATTCAGTTTCGTTTTATTTCGATCTAGCTTTTATTTACTGATTAAGATTTTTACCTATTGTATATAGTTTTAATTTAAAAGCATACGTTTCTTTGTACTATTTCCTTGGCTGTCTCTTGCACAACACTGTAAGTGTTAATACAGGCACTAATAATGGGTTAGTGACTGGACTAATCATGTCACGTGTAATCTGTGTCATGACGCTAAGCCCCGGGCGTTATTTGACTATTGACATTAAAAAGTATGAGAACCCAAAGACCTTTTGTTAACTATTGCTACGGCTATGACATCCATCGAAGATTCGTCTTACTCACATCTCTAGTGCATCGATAGCAATATTGATTAGTCGTGGTTCCGTTTCTCTTGATTTGATGCAGTCTATAGCGATATTGTGACAGAGTTTGAAGTTGGCTGAGATATAATTGTTTGAAGTTAGCGGATTGCTAAATTAGTCTACATTGTGGTTATGCAAACACGATTTGAGTAAAATATCAAAGTACTACAACAGGATACTACAGACCAGTTACTAAAAGTAGATACTTTTTACCAAGTACGGAGAAAAATGTTTCTATGTTGTTCTGGTTCTGATAGGTTTCTAGCCACATCGCCTATATAACATAATTCCAAAGATTTTTGCCCATTCCCTCAACGGGCTTTTACCATCAGCGCGGGAAGAGAAGCAACTAGTAAATTCTATATTTTTTGTTTTCTCCCAGACCAGCATGGAAGATTTTAGATTTTTTATGGAATAGGCTAACAAACGAGTAACATGAGCTTAGAAGATGCGTTGCTAACCAGTGAACAGCTAGGATAGAATACTTCATGTGTTTCTATATCTCCATGCCAGAACACAGCTGTGCAAGCACCGCTCCTTGGGGGCAAGATTAGCACGTAAGATAAGGCACTGCTAGCATAAGTGAGTATCAAATTTAATTAATCAGTACATAAATATTTCAAAGTCTTCACTGGCTCATATTGAATAATCTACCAGCAAATCATCGACGTAAATGGCACCCAATCTTTTTGATTTGAGAGTTGTAACGTAACACGATGTAGCTTCCTCGCCGAACTTCCTACTCGGATCTCAAGCATTCCTTTCTGATTTAGATTATAATTATAGAGCACCGTTCCAAGTTTACTGAGCCAATTACGATGATACCGATCGATCAGCCACTCGATCTACCAATTACGCTTTGTTGAAAGTTTTATGCCCAGGGAGAAGGTAAACGGGACGGTGAACCTTGCCATGTACTTGTGTGAGGCATTGTTGTGTGCCTTTAAATAAGGAATTGTGTTGTTTATTTACTATTCATAAATCTTACTAAAGGATAAAATGACAAGGGTTCGTTTTTTTTTTCTAAAAAACAAAAAGATATTGAACGCAAGCTTATTGCACCTATCGTCGTCACTCAGTTGTAAGATTTGAAATGGACAATTGGTTTATTTACCAACATTTCACGTAAAATGCTTTTGAAACTGAATGTGTGCTAAGTTTTTAATGTTGCTTTTGTGCGTTGAAGTTCGTCGAGTACCATTTTGAATGGGAAAAATAACTAATTTAACAAATATTTCTAGCAAGTAGCAAGTAACATCGAACTATTAATTTGCAAAATCTATTTGCTCGTGATTGCAAACATTGCAATACGAGGAAGTCAATTAAATAACCTACGCATGGCAAATGTCAACCGATGCTTCTAGGAATCGAAGTGTAACAAAAAATCAATTATACATAAGTACCTACCACTAACCAGAACTGGGCCTACGGATGATGTAACGAGTGTCCTTTTGAGGAAAATACACTTTTCGAAAGCTCTAGTTGATAGCGCTTCGTATATTGTGCTCTTTAAATAACACCAGTTAACATTGGTCCAGTATCAACCGGTGCGCCCTTGACTTTTAAAGATTGCCTCCCGATGCTTCCGACGCGACAATAGGCCGGTGACGTACGACCGTCCGTCTGTCGCAAAACACGAAGACACCGCAACCAACTACAAGTTTGACTTAAGTAACACGGCCTTTTATGAGTTGCCCAACCATATTTGGTTTAGCTATGCGCACTATGTCGCAGACGCTGATAGTAGCTCAATGCGCTTATTGGGACATGCTTAGCGACTTGCCAGCCATCATTCAACATTTTTGTCAATCACAACAATTTAGTCTTTCTGGTTCTAACAAATTGAAGGTAGGCTGGTAACGACAGGGAATTAGTTACTACCAAATACAATCAGCTCAAAACGACTTAACTGTGTTTGAGTACGAGTAAAAAACTGTAATGATTTCCTAATAGGATGCGGATAAGGATCTTCGTGTCCATCTGCGTATGAATGAGTGTTGACTTTTAAATTTTAGCTGGTTGCTTTGCTAAGATCGAAGCTAACAATCGCAATCTAAATCCGGGTCATGGATTAATTTTGAGCGGAAGAATTAAAATTCTTAGCTCATGATGAATTCAATGCGAACTAAGCACTTAAAAGGTGTATTTCAAAACAATCGACTGCGCTTTGGATCTGACGTATGGACATGCACTTTAAATGCAGACAACCTTTAATCAGCCACATTAGAATTACGAAACTAATACGGTGAAATACAAGATTAAGCTGATTTGGCATGTAACGAATCACTCTGAGGTGGAGTAAGTAATTTTACCCACCGGTTAAAGGCCAATCGGCTCGGACGTGCTAAGTCCGTTCCGACCCCGCGTTCGTGTTACACTTGCACGTGTGCATAGTAAAAATACTATCACGATTATAATGAATTGGCGTGAAGCGGAGGCTGCTAAAATGCCACTTCAGCTCACTCACGACTTTTATATCGTATCTTTAAAATTTTCAATACACTGGTAACTGAGATTTCTGTTCCAAAAGTACGAGTAAAAGTCTAGAAAGTACTACTCAAGAATAGATCATTTTTTAGTCTGTCTAGGTAGAACCCCATGTTTTTCGCTAAGTCGCTAGTTGCTCTATGTTCCGACATACTTGGATTTTGAGCGAGAAATGAAACGGCTCTGCGATTATCAGATGGGGTAACCAAATGAGTGGTTTTACTTGGTCAAGACAAATAAACAGTAAGATTTCACTAAATCAGCAAAATATCACCAGAGGCCAGATTTTTGAAAACACATTGTGTTAAAACACCAATCGAAAGTGGTGAAAAATTGTGCTGAATTTGAAATACGAGTAGCATAGAAGACAAACAGCTCTCATTAATCTTGTTAACTAGTCAAAACCTTGATTAGAGCTGTTGTTTTGGAGATGTAAGCTGATTTATACCACTTTCGAGTGATGTGCTATCAAAAATCGGGCCCCTGGTGGCAAAATTCATTTCATAAAAGTATATTTATAAACATTCTGCTTAACGAGAGCGTGTCTTTCTTTGAGCTGTCATACTATACGTTTACATTAAGTTGTTCACGTTAATAGTCCGAATGACTTTCAAAAGTAGGTACCTACCTACTGTCCTTAAAGGGATTCTGTCAAACAATCAAGAACCCAAGGCTAATAACGAAGGGAGAGTCACTCAGTGGCTCGTCAACGTACCTTCCGTATAAAGCAATTTAAATGACGCGACGCGGAAGGCACTCCATACATTTCATCTTCAAATGTCACAAGACTTAATAAATAAAAATAAATAAATAAATAAATAAATAAATATTAGGGAACAATTCACACAAATTGACCTCGTCCCAAAGTAAGCGCTAGTAGGCTTGTGTTATGGGTACTAGACAACGATATACATACTTATATAGAGAGATAGATAGTTATATAGATAGAAACATCCATGACTCAGAAACAAATATTCGTGCTCATCACACAAATATATGCCCTTACCAGGATTCGAACCCGGACCGCTTGCTTAATGAATTGAAGCACAGTTAAAACCAAAGTTCACGGGTTGCGTGGAGAAAGATAAACTGCAGTTGTAAATGTACTGCAATCATTTAAATTATTTTCGTCACAGAAGTAAAGCTGCATATGAGTTGTACGTAATAACTTCCTGATGGAGAAATTCGAGACTATCGAGTTGATAGAATCACGCGTTAATTTACAGAGGTGCATATCGATGAACTCGTGATCGCGGAGTTTCGAGGTTAGGTTTTAGAGACAGTAAGACCATTGAACTGCTGTAAAGTCCATCACACTCTAAAGTATCTTGGTAACCTAAATGTGAGTTACATCAAGATACTTCAACAATAACTTTATTTATATTTGATAGGAAACAGTATGCAATATTATGTCAAAATTGTCGGTTATGGTTACTCCCATGCTGGTTTGGAAGCAAGGAAAAAACAGAATTTACCAATTGCTTCTCGTCTCGCGCTGATGGTAAAACCCCTCGAGGGAACGGGCGAAAATCTTAGGAATTATGTCATAGACGATGCGGCTAGCAACCCATCACTATTTAGATTCCCCTTTCTACCTATTCGCCCACAATCATGCTAAATATGGCCTTCAGGATAGACGTGATTTGTGTATGAATCAGTGGCGTGGCGTCAAGTTTATCAGAAGGCAAGCCGAAGAGAATATAAGGGTGAATTTCAAAACCGAGTTTTCTGACTGTCCCACGCTACCAAAAAAAAAACTATGACATATATGTACCAAAAAAAAATATGATCGTATTCTTTCCAATCATTTATGACGAGGCAAAGCCTTGAATAAATGATGATGAGCTACCAATCCCCGAAAAAAAATATTGAAAGTTCGAAAATCCACGATTAGCATAGCTGTGAGGTATGTCACACGCCAAGTTTAGCTCAGAAAAATGAATACAACTTCGTCTATAATTGTCGTAATTTATTTCTGTAAAAAGCATTTTAAAGAACTCTTCCTGGTCTATATTATAAAACAAAAAACAATACAAAAATCTCGTAATTTAAAAATACAGGGATAGGAATGTGTTTGTCCCGCGCGAGAGCGTCTTTCGATGACTCGCAAATACCTGCTGGTTACTGATTGGTTGAGCTATGTAACGCCATTTTTAAGTTATTACGTCGAAGACATGCTAGTTCGCGTTCGATTACCGAGCAAAGCGGACGCGTAGTCTGCGCTGTGATTTTTAAAAATAGGTAAGTTTGTGACACGATACTTTTGGTCAGCCTATAAGGTAATTTGTGTGGCTGGTAAATATTGCATGTTCAACTACTTTATCGATATGTCTATTTAAGTGTTTTATAGTTTAGAACATCGAGAATGAACAGTCCTATTGTCATTTACCTAAAGCTTATACTTTCGACAGAAAAAAATAAATACACTTTTGCCGTAATTTGTGTGGCGTAATTTGTGTGTCACTTTTGCCCACGCAAATTACAAACGCGCCACACAAATTACATTTTATGTCTTATTTCAATAAAATGAGCATTTTATGATGGTTAATAACACTTGCTATCTTTAAAAAAACAACGTAAATACAATTACAATACTTTCTACTATTTTACGTTGTATTTTTTAATTTATTATTTTTTAATTTTGTAATTGACGTTTAGTTTAATTACAACTTGCTTTTAGTTTCTGATTTATACCTTTTCTGTTTAAGGTATTTCAAAATGCGTCAAAAAAAAGAGGATAGACTCGAGAAAAAGAAATTGGCGGAGAGAAAAAGGAGACAGAAAATTAAAAACGATGCAGAAAATTATGAAAAATATAAAAGAGAAAAAAGAGAGAAATATCATCAAATGAAAAGAGAGAAAAATTCTTCCGATGTAATAATGAACAAATATGAGAAAAATGACTGTTGAATTAGTCTGTAGAAACACAGTGTGATTTTTAATTTTTTTTTATTAACAACCTTAAGACTGATTTGTTTAGAAAGTGTCATTTTCTGTTTTTATGAATAAATCGGAAAATCAAAAAGTTTAGTTTTATTTAGCAAATTGATAGTAAAAAATTAAAAATGTAATTTGCGTGGCAACAATGTAATTTGTGTGGCATGAATTTTTTCGCCATCGAATTTTAGCTAAACTATTCAACACAGAAGAGTGCCTCTTTTTGCATTTTGCTCATCATTCCAATCTCTACCATAATCTATTATCAAAATATAAAATAAAAGAAAAAAAAAACGCGCCACGAAAATTACCAAAAAACGTCCCGTTCAGAAATTCACCCATAACTAGCCTTTTTCTCTAATTCTGTATAATAAAAGTGCCTTAAAATATGGCAAGCCGGTTATATGTTATTGTTAAATATATAATATGTTATTGTTATAGTAACAATTACTCGTAGGTTTAACTGTGTAGAGTATACGAGGCTAATCTTCTAACAATATTAAGTTACTTCTTTACATTTCTGTAAGAGGTACACCTTTACCTCTATTTATCTCTTTGACTGAAACAATTTCGATTTACGTCCAGGCAGTACTTACATTGTTAAAAGTTACAGCGGGCTAAAAATTCATATTAAGTTTTATATATATTTAGTAACGTCTAAGCGTTGTTTTACAGGCCACAATATGGATCAGTTTGGATCGTGCGGCCAGTGGCCGTGGGCTTGAACGACGGCAGACGAGTCTTCAATTACCTCCATCTTCACGACATCTCTGCCTGACCCTCCGGGTTGATATAATTGCTGCCACGATTCAAAACACATCGTATTACAATTTATTACGCACTGATTAAACTTCAACTATGATTATGATTCAAATTGCTGAGTTGCGACTTAATGCACTTTAGTTTAAAGGGTTCAATCTTCTGTATAAATAAAAATGAATGTTGCTAAGCGCAGAACTCGAGAACGGTTGTTGGACCAACTCTGCATTTTTTTTCAAATTATGTTCCTTGAGTTCTTCGGAATGTTATTATGAATTAAAAAAAAAAATTTAAAGAGGACAAAGTCACGGGGACAGCTAGTTTGCTATACATTTATCTTTTATCGCTATTTGTTAGACGTTCGTGTTGCAGGTGTGAAGGTAAGCCTTGGAGGATTTGTCTGATTTCATTGCAATAATCGATATTTAATTAATTGCTTAGCATAATTGTATTCGAATTATGAAATTATTCGTGATGAAGCGTTCAACCGTTTCGATGATACTGTTTTAACGTAGAAATAAAATACATATTGGCGTATATAATAATCGAAGGGTACATAGTTTTTGTCTCTATCAATTTTGAAACTTGTTCGAAATTGGTGATCATTTAAGAATTATGTAAGTGTCAAAACCTTTTCCACAGTCTGCGTCCTCCTTGACAGCGCAGCAAAGCGAATTTTCGAGCGCTTGAATCGCTCAGAAGAAGCGTTATTGATTGCCACAATTATTATCACAAAGGAAGGCAAGCTTAAAGACAAAAGAACGTCGTCAAATGAGTGAATGAACTGAAAGTTTGCGCAGCTCTACCGAGCATGCTAGATAAAATAACTATTTTCCTTATAATGTAACAAATTTATCAAATAATCATACCTATTAATATAAAAATAATCCGTATATGCAACCTTTGAACTAATTACTAACTTCACAAACATTATTAACTACATTAACATTGTTTTTTTATAAAGGCCCTGTCGTCCCGGTTGATCGACGCCTCAGGAGATCTAAGAGCTGGCGTGTATTTATCCCAGCGGATCGCACTTGCGGTCCAAAGGGGTAATGCCGCCAGCGTCATGGGGACCCTGCCGCAGCCAGTAGGGTTAGACGGGGTTTTCTTTTTTAATTTTTTTTTATTTGTAAATATAGGTTTTTATAGTTATTTTTAGCATAGATCTGATATGTAGGTTCTTAGGATTAGTGTTTGTATATATGTATATACCTATAATGTAAGTTTTTACATTAACATTTGCTTATGTTAACTTCATATTCGTTTGTCTTTGTCTATCATAATAACGTTCAACTTGCCAGAGGCAGACACAATTTACATTATGCTGAAACAAGTTTGCAACATTGTATGAATAAAGGGTTATGAACGGAGTTTAAATGGATTTATTCAAGCAAGCTATTGACAAACGGACACGTGTAATATACAGGAAACTTTAAAATATGTATTTCCCATTTCCGCTAACACATAGTAACTTACAATTGATGCACCCATACATAGCGTAATGTTAACAAAATACTGAAAAAACACCAACGTGCGTTTCATACTTACGCACGAATGGTTCCGTACCTGTAGAATATTAATAATCTAATATGTGGGTAGATGAATAAAGTCAGTTTATATCCAAGTCATACGTGTTGTCACTCGTCTCCTATATTTAATTTAATAAAACATGGCGCTGCCGATTATTTTAACTAAAACCTGCGTATAATAGTGTCTGTGAGATATCAACCAACTTATTTTATAATTATTACTAGTGTATTGTTCCGAAATTACCGCTAAATACTAGGAAAGCGAGAACAGTGGAAACTGTGCTGCAGCCACCCGCAACATTTCAATTCGACAATGATTTATCAAGTGTGACATCTGGAAATTTGTGTAAATCATGGATAAATTGGAAAAAGTCGTTTGAGGTGTATACGTACCACAGGGTACCTTAGAATTGTATGTATGTATGTATGTAAACTCTTTATTGTGCAAAATAAACACGACAAAATACAATTGACAAACACTGAGATACATGCACAAAGGCGGACTTATCCCTTTAAGGGATCTCTTCCAGTCAACCTTTGAGTGGATGAAAGGAATATTATATTAGGGATGGACGAGTGAGTTTAAAAATTGCAGACACTGAGAGCCACAATACATAACTTTACCGAATATAATACATAAACTCCTAAAACCTACCAGTCAATAAACTACTTTATACTACCTATAATATATATCAATAAAATATACTACTTAAAATAAATAAATAAAGAGCACAATAAACAAAGGAATATTTACCATTGATTTAAGAAGATGGTGCGAGCCACATCTTCTTCAAACCTTCCCTGAACGACACTACGGAGGGAGATTGCCTGATGGAGGTTGGTAAGCGATTCCACAGCCTAGTCGAGTGTACAGTAAAGGACTTGGAATAAGTTTTGGAAGAGGAAGAAGGACAGGCCAAAAGGAGATTAGAGTTGGATCGCAATCGATGTTGACTGCCAACAGACAAGACAGAGAAGATTGTTCTAGAATATTCTAGCAAAGGATTGGATTAGTTCGATCGAACCCCCCCAGGTTACTCATCGTAATATTTCATTAAAAATTAAGTCACCCATTTGACACTAAACTTTGAATATAGTACAATGTATGGAAACATTCATAAACCGCAACTATAAAGTTACAGAACCCTGTTAACTAATAATGACTATGTTACAGGATGATGCCATGCGTGATGAGTTTTTGTGTTAGTTTTTCGCTGTATAACAATTAAGGCAATACGGCACCTAAATACGAAAACAACACTATACCATTTAACAATAAGTTAATTTTGGAAGCAAAAACACGGGATACATTATATTTATGATGTTTTTATCCATGATACAAAAACCTGTACGTCCTTTAAGCGCCCGTGAATATGTTCAAAAAATATCACAAAAAATGGCCTGGTTGATATTTTAGGTTAATTAAACCTCGCAAAAACATAACCAGGAATGGATTACTTTTGTTGACAACAAAAATGTAGAGTAATGATTGATTGTCCTGACATATCCCGATAATAACTAATTGCAATTTAGAAACTTTAAAACATATACTGTAACTTTATGTATATCCAGGCATTATTGGAGGTTCATCTTAAGTATGGATAAACTATATTAGACGACCGGGTAGCCTAGTGCCTAGTAGTTAGTGAGTCTAACTATGAAGCTAGACGTCCCAGTTTCGAGTCTCGGTAGGAGCGGGAACTTGTGTGTTGATATTATGCATTCTGATGTAAATACTGAAATCAAAACATACATTTATTCATATTTCATATTATACATGCATACATACATGCATACATACATACTGTCACGCCTCTTTCTTACAGGGGTAGGCAGAGACTACTTTGTTCCACTTGCTACGATCCTGACATACTTCTTTCGCTTCATCCACACTCATCAATCTCTTCATACATGGTCGTCGGTTTCTGGTACTCCTGACCTGACCTTTTAATATATTATAATCATACTTTATTTCCATGCAGGTCTGGGAGCAAAGAAAAAACAGAATGAACCAGGTGCTTCCCTTTCCGCGCAGATGGTATAAGCCAATAGAGGGAAAGGGCGAAAATCTTATGAATCAATGTAAGGATGCGACTAGCGCCCACAAACATGATAAGCGCGGCCTTTGGGCCTTGTTACCCTAGTCTCTGTCTACCCTGTAATGTAAAGGATAAAAACGTGGTTTATGTATGTGATTTATGTATGTGTGTAAATGATAAATTGTCGAGTAGCACCGTGCACAGAATTGCCTCTACCCTTCCCCCACTGGGATCAGCCTCCACCCTCCCGGAGATGATGATTGAATGTATTGTACCACATTATGTAGTTATACTGAGGGTTACACACATGCGGTCATTGGCGGGTGTACAGACGTCATCGTGCCTATGTAGGAGTAATAATGACGTCGTCTATGCATGAGTATAGTTATATAAGTACTACATAAACCAGGATGCCATTCTGACCTTGACACTATGATGAATTAAATGCTGCAATTAAAAGGCACAATGTAAACATGTATAGGTAGTGCCTAGTAAGATACTCCTCGGCTATCAGATGGTGCTGATGAACTATTTGCATATATAATTAAGTTAGTTGTACTAGTTGGCCTTCATGCTGGCCCAGCTTTTTGTTCTTCGGGCGACGACTTCGCGCCGTACGGTGTGGTTCTTTCGTTGCCGACAAAACTTTTAAGTCGGAACATTATAAAAAATATAAATGTAAATCTATGTTGAAGGAGCACTATCTGTAATTCTGTGCATGAATCTTGTAGCTGGCTTTTTTTAGGTATGTCTGTATGTGTCTATTTATATCTCCATTTATTATAAATCCTTAGTGGATGTGTGTTTCATGTATAATATTATGTATTTCAGTACTTAGTATATTAATATATATTCTGAATTGCACCACCTGCTTGCTCAGATCTGTTCTGTTCTCCAGTCCATTATGCTTGCCTGGTAGAGATCGCTCTGTAGCGATAAGGCCGCCTATTGTGACCTTGTAATATTCTGTATACCTTTTTTGTTTTGATTGTTATATGTGGTAAAGAGTTATTGTATTGTATTATAATTGTACTTATATCTTTTTGTAAGATTTCGTTTCCTTTTTGAGATGTTTTGCTAAGACACCTATGTCTTTCTTAACACACGACAATTGGTTAGCATACAAAAAAAAGATTGTAGAACTCAACATAAGAGCGTGAAACTGATTATATTTTAGTCTGTAGTACTTAACTTATTGATTTATGGTTCTTTAAATAGCACGGACCTATGCTTTATTGTAACATGGTACAGCATAAAATAAGTTTTTTTTTTTTTTTTAATTGTTTTACACACACGCGTAAATTACGTCTTTAACCCTTACAGGGTAGACAAAAAAGTAACAAGACCTAAAGCTCACGTTTAGCATGATTGTGAGCGTATGGGTCGAAAGGGAAATCAAAACAGTGATGGGTTGCTAGCCACATCGCCTATAACAAGATTCACAATACAATACAATACAATACAAATACTCTTTATTGAACACCACAAATCAGTACAAAACAATACAGAAACAAAGAACAAAGTAGACAATAGGTGGTCTTAGGCGGTAGAATTTCGCCGACTCCCTCGATGGGCTTTTACCATCTGCGCGGGAAGAGAAGCAGCTGGTACATTCTGTGATTTTTCATTGCTCCCAAACCAGCATGGAAGAAAATAAATTAATTAAGTTGTTGAATTAATTGTTTTGGTGTCGCTATAATCTTCAATTATTAATTAAATTCGGAAGCAACGTAAGCCACCCTGTTTTTGCGAAGTTTAATGTTTATAACCGCAAAAACATTAATGATAGCCGTTTATGGAGTTCAAATTACAAGTATATCTCACAACGACCAATGTGGAGTAGATTCTTTGAAGATAATCATAAGTTCATTTGTATTGCTTTGTCCTCGTCGTTGAGGTGAGACAAAGCAAAAACTATTTCCTTGTTCTAATTTGCCATATAAGTTTCATGTTTTATTCATAAAAATAATTGTGGCCAGCCCAGCGTCTTGCCAAGGTAGCACTCAAAGGTACGGTCGGCCAAATAAGTTCACTTTTCATTAAACTTCTTTTTCTTCTTCTTCTTTTCTAATATGGCCCCATCGAACCATGCGATGATTTCGCCAATGTCAAGGTAATAAATACAGTATTCAAAATCTTGCGACAAAAATGTCGGCAACGTTGTACGGTAGAACATGGTCATAAGACCCCTCCCCCCCCCCCCTGTCGGGCTCTTAGCCAACGGATAATGATATCCCTCGGAGACCGCCAGGAAATCATTAACAGGTGCCCAGGGTGCACTGGAACAAGCACTGCACTTCCCCTCGGACGAATCTAAAAACGAACCGCAGCTCTTGATCACACGCGGAGGTAACCCGACTCGCACCCCATCCAACTTCTTATCAAACGAAAATGTCGCTGAAGTCTAACTTTCAAGTTGACAGCCACACTTCATATCGACGTTACAAGAGTTGCACCAATTTTAATGATATTATTACCAAAACAAATTTAGACATAAATATTTTTCTGTGCCTTCTATGCTGGTTTGGGAGCAAAGAAAAAACATTGAATGTACCAGTTGTTTTTCTTCCCGCGCAGATGGTAAAAGCCCATCGAGGGAATGGGCGAAAATCATAGGAATCATGTTATAGGCGATGAGGCTAGCAACGCATCACTATTTTGATTCTATTTTCCACCTATACGCCCACAATCTTGCTAAATGTGGCCTGCATTTACCTGTTAACTTAGGCTCTGTCTATCCCGTAAGGGATAAAGACTTGTAGTTATGTATTAAAATTTCTAATACGTACGACTTACGTATTAAAATTAAAGTGATACGCATATACTTTCTTATTAAAAGGGGACATGAAGCTTCTATCTTTTGTTCTCTTCTCTGGGATGTGGGTACTTATGCTTAAGTCTATAGCTCAGCCAGTTTACTGAAAAGTATACCTACATACCTACATTGTTACCCTAGGCTCTGTCTACCCCGTAAGGGACAAAGACGTGTTTTGTGTATGTATTATTTTTCTGTCAATGTTCGTCGAAACCATCGGTAATAGTTATCGTTAAACTTGGTGCAACTCACTGTAACTCTAACCATAACCAGACCAAATATTCGGCTGATGGTACCATGCAGTACTATCTTGAGGACACGTCTTAATCAAAACAAAGTATAGAGCCAGATGTATTGCCCAAGTTTACCGGCCCATGACATTAAAATTGTATTACATTAACGTTCTTTATAGCGTTGGTACGGTCATATTTGATCGTGGAGGAAATAACTAGTAGAGTGGAAGTCTACTAATTTACGTGATAAAATTTCGCTAAGGGTATGTGGCAGAAAGGTCAAGCACGTCACTAAAGTTAGGTCATCATCATATCTGCTATAAAACGTCCACTGTTGGACATAGGCCTCCCCCATATACCTCCAGTTGCCTCGGTTGGAAGCGGCTTGCATCCACCGTGAACCCGCGACTTTAACCAGTAGGCTTATTACCTAACTCGCTCGCAATCGCCATTGTGTTCATTTTGACAGTTCTTGTATGAATGTGACAGCTAGCTGATTCCAATGCCAATTGTCAGCCCATAGGTACATGAACTGTCAAAATGAACACGATGACGATTGCGAGCGAGTTAGGTTATAAGCCTACAGGTCATTCATCTATCTGTTGGTGGACGTCCTATGCTGCGCTTGAAACATTTAATGAAATTCTAAAAACTTAAATGGCTTTGTTGCATGTTGGACAAGGGAAAACAATTACGAAGTTAAATAAAATCTTGTAAAAAATAGTGCATAATTGGTAAATCACAAATGTGTTGTAGAATAGGACAGCTCATAATGATTATCACTCTAAATTTCTAAATGTCACTCAAAATTAGAACACAGAAAAATCCGAAAGTAAAGCTAGGGGCGGGAATCGTACCCGGATCCTCGTCATTCCGTGACGCGTGCTGTACCCCTACACCACCTATAGCACGTGGGTAGTCTTCGAATTGTTCTACCTGTTACTAGCTGTCACTTGACCTTGTTACTATGCGTTTTTTTGTCGCTAAGCGTCATCTGTTTGAATGATGTGTCTGTACGACACAATTACAAACTCCCGTGGAACATCTACTGCTCACTAGGGACGATTAGAGGCATGGGCGTACCCAGGTTCTGGGCCAGGGGGGGGCTAATCAGATTTTTTATAAGCTAGGTGCTTAAAAAAAAAAAAAGTACTAGATAAGATACATAATTAGTAGGGACGTCAACATTATCCAGGGGGGGGCAGCTGCCCCCCCCTGCCCCACCCTGCGTACGCCCATGATTAGAGGGATTGTCACTCTATTTGGACATTTCCTCTGTGTTTAATTATAAAACGCGTGGCCAGGCATCGATATGAAAGGATTGGGTAAAGTGAGTTTGAAACACTACTTGTTGAGTTACGATTGAATGTTGTTGCAATATGATGAGAATATAGGAACGATTTTGAATTATCGATGTGTTTGTTCCCGTGTTCGTGATTCGAAGACGTGCGGTGCGAGATTGTTTCCTCACGAACTTACGAACGAAACGCTTGATGACAAAGCGACATCTATGTTTTGTTACTTTCAACATAACCATAGTGTAATGGCGTCATAAGTTTCGATAAAAAAGTTTGTAATATAGTTTTGTTTTCCATAAGGTAAGTCCCAGTCTATTGGCTTAGATATTGAAGGCATTAGAACTTAATAATTAAAATTCAAAGTCAGTTTTTTATTCAGTTATGTCGCACCCTTCGTGGAAGAAAGACGTAAGTCCCATGGTAAGTCAATAGGACTTACGTCTTTCTTCCACGAAGGGTGCGATGTGTCTTTATTGATTCGTACACGCAGTCGACATATTGAACACCTTTAATGCAGAGGTAATTTAAAAACAAGTTGGCATTTCCGAAGGTAGCTTTAATAGTAACAATTTGTTTACATTTCTGACATTTTATTCACTGAAGCACTTACCAGAAGTGTAATAACAATTAAGTGTTCATAAATCACGCAAATATCATTAGGTACACGCAATTTTGTACGCCGAATAGACTGGAATGTAATAGTACATTACATTCCAGGCTGGTGAAATAAGAAATGTCTCAGATCGCAGGAATTGTCGTACTAGCCAAAGGTGACCTGAGGGTTATCATGACGTCTTAAAGCGATTCAATTCCGATTCAGTTTAGGTTCGCTCGCTGTCAGATCCATACTAAATATGACAGCTAAAACCTGGACCACACACTTCGCACGTTCCCAATAGTAACAATATTCATAGTCGGTATGTCTTTTTAGTTTCATTAAACTTTTAAATTATGCTGTCTAATTTTGATTCGCTCCAAATTACTTCAACAATTACTTTAACAGTAACAAACGATTTTGCCGTCTGTATGTCAAAATTGCCGGATACACACACACACACACACACACACACACACACACACACACACACACACACACACACACACACATTAATCACGTCGATATCCCTTACAGAGTAGACAGATCCTAAAGTAATAAGACTTGAAGGCCACGTTTAGCATGACTGTGGGCGGATAGGTGGAAAGGGGAATCAAAATAGTGATGGGTTGCTAGCCACATTGCCTTCCTAAGATTTTCGCCCATTCCCTCGATGTGCTTTTACCATCAGCGCGGGAAGAGAAGCAACTGGTACATTCTATATTTTTTCTTTGCTCCCAGACCAGTGGAAGTAAAAGGAATGCCTCTATTTATTATCTTTCCATACTTATGTTATTTTGTTTACTTTATTTTATGTAAAACTAGCTTCTGCCCGCGACTTCGTCTGCGTAGAATTATACATATAAACCTTCCTCTTGAATCACTCTATCTAGTAAAAAAACCGCATCAAAATCCGTTGTGTAGTTTTGAAGATATAAGCATACATAGGGACATAGGGACATAGGGACAGAGAAAGCGACTTTGTTTTATACTATGTAGTGATAGTGATAATAAGCGTTTGTCAACATTCACTATTTGACAAACGTCCCTAGTAACGTTAAAGTTAAAAAGTTAAAGTTACGTTTTCAAGATGGCGCTACTATGCACATAGCCAATAGACAAGAAACAATCGTGAGAATCGTGACACACAAAAACATGCATGGCTTAAAAAAAGGGTGCTGAGTTATCTATGCCCTTAAATTTACCAATATTATTTTATTTCCGACAGCACAAGTGTTAGAAACGATTTCTTATCTGCCACAAGCGCAGCCTCGTCGGCCTTAGTTTAATTTATCACGACTATTCTCGCAATAGTTGCCTCACTGAAGATTCGCGCTCACGTTAAATTAGTTAAAGTAGCCCTTGCCATTAAACGTAGTAAACGTATCGAAACGGTCCAGTACTATTCAAAGCTCATTACGGTCTGAATAAAGTTTTATAAGTAATAGACTTAGAGAGACGTCACGATAAATGTGTCAAGACCGTTCCAGTTACCGTTTAGGGTTCAAAAACTGTCCAAATATTATAAAAATATTATTAAGATCAGGCAGATAAAACCAGAAAAAGGGGTGTTCAATAATAAACGAACACGCTTGTCTATCGCTCGAGTGTTCACAAATTTTTGAGCAACTAGACAGCTCCGATATATCTGAACGCAACTGTACCATCGTCTTTAATTTCAAACTTTTTTTATTGCTAATCGTACTTCTCCTATTCTTAATGCTGGTCCGGGAGCGAAGAAAAAACATAGAATATACCAGTTGCTTCTCTACCCGCGCAGACGGTAAAAGCCCATTGAAGGAATGGGCGAAAATCATAGGAATCATGTTATAGGCGGTGAGGCTACCAACCCATCACTATTTTGATTTCATTTTTCACCTATACGCCCACAATCTTGCTAAATGTGGCCTGTAGGTATCTGTTACCTTAGGCTCTGTCTACCCCGTAAGGGATAAAGACGTGATTTATGTATGTGTAGGTATACATACCTCACCTATGTAATCGTACTTCTATAGTATTACACAATTCAAAGCGTCACAAAATAAACCATTTCGTGTACCTATATCTACGGTTGTAAGCACCTTAAAATGACCCTTGAGTACCTTCGTTGGCCAAATGTAGTCGCGTAAGCATTTTTTGTTAATAAAAGGCTTCAACTTAACTAACCGTCATACCGTCAGCTACCAATAAGATAATTGCGTTGGATGACCGCATGATTAATAATCGTACTAAACCTAATTTAAATAACCTTGCGATCGTCACGAGGCGAGAGCATAAACGTTTAATAGTCGCTTTCCGTTAACGTTTAGAGGTACTTCGTCGATAACATCGCACAGATTATTTATACATACATACATACATACATATATCACGTCTTTATCCCTTGCGGGGTAGACAGGGCCTAAGGTAACAAAACCTTGAGGCCACGTTTAGCATGATTAAGGGCGTATAGATGGAAAGGGGAATCAAAATAGTGATGGGTTGCTAGCCGCATCGCCTATAACATGATTCCTAAGACTTTCGCCCATTCCCTCGATGGGCTTTTACCATCTGCGCGGGAAGAGAAGCAACTGGTAAATTCTATGTTTTTTCTTTACTCCCAGACCAGCATGGAAGTATTTATATAGATTATTTATGTTCTGATAAATATTGTTTGTTCATGAAACAGACATCACGCAGGACGCTCCCGTGTTAACGCGTGTAATCTTCCGTTTCATAGTTGCTTCTCTATTCTCTCCCATTTAAGTTCTCCTTGATTTTTCATCAGAACTTTCAACTAATATTGCGTTGGTCTGATTCCCTTGTTGCGATCACGACCGATATTCTACTTTCTACTGCTCGTAAAATACTAAGCTCATGTTGTTTAAGCATTCGTTAGTACCTATTTATATGTATATTACTCCGATATATATGACTTTGACAGACGCAGACAAAACATTATTTTTTCAACAATAAGGGCTTTTATTAGAGAATTTCAATACAAAATTGATTGTATTAAGGTGCCTCTGTTTACTTGTTTTTATGAGTAATGGGAGTAAATGACACTTTTATCTACAGCTGAGGAGCTTATCCGTCCATGGTCTTGAAAACATTACAAAACTCGTTATTGAGCAATTTCAGTTCACTTAGATCTAATACGCACTGTGATATCTTAGTAGACACGAATGGGCTTGAATTATCCGTCTGCAAGTAATGTAAGGTTGCGAATCATCAAATCATCGATGCATTAGAAGCAATCATCTAAAATACTATCCGGAAACATACCAGTGTGTAGTTTACGCTCTATATGCTAGTAGTTTGCATGCCATCGTATAACATCGGATATTAAAATAGACAAAGCATACAGTCAAATTGAGAATCTTCTTTGTTTAAATCGATTTATAAGAGAAAAGACACCAGTGGCGTGGCGTGCATAGAACTCGATTCCGACCGGCTTGCCTATTTTAAGGCAGTTGGGCACTTTTATTGTGCAGAATTAGGGGCAAGGGCTAGTAAAATGCCCTTCGGCTTGCCTTCTGATATACTTGACGCCACGCCACTATAAACACTAAAGTTGATTATCAAACGAACACTATTCAATTTAAGCCAAGTTCCAGCGAGCTATCAAAATCCTTAATGCACTTTACGTTGCGTTTGGTTCCTATTTTGATAGGTTAAGTACCTAGGTAATGGTTAGAGTTACGTCAAATGATGCACAACGGTTTTTTTGCAATAAAAACTACCTATTTTAACCTCCGACGCAAAAAGTGTAGTGTTATAATTTTGACATCGCTATTACTCTGTGTGTCTATCTGTCTATTGGATCGTAGCTCTCAAGCGAATGGACCGATTTGGGAGCAGTTTTTTGCATTTGAAAGAAAATTTCCTTGCGATGTTTGATAAAAATCAGTCTAATAGTTTGAAGAGCATCAATCGTTTTTCAAAATGATGTAAGGCATTTTTGTCATAAAATTAATTGAGTTTTTTTATTTTTTTTATTTAATGTTATTAGTTTTCTCAGGAATCAAGCAAATTGCACTAAAGTATGCAAGTTACCGCCATGTGTACTTCTGGCTTAAGTGCTCTATAGATTCATGCAATTCAGTTTACGAAAGAGTACCTTCAGAACTTGGCGTAATGCAGTTTGCTCCATTTATTCTGTAATGCGTAAGATCGCTGATCTTTGAGCCTCTGTTATTAGCCATTGCCGATTACTCGCTATTTTCTCCGTAAAGTTCGAATATAACTACTTGTGTCCCAATCTGACTTATTGCTATACTTGACTTGCCCAGTTTAAACGTGCTTATTAATATTATTTAAAAAATTAGCAGCGCTTAAAGTTTAAATAGCGAACGTTAAATGAGATATCTGACCATACCTACAGGCTTAAAGTACATAATGATATCTTTAATTTTAATCTACCTAAGACCTAAGCTATAGTGACTCAACAAAAGTTGATCGGACTTTTAAATCTCTTGAATCCACTTGCATAGTACATACAGGGGGTAGGCAGAGTCTAAGTAACAAACCCTAAAGTCCACTTTTAGCATAATTCTGGGCGTATAGAAAAGGGGAATCGAAATAGTGATGGATTGCTAGTCGCATCGCCTATAACCATGATTCCTACGATTTTCGCCCGTTCTCTCGATAGGCTTTTACCATTGGCGCGTAAAGAAAAGCAGCTGGCTAAATTTTATGTTTTTCTTTGCTCCTAAACCAGCATGGAAAATAAAAAAAACTGGATTGCACTGGAAATGACAGTTTCATACATTTTGACATTTCTAAACCCTGAGTTATCTTGGAGTTATAAAGTTCACGCTTTAAGACCACTGGCGTTGAGGGCCAGGTTAAAAAAATTAGGTGTTGTTTGTGAATTGGCCGTATGTACTAACGAGACATTAAATATTTAAGTGCAAAGCGATTGTCTTTGCTAGTGTGAGAATGAGAATGGTTTTTTTGCTAGAATACTTACATAAATAAAAGTACAGGCTGTTACGCTACATATATGTAGTATAGTAGTATACAGTCGACACGAACAACGACATGCAATTTTTTTTTACATAATATATATATCGTTCAAAGGTTAACTGGAAGAGATCCCTTTTAGGGATAAGTTCGCCTTTGTGCATGTGTGTTATCCTGTATTCATCTTTTTCTTGTGTTTTATGTACAATAAAGAGTTATACATACATACATACATACATACATATAAACGTTTCAATATTTTTTAATGTGAATCGACTCGGTTTTTTGCAAGAATCGTCTAAAAGGTATAATAGATTTTGCTTAACTTTAAAATTATTCAAAATAAAATAAGAACAAAAATGACAATTATAATCTAACGTTGACATCAAACTATCTATGTTCTGAGTGTAGCGTAGTGTAACAAAATTGCAGTGCCTAATGAAATGATTGTTTGGGTTTCAGGTATCGAGGCCTAAGCGTTTTGTTTTACATTTCTAACAACCTGACAGGTATTTAGCAACATGCAGCTTACATTCTATTATGCCAGCTAATTTTACTCGGGTAACATGTTAAACAGATGATTGAAGTGAAAATAATACTACTTATCCTTCAGTTATTGCAGGAGCTATTACAAAAGCGATACCGATATAATTATCAAAGTTTCTAATATACTGATTTCTAAAATGGTCTTCACTTCAAACAGAATAGATAAGACCTTTTCGCAAAACGTCTGTACTTACTCGTAATTTGAAATAAAGAAAGAAAAACGTTCATTTATGATAATGACATAACAACAAATAGATAAACACAATAATAAATAAATTGACACAAATATAAAAATAATAACATATAATGTTGAATAACTCCAAACTCCTCTATCTTCATGTATATTTAAGAATAAAGAAATAAAGTAAAAAAGTTTAGTCATCATCATCATCACAAAACAACAAATAGATTAACACATTGGTGCTATCAAATGAATCAAGAATTTTTACGTCTTGATTTTTTGTTTAGGTACTTTTACGGTTTGACCGTTAGAAATTCAATTTCTAAACGACACTGAAAATTAAAGCACGTAGAAAAATCCCAAAAATTAAAGCTATGGCCGGGAATCGAACCCGAAACTTCGTCATTCCGTTACGCGTGCTATACCCCTACACCACCCATAGCAGGTGGCCATAGTTTTACCTTTCGGATTTTTCTGTGTTTTAATTTTCAGTGTCGTTTAGAAATTTAGATAAACACGTCATGTTAAAAAGAACAGATACATACATTTCCACAAACTGGTCCCAACTCAGCATTGTAAGGGTGTTGTCAGTGCAGTCTCCTTCAATCCGTTATTGTTAAGAGTTTCTTTCACCCCCTGATATGACACAATATCTATTTCCTTCTTTGTTTAATCAGAGTACCTTATCCTCGGTCTTCTCTTTCTTTTCCATTCACTGTAGCTCTTTTAGCTTAAAAAGTAGGTACAATAACATTTGAGCAATGCGCCAGTATTCAACATCTATTGTTGGTCGTGAAGAAAGATGATTGTTTGCATTGTTTCATTGTTATAATGACATTATTTTCAATAGCTGTAAATTATTTTGCAAACAAAAATAAGTTTGTTTACTCGTCAATATGCATTTTCTATCCAAGTCATATACGTGTTATTGTTTAAAATGCCTTTTCTCAAACGTTCCAGGTGGAACCTTTTCGTAACCAATTGTGATGGGTATGTGGATATGTGATATGGGATGTCAACATGACATTAGTAGCACAAAGGTTCCACCCTGGTACTTGATTCGGTTTCCTTGACTGTGTGATGGTACCTAGTTATAATTTAAGTCTGGTACAATTTTAGTTGTTTTACGAATAAAAAAAAAAGATTTCTAGGAGTTTTTATTTATTTCAGTGCATGTTTGAGAAAAGCACTATACAAGCCTCGGCGTGAAAGAACTTCCCAGCCTCGTATACCTCGTAAACCTCGCTATGCTCGGCTATCTAGGCCTACTTGGCCATCAAGGATTGCCAGCTTCGTATTCCTATCCGGATATCTATGCATACTCAGCCTGCAAGCCCTTCTTTCCCGGCCTCTGCAGTAATGTACTATTGCGTAACAGAACAGAACGAGACATAATTTCAGCAAACCATTACCTAATATAAAACAACCAGTTGGCATTTGATCCATCGCTCGTAGTATGCGTTCAGATTTTTAATACAGTCGTTTGTAATCGGCTCGCTACCGGCTTTTGTTTGGAAATGAATCTGTTTTTGCCAAATAAGATCGAGGATTACGTTACGTTTGACCCAAAACATGTACAGAGGAAGGAAAAGTAATTTGGTAAAAATATGTCTAAGGATGAGGACAAACAAGCGTAGTTTTTTGAGTTGTGTCGCATTTTGGTCGCGTAATTTCTGCTACATTCCATTTTGTACACAAAACAAAAACTACGCGACTCAAAACAAGAAAAATCACGCTCGTCTGGCCTCATCCTAAGGATCACTTGTGCGGTCTAGTGTTAACATTCTATTTAATTCCTTAGTAACAGCTACGAGTAGTACAGGATTAAGCAATTAGTTTTAATATGTATAGATTCTGTCAATCTGATTAACTTGTTTATAACTCAAGAGTATTTTTTTTAAAGCTGTTTAAGTGAAAATGATGAGTCTTTAAACAGCAGATAAAATAATTGAATCATAGCAAACTTTCACTATAATCGGTAGGCGAGTATTCATATTATGCGTAGAGAATTGTCAATGTTGATAACCCGCTTCTACAAACACCCTTATGCTGCTATTTACAAAATGCTTATGCAAATCTATTATGCGTATGCATCGCCCTTTGTGCAATAATAGCGTTGTGCTACTTGCAGCGTATGCGCAGGAGTGGGCGGAGCAGTGTCACTGCCGCACGTTCAGTGTTCCTCAAACATATGGGCGAGCATTAAATGGGAGGTACCAATTTTATTGTGATTACCATATTATCATACAATGAGCCTCTGTACACTTGTTAATTCAAAGGCCAAACTTATCAATACGAAGCGCTACAGTTTGTGCCATACTAGCGGTGGCCGGCGACTCCGTCCGCGCAGAATTCGCTGATCCCGCGGGAACTATGCGATTTTCCGGGACGAAAACAATCCTATGTCCATCCTCGGGACTGAAACTATCTCTGTAACAATAGTAGATTGTACACCGAGGGGATAAAGCACTGTATTATGTCACGGGCGCGATATTGAATCCTGAGCGCAGCAAAGGACTCTAGGTTTAACTCCCGAGCGTAGCGAGGGTGTTATGAGTTAATTCCTGAGCGTAGCGAGGGAATTAAGATTGAGTCCTGAGTGGAGCGAAGCATTTAATCGCACCCAAGACATATACAGTTTTATCTCCGAGGAGTATACTCTACTTTTCTCACCTTTTGCGAGACAATAAAAACCAAGGTAGGAAAATAATCTAAAAATTAAAACAACAGTACCTAAAACAAAATTAAAAGTAAAAATTTAAGTTTGAGAAATTAGTCCAGTTGTCCAATATTTTTATTTGGAATCCTAGCAGTTGAATGCGTGTAATATTTACAGCGTCAGCAAACACTGGCCGCTTTTGTTTTATTTCAAATTTGTTTCATTCGTTCGAAATTCGAACGCCGCTTGCCGTGGCGTGGCCATCTCGATTTTCGGAGCCGTGCGATTTATACGAAATTGGACTTTAAGAATATAGCAATAAGAACTATGAAAAGTGAGAATCATATTATTAACCTACGGGTTATAATGAATTTCAGTACAATATTACTACCCGGCGAAAGCCAAGGGCTATAATGACTTACTTTGAGTAAGGTTTACATGATATGTAATTAGCCATTGTCGAGCAGGTGGTGTGAAAATTTCATTAAAATTATTTCAGTGGTTTAGGCGTTAAAGCGTAACAGACAGACATACGCACATAGTTACTGTTGCATTTATAATATTAGTTAGGGATTAAAAATTGTCTTTGATAAATAGTACACTAGTAATCTTGATGGCGTTTGGCCGTGGCTTTTCTGTCTTTGGTGTTCGATTACGACACCTATTGAATGGAAGATCTGATACACGGAGTGTCAAGCTGTATGACTTCGTACATCATTCAATATAATGATGCTCGTCAGTGACCGCGTGTATAGTTTGCGGAAACTATAACATAGGTACTAATGTCACAAGCAATAAAAAAAGAAATGATAAGCTACCAAAGATTTGTCTCTATCTCTTTCTAGAAAAACAGAATTTAAATATGAAGTTTATAATGGCGTAGTGTATCTCTCTTTCTAATCACTGTCAAATTAGTAGTTCCAAATTCCGTATTCCTTGACCGACATAAAGTAATGTCACTTTTGATTTCACATGTCATCTCTTTTATGATATTTTTATATTTCATTATGAATCTGATATTTTTTAATGAATGTTCCCAATTGTGAATGTTTTTGAGTGTCAATACTAATCTGCCTCTTATTTTTATTGCGTTAATTAGCATGAAGAGAAAAGCATCTCTACCCACTGTTTTTTATTGCGCACTATACGCACAATCCTTTTTAATCGTAATCAACCATGGTAACCTTTTTTATGCAGCTTATAAACAGCCTACGTGCATCCCGCTCTTGAGCAACATCGAGGTATTGTTACATCACCTATTTTAATTAAATTATCACCGCCCATGGAACTCCTTTTGTATAATGGTGCTATAAATCAGAAAGCGCTGCATGTCAACCGCATGTCGCCCGGTAGGCTGTATTAAAGTGTTTTAATCGTACGGCATTAACGCTTTAGCAATTTTATACAGCTTGGTTCAGTCCTTGCTAGATTTGTTAAGAGGTGGGTAAGATGTCTTCTAATACAAAGGTCGTGTCGGGTTATACTAGTCGTCTTTTAGCACTGATTTGGAGAGTGTCAGAATGATTGAGCGACGTCGTGGGAGGGCGCCAAAGGCATACTAAACGCCTGTTGAATAGCTGATGGAAAACATTTACGACAGTGTGTGAAAACTTGCCAAAGAAACGACATATTTCTTTATATCAGTTTAAGATATACCTACCCGCTTACTTAATTAAAACGCCTTAAGTGGCCGGAATTAAAACGGTGTTACAATGTATTCTGTATTAATTAAAACCAGGTATGGCGTACTGGTTTTCAATAGTTGGAAAATTAATGCGAAAAAATGTGGTACCAAGTAAACAACGAAGTCGATGAACTGCGCATGCAACGCTTGATATTCAAGGGCACAGCAGCTGGGTTATTGGGGCTTATCAATCGATAGGGAATTGGTAATACAAGTGCTTATTATATATGGGAAAAATTGATCTTGCAAGTTCCGTATGCTTTGCTAAGCACGGCACTGCTTACCTCTTTATTAGTCAATTTACACCAGTTTTTCTTGCGTACCGTTGCACACGTAAAAGATTACAAATGTTTCTTTATTTTATACTAACGACACTTTTTGAATAACGTGGATGAATTGAGGTTTATTGGGGATAGTAGGTTGTATTTTAAGTATCGTTTTTAGGGCTATACGATTTGTTTTCTGGACGTGAGCGCCTTTTTTTATTACAAATGTTTACCTACCTATTTATAAAAAATTGTTTGTGGAACTTTAGTGAAATATTTGGAGCGTGACACATCAGTTTTTCTCAAAGACGATAAGATGTAGACTATTTTAAAATATTTCTTCCATGCTGGTCTGGGAGTAAAGAAAAAACATAATGTAAACATAGATGGTAACATCCCGTCGAGGGTATGGGCGAAAATTTTAGGAATCATGTTATAGGCGATGCTGCTAGCCACCCATCACTATTTTGATTCCCCCTTTCCACCTCTACGCCCACAATCATGCTAAACGCGGCCTATAGGTCTTGATACCCTAGACTCTGTATACCCCGTAAGGGATAAAGATGTTGTTTATGTATGAACTCATGGGAAATCATGGATGAAGGAATAACATCGTAGACGTATGGATAAATATATAAAAATATTTACTTAAAACACGCATTTATTATTTATACATTTATAGTTGTTTCCGAAAACAAGAAAAATGCAGTGATGATGAGGATGATAGGCGCTGACTCATCATATACTGCAGGAAACCTACAGAGCTGGTATTCTGCCAGAACCCTAAGGAGTTTATTATACAAGCCAAAATCCGTGCCTCATTCGCTCATCTTTTTAAACATACAATATCATTATAGACAAAGCAAAAACGAATACTTTCAATAACATCGTTAGACACAGATATTTAGACAAAACGTTGACACTTCCTACTTAACGAAGACAATCGAAGGAACCCCAAGCCTCCAATATTAAGAGAGACCAGGAAGTAACTCAAGGGAGATTCAGTCAACACTCACCTTGGATGCGGCTGCACGTTCTTCTTTACTCGAATTTAGTTGATCAATGTTGTGGAAAAAACAACAGCGAAGTGTTAGGTGGCTGTAGGAGTGAAGGTTCCGTAGGTAAACGAATAACAGTATCTGGGCGAGACGTAACTAGCTACTTTAAGTTACTAACACAATAACCACAATCAGTGATTTAGACACAATAATTCATAGATTTCCTGTCAAATATACGTCAAATTCATAGGTTACGGTTGCCGTAAATCATTGGTTACGGTTGTTGTCAATCTTTAATTAAGTATCACGTTTATACCTTGGTTACCAATGACTCTCATATAAATACATAAATTAATATTAAAATTATTATTTTGGACTACGTAATGCGTGCGATAGACGGGCAGATAGACAGATGGAGAAGATTCAATTATCTGAGTTTCCTGTTTACCACCCCGCCCCTAAAATACGTATGTGGTCTTTTATTTCTAGTGTATCAAATAAAAATATTTATGTATTTTCATCATTATTCGATTACATACATCTATTCTCATGACGTGACTCCACAATAAAGTCGCTTTTAAGTCACATAAAGTGACCTGATTGCTGGGTATGTATCTACATAAATCACGTCTTTATCCCTTACGGGGTAGACAGAGCCTAAGGTAACTAGACCTAAAGGCCACGTTTAGCATGATTGTGGGCTCCCAGACCAGCTTGGAAGGTAGATATCTACATTCTCAAAAAACCGATGCAGATGCTAAATTTAGAGCACTAACTTTTATCGGGAGTGAAAAATGATCCAACAAAACTTGCTATCAATATACCAGTAATTTTGCATTACCGAAATATAACGCATGCCATAACTCACCGGAGAAACCCTGCCTCAAGCTTCAACAATAATCACAACTTAACATTTATCGCTTTGTAAAATAAATTACGTTTCGTAATGAAAGATTTCGCTTACTATTGTATCGGTCATATTTCATACGGACTTCTGAAAACCGGTTGTTAAATGCATGACTCTTTACGAATGTGGGCGGTGGACGAGTAGGTAGTCAATAATAATAGCGAGGAAGCAATAAAAACCAGAGCACGGTATTTAAACAGGTTCGATGTTTTGATCTAAAAGAGTACTTGTACTTGCTCACATTTTCATGTTGTTTGTATCGAATTTAAGTATAGTCTTATTCGTGTGCCGTTTCGTCTGGGACGTCGTCATCGTCTCCAATCTACTCTTCGTTTGGCGCAGTCCTCTCATAACAAGAGGGCTGAGGCTGCTGTCCTCATCTGTCTGTATACGGGCTCATAAGACATTCCGCGTCCTCCATGCAACTATTCCTATCAAATAATAATAAATATTTACCTCCCTACTCCGCTACTCACGTGCAAGATAACCAAACATCATGCAAAGCCCCTTGCCGCGGGTTTTGCATGTGTAAGTTGTGCTCATTAAACTTTGATAATGATCCCGTAGAGGGATCGGAACGTGTCAGTGTTTGAGTGATGTAAGGGATAATTAATTAAGTTTGTGGGATTTGTGTTTTATGTGGCAGTAGTGGATTGCATGAAAAACATTTACATTTCACACAGGCTTGGTTATCTTGCACGTGAGTAGCGGAGTAGCAAGGTAAATATTTTTTGTTCATTGAAATGGACCTCCGCAAAGTAACGCCTGATTCATCACTAAAAAAAATCCTATCAAACTTTTACCTACGAATGATTCTTACGAATACATAAATTAGTCCTATGAGGTCATTAATAAGTAATGAGATTAGACTTTATTACACTAACTGCTTTATCGTTCGTATCAATGTATAAATATTGCAAGCTAATCTCGCTGCAGGCATTTAAAGGTAAACTTGTTCTTTGTAACAAAGTAGTGACAATTTACATGTATATGGATCTGTAGATAGGTTACATTTCATCACGTATTTCATCACCTCCATCACCAGGTTAATATGTTCTATTGATGGACACAAGTCTCTCATAAACAAAGCCAGAGGGCTTGGGTTTTAGTTCCCATTTTAATCCAGTAAGAATTTGAAAGTGGTACAAATTTAAACTTCCGTGCTCGTCTGGGAGTAAAGAAAAAACATAGAATTTACCAGTTGGTTCTCTTCCCGCGCAAATCGTAAGAGCCCATCGAGGGAATGAGCGAAAGTCTTAGGAATCATGTTACAGGCGATGCGAGTAGCAACCCATCACTATTTTGATTTCCCTTTCCACCTATACGCCCTTAATCATGCTAAACGTGGCCTTAAGGTTTTGTCACCTTAGGCTCTGTCTACTCCGTAAGGGATAGAGACGTGATATATGTATGAATGTACGTACAAATTTGAAATAATTGTAGAGTTGAAGAAAATTAAAGTCAACTACTAGAAAGTTTAATTTATAGTTTTGCGTCAATACACAGATTGGTATAATTATCAAACGGTATTTTTGAATCATGCGCTTTTGAAAATTGAGCCCTTGTCTGTGAAGTAATTGCTGTGCTCGGCAAACACTCAGAACTGACTCGTTTGCCCGATATCAGTGTACGAAGTGAAGTAACTTGACGTAAGTCGTGCGTTGACGTTGACAGCCAAGACACCTAACTCCGTATAACGCCTAAGAGCGAAAGGGTCACGTTACGATTGTTTCCCACGAGAAGCGATCACCTTCATGGACGTGGATCGTTTAAATCACAAAACAGCTCTAGTGGATGTACAGCCTAACACCTCGCTGCTTAAATACAAAAGCGACACATCTCAAAATCGGACACTGTTGCATTTGAAACCTTATAACGACCGACTTTAGTTTTTAGATGCACTTGCGAATGACTCTGGAATGCGTCCGTTTTGTATTTAATCAACGACTGATTGAACAAGACAAGTCTTCATAGAAGCAAAAAAAGGAACTTGCTTTAAATCGTATCAAGGTTGATAGCTACAAACTGGATGATATATCAATTGTGCGGCGCTGATTTGCGCAAGTCGTAAATTATATTATAGTACCTTCTATTAACTAATGTGTTATGAATACAGTAATTATGGAAAAGGATAGCCATGAGTGAAGGACTCGTGAGGAGAAACGCATGAACTCATTTCAATACTTAATTGCAAGGCACATTTCGACACTGGGTATAATGCAAATTTTTAATAGTGTAATGTTTAATAGTCTTTGCTCCAATTTTTTTCTGTTATCGCTCTATATACCACATGTGACAGTATATTCATCGGCTGTCTTAATCTCCACGCAAACACCAACACAGCATCGCTAACTTTACAATGTTATCATGTTAGATTAGTTAGAGACTTATATAATTTAAGGCTTGGGGACCTTATGCATCCCTTTTATAAATGTATTTAATTTAAGAAGAATTTAAGTATTGTAGTAGCTTAATGTATTTTGTTTTAAAAATATGACTTTCTGCCAAGTTTTTTGTGGCGCATTGTTCTTGGCAATGATGGTTTTTCCGAATGCGCTGGTAGTTTCAAAAAAGACATGTAAAAGAGCCCCTGGCGGCCAATTTACAAAAATAAATCTTGAATTTTGAGCAATTCGTAGGGATGTTTTACTAGGTCTACTTACCAACTGTAATTTGTAATAACGATTGTGTCAAAAAGTTAACAAAACGAGGTTTCACGGAAAAAAAATTACTCGCCGAAGTACATAGACATTTCGCAAACTTAGTATAAGCGAAGTGAACATTACTCAGATTAGAATGGACTTAAGTTTTATACTTACTACGAGTAAAGATTTGTGTTTTTGACCTCAATATCGGGAATCCGTTGAGATCATTATGTAGGGGCTATTACCGAGCAATGCTCTAGGAACTTGAGAAATCCATAAGTAACCGAGTTATAACGGAAAGAATTTTATGAAACGTGGAAGCAATACCATGGTCCATTTAGCATCAACCATAGATTTATGTATGTTCAACGTGTTATTATAGCATAGGGGGTGTTTAAAACAAAAACTCAAATATTGTTCAAGGAAAAAATCGGCAATTTATAGATACGGATAATGATTTTTTTCATTTGTTTTCTTGAACTTTCTTTATTTGCGCGAGTAGGTATATTTTAATTAAGCTTTTTACAAGTTTTTCTAAACGTAAATTTTCAATGAGTTTTCTTTTTAGGGTTCCGTACCTCAAAAGGAAAAAACGGAACCCTTATAGGATCACTTTGTTGTCCGTCCGTCCGTCCGTCTGTCAAGACCCTTTTTCTCAGGAACGCGTGGAGGTATGAAGCTGAAATTTATATCAATTACTCAGGTCTACTGTCCCTTGAAGCTGTGAAAAAATCAAACTTCTAAGCCAACGCAATCAAAAGATACAGCCGTTTATGCCGCAAATTTCCGCAAATTTTCAACTCTCAAGGGAATCAAAACCTACAAGGTAGTTCCCGTGAACGCAGAATCTTGAAATTTGGTATGAAGGTAGGTCTTATAGCACAGATTAAAGAATAATTGCGAAAACCGTAAATGTGTATGTATGTCTGTATATAGCAGTGACCAATATAAAGTAACCCCACACTGCGTACATTTTGCTTTGGAACAGGGCTCTGCTTACACTGGTTTTAGATATTTATAGATAATGATACGGAACCCTCGGTGCGCGAGTCCGACTCGCACTTGACCGGTTTTTTTCTCGCGTCTTTGTTAAAATGTATAAAAGATGAAGTGAATCGCTAATTATTAGTGTTGCTCGGTACAAAAAAGTGGGACTTGAATCGTTTACTCCAATTATTCTGTCAATCGTAGCAGTAAGAGCAAAAAATATCCACCAGTTTATTGTTTGTGTAACAGTGATGTCATTGACTGCTAAACTCAACTTTGATGGGAAAAGTAGACTTTGTTATGTTCACAATATTTTATTTTAACTTGTACAGATCCTTTGTGAGTAAATTGTCCACATCAAATTTTTGCAAATGATTTTTCGTCGAGGGATGACAATGCAAGTACCGCCATTAAAATGTACAGTCTTGTGTTTTCAGCTAGGCGTTGATGAGTCAGGACTATCCTTTTTTTAACTCATTATTGTTATATAATATAAAGCTTAAACGTGGCATCTTTTAGTAACAATTATTTGAAAACCGCAAATAAATTAGTAGGTATTTGGATTTTTGGAATCTTTGAAATTGTACACCCGATGCTTCATTTTTATTTCGGTTGAAGATACAGCGTGCTGTATATGCCTTCGTAAGACTAGGAGAAAAAACAACTGATATAAGAATTATGGCTGTTTAATATTCTGATCACATTTTTAAGCAAATAGCAATTACCATAAAAAAGGTTGTGTGTGATTACTGCACGCCACTTATTTCCCGGAAATTATGTACATAATACTATTGGATTTATTATCGATCAGCCTTTAATTATAATATTGCTTTTACAATTCTCTGGAAAGGCTGGGTATATATCTAACGTTAACAACAGCTAACGTTCCTTCTAGGTATTTCCAACCGTTTCATTACGAATTGAAAATATGGAAGTAGGCCTTTCCTATAATATGAGCTACTTATTGATTGTGAGAATCCATGAGATAGGGAATAAAATGGTTAATTTAGTATATATCTCTTGTTTTGAGATTTGCCTTTGCCAGACATAGGCAAAACATAAATCTAGCTTCCGCAATCCTTGGTTAATTTCCATTGACACGAAATGTATATTTGATTCCATTTAGCAAATTGGTGTTGGCTCTTATTATGCGCAAACGCTGATAACACGGTCGTTTCTTTGAATGAAAAATGGGAGCAATCATTTTACAAAATGTCAATCTGTACATACATGAATACATAAGTAGCTATTATGATTATTGTACCGTACATGTATGTAAATCTAAATTTTATGAGGTTGATACTTTCTTAATTAGCTTGACCCGTGCTCTGAAATTATTCCGAATGAGATTAAGCTCGGAGTCGTTCACAGTACATGTAATTGAGAAAATCTTTAGGCCTTTTTGCTAAGACATCGTCCGGATCGCTACCATTATCTTACTCGCTAATCCTGCCGCTAAGTAGCAGTGCTTTCACTACTGTGTTCCGGTGTGGAGAGTAAGACAGCCGGGGAAATAACGGGCACAAAAGGCATTTCATCTTAGTCCTCTAGGTTGGCAACGTATCTGCAATCCCTCCGGGGTTGCGGATGTCTATAGGCAGTGGTAATCACTTACTATCAGGTGACCCACTTGCTCGTTTGCCTTCCTATTCGTATAAAAAAAAGACAGTTATTTGTGTACGATTTACAACATGACACCCAAATTTAATGGTTGAAGTTGTTTTTATTAAAGTGGATATTTTACGTTTACCATACTTACCTACTTACATCTTAAACACTATCGGAAAGATAGTCTATCATTTCGTTAACAGATGTGTTGTTTTTCAAAGTTCATTAAACTTTGTTTTTGTAATATATTCTTCTCTGGTATCACATTTATCTTAGTTTGGCTCTCTGGTTTTACTAATACAACTTGCATTTGACTAACTGTGAAGTCTGGGGTCAATTCCCAAATTCAAAGTTTGTATTATACCGAGCAGGATATCATGATACATAACTTCCAATGTCGAATTTCAGAGTATGAAGTCAAATAAGCCTTTTTTTACACAACCATCCTCTATACTACATTAATCTCGTATAAGATACTACATTATATGCAAGTAACTGATGCGATTCAAATGCAACAAATCCCCAATCAAATCTAATTGAATATCGGTAACGTTGATTGGCGCCTCTAATTTACTTGAAAGAACAATGACCAATTGAATACAACAAAACATTCAAGGTCCAAGCTTTCGTTAAGATTTGTTGTCATCAAAACTTCTGCAAGCTTATCCGTATCTGTTATCAGGCGGGCGAGGCGCGTGCGCCGCAAGCAGTTGATGTTCGCGCGTCGCGAGGAAGACACATCCGCTAGGCGCCAGCGCAGTGTTTTAGTGTCGATTATACGAGTTGTTGGACGTGAGCCTGGTGAATTGCTGGTGCGTGTGTTTCTAGTTCTTTTTCAGCATTATTATAAGAGGATTAATTACTATGAGTATAGTTTTAATGATTTCATGGTAATTGTTGATGACGTTTAAAAATAACATTAACAGTTTTTAGTTTGATTAAGGATGCATCATTCACAGGTAAATAGGGAATAGCTCGGAGGTGCTATCAATTTATCAGTTTAATATAAGTGTAATAAAAATAGCAACTACATAAGTATTTCAATTTAATCAATTTTGCGAAGTTCATTAATTAAAACAAAAATGTGAGTTTTCTTAATAAAAATATCGAAAATTAATTCATATCTTCCTGCAATAACAGCTGCATTTCAAACAAATACATACATCACAAGCGGTCTTTATTAGTTTTTATAGAGATGTACACAGATGTTCTAAAACATACAAAGTGGGTTACATACGTGTAATTAGCATGAAAATGTGTTATTGTAATATTATTGTAACCAGTACATTATTGTGTAATATGTAATAATTTGTACATGCAGCAACCGTAAGATGAAAAAATATGACTCGTTCAATTTTAGTCTTTATGACGGTGGGCTATTGTCCGTAATTGCATTAAAGGCTACGCATAGTAAAGTTAATTTGGTGGATAACTGCTATTAGACTTTCGCCGGTTATCTTTAACAGCATAATGTTATGAATGAAAAGTCCAAACCTTCCAAAAAAAAGAGTATTTTGCACCACAAATTTGATTTTTATAAATGCTTTTGTTGTACATTATAAACATGGTACTTATGCGTTGAAATCTGGGGTTCGGCGCTTCGGAAAAAAACGGTTAAAGTTTTAATAAACAACTTATAGGAAATGAGGTGAATATCTATGATATGGTGTCACGTTACCAGACGTCACCTGCAACGCGCTATTAATGCCAATTGCGAGCCATATTTAACTTCTTTCCGTAATACCAGAAGGTAAGAGAGGAAAAGAGTCCGCTTGCGTAGTGCGACCTCTCATACCCACGCGATGTACACCAAAGAAATGAATTTTGATTAAAATCATCCCTGTGAAAATCCTATTTGAAAGTGGTATAACTTAAGCGGTATTTTTTTTGACAATACACAGACTTGTGGTATTTTTAGGGGTGTGATTATAACCCCAGGTTTTAAATGACTCTCAAATGTAAGTAAGTAAGTAAGTAAGTAAGTAAGTAAATGCTTTATTGTACAAATATAAAGAAACAGATACAATTCACAAAAAAAGAAAAAACATTAATATATGCACAAAGGCGAACTAAAGGGTTAATGTTTCATGCACATGAACTGTATTCACCAACCTTCAGCTTAGAAAATGTAGGCATTACTTTAAATTTAAACTATTTATTTCAAGTTTAATGTAAGTACTTAATCTTATGCAAATATATTTTTATTTTGACTTGAACAAATTATTAGCTTTAGAATCTAATTCATTAAAAACGTCTTAGCTTGATGCGAGAGAAAAAAATAATTGCATAATTAGTACATCACGTCACGTTAAGTTGCACGTATTAATCATACACAAGGTTAGTAAATAAATAAATAAAATGAGCTTAAAATGCAACATTTGACCGATTTTATCGCTGCAGTAAATAAATGGTGTTGAGAGTTATTAAAATGCTGATAAGTATAATTACAACCAATAGTGACTCATTTGTACTGCTTTAGCATTTTCACAGAATTCTTTATTTAAATGTAAATTAAAACATACACACACGTAAATTTACAGAACTACAAAATTTAAATCGATACGAAGAACTTACTGACAACTATGTAGGCAATGAAATTTTAGTTGAATTCCTAAATTTGAATCTAAACTTTCTTCATTGAATATTTACCTTCATTTCATATACTTTAGCTGTTAAAGCTTTGTTTAAAAACATATGAATCTATTTAATTATAGCCGACGACAAAGCACATCTCGCATAGCATGGGAGACGGGAGGACGCAAGACCTTCACGAATTGTAGACGCTTAGCGGTCACCGTCCTGCCCCTTCCTCCACACCTATATCTCTGTCAATCAACTTTTTACTTCAAATAAAAAACATTCATAGTGATCTATCTGGATGCTATAACCTTTTTAAATATAAGTATTTAGAAAACATCCATTGAAATCGTCTATTAAATAAGTAGATGCTTAAAAATCAAAAATATTTTGCGGTTACTTTTTAACCAATACTATTTACACTAGCGTGTGAAGCCAGTTTTTAGAGTAGGTATGTGATAAACACACATTGTGAAAAGTAGCATGTGTAGTACAAGTATATCAATGGAACATCATGGCAATTCAATATCACTATCACTACATAGTATAAAATAAAGTCGCTTTTTCTGTCCTCATATCCCTATGTATGCTTATATCTTCAAAACTACAAAACGGATTTTGATGCGGTTTTTTTCAATAGATAGAGTGATTCAAGAGGAAGGTTTATATTGTATAATACATGCATAATATACCGTACGAAGCCGGGGCGGGTCGCTAGTATCAAATAAAACAGACTTTTCACCTTTCCCGACTCTTATTTTATTTTGGAGCGTTTGAAGTCTAAAACTGGCGCGGCCGGTTTTTCTAAACTTTAATATTAATAGTTGGTACTCGGAAGTACTTACACAAGCAGTGGTTGATTCCAACCGATGAAAGAACCGATTAAGGAGGTCAGTTGGTATTTCTTCACGAACAATTAGAGTATTATTAGAGTAATGACAGACGGTAACAGCGAGCGAGATCGTGACGCTGACCCCATGAAAGTAAGACATTAGGCTTTCAAATAGATCAATTATTTGCGATAGTTGCTATTAACCGGCTATTGTTTAAGTTGACATAAACCTTTAAGTACATACCCACTATTCATAAAGTTACACACTTGTATTTTTGCCTGTACGACTACGTTGTACGGAACGTGACCCGCTATTTTTGCTTGTCAGTGTATAAGACGAAAGCAAGCGTCAAGTCAAAGTAAAGGATCTTCGTTTGTGTTAGAAAATGAAAGTTAAGACGGGCTTTCGTGTAACTAGGTTAATCTTTAATCCAGGATTAAGTAGCGTTAAATGTATTGGAGTGAGTGATCCCTAACCCAGGATTAAAGTTTTTTTAAAACCTAGACTGAGGAAGCGACCCCAGGCGCATTTCACGCAGGTGCAGAGCTGTGCATGGTGGCAACATTTTCCACCACCTAAACGTTAGCAGTATTTCACAAATTTTTGATACGTTTTTAGAAAACAAACAAATCTCAGTTTGTAACATAGCAACATTATATTTTAATTGCACGTCCATCTGGTATTTACGGAGCCCTATGCACGAATCCGACTTGCACTTGCCAGTTTTTTTATACTTTTGTTTGTTAGTCTTGCCTTTTATAGAAGGAAGTATTTCACTAATTTAGCTGAACTTCTAAACGTAAGTTGTTTCAAGCACGTTAACTAGACATTCTGCCTTGATGTTCCGTATTAGCAGTGATGTGGAGTAAATTGCTTCAGTTAACACATATGACACGCATTCAACCATACTAGGTTAAACTAGAAAGCTAATCCCTAGTAAAATACGAACATCACAAAAATATATAAATATATACTTCCATGCTGGTCTGGGAGCAAAGAAAAAACATAGAATGTACCAGTTGCTTCTCTTCCCGCGCAAATGGTAAAAGCCCATCGAGGGTTTGGGCGAAAATTATAGGAATCATGTAATAGGCGATGCGGCTAGCAACCCATCACTAATTTGATTCCATTTTTGCCATCTATACGCCCACAATTTTGCTAATCGTGGCCTAGGTCTTGTCACCTTAGGCTCTGTCTACTCCGTAAGGGATAAATACGTGATTTGTAGGCAGAAAATGACGGAATTGTAGGTGTGGTCTAAGACGAATCAAACATTTTGCACCCTGTAAATACTGACGTACCTAAGTCTTAGTAGTACTCACTGATTTCTTTCACAAAGGGGCGTATTAATGGCTGGCATTAAAAAAAGTCTGAAACTAATGTTGTTAGGTGTTGGGAAAGACGGAAAATGTAACGATTAAAAAAAAACGTATTCTTGAAATTGTTGTTGAATTATAAGATACTAGCCTTCCGTCCGCAGCTTCGCCCACGATAAATTAATTTTCCCGTAAGAAAATGTATTTTTCCGCGGTAAAAAGTAGCCTATCTCACTTAGTGATAATGTAACTTTCTAACGGCAAAAGAATTTTTGAAATCTGTCCAGAAGTTTCGGAGCCTATTCAATGCAAACAAACAAACAAACCTTAAATTTTTCCTCTTTATAATATTAGTATAGATTGTATCAGTGTTCAGTATTAACGGTCGATGCATGTCTCTGCTTTATTTACTTTCTAGTCAAGACTCACTCTCATTGCGATCATTGTTGTCTTTTATTATGACTTGAGTAACACTTTGTTTTATTATGTTCACTCACTGATATCAAATGCCTAGTTATCGATCGTTGCTCTGGTCAAGCGATTCAGTTAATTGGTTTGTGGGAGGACAACTATTTTATTTACAACTGATCTTAACACCATTTGAAATAGTATTATAGCATTTCGTTACACACATGACGCATGAAAGTTGGCCTAACATTTTGTTATCAGTTTCATAAGAGTTCAATTGTGTTTGAATGAAAGTATAAAATGATGAGGAAACGTCAGTAGGTACAGTGTCGGTTCCTTGACATAAGTATCCATCTTTCTATGCAGTTATTATGGTAAAGTGAATATTTATTTAAGGAAGCCGACTGTGAGTGTGTATTGCTATCCAATGCTGGGATGAATACAGATAAAAGAACTGACTTATGCAGTTGTGACTGTGAAAGATTAGTAAAGAGAATAGCCTTAACATTTTTCATCACTGATTCGCATTCTTATTCATTACAAACTTTTAATATAAACTTGCATCTTGGAATCTTGCGACTCTGCATACTTGAGTAAGTCGGAAGACAATACAATAATCTGGTAGTGGAGTTCTGGTAACTCAGCCAGGGTCGTCTAAGCAGGAGGGAACTCTTCAACGATTGGTTCGATTGACTTGAAATTTGGTACACATATGTAGAAAGGATGACAATACAAGTACAGTCAGCAACAAAAGCTTGTATTAAAAATGTTTTTTTTATATAATCTTATATTAATGCAACATACACTCATAAACTCATTGTTATGCGCGTGAATTTTTATGCAATGTAAAAATACAGCAGGTATACTACTTCAAACAGAAATCCATTGGCTAGGTAATCTATTTAATGTATTTCAATACTTTACATCTGTCTCCGAAGTAGTGCTTCCTAGCCTTGTAAGGTATTGGTTGCATTTCACTTTGGTTATTATACCTTACTACTACCGCGTGCACCTTGTTTCTCCACTTAGGTTTGTTTTGATTAGAAAATGTAGTGGAGAATCCTATTCGCAGATGGTTCGTAGAAAGTTGTGGAGTTTCGCAGTCTATTTTATAATAGACCAACTTAACTTACAAGCTTCTACACCAAAATATTAAATGTTACGTTATACCTAAGAAACATTGTAAAGAAATTTGAAATAACCAAAAGGTACCAAGATGCTGCTTTTTAGAAGCAAGCTGATACGAATAAATATCAGTATAATCTTTTCTTGCGTAATGACATTATTAAACTACCTAATAAGTGAGAAACCGCCACTTATAGACATCGACACCACACGGGTTGTGGATTTGTTGCAAAGCCTAAGGGCTAAGATAAAATATCTCGTGAGGGTACCTACCGTAAATGTCTGTGTAGCGGTAGAGGACATGACAATGTGTTCTCGATGGCTTGTACAGAATAATTTTGGACAGTTTTTTGCATTGTGAATCCACTATTTGTATGTAAAGTAGGAAACTAGTAAAGTAGGAAATAGTTTGCTTCGCTGCTTTCCACATGTAGCGCAGTAGCGAAGCAAATGTTTTTGTACATTGATTATGGTTCTCCGCAAATTAAAGACTGATTCAATAATAATAATATAAATTATACATACATACGTAAAAAAAACGCGTCTTTATCCCTTACGGGGTGGATATATTCTAAGGAAACAAGACCTAAAGCCCACTTCTCACACTCACTCTTCACTTCTATCTGTTTCTTTATATTTGTACAATAAAGCATTTACTTACTTACTTACTTTTAGCATGATTGTGGGCATATAGGTGGAAAGGGGAATCAAAATAGTAATGAGTTGCTAGCCACATCGCCTATAACATGATTCCTAAGATTTTCACCAATTCCCTCGATGTGCTTTTATCATCCGGGAAGAGAAACAGCGGGTAAATTCTGTTTTTTCTTTGCTCCCACACCAGCATGGAAGGGAATCTCAATAAATGATTTTATGTAAATACTAGCACTAACTGTGTAGTTTTCAATCTATGCAAAATAACCGACTGTTTCTTAAGAACAGCACTCTGTCCTACCGTAACTCGACCGTTCACGCCTATTAAGTTATCGGACGAAGTGCGACAGAAATTCGATAGCAACTATTAAGGTGTAGAAATACCTTGACGTATTATTTAATCGGGCCGCATCAGATTTGCCGGTAAAGGGCAGTGCTCACTCGATAAAATTAATTCAACTTGTAATACTTTAAAAAGGCTCATTTCTATTTTGTCCCTGTCCTAAATCACGACCTAATAAATTTGAAGTTAAAGCATAAGTTACAACCGTTGTAGGATTGGAAGTTAGTCCTTTTTAAATGTAGTTCGTTGCTTGTCATCGTTTTGCTGTCAAAGATTCATCAATCAGTTAGAGGCGCCGTATCGGGCCATTGAATTGAGTACTGTATAAAATACAGCTTTTTATAAGAATTTGAGAACAGATTTATCTGATCTTTCAGCTATTTAGTCGACGGTTCTATAAATTTCATGAGTGCTTGCTGCAATATTTTAACCTATTTAATAGGACTAATGATTCCGGCCATTTCTGTTCCTCTGGTTGGTACTTAGTGTCAAAACATAATTTGATGGAAGAATGAAACTGGGGCCTTACTATGACGTCTTAATGCGATTCAATTTTACGTTTGTTCATTTTTGACACTTCTGGTTTGGATTTGACAGCGAGCGATCCAACCTTGGTTTGGAATTGAATCGCTTTAAGACGTCATGGTAAGGCCCTTGTACGTACTGTTTACGCATAACGTGATTTTCAAAACGTGCCCTCTTAATCTAGGCTAGGCTGACGTGAATTTTACGAAAACGAACAATGTGATAGATTTTAGTTGTAAGTTGTACCAAGTTACTGTAACTTTAACCATAACCGTAGATTTTGATGGGTAAAATGTAAGTCAAGGTTCATGTTATTCTGCCGTCCTAATTTAAAAGGACGCATGTCAGTGGCACAGGTTTTGAGAAATGGGAGATTTTAGTTTATCATTTACCGCACCTTCTAAAATGTATGTATGAAAATTAAAACATTTTGTTAAATAACAAAAATATGTAAATTTTCGTACATACAGTCACGCTACTTGCTATGATTCTGACATACCTCTTTCGCTTCATCTACATTCATCAATCTCTTCATACATGCTCGTCGGTTTCGGGTACTCCTGACCTGCCTTTTTTCAAACCTCTCCTAAAACATTTTAATTGTAAAAAATCGTTTTTTGGACATCCGTCCTCTTGAATTAGGAAGGCAGTAATGTTAAAGTAATTTTGATTCCCCTTTCTTTTATATGGAACCACAATTAAACGCGTCCTCCAGGTCCTGTTACCCTTAATAATAATGTATGTATGTAAAGCAACATGGTCCAACTAACAATGTGCGTCACTTTTGCGTCACTGCATTTTGTAGTAGTTTTTGAGTACTTACTTGTATCGATTATAAAACACACACTTCTACAATATATTCACTACTTACGGTAAGTGAAGGCACGGCTTCCATCCATAATTATTCTTTAATAACTTACCTAGTTTCCCACAACGGAATCTGCAGTTTCAAGTATTTAGCTTGTAAACATAAATTTTAACTTTACGGCACCTATTCAAATGTAATGTGCGATAAAACTATCACAGTATATTATTTCTGATGTCTAATAATAATAATGAATTCAAATGAAACCAGTAGTTGTACAAGTAATTTACCTAATATACGTGTCGAGTTGTAGGAGACATAGAAATTGCATTAATTCTTTATACGTTACGGGCAACAATTTATACTTACGTATTTCGCTGTCTGTGGCAGTGGCTAGGCGACTCACATAATATTAGTGGAGTAATCATAAGTGGCATCTTATTAAGAGTAGGCAACTGCAACAGACCTTTAACTGGGGCTATACTTTACTGCTGGTCATAGTTGCTTCATCTAATTCTGAACACAGACTGCGTACCGACGCCCAATTCATTTCGACATACCCGACTCTTCCCATGCCGTGGTGATTTGGCCCAACAAAATGTTTCTAGCATTTCGAAACCTAATACATGATAGAATTTCTCGCGATATTCATATATCTGTAATATTGATAACATTGCCAAATGTCATCGGATATTAGCCTAATATAATACAGGGTCGACCTTCGGACGTTCTTTATTACTTAACCAGTTATTTACGTTTTAGATTGACAAATGGGTGATCTTTAAATATCAACCTACGTGATCTGTTTCTTGATTGGCAAGATTAATTAAGATGATAAGTTTACAAAGGACGCCCGGTGCAAGCATCGGTTTTACATGTTTTTTATGTACGTTGACATTTGAATTGATTAGACAGGAACATTTAACATTCGTAGAAGTACCTAAAGAGTAATATGTAAACCGCAGGTATTTTTAAACATTTAACTGGTAATACCAGGATTGGCCAAACCCAATCCCAAGAAGTCAAAGCGTCGTTCTAATGTGTTTCATCGAAATGATTTCGAAGTGACGTTAAGTAGTTCCATAATACATAGCTTGAGGATATTCGTGACTACTATTCCCTGTAAACAAGACACCGAATCCACATTACATTAACTTAGTAATAAATTCTGGACGTAGTTATGTTACAATTATAGCAACTTACGATCTTTTGTTGAGTGATAATCGTTTGTTTAACAAGGGCTATTAGATACCGCGGTAGATAATGTCAGCTCCTATTAAGCACATGCAATCTTCTTGTTGCTTAAATTCGTAGGTAGAAGGGCTTGGTATTACGGAGTGTTGCGCTAGTGTTTATTGTAATTATTAACACTTTATTGGTGTTTTGCATGGCCGGTGATAAATTGCACAAAACGTTAGCTTTAACTTCATGCTTTTGCCTACGGTTTTAGTGTTTATTTAGACAAGGAAAAAATTGATTTCTCATTCAAGTAAACCATTAAATGGATTGAGTAAAAACTAAGGTGCTATTGAGTTGGTAAATGTGGTCCAGATATTCTGATGAATTCATCACATCTGTATCAATATTATAAAGAATTAAACTTTGTGAGTTTGTGGGTTTGTGAGGTTGTAGGGGGTAATCTTTAGATCTACTTACACGATTTTAAAAATTCTGTCACCTTTAATAGAAAGCCACATTATTTCTAATTTTCATAGGCTATATTTAATTCTACACAGACGAAGTCACGGAGCACAGCTAGTAAGCAATAAAGACACGGGAATAACACCAAGAAGTGAGTGCTTGATTTTTGTTGTATCCTTGTTACTTCTCCTTTCCATATCACATTGCTGCAACTGCAAGAACATTCTCATCGTTACTGGTTCGTCGTACGCGCTAGCCGATTACACAGTGCATCATTTGTGCTGGTAAACGTGCTTAGGACTATCAGCTTACAAAATACTCAGAAGTCATCCTCGAACTCATGTCGCGTCATTGTTGCGCTTGCGACCCAAGTCTCAGCAACATTACTTAACCCATGTAACGACTTGTTCTGATTCCTTCGTTGCACAGAACGACCCGTGCCCATTATATGCTAATTGGAAGACGACACGCGAAATTGCTTAAAGTTAGAAAGTATGTTCCTAATTTTTTAACGCAAGTTATGTTTGAGCGTTCCAAGGCGTGCGAGATTCTCTGCTTCGATTTGTTTGTTATGGCAGGTTAATAGGCGAGTGAAGCATGCTTTTTACAAGGTAATTGATTTTTAATTAAGTTTAATTGCGCTGTGTTACATTTTTACCTTTAATTTTGCAATATTATTAACATGCGTAATTTTATAATGTATAGGAATCATAGCGAAAATGAAGGAAATGAGTAACGCTTTTTTGACCGTAAAACAAAAGTGCACAGATTTTTCGAGATTTTCCTGGAAATGTATTTTTACTTTGTATATTGTTTGTATCATTTTCGAGACAATACAACGATCTATTATAAGAATTTTGATCTGTTACACTAGAGGTTTCATTTTATACTTCATTTAGGTTACCACGTTCATCTTTTGTACGATAATTCTCAACACTACCGAATTAAGAGCACCCCGTGGTTAAGAGCTGCGTCAGGAGATTGTCTTCCGGCTTAAAGCATTACAACAATTTTGACCACTCGAATTCAGAATGATAACCGAATTATGACACAATCCACAATGATAGAATGAAACCAAATAAGGTTTATGATACTAAAGTTTTACGTAAGGAACAAAAGTTGGTATCGCGTGTTTTTTGCAGGACCTTGCGTCAATCGTCATCATCATTTCCAGCCTATATAAGTCCCACTGCTAAGCAGACTCCTCTCATAACTTTGGCTATAGTTCCCACCCGGGCTCAGAGCCAGCGAACGACTCAAAGCAGATTAAGAATTTCATAAGCACAATTTAATTGCTTTCCTTCACCAAAAGCTCCATGATAAATTTCCAATTACTACATTTTGCACTTAAATTCCAACTAAAGAGGTGCGAGCCTGAGCTCGAACCCACAACCCTTTGCTTGAGAGGCCATAGGTCAATCCACTAGGCTACCAAGGCTTACGTCAGTGGGCATTTGTTATCCATTGACGTGTTCAGTCTTCGGGGACAGTTGCGGTGTGGACCCAAAACTGAGTACGGTTACAAAATAAGCCAATGGGTTACGTAACTGTTGCGGTAAAATGAAGGATGGACGCGCGGTGCATGGCAGATAGGAAGGCCGCTGCACGCTACGTGGTCTTTATATTTTATTCGTAACTAGCTTATGCCCGCGACTTCGTCCGCGTAGATTCAGCAATTGCCATGTCAAACTCGATCCCGTAGAACTGAATATGTAAATCCCGCTTTTTTTCCTTATCCCGTGGGAATTTCCAAAAATCCTGAAATTAGTTTCTTAGTTTTGTAAACACCTACTTTTGTATCAAATTTGAAGAGCCTAGTTATTATAGTTACTGAGATAGCATCACTCGGAATCGAATATATAATTCCCGTTTTTTCCTTATCCCGTAAGAATTTCCAAAAATCCTTTCTTAGCGGATGCCTACGTCATAACATCTACCTGCATGCCAAATTTCAGCCCGATCCGTCCAGTGGTTTGGGCTGTGCGTTGATAGATCACTATGTCAGTCAGTCACCTTTGAGTTATATATATTTAGAGATTGGTTTGCACGTCTTTATTTTGAGTGTAATGCAAGATTAATGGCTCCATAAATTCAACAGTACATACGCCAGTGAAAGCCACCGGTCACTTACCAATTTGGAACTACCTCGGGGCACTCAATGCACTTAACGTTGCATTTTAAAACGAATTGAGATTCAGTGTAACCGAACGTGAAGAAAATATTTGGTCCAAGTAATACGCGAGAAATATTCAAATTTCTGTTACAAAATTGATGTTGCGTAGAAATTGTCAGGCAACAATAGTGTGACAAAGTCGACGACCTTGTAAACAGATTGATGCAGTTCATGATATCACGACCGTGACAAACATCATGGAACTGGTATTCTAGTTGAATTATGGAGGTATCTCGGGCATTAGCATCTCTGAACGGGTTTGGTTTATGCAAGTTAAGCGCAAGCGCAAGGGTCGTCGGGCATTGTTGATATGAAACGGAATTTTAGCGGATTTTCTCGCCTACGAGCTACTTCATAATTTAATTGGTGAAGGTTAATTTACGAGCGGTTTGGAGTTCAAAATTTAAATAATTCAATTAACTTATAGGCGGTTGATAATCGAATTAGATTGACGTTAACGTCTAGTGTGAATTGCTTACTTTAGTAATAACATTAATTATAACCGACAATTTTATCATTTGTTTGTATGTCATGGGCTTTCTGGCATTTGCGTATATTTATACGTAAAAGTATACAGTGAAAGTTATTATTATATTACACTTAGTATAAATTCATTATTTTAAAAACAAAAACCGACTGCGACAACTTTTATAACGTTGATACTTCTCAAGCTTAAATGCGACAAGCCATTTAGGCTCTAGAGCGCGCGAAAAAAATATGCATAACCCTCCTTCAGGCGCAGTCGGGTAGTTATGGCTTGTGGGTATAAACCCACTTTTGATAACAAAAGTATCCCTTAATTGACAGAAATATGTCATTTACCCTTGTTATTTAACAGGAGTATTGTCTTCTTTTTTTCGCCATTATTTTAGGAGGGAAGATTGAAGGGAGGAGAGGAAGGGGAAGACCCAGATTGAATTACCTCATTACCTCAAACAAAGGAAAAACGCCAAAGCCGAGTCATACAGAGAGGTTTAAAGGCTGGCAGGAGAATGAGAGAAGTGGCAATCACTCCACCGACAAGAGTTTCCCTCTTAACTAGTGATGATGATTTTCTTCTCACAGTTCTTTACGTTTAATTTGAATTGACGAAATACCATTTCGTACTGTCACGCACACCGTTGGTTTTGTAAATAGCTCACTGTGATAGTATTCGGATGAGTTGCGGTCTGTTCTTGTAAACGCAAATTGTTTTTCCCACTCTTCCTTGAACAAATTTCGTAATAAAGTTGGCAATATGCGTTATATTGCCCAATAGTAAATGGATAAGCGGTGCGTAAATAATTTCGTTCTAATCTTCTCTAGAGAGACGTTACAGGCTGACGTTTGACAGCACACAATTAAATGAAGTTAGCGTGTCGTGTCTCGTCTGAAAAATAGATGCTGCGAATAGCTGATATGGTGAATAGGTATTCGAATAATCGCCGTAACCTACGGCCAGAAGTCAAATTACTCGCCATGTAACATTTAAGATGGTTTTTCTGAAATCATTAAATATAATTATACATGTACCGTTTAATACCTATTAGAACTCTAACTAACGTAAATAATCCCTTCTAAATGTCATAGCTTTTATTACTTGTATTTTGATAACTGTGTATTTGTTAACTGTAGGTATATCTATATCTAATCTCTATTCCAATCCATTTCAACGTTTTTGTAAACAAACCAATTCTATCTAAATTCCCACACAATCACTCATTGTATGCAATTAGCATCACACCCATCGGATTGTTGAAGGATCATACTTGATATAATTATGACATTTTATAACAAAAACTATGATTATTATTATTTAAATTTCATTTAAGATTCGGGAGATTTCTTTGTGTAGTGCAAAAATAAGTATCGATACGAACTTCTCAAAAATATGTCCCACGACCTTACTACGCCGGTGTAAGAGCGTATGGTACTTATTTTTGAAACCTTGACTAGATACATATTATTACACTTGACTGTACAAAAAGCGTTAAAATGGATTGGAATGTACAAGCTATTATTTTTATTTTTGCTATTCGCGTTTTTCTTTGAAAATCTGTGACTCTCTCGTTCGTCCCTCTCGTTTGGGGTCGACCCTCCTCTTCATTTTTCGCCAATTAAATAACCAATGAAATATCATTGTTGATGATAGACAATCAAGATAAGAAGGGTCTCTCTCTTCCTACATCTGAACGCAGAAATAGATCCTACTCAATATCGATGTTACAATAAAAGATTGAATATTAAAGTGGCACAACCGCAGCATCTCTACTGAAAACGTAGTTAAATAATAAATATTGCATGACCGCGCATAAAGCACAAGCACACGTAACATGCTCTTTGACCTCCATTAGGGTACCGGCGAAATATTGAGCAAGTGATATAATGAAGGGGGTTAAGTCACACAATAGATACCATCTCGTGTGAATCCATCACTGTTGACAGCTGGCCCGCCTTCTGATGGCCAGTGTTGCCCATATTTGCTGAATTTGTTACTATTGGTGATATTTTATCAATTATTTACTGAGAAAAATCAAAAAGATATTGACATCCATTAAGATTTTTTAGACCAAGCGCCCCACTTAGCGACTTTTTATATTGAGTTTTGCGACTTGGGTATATAGGAGTTAGCAACACTGCTGCTGGGTAACCTCTTAGCTTTTACGTATTATCGTTTTGTGCGTATTTGCGCCAATTATCGACTGTGCCTTTTTAAGATAAGATCTAATATTATGTATGCCACCTAGTGCTTTAAATTTTATTGCAAAAAAAAATACTGCCGAAAGTAAATTTTTTGCGAGATATGCATCTAAGACTTTCAGTCTCAATATTTTGAATGATGTGTACTTACTAGTAGTTGTCAGTGGATTCTTTTGACACATTTTGTTCGTCGATTAGTTCAACGCCTGTTTATTTATGTATGATTTGATATATACAAAACACAAGCATCAAGGCGACAGCAAAATTAATTTAATTTTGGACGCTAACACTGGATCAGTGTTGCCACCTGAAAAAAACTCGTTCTCATACTGGCCAGACTCTTTTCTCCGAAAAAAAAAACAATAAACGACCATACTACAGATTCCATGCGCTCAATCAACTTTAAACTCTCTTAAACTGTTCGCTTACGAGGCGTCTACACGATAGTAAACCGCGTTATGCAAGCGTTGACCGTGAACTCGGCAGCCGGTGTGTGCCGCCCTAATAATGTGTGTTAATTGATTACTTCCCGCCATTGTGTACACACACACGTGCTAGTAAACAAGATGGAGGAAACTATTGACTAAATAAACTATATCTTAATAGCCGTAATTGACGATCGACACTCTCTAGCACAACTAGTGCTGCGTGTTATCATAGGTGGTGGCAATACCGTCTTCACCATAAGGGCACATGGGGCCCGTGCCCAGGGCCCCCATTATCAGGGGGCCCCGAAGGACCGACAATTTCTGGAATAAATGGTCATACTTAGTAAAAAAATGTTATTATAATTCGCTTTTTTTACTTTGTAAAAGGGCCCCGAATTCTTGTGTGGCCAAGGGCCTCTGCCTAGTTTAAGACGGCCCTGGGTGGTGGCGCTGACGAGTAAGTGGGTCATTTACCATCAAGTGACCCACTCAGTCGTTTGCCTTCAATGTAGTATAAAAACATGAATAGTTATTTAATTAAATATTTATGTTTAAGGTGGCTTAATCTCGTTTAGATCCCTAACTACTCTGCCCCTTGTAGCATGCTTCCTGCAATTAGAATCTACTAAAGTAAAGATGTAGGTACCAAGACCATGCTTCGTTTCCTGGTTCTTCATAGGTTTTTAATTACCCATGTTCTTTTAACAATGGCTTGTTATTAAAACAATAACAACTCATACCCATGGATGTGTAGTGATTGTTTTTCCTAGTTTAATGTATTAATTGGAACTTTTAATTATTCCGTTTCATGTTCATACGAACGCGGAAATATGATCGTGAAGTTGTTAGGTCAGTTCCAATTTGCTTTGATATCATCACTACATAGTATAAAACAAAGTCGCTTTTCGCTGTCTGTCTGTCTGTTCCTATGTATGCTTAGATCTTTAAAACTACGGAACGGATTTTGATGTGGTTTTTTAATGGACAGAGTGATTCGAGAGGAAGGTTTATATGCATAATGCACAGACGAAGTCGCGGGCAAAAGCTAGTCGTGTAATATTTACTGTGTTTGGAAACAAGTTTAAGTTATGTGTAATGTGTGTAGGTGTTGTAAAGGCTGTATATTACCGTTTTTAATGAAATAGTAACAATTACAATTTTATACCTCCTTGTCATCCCGGGATTAAAGTGTAACTTACTCGTACCTTGATGAGGTTATGCGATTGGGTGACGTATTACTGTCTATCTGTACGTCTGTTAATCGTTCACGCTAAAACGGCTAGGTTTGCATGAAATTTGATGTATAGATAGTTGGAACTTTGGAATAACTTAAGCTACAGGCATGCAACTTTCATCGGATGTTCTTCAGGCAACTTAACCATGGTGAAATTTTTGAAATTTTGCAAAGTGTCTGTAAATTTTCATGGGAATTTAGAACATTTCTAATGAAATGATTCACCGAGCGAAGCCGTGAGCAATAGTTAGTGTGTATGGTAGGTAGTGCTTTAGGTTTAAACGATGGCATTTCTAATGCTCAACGTGCTGGACTCGCTTCTCATAAATAACTATAGACTTGCTTAGATTTATTAGTTCACAGCTCTAGACGTGTCAATTTGGCTACCGTTAAGAAGCTGACAAGCACCAATGATCTTAAGCAGCGTCACTCTTCACACACATTGTAAGTTTGCCTGTAAGTGAAAGAGAAGAAATTATACCGTCGGTACACCGACTCACACGTCACGTCTGAGTTTGAACTTAAAGAAACACTATATTAATCATTAAAAAAACTGTAAACAAAAACAGCGCGTTTACCAATAACGCAGATTTTCAGTCCGAAGAGTAAAGGTACTAAATGAGAAGTCACTTTGGTGTTATATTCCATCAGCCAAATTTACTTAATCGCGTTTTAGAAACCAAAAAGTACTAAAGAAGGAATACTGTCAAGATTATCGCCATATTTTTTTCAGTTGCACAAATTATCGTGTTTGCATATATAATATAATACTAGCGACCTGCCCCGGCTTCGCAAGGTATATTATGCATGTATTATACATATAAACCTTCCTTTTGAATCACTCTAACTATTAAAAAAACCGTATTAAAATCCGTTGTGTAGTTTTGAAGATATAAGCATACATCGGGACACGGGGACAGAGGAAGCGACTTTATTAAATTTTATACTATGTAGTGATATATTTTTTGAAACCTTTTCAGACTTGTCTTCGCCTTAAGCAAATAGCAAAATGGACGAGTTGACCTTGTCCTATGAAATTTATGATGTCACTCGACTAATAGAGCGTAAACCACATTCATTACTTACAAAGTACAGCTTTTAAAACGTATAGAAACAAAAATATTATATCCAAAGGAGCTTATTGCAATTTAGTCAATAGTTTAGATTTAAATCTTACTTGCGTGCCCATAAGATTGAATTTAAGGTGCAGGTTAAGTGGGTATAAATCCTTTTGAAAAAATTGTTCTTTAAATGATTGAGTATCTCGAGGCAGCGTTTTGTCGGTATGTAGGTGTTTGTTGACGTTATTATTTCATGATATAAAATCGTATCATCGAATTAAAATTTGTTCTCGTATTTATTTTACTTTAGCTATGTTTATACTTGACATATGCCCGACACATACAAAGACGTGAATGACCTGTATACTTTATTTATTAAGTATGTCAGTGTCTTGCAGTCATAGCCAAATGAATATTATACTCCGTTCAAATCCATTTTAATATTTTTCTAAACAAATAAAACCTCCCAAGTTCATATGAAATTTAAATAATAATAATCATAATATAATCATGGTAAGATATCAAGTATGATCCTTTAAAATTCCGGTGTATGTAATGCCAAATCCTTACAATAAGTGATTCTGTGGGAATTTAGATGAAATTTGTTTGTTTACAAAGGCGTTAAAATGGATTGGAATTGAGAATAGTTAGATGAAGCCTTGATGACGTCACACCATACTACCCAGTACGTCATTTACATACATATATACATACATACCTACATAAATCACGTCTTTATCCCTTACGAGGTACAAAGGGCCTAAAGAAACAAGACCAGGAAGGCCACGTTTAGCGTGTTTTTTTTTTTTTTTTTGTATATAAGAGGGGGCAAACGAGCAGACGTGGCATATAGATATATTTTGCTAATTCATCTAAACTCTGACACTATTGTCATGTCGTCACAGCATGACTTTAGTTCAAAGCACGTAGGCTACATTTTCTTCATCTGAGCTCGCGGTAGTTTTATTTCAAAGATGTCATTAATCTTATTCTGTTCTATGCCGGGGTAATAAAAGTGAAAGTAACGAAATTTCCATCAAAATATCCCATTATAAATGTAACTGTCCGTTAAATACTAAATGATAGTGCATAAGAGAAATCGTCATGCAAGTGCATATTATCACGTGCAACATGAGAAAGTATGACATCTATATTTCACTATTGAGAATGGAGAAAGGGCACGTCCGTTGAAGTTTATTTGAGCCCTTCCCGCTCGGTCGAGTAGTTATCGACACGTAACGCTGGTCTCTTGTAACCCGTATGTTAGTCATGTAGTCACTACGGTTTGTCGCTTAAAGCCAGATCATATGTTTTTTTATTTTTTATTTAGGTATTGAAAACAAAAAAAATACAATTTTAAAGCTTTATAACAGCGGGCGAAAACTCGGCAGGGTTTATCTGCCGTTGCTGGTTACTCAAGTTAGTTCCTTAAACTACATACATACATACATAATACATTTTTCCCTCATGGGGTAGACAGAGCCTAAGGTAACAAGACCTAAAGGCCACGTTTAGCATGATTGTGGGTGGAAAAGGGAATCAAAATAGTGATAGGTTGCTAGCTGCATCGCCTATAACATGATTCCTAAAATTGTCATCCATTCTCCCGATGGACTTTTACCATCTGCGCGGGAAGAGAGAGAGAGAGAGAAAGAGAAACATTTATTTACACATATTCGATACACGCAGAAGAGAAGCAACTGGCACATTCTATGTTTTTTCTGTTCTCCCAGACCAGCATGGAAGAATCTTAAACTAAACAGACGCCCAAAATCGCAGTACCAAAATGGTTTGATTGATCGCATTTTACTCAGGAAGACTCAATAATATTCACTATCTTTTGTCACCAAAATAAATTCGATACGCATCTTTTTTAAGTTTACGTGCAAAATTTAATTCGCCGTGACCTTTCTGCCGAAGGAAAACATCTTCAATGCAGTGTAAACTTACTTTATTCGCGATGTAAAACGATCTTGTTATCTTTAAGCAACTTTATAAAACTGTAGAACGTATTATTGACCCAGTAACAATCAGCAAAATACAGATTCCAGATATCACACTCTGGATTACCATTCGACAATTATCAGTCTACTTACAATTTAAATGGTCTGGAAATAATTGCCAATTTGTAAGTTAAGCTACTTAACAGGTTATCATTGAATCGTATTTAGCACTTAACGACGCAATTGGATAAAGTTGATAAGATAGCTTTTAGTCATTACTTCAAGCTACATTATTAAATGAAATAACATAGTTCTAATTCTACATACATACATAAATCACGTCTTTATCCCTTACGGGGTAGACAGAGCCTAAGGTAAGACCTAAAGACCACGTTTAGCATGATCGATAATTCTACGAATAATAATTATATTTTCACATTTTGTTACGTATTTTTCTTAAAGAGTCTAATTTCGGTAAGATCGAGTGTCTGTAGTTTTTTTTACGGGAATAACTACGTACAGTCAAGTGTAATAATACGTATCTAGTCAAAGTTTCAAAAATAAGTATCATGCGCTCTTACACCGGCGCAATAAGGTCGTGGGACATATTTTTGACAAGTACAAATCTATACTTATTTTTGCACTTGACCGTACTTCATTAGTCAGGCTCGTCAATATGGACAGATACTTACATTTCCACTACCAAGTCGCTCGCTGTCATCCATACTAAAAAATGACAGCTAAAACCTGAACTAAGTCTGAATTGAATCGCATTAAAACGTCATGGTACCCCCCCCCCCCTGATTTTCAATCACGACTGTAAGTTAAGGGGAAATATAGCAAAACAAGCTTTCGTATTTATAATAATTAATTGTATTTTTTTTAACTAGGTACCAAAAGAACAAAATTTACGGCAGAAGTTTTAATAGAAACATGAAGAGACGAACGATGATTAAATTAGTCGGAATTTGAATAAATTATGTCAATGTCTCATACATAGGTACTCAGTGCACATTAATATTACGTCGCGATCCATTGGATAAGTGGGTGTAGTAAATTTGCATTAGATACTTGTTGACTAATGCTGCCTCTTTGTTATTTGACACATTGTCAAGGCACCGAGCCAAGGAGACGGGACAATTATGCTGGCAGCTTGCGCCTGCCCGCAAATACTCTATCATGTTGAGCGTTAATTCTCATTGTCTATGCATAGCTGCATTCAAAGACAGAATAAAATTGCTCATTATACTTTAGCCAAGTAAGAGCTGAACATTTATATAAAGGGTTTCGTGCAGTATCAGTTATTAAAATAGAGTTAAGACGATGCATTACAAATTTTATAATCTTAAGAATTATGTTATAGGTGATACGGCTAGCAACCCACCACTATATTGATTCCCCTTTCCACTAATACGCCGACAATCATGCCAAACGTGCGTGATTTATGTATGTATGTATTTCATATTCTTATAACAAGTTTGAATGTATTCCCATTATTAAAATAGAGCAAAAGTATAATCGATTAAAACACGTTTACAGTGTAGGAAATTTTGTTAGAACAGTCATAGCGGTTCACTTTTCATACCATCTTTCGACCAATTACGAGTACAGTTTAAGTGCTACACCCCTGTGAAAATCAGTAGGCTTATTACCTAACTCGCTCGCCATCGCCATCGTGTTCATTTTGACAGTTCATGTAAGGGCTGATCATATGGCATCGGAATCAGCTAGCTGCCACATTCATACGAGAACTGTCAATATCAACACGATGGCGATTGCGAGCGAGTTAAGTAATAAGCCTACCGATCAATGAACTGACAGAAGTCTTAGTATAGTACGCTAGCTTCTCTGGGTAATCCTAAAGACTTAAATTACGACCGTATTCTCTGACGCCAGTGAAAACAAATCACTTAATATGCGCACAGAAAACTTTATGTATGCAAGAATTTCATACGTTTACGTTTGTAATTAAATAATGATTATGGTAATGCGGCGTTTAGGAGTGCAAAACGCGGATCTACGTATGATGTTCAGGGTTATCCAACTCGACACGGCGGCTGCGCAGAGAGCTGTCACTCACGCATTTCTCCGCCGTAAGATAATATAACGCCACGAATTATGCAGCAAGTTGGCAAGCAAAAAACATTTCACAACCGTCCCGTAGAAGGAAACAGGCGCGTTCCTGATTTATTGCATACAGACGCCTACCGGTGGAATGCAGTGCTACTTTATGACAAATTCTCTCACACGTTTAGGGAAATAAAATGCCTAGCTTGGTAAATTATGCCAGCGGCAACTGTCACTAACTTATTGGACGGTATGAATGACGATTAGCTTGCAATTGCATCGTAAACGGTGACGGAGATACGGCGATTGGAGATAAGGCTTGATAATGATGTCGATTAGAAGCCGAATAGGAAAAGTAAGAAGCTGTTGTGCATTTTTAAAACGGTTAAGATCGTAAATAAACGTTTTGTGTGAAATGGGCACATGAAACTTGATAATGGCTACATCCACTTTAATGTTGCGACCTTTTTATACGTACTTACAAAAAATAATTACAGACTATTTATTAGCCAGGGATAATTAAAAAAAAGCTATGTAAATAATAAGGTCTTACTTTTTATGAATAAGGGGGTAGTATCTATACCAATTGCGTAACGGAGCGCGAGATTTTTTAGCCACGATTAGATTTTTTCCTACACGTAAAAATTAGAACGGGTTCGCTTGTTCATTTTCTAGGAATACTACAATTTTTCTTCAGTTTAAAAAAACCTTGGGAAATAATCAGATACCTACGTGATTGGCGACGCACATTTAATGCCTGTAGCGTATCTAATTTTCAGTGAGTGCAATGAACTTTATTATCATACTAGCAAGTTTCAAAATACGGAGGCAACGATCGTTACATTCATCAGCTTTCTGCAATTCTTCACCAAACCTTGCTTCCATTTTTGAATAAGAAGATAAAGCTACTTGATACCTGCATCAAAATGTTTCCAAACTAATTTTGAAGCACGTGACTATTGCCTTCATTTACGTAATGAGTACGTGAAATAAATATTTAGGTATGGTGAGTTGCAACTTGGGTCGGAGATCGCAGTTTGTAAATTGCTCAACCAAATTGTTATGATTTAATTGTAAACCGACCGCGATTGGTTTCACAGTTGGTTGTTAAAGTTGTAACTTTTGTTCCCACCTTTCATCATCATCTCCAGCCTATATAGGACGTATATACGTTCCAGAGCTGGGCACAGGGCTCCTCTCAGAATGAAATGGCTTGGACTCCAATGCCGGGTCTTCAGGCGCAGGAACTTCACGCCTCCGAGAGGGCTAAATTCTGAAATACCTAAACTGGTAGAAACTTAATAGTAAATAGTTCTGACCTTTTTTTTCTTCTGGATCTCTTAAGGAAAATAACAGCACTGGCCTATACTTATATGACGTAGCTATTAAAGTGCATTTTGTTCGAATCCACAAAACCGATTAAGTTGAAAGGTAGGTACACACATGCATGGTCACAGGACCAGAACACGGACGTATGGATATTAATAATGTATGTATTTTCCTTAAAGTGGGTTGACTAATAATTTTTATCACTTCATGATAATTTACAAATTACCTTAACATTATTATATCCTATGAAATCTTTTGAACATAGCTCGCGCCTGTTTTAAAAACGTCTATGAAACAATTATTTTTCGTAAAAAAAACACTTACTTTTTTTAACAGAAAAGACGTAATTTAAACAAGTTTAAGCGTCGTGTAAAAGTCATGTTGTTTATTGAAAACATTGTTAGTAAGGTCATTTTTAACATCGATTTGGGCGGCCAACTGCAAAATTGGATACTACTTATAGAGGAGAAATAAGGACCACCGTATGACAGCAATTGTGTACGTCACATTGCTGTTAAATTAAATGGTAGCGCTGCACTCACAAATTACGATTAACCTTTACTTACGTTCTGTAATATCATGTTCTTTCCATATTTAGTTACAAGTACTGGCTTCAGTCAGTCCTTGTTTTATGAATTTGACTGTGTGAAATATAAATATTTCGGACGCCGTATCAGTTTACATTTTTCTTAAGTGAAATCATTGGTGTCTAATAAAGATAACATTTCAGTTATGATTATGTTATGTTATGATACGTCAAACATTGTTTTGTATTATGAAATACGAATACATATACGAGTATGACAGCTTCAAATCTAAGTTACATGTTCGTTTACGTGATAATTGTAGGAACTTAACATATAGATATATCCTAACCTATTTAATATATAAAAGTCTGTTTTTTCTAGTACTGATAAAGCCGCTCACTCTTCTTAGATCTGTAGCGTTTTTAGTGATTTCTATTAGAATTCATTTATTTTATTTACCACTGAGATTGTTTTTACTTATTTCTGTCAGGTTATGGTCCCAAGACGCTTCCAGGCATTTTCAAAAAAAATTAATATGTACCCTTGACTTTTTTTTCCAAGATGATGACATTTTGGGTTTTTCTGAATCAGAATTATTAGAACTATTTATTTTTGTAAAGAAAAAAAGTGTCCATTGGTTTTTTTGTCAGTTTTGTGACACTATTTTCATACGATTTATATGGGGCGTCACAAAACTGACACGGAAAGGTGTATGGGAAATTAAGGTAATCTTGTTCGAAAAAGGTTACACGTTTTTTATATAGATTCTAATATGTAATATGGCACATTCAATTTCGATTCCACGCTAGCGTATAACATGAAAATGTCTTCACATCAGTCATAAACAGAACTTATGTTATTTTATGTATCTGCTAACACTACTCCATTGTTGGTCGAATTAAATATTCCATTTAATTTCACAAACTTCTGGAGTTACGTACCACGTACGCAGTCGTATTCTATTCGCTTAGTGTGTTATCTATTATGACTGGTCTCGATCTATTTGCGTATCTGTGTCATCTCTGGCGATAGCAGTAACAAAGCGGTCCAACGACTCGGTGGCATCAGTTAAATGCCGAGCTCTATTTACTATAACCATTGTGATGCGTGAAAGATTACCAACCGGTTCGCCTTTCTTTCTACAATTTTGCAACACCCCGTATTTCTGCACAATATGAGTTCATTAAAATGCAATTTAAGGGTAACTGTATTTTAAAATGTTTCGCAAACTGCTTTAGCGAATCTTTTTGCACATTAAACTTTCAGTAACTAGGTAAAGGCTTTCGAAACGCTAAACTACCATTATTACAGCGATTCGCCGGTTTAATCTTTGTTGTATGTAAATTATCGTAAATGGATGTTTTCAAAGAAACGTTCGTGGTTTATGGTAGTTGGTGTGTTTATAATGTGTTTTAGTTTTGAATCTTTTTGTTTCAGATTTAAGAAAGCGAATGATACTGTAGACCACAGGATTATAATCAATTGAACATGCGGTCTTCGGCGGGGTTACAGGTACGAATTTCAAAATCAATCAAACTTCATAACTACTTAATACTACATAAGCGTACACATATAGAAGGAAAGATGCATTTAAGTATGAAATAATTTATCAAATACAGACATTTCTACAAAATAAATCAAAAACCGCCCATCAGCCGAATATAAGTTGCCTCCTTATGGTTAAAATGTTTTGCATTTCCAAAATGTAATGTCAGTAAGACGAGGATGTCAACTTGAAAGTTCGACTAACGAGACATTGATTTGAAAAGAAATTAGATGAAAAATAGACCTCTTATTTGGCTGACCGTACACGCCAAAACAGCTTGTTCAAATTAAAAATATCTACCAAAAGGCGATTTTTAGCTATTTTAACTACGGAGCCTGAAAAGCTTAAACTAAATCATCGTTTCATCTTGAATGAGTCATGTTGCAAATTCTGGCAGGTTACAAAAACAGTCCCATCACAAACAATGGTGAGTAACTTCTGCGCAATTTATGAATGCTTAAATTTAATAGATTCATTTTGCAAAAACTAGCTTTTATTTGCAATAATACTCATTCACAGTTAGAAAGATGACGTGGGAACTCAAAGTTGCACGTCAAGGCTGGGAGATGAATCTGAATTCCGAATCTTGATTGAAACAAAATTAATTTAAAATTACTTCACAGAAAGCGGATGCTGTGATGCGCTGGAGTGCGGCAAATTGCGCTCGTAATCTGTTTCCTAGGGATTTGAGTTAGATGAACAAAAGGCAGTCATATCTCAATTAAGATTGAAGCGTTTGGTGCTTAAAACGATTTGTAATCCTTGCAGGTTAAAGTGCTTAAATACTTTCTGCAAAATATGAAACAGTCTTAATTTTACAACGAATTACAAATAAAAAAATGATACATCCATGATAATCACGATGAATCGATTCGGGTAGATAAATTGATACCCCAGACATTTTGACATCTGCCACATATTAGCTTAAGTCATAAGTCATTTATTCGTCGCTTTCATGTGTACATTGGATCTTACAAGCTAATAAATTTCCCAACATGAAACCCTGTAGCAGGGCACTGCAACATAACTTAACCTAATAATGCGATGCGATGCTTACTAAGTACAAAATTAAAAATGACCTAAAATAGTGGAATAAATAGGTATAGGTGGAACACTTAAGTAAATGACTTGTTGTACAGAACTGATATGGGACATAAATCTTTTTTCTGATTTGAAACGTCAATTTGTCTATTCGCACACATTACTCACACATACAACAGGTCATCGACTTAAGTATTTCAACTATACTTAGTGAAGCAGAAGCCGGAGTTAATATTGTAAATAACGTAAAATAATCAAAGTATTGCATTCACTATCTCTTTCTATCCTCATATCCTAAATATATGGGGTGATTCCGAAGACGTAAACAGGATCAAACCCTACCATATTCAGTAAAGTAGAACCCCTTATTCATAAACGCTCTGTAGGCTTCTGCTGACTTAGCAATCGTTTGTACTTATCTGTCACTTTCTGACATTTACCTTTCACAGATAAGGACAAACGATTGCCAAGTTAGAAGAAGCCTACAGAGCGTTTAGGGTAAGTTACTGTCTCGTAGCAGTATTAGTGAGCAGTATTCCCCTCCACTTTATCATCCATCGACAATTCTCTTCAGTCTACATTATCCAAAATTCTAAATATTCATTTTGACAGTATCTCATGGACCCAAGCGGTTCTCCCGATAAAATTTGGGGGGCTGGGTGTTCGCTCCTCGTCTAGTGTGGCATTACCGGCTTTCCTGTCCTCTGTTCATGGTTCGCTACCTCTCGTCAGTTCCATTTTAAACGTTTCACAGTTACTCGACGATGAGTTAGCTTGCCTGAAGGAGGCCAGTGAAGCCTGGTGTGTTTCATGTCCTGGAGCGGACATCCCAGTTCTACGGCACATACAGAAGGACTGGGACTCTCCTCGGCTAAAAGCAACCCATGCTTCTCTTGTCGAAAATAGCCCGGACGACCCTGAACGCGCCCGTCTCCTGGCGGTATCAGCCCCGGAGTCAGGCCATTGGCTCAACGCCCTCCCTTCCCGCCAGTTGGGTACGGTTCTGGATCCAAGCACCTTGAGAATAGCAATATCGTTAAGGCTTGGGTCCAGAATATGTGTCGCCCACACATGTTCCTGCGGTAAGGAGGTAGATCAGCTGGGACGCCACGGTCTCTCATGCTCCAAAAGCGCCGGTCGCTTTTTCCGCCATGGCACCATCAATGACCTGGTCCGCCGCGCGCTTGCCACCGTCTCTGTGCCCGCAATCCTTGAACCCGTGGGCATGGCCAGAGACGATGGCAAGCGCCCCGACGGGGCTACTCTGGTGCCATGGAAGCGGGGTAGGGCTCTGGTGTGGGACGCAACGTGTGTCGACACTTTCGCACAGTCCCACATCCAGGCAACCCGCTCACAGGCCGGCGCTGCAGCTGACCAGGCCCAAGTTCTCAAGCGCCGCAAATACTCTCCTCTTTTAAAGAACTACGAGTTTGCGGCGCTCGCAGTGGAGACAATGGGTCCCTGGTCGGCTGACATGAGGGCCTTCATGAGAGCCCGGCTAATTGAGACCTCAGGAGACCCCAGAGCTGGCGCTTACCTCTCCCAGCGAATTTATCTTGCTGTACAGAGAGGTAATGCCGCCAGTGTGTTGGGGTCTATGCCGCAGGAGGGCCTTTTAGATGGAGTTTTTTTTTTATAATTAGGTATATATAAGTTTTGTATATTTAGGTAACTTTTAGTTTTTAATTATGTTGTATTTACCTATTAAATTAAATGACCCAGTAAAAAAAAAAAAAGAAAACTATTATATTACTACTAAGTATTACTATTAAATTAAGACAAGTAGTGATAGTCATTGAAGTTACCAAAATGTTAGAAGTTATCAAATTTCTATCATAACTCATAATACTTAAAGAAAGAGGTTTAATTTTTATCAATTGTGTGTTGTAGGGTTGCCATTATTCTATTTTTATCAATTGTTTGTTGTAGTATTACAATTATTATATTCTCACTTAATTAAAAATGGCAAAAAAATGGAAATGTTTCGCTTGTACGATGGTGAACGATCTGTGTCAATTTACTAAGTTTACAGGGGTAATATTTCTGCTTACTTCTTTGGAATCATACTGTATAGTTGAACAGAAAGAAACGTTGAATGTAATTCCGGTTCCGAGCGCTTTATACAATAATGGTCTCAGTACGCACAGTAATTATTGTCTGACGAGCTCTCGCTTGCAATCACCTTTCCATCCTTTCTACCGTCGTTTTAAACCGTTGTAACATTAGACAATAAGACTTCTATTTAAACAGAGTCCTACTGTTTTTTAGTGTTTTGCTGGATTGCTAATTTATAAAATAAAAGTAGTTGAAAAACTGTGTAAGTTCAGGCATTACTTTGCAGAGGGATTAAAAAATAAATGGATACCTTTGCTTTGCTACTTCACGACATAGTAAGGTAAAGCCATGAAAAACATCCTAAATCCCTTTGAATATTTTTATTTAAGTCGTTAATGATTCAGAAAATGTAATTACACATATAAACCTGTAAGGATTATACACATAAACCTTTCTCTTCTCTTGAATCACTCTATCCATTAAAAAAAAACTGCATTAAAATCCGTTGCGCAGTTTTGAAGATCTACGCATATATAGGGACAGACAGACAGTGGAAAGCGACTTTGTTTTATACTATCTAGTGATTTATTGTATAGTACCTTAGCAATTTATTTTAAAACTAATTGTTTTGACCCTTTTCCACATAGGTGCGTGAAGCATTATCTTCATAAGGTATTCATATAAGTTAAGTAGCCATTTAATCTTATCTCTAACGCCATCTATTTTATGAACATAACGTTAGCAATCAACCGTCCTTTAGACACCTGCATACGATTTTAAGGACATACACGCACTCCATTCGATCAAACTCTAAGAATATATCACCAACAGTACCTAAATAAGTACTAGGGCCGTACCATGACATCTTGATGCGATTCAATTCCGACTCAGTTCAGGTTTTAGCTGTAATTTTTAGTATGGATTGGGCAGCAAACGCAGCTAAACTGAATCGGAATTGAATCATTAAGGCCTCAGTTCACTTGAGAGCCCCGAGGAATCTTCTCTCGTTCAGCGTGATTGAGTACGTATAGGTGGAAAACGTAATCATAATTGTGATTGGTATTTTATATTCTTTCACCAAAACAAACCTGCAGTCACGTTATGAATAATTATAATATGCGTTTTTGCATATACTGTATTTTTATTCGAACCCGTATCGTACTTAGCCAAGTGGCTAGAACAAGTGTCCATTTAAAATTCAAATTACTGGCTCGCCTGAGTAATGTGGACAAATTTACCTAAGCTTAGTGCTGGTCTAAGAGGCAAGCCGGCACATTTATCAGAAGTCAAGTGTTTCTAGGTCTCGATTGATCTATGTTCAGTGATTAGTTACAAAGATAAATAAGTCGTCAACGTAAGTTAGGAAGCGTAGTAGAAGTTTTTCAAGATAATAACAATTGATACTGCCTTTTTATCTTCATTTCTCTTTTATGATGAAAGCAACAAAAATGTGTATATTTTTAAAAGCAAACCTGAGGAGACTTTACAGTGTTTTTTTTAGATTTAAATTTATAGAAATCAACCCAGCAACAGAAAAAGCACACGCTAAAAATTCAAAAACAAAAAAATTGTCTTAAAAAAACTCAATAATATTAATGTAACAATACCCATTAGCAATTACTCTTTACAAGATTTTACAATTTACTGTATTATGTAGATAACTAGTATTTTTAGGTCAAATCCTCCAAGTTAAACTGTAAGTGAGTTATTATAGTGCTAAGATTGACTTGTTTGGTATACCTACACAACGCATGCTAGTATGAACGACAATTATCATTCCAGTCAAAAAAAGTAAAAAAAAAACTTATTCCCAATTTTATTCCCACACAATCACTTAAGTTTTAATGTCTAATTGGGCACAAATTGAACATTATACTTAAATTTAAACCAATGAAGCTGCCACCACTTAGGAATACCAGAATGTTTAATGATATCGCACGAAATTAGGCATACTTAATTAGATAAATATATTAAATAAGTATATTTAAATTTTATATGATCTCGGAAGACTTGTTTGTTGTTAACATTAAAATGGAATGGACTATAATGTATTTAAAATATCCTTGTTATATGTCCTTAGTTGCTGACATGCCTGGTGCTGTACGCGTCATGCGCACACGCAATCATGGTGAAGTTCGGCACGAAGGGCGGGCCGATCGAGCCGCCGCCGCCGGAGCACGCGGCGCCGCCCGCGCAGCCTTACCGCGTCCCCGCGCCCGTCTGGGAGGTGCGCGACCAGGACACTCCGGACCCTAACGCTCAATGGTATTGAATCTGTAATTAGTATCTTATCTTATCTTATCTTAGTCTAGGGGTCCCTATGGATACACTTCGACCCATTCGGGGATCTTTTTTTTTATATAAGAGGGGGCAAACGAGCAGACGGGTCACTTGATAGAATGTAATCACCATCGCCCAAGGATCTTTTGTGTAGCTACCCCTCCTTCACTCTATTCCATCGCTTTTACCACCTCATCCGTAATTAGTAAGTCTGAGTATTCACCCATTCGAGCATTTTGATCGCCCGAGTTTTGAAAGAATATTTGAAATTGAAAAAAATTGTATATTGCTACAAATCTACAACTAGTTGACTAGATTAATGACAGCTATGATTTTCTTCTCATCTATTTATTTTTTAAATTCAGCACAATTTTTTATCATTTTCAGGTGGTATTTGCACATTATGTGCTTTCAAAAATTGAGTCCTAGGTCAAACGTCCCGCAATTATAAATAACCACAACGAACGGACAAGACACTACCACTAATGCGCAGGCCACACTCGGGTCACGGGCACCATATAAATTACGAATTCGAGATATATTTTGTATGAAACCTCATTTCAAGGGCGCTCGGGGCGCGCAGGGACGTGCTACTTTCAATGGAATTTGACCGGATTACTACACATGACAATAAAGTGTGCAGTCCGTCAATTATGTTGTATTCCGTCACCTATAACTATCCACTGAAAAGCTAGGGATTTCTTTATTAAAGTCGCCGTGAAAATGAACGGTACTTTAATATTATTACAAACTAGCTTTGGCCCGCGGGTTGCCCCTGTTCCAGTTTTTTTTCGCACTTCCCCTGACGTTAATAAATACAAAAAAATAATTAGTGAAATCAGTCCAGCCGTCCTTGCGTTATGCCGTGACAAAGGAATATAAGGATTCATATTTGAAAAATGAAAAAGATACTTAATAGAGTTACTTACATAATTGTTTTTTTAAATTGAATTACCATCGCGTGATGATGCGATTAGAAACAGCAGCTCGTTTTATTTCAAAATTTTCCCACGTGTTCAAACCATAAAAATGCTAATCTTCTAAGTTCAAGACCCGAATAATGACTATTTAAAATGACTAACCAACATATTTCTTGTTAAACAGGAGACCTAAGCTCTTTGTGCCTCAGCCGAGATACACTGAAGTGATATACTCCGGGCAGCCACTCAACAGCGCTCAACGATTCGTCAGTAAATACATACCGCAACACCGGCCCATCCAAGCTCAGCCAGCAGGGGACTACTTCACGCCAGCACAAGTCCTTAGCTCCCAAAGTCTTCCCGGCTTTGGCCTACGATACTTCCTCCCCACTTACCGCAACCCGCAAGAGCCGAGACAAGTGAGGCAAGAAGACGCTAGAGAGAACGCAATTGATTCGAGTAACATCAATGAACGACGAGACTTTGGGGATTTGGAATGGCAAATAGAGAAAGATATTACAAGGAGGAACACAAGGAACACGAAGGAGGTGAGGCTTGTTTAATATTGTGTTACATGGGACCAATAAACCAGTTAAAGCTTTGCAATGAGTTAAAAATTAAATTTAAGATAAATATTTGTCCCAAATTACAAATATGGTATTTTTAACTCACTGAGCCAAGCACTGCGCTGTATTGGTCAGCCTTCTAGTCACAAAAGACCTCTATTATATGTAAGACGCGCTAAGAGATCATTGTATTGATTGGCTGCACGCGCTTGGCCTCCATAGCCCCAGAGTTATACTCCATAGGAGCTAGTGGAACTCGTAGGGTTTGACGTTTTGCAAGCTATGGCAGAATACATACCTATACATCATTTTCGTCTCGTTTAAAATGTAACTATTTATTTTCAGGCTGTGGTGGTCCCATACGTCTACCAGTTCCCAGCGTACGTCTCTCGACATTAATGTTTAAACGTTCGTGGCCGCCTGCGTCTAACATCATTAACAGGTCAGAAGGACCTCAAATTTTACGAGTAGACCTATCGTGACGTCAGTTAAAGATGTTAAGCACAGCCTGCCTGTGATAGCAGTAAGTTTAACAGTATCATCGCAGTTTGAATATCGATATAAGAGCTAATTGATCGAACGTGTGAACTATGCGGTAACGATTGGACATTCTAGATAGAATGTTTAATCTTTTAATAACACTTTTTGCCACCAAACTTCAAGTGCACTGAGTCAAAATAAACTATGCCTAAGCTATTAATTTTCGTATCATTAATGCAAGACACTAATTACTAATTTATATCGCAACTGTATAGAAAAATCGTACCACGGTTTTGGATCCATCCGAAATCTTTGATCAGTAAGTGCCTCGTCGGCCACTGCGTCGTGCACCACGCATAAAATTGGTTTAGCAGTAGCAATAAAACATCGAATAACTTCACTGACACGATGTCTATACAGATCAAGATGGCGTTGTTTCCTAGATGCGCTACTGTTTTCTGACGCTATGATCTTAAAACACGCTCTCTAGATAATTACTTTATCATGATTTCATAGACATCATTTTGATGACGTTACTTGACGTTTTATAATAAACGCTAAAAGGTGACACCACTGTAGGAGAAAACTAGACCTAGGGTAGTTTCTTTAAACGAAACTCTATCGTGAAGTTTTGTAGCGGGCCTTAGTCTTCCCTGCGTGTTTTCAGAATAGGATGCGCACTTGAAATTAACATCTTATGTTTTACTACATGTAACATTAATTTTCGTAATTGTTGCTCAGTGGACTCGCATGCTTCGTAAAGCATTAAGTGCATTATGTAAATGTAAAAAGTGTTATTACAATCGGCAATCTGTACCGCGTAGTCAACAAGTTAAGCTAGCCACATTTGTCTGACATGACGTGTCATAACATTAAAAAAAATCATACATTTAATATGAGTAACAAAGACAACACAAGCCATCGATACATTGCGTCAGACAACTGTAAATCTGACTTTAGTAAATGTATACAATTGACATGATTCTGACACGTCACGTGGCTACATGTCAGACAAATTTAAATCCGGCTTAATACTGTGATGTAATTAGATAGTAGTGTAGTGTTAACGAAAAGTGCCAGAAGATTAAGTATTTTAAATCCTATTCCATAATGGATGTTACCAATAAACATCAACTCTGAAAAGGACTTGATTACAGAGTTGATCGTAAATTTGCAAAAGCAATTTACCGTATAAAAAGCTTTTGATAGCTATACTAATAATGAAACATGAATCGAATGAATGTATTGAAAATGGTCAGTTCTGAAAATGTACTAAACTAAGTAATTTTGTTTATGATTTGAGAGATAAAGTTATTGTTAAAATGTTCATTTACGAAATTACCATTACAGTTAGTTTTATTAAATAAATACTAAATAAACTTGCCGTCGAGTTAATAAAAGTGGTTGAAAGTTTACATGAATACCATTTTGTATTGGGTCATATTATTAAGAAGTATATTGTGCCGTTCCAATTAATGGTATAAATAAAATATAGTACCTAACAAATTAAAAATAATAATATAAATATCAAAACAAACGACTGTTTCAGTAATTATTATGAGTATGTTGATATGTTCTATTTTTATTTTTTCAAGGATCATGACTATTATATCTATAAAGTGTACCTTTTCTTTTTTATATTCATAAGTGTACAGTGTGTTCAAATATTAATATAAATATACGATACAGGTAAAAAATGAACTGAAATGACTTCAAAAAATTCTTCAAGAGTTTTCACAAGTCTTTACTCAATTCTGAAATGCGAAGCGAATTTTTTAAGCTTGAAATGGTCTGCCTTTGATATAATTTGTCTAAAAATAACTGTTAAAATTTAAACAAGGAGTCTATTTAAAATTCTGTTAGTGTCGAATGAGCAACCTGCGTGACAAATCATGCCCTCTTCCATTCATAATTCTCAATAGAACCGGATGACATAATTATCTCGATTCTATTATAAAATACCGTTTGTTGGTATTCATTCGTAACTTTCATTATTCGAAAATCTTTTGTCAAAAATGCAGCTAACGATGGTCATTACGAACTTCCTCAAAATGAATTATTATCATTATTTATAAACGTTACAGTTTGTCTTCATCTCTTTCACATTGACTTTTGTTGCGGTACGCAATTGTGATCATTTCGTCGTCTCAATAGTTGCTTTTATTGTTTTGATTATGTTATCTAGCTGTAACTATAATGCTTGTAAATATGTAAAATAAATAAAACTATACAAATAAATTATATGGTTTCAATTTATGTTATGCACCTAGCTTCAATAAAATATAATAATGAAGCAAGAAAATGAAAAGTCGTGTTTCATTGCTTATGAAGTAATTTAAAGATCAGACAGCAAAGATTTTTTTTCAAAGAATTAACTAAGTACTAACATTTTCTTTGAAATCACAGCATGGCTACATTGCAGCAACATTATCAACTACATACTTTCATATAGCAGACCATAAAACATATTTCACAGTTGTCTCTAGTAATTTCCGTCTTTAAATATTTTATCCTGGCGTTGTCTGTGACTATGGCCCGCTTAGTACACCGCTGCATGTAGATAGAACATGTTACAGCATGGGGGTAACGGGTAACAGAACATAAGTTAGCAGTAATGTGTGGCACGAGTCGGACATAATCATTGCGATCTCAACGAGTCGCTGCGCGCGCGCTTTGCAGCAAGGCACAAGCGACTAGCGTACAAGTTAAGTTGCTAAATATAAGCTGCATGATACATGATTGTACGCACATGGATTAGTTTCTGCCTGCTACTTTATTTGTACGTAAAACTAGTAATTTATTTGTTAGGTACCTTTTTTATCAGTAATATCCTTAGCTCAATACAGAGAAATATACCGACCAGTGTATTTATTTCAGTAAAATTTGGGACGGTGAAAAAAAGAGAAGCAATTTTGCCTAATCGGGAATTTAGTTAAAACGTAAATATTAGAAAAAAACTCTCTTAATAAATAATTTTCTCATCATAATTTGATCAGGATTCAGTTAAACTTTGGTTGGTCAATACTTGGTTGTTTCTGCATTTTTTTTCTCAATAAACGGTGGGCTCGACAGTGATTGGCTCAGTTTATGGTCGAACGGGACGAGTGCAAAGGAAAATATATACAGAACTACTTAAATTAACATTAATAATCACTATCGCGCACTATCCATCTCTACAAGCGCCAAGAATGTTGCTAAACTGCAACTGAACCATGAAGTGAACTATCAACATAGCTGTCTAAATAAACAACGTAATTACACAATTTTCTTATGCCTTGCACCAAACCAGAAGGCACGGTCATTAGTACGAGTATCATCGCGAGGGCTGCAGCCGCTTTACTTCCTAGAGTAACGCAGTTAAAATATATGACTGTGGAGATGGCAAAAAAGCCGTTTAACCAGTTAATATTAAGATAACAAGAAGAAAGAAGAGTTTATAATTTACTAGCTGACCCGGCAAACTTTGTTCCGCCTTAAATTTGAAAAATTCCTTTGTAAGCGCATCTTTATACTAATCAAGGAATAATGTGTAGGCATGCTAAATTTAATGTCTGTAGCTTTATTAGTACAACATTTCAGAATTTTCCAATCCCGTGGGAAAATTGGGATAAGAAGTATCTTATGTCCGTCTCCTGGTTCTAAGCTATCTCCCTACCAATTTTCAGCCAAATCGGTTCAGCCGTTCTCGAGTTATAAGTGTAACTAACACGACTTTCTTTCATATAATATAGATTTTTCTCAAACATTGTCGTACATGTCGTCATTGTATTCTAAGTAATAGAACACGAAGGGCCTTGTTGTTGATGGCAGAATTTCATTGCAGGCGCGATTTTCTGACCATAAATCGGATTGCTGGACTGTTTTTCATTTGTTTTTAACTTTTTAAAAAGTCATAGAGACTATGGAATAATGAACTTCCGCCAAGTCGATGGACTGAGTCGCGAGCAGAAACTGGTGTAATCTAAATGACTCAGAGTGATAGGTTTTAGAATTTTTGAAAGACGACATTAGAAAAAGTGGCAACTATGACGAAAACCCAACCCTGTACCTCTGTGAAACGTTATAATGCAGGTGACATAATACTTACCACATGTTAAAACAAGTACATCAGTAAAGTCATTATAATAAACTAAACCGGTACATAAACCTGAGTGCGTAGAAGAAACATTGAATCAGGAACAGCTTTGCGCGGAGAATACCGAGTTATTAAGCCCATATTAAACCCATTTTACCCAGTAATTAGGTACAAGAAGTAATTGCAGTTCGCCACAAATGTTTCTTGCTTCTAAATATCAAACTAGTAACCCAAACAATGATTAGGCTTCCATAAAGCAGTTTCTTAATAGTGCAATCGCGAACAAGTTACGAACTAAGCCATGGTTTTGTCAGTACACAATACCACCATACATACATAAATCAAGTCTTTATCCCTTACGGAGTAGACAGAGCCTTAAGGTAACAAGACTGTAGGCGTATGCGCGGAAAAGGGAATGAAAATTGTTTGGTACCTACTATCAAATGAATCAAGAATTTTTATGTTTTACTTTTTCGGTTTTACCGTTAGAAATTAAATTTCTAAATGTCAGTGAAAATTAGAACACAGAAAAATCCGAAAAGTAAAGCTATGGCCGGGAATCGAACCCGGTTCCTCGTCATTCCGTGACGCGTGCTATACCCCTACACCATCCATAGCAGGTGGGTAGTCTCCGAATTTTTCTACCCGTTACTAACTGTCACGTGACCTTTTTGTTACTATGCGAATTTTTGTCGCTAAGCGTCATCTGTTTGAATGATGTGTCTGTACGACACATCACTACTTTTCGGATTTTTCTGTGTTCTAATTTTCACTGATATTTAGAAATTCAAAATTGTTTGTTTATCTCTTACAAAATTAACTTGGGGCTCTATTTTTCAAAGCATTTCACTCGAAAGTCACTATCAGTCGAAAGTTGTGTAAATCTGTGTAATGCTACAAATATAATGCTTAATTTAAATGTTCATATTGACGCAATTCATTAGAGCTGTAACTTTCCTTTAATATTTTCGTATTTCAAATTCAGCACAATTTTTTATCACTTTCGATTCGATTGGCATTTTCACGTGATGTGCTGTAAAAAATCGCGTCTCAGTTCCTATGAATCGTTTTAGTAGCCATTTTTTAACTACGTTTTACTTTGAAGAAATACCACTTCAAAGGTAAGGTATTTTGTGAATTCAGCCGTATGTATAGGACTATTAAAAGGTGGCGTAACTATAGTAATAAACCTGGACGAGGTTAGAGCTATTTTTACATTTATGTACACTTAAGGCCTGTCTAACTACTCTCTGTAAAGTTACGGTTATCTTAAGTGTCAGTTATCTATGATCCCCTCTCTATTTCTTACTACGAAACAGACAGAGACGACATCATAGATAACTGACACTTAAAACAACCGGAACTATATAGAGAGTCGTGAAATAGAGATGCGCAAAACATGTCACTGAACAGAAAATATTGATTCGTGTCTTTCGCTCATAAAGATAAATATCGCTCTTTTCGTTCATTTCGTTCATTTCGTTCAGTTCGGATCCATTGACTCAAACTGCTCTTTCATATCATTATAATATCAGTACAATGTATTCAGTACCTACAAAATGGGATTCTAATGGCGAAGATATGTTTACACTATAAAGTTTCGCTGAAAATGGTCAGATAATCGTCATACTTTATCAATTTTTTGTTTTGAAAGTGTCGTTCAAAGAAAAAGAAAGGAAACGGACCGCAGCAAATGAATCGTCCACTCACACCAGCTCAAATGAACGAAAAGAGCGACTCACACATTGATATCTGCTCCTGTCTATACTGTAAGCTAGTGTAAGAGAGACAGGTTAGTACGATATATTTGTAGGTGCAAAAAGCGCAACAATGCATGCAACGGCTGACCACATCAGTACGAAATCCGAACGAAAGATATTGGGACCGTGCGCGACGACAGCGCCACGTACAGGCGGCCATTATGGACAATATTGTCACCGCTGTCAAACAAGAAGTAAGTAAATATTGTGAAAAATATTAATGAAATCTTGTGCTATTTTACTATATTACACAATTTTGGACAATGGTAGTCAGTAACATTATTGCCAATAATATTAAAATTGTTGTTTTCAGTGAAATTTTAGAGGTTAGGCAACTTACTTTTTTTTTCTTACGGCTAATATCCACTTATTTCTTAGGTCTCTTTTCCACCATGGTCTTGGAAATTGGTAAAATTTACAGTCGCTATTCTTCTTGGTGTTATTACAATTCACAACAACACATCTTACCAGGACCATATTTTATCTCAAAAACGATTAGAAAATGTTTACTGCAATATGGAATTGACAGCTCAAGTCAGCGACAAAATAGTCAATTTTAGCCGTAGCGAGCGCTGTGATCGTTTAGGCTACCCCCTCCACCCGCTTTGCACTCTGCCAATACTGATATAGTGAGTTGCTTTATCTTTTGGTGAACGACTGAACGACTGAACGAAACGAAAACATATAGTTCATTTGAATCTTTCACTCGCGATTGACACATTATTTTACCAATATAAAGCCACATTATTTGTGAACGTCATAAGATATAGAAAGTCGTGGATAGTTAGTTGTATATAATCTTAAATGTGTAGTTGGATTCCTAATCAAAGTATCCAGTTTTGTATGTACACTTCTGCGGGCATTACTTATGTTAGAGATCAATCGTGCACGAAAGTATCAGTAAGTACTCATATTAATTGATAAATGAGCGTATCATGTCAAATTAAATTGAACTCAATTTTAATGACATAAATGGAGCCGTCATGGAGCCCTACAAGAAATACTTTAAGTCATATCTAAGCTTTCGTGTATGGTCCCTACAATTTAAGATTTATTAGTGGCGTTCCTAGAATTTTCCGCGAGAGTCGATTGATCTAGCTTTATGAAGTTTATTAAGGATCATTAGATGCTGTAGGTACCTCAATTATTTTCTTAATTGCCCTACATTTCTGTATTAAAATTGGGACCATATCTTTCTAAGGATTGATATGTGGGACGTGGATACGGTGGTTAGCCACGCGTAATTATATTATAATTACTTTACAGTTTACTATAAACCTGTTTTCGTATTTTATTATTATGTTACGTTCCCACCAAATTTCCTAACGTTACAGTTTGCAAAACGGAGAAGAAGTACATGTGTGTATGACCTAAAATTAAGCGGCAAAGAAAATGCCCCGTTACTTTAATGTTTTAACCTTGTTAAGTAACTCCCTAAGCATTCAAGACTTAATTAAGCTCAGATAATTGCTGTTTACGCATTCGCCAAACGTAGGCAGACATATTTGATTGGAATCCGATAACAGCTTGATACATATTGATGACAATTGCATAATTAAGTGATAAAATTGTATTTCATGCTACGTTTAGACTACTAACGCGTGACAGTGGCACTCATAATTAAAGGCTGCCACCATCCTACAAGTTAATCCTGAAGCTGTGCATGCGCTGCGGTATTCCGTCGTGGGGAGTATCACAGCTGGTGAAATTACTGGCACACGAGGTATCTCATCTTAGCCCTCTAGTTCGACAGTTCACCCGTAATTCGTCGTCGTAGTGGTGATCACTTACCACTCTTGCTCGTTTACTTTCTGTAACCTGACCACAATTGAGTCCTATCTAACAAGATGAAAAGCGCAGATGAGGTCGAGGTGTAACTTATCGATCCAGCAAATAAGACTTAGTCGAGCCTTGGGAATGATTAGCCCTAATGTGTCTGTTCGGAATTACGGACAGTTTAAGCGAATTCCATTCTTTAGCAGTTGGCCATCATTTCGTGCGGGTCAACGGAATGCCAACAACATACGGGTTCTTTTATATTTTTTATTGCTCGAACTGAAATTAGTTTTATATACGGCTAATGTGAAAGACATTTTTTTTAGTTTTTGATAGTAGACGAAAAAAGCCAGCGCTGCGGTGTTCGCGTGGAGTGTGAGAAAATTGCTGGAATTACTGCGATTAAGTGCACGCTGATGAAGATGAGAAGAAGAAGTATGAATCTCTATTTTCGGATCAAAAGGCCAAATAGACAAGAAAATTAACGACAGTAATAGGGCCATCGGAACCCTTTAAGAACACAAACCTATAGAATTAAAGGTAATAAAAGCGGTGTAAAAAACTCTAATGATAATAGCTTTGTCAAGCATGATTACTCCGCCACAAAGTAATGAACTTACACGCATTTCATGAACACAGTTGGAAACCGGTTCCCTTGGTCACGTATCACAAGCGATGACCCCGTACTTTTTGTGTAATTATCAGTAATCCTGCAACTAATCATCCTTAATAACATCGCTACATTGTTTTCGTGCGTGTCTACAAGAGGCGTCTTCCCACGATATTTATCTTGTTTATTACAGAATGTAGAGATGGGTAACGTGTTAATTATGTTGTTTGTTTTATTTTCCATTTACTAGTCTCAAATTTATTGGTCTAATGGGGTCACAGAAAATTGCTAGATTTGCCTACTGAAACAAAACCTTTATTAATGATGGTGCAGGTCCGTCTCCTGAAGCTTCATAGAATAATCATAGACACCAATAAAAAGTAATAAACATTTCAAAAACTAGTTAATACGTCATGAAGATATGATCGGAATGGCAATGCTAAATTACTTATGTAAATACCGAATATACGTTATAGGTTAACTGAACATAATATAAGCAAGAGCGATGTCCAAGATAAACTGGTAAGAAAAGAATGTGACTCCTTGGCTTGCTCTTGTGCCTTCTGTGCATTTTAAACTGGCCACACAGCTCCACGCGTAAATACTTGTAATTGTAACTAACTGCCGGTACCTATTTTTTTCCGGGAGTCATGAAACATTTGATACGCACAGCTTATATGGACTTACTTAATCCAAGTGCAGTTGGTCTGGTTAGGATGGGTATTAAATGTAAGGTTTTTTAAACTTTTTTATAACTTCGTAAGTCGACATTATTAAAGTTGCTGTAAGCTTGAATTGAAGTAAAAAATAATCTCTCATATCTCCTTTATTTATCGTTTCTTATAACAATGCTGAAGACTTAATTTAAAGTACCTATCTAGATGCGCACACGCAGCTCAGGCATTCGGCTTTGAGCCCACGCTCTACTTTTACTAACTACTTAGTCTAACCTTTTTTCACATCTCAACGTCAATGTAGTGGAAACGAGTTCATCGTGTCATCTAGTCATTCTATCTTTTTATGAAATGTCTGATGCTGTCACGACACTTCCTTGGATGGTTCTTGTTGGTTCGATTTTAATATATATTAATTAATTTCAAAGATAAGTCTTGGTTCATGAGAACCAAATGCGTTTGTTTTGATGGTGATATTATCATAAAATTACAAAAAGATAAAACAAGATTTATTGGTAAGATAAACTTAAACATAGTTTTGTCTTGAAATCATAAACTGCGTTAATACTACGTAATTAAATAAACAAACCCTAGATGATGTCAGTGAATTACGCCACTACATACCAAATAGGTCAGCCCATAAATCATTAGTGTCGATTATCCCTTACCTTTCTTTATCTAAGGTCATCGTCTTGACCCGATGACACCAGCCGTTGGTCGTCACCAATGACGTTAACGTTTGACCAAATTCACTTTCGCCCATTCACTTTCGTTGAAAGTGCAAGTGACCGCGCTCGCTCAGCGTGACGCGTGTGACGATTTTGACGTAGAACTTTCTCGTCGCGTCATATTAGTAACATTTGAAACCAAAAAGTCTTACTATAGCTTCAATGTTAACCCATAACACAGAACATGAACTCTAGAGTAATTTTTGAGAAAATTTCTTTTCAATAATGAATAATAATTACTGTGTTAGAAACATAACAATTTCAACGTTCTTTTTAATTAACTGTATTTACATAAGTAATACTGGTGTATAGAAAGCCTGCACTCTTTTTAGAACGACTATTTTCAATAGTTTGTATGTGCCAGGATACAATGTTAATTTAATGTTGATAAAAGCAACGCACTACTTTCTTTGGGTAGTCGTGTAAAATGACGAACTCAAACGTCATCGTGACGTTCGACCGAATTCACTTTCGCGCATTCATTTTCATCGAAAGTGCAAGTGACCGTGACCCGCTCAATGCGATGCGAATGACGATTCTGACGTAGCACTTTTACCGCGTCACTTTTCGGTGTTAGTGACAGTGTTCCCAAAAGTTAACCCACTGTAACACTTTTCGATTTGATGTCAGTGGAACGATTTCAATTGTTCAGTTATAGTAAGTAGGTAAATGCTTTATTGTACAAATACAAAAAGAAAAAAAATGAGAGACAAATCACAACGAACGGTTGTTGAAGTTTGGTATACACCTGTAAGATGGACGGCTTATAATACAATTTTTTTTGCAAAGACTTATGGCGACAAACGCGCAAATAGGTTACCTAATAATACGTAGAAGCATTGCCAGCCTAGAGGTCTATAAGACAGAATACCTTATGTGCCAGTGATTTCACCATTTGTCCTAATCTCTACGCCGGAATACAGCAGCACAAGCACAGCCTTTCACAAGGTTCTACCCGCCCGTATTGTTCATACATTTTTATTTTTGCTAGCCGTTTTTATTGTGGTCATAACTGGGCTTTGTTTGGACTGGCCTGCGCCCGACTGGCTCGTATTATGACACATTAGAGCCCACGTAATTACGTGATGATCATCACAAAGCCTGTTTGTTTAAGGGGAGCCTCTGTTCAGCCGTTGGTATATTATTTTTGTGATGGTGATTGTTGAAATTATACACTGCGAATGAATTTAATACCATTTAAGTACTACGAAGACCATTCATTAAAATAAAATGGTAAAAAAATGGCAGAGATATTAGTATTTTATAATGATGTGTTTTCTGTAGTATCAGCGGGTGGGAGGGCCTTGTTTAAGATCCATCCGGATTGCTGCCACTATATTTTTTGCTAATGCTGCCACCTAGCAGCAGTGCTTGAGCTACTGTAATCTGAAGAGGTAAGTAAGGCCGACGGTGAGATTATGAGGACATGAGGTATTTTTTGCTGCTGCTGATAGCCATGGACAGTGGTAAATTATTATAACCGGCTACATTTAAAATTACACACACGCACACACACACACACACACACACACACAAATCACGTCTTTATCCCTTACGGGGTAGACAGAGCCTAAGGTAACAGGTACCTACAGGCCACATTTAGCAAGATTGTGGGCGTTTTTGTATTTATCACTGTTCAAATGTTGTTCTACATAATTTTAATCAAAAAATGATCCACGAAGCAGTCATCTTAAACGCCGAGCTGTCACTTACATGTATACAATAGAAACAAGCCCAAGGTCCATCGCTCGTAGCGAGCCATTGCATACGTTGCATAATTAGTTGACGACACGTAAAAGGACTTTGATGGGCTGCAGCCACGATAAGAATTTGGAGGTCGCCATATGTTCACAAAAAAGAGGTGTTTAAAAAGGGCGTATTGCTTTTTAAATGACAACGAAGGCAATGGCCCAGAGAAATAGCGAGACAGCCTCGACACAAAACTGAACGAATGGCCGGATGCTCTGGATGGGGTTTGGTGGAGACGGAGGAAGGCCAAAGGGACACAAATATGAGTAATATAATCACGTCTTTATCCCTTACGGGGTAGACAGAGCCTAAGGTAACAAGAACTAAAGGTCACGCTTAGCATTGTGGGTGTAAAGGTGGAAAGTGGAATGAAAATAGTGATGGGATAGCCGCGTAGCCTATACAAGTCATGATTCTTTAATGCCCAATATGCCCATTCCCTCGATGGGCTTTTACCATGCGCGGGAAGAGTAGCAACTGGTACATTCTATGTTTTTTCTTTGCTCTCAAACCTGCATGGATACTATAAATAAAATGGAGTAAAATAATAATGATAACAATAACCGAGACCAACAAGCAAGTGGGTTACTTAATGGTAAGATACCACCACTGCCCAAGGACACAACCAGATAGACCTCTAATTTCACCGATAGTCTCACTCTCCACGCCGAAAACGCAGGGCAAGCACTACTGCTTGGCGGCAGGAAAAGCGAGTAAAATGATGGTGGCGACCTGGACGGAACCTGCATAAGGTCCACTCGTGTTCATGCGATTCGAAAACCGTAAAAATATGATGTAAACTTTATAAGGAAATATTAAGTCTCATTTTGAAGTATCGTCGAAGTCCACTTAAGTCCTTTTTAATGTATTGTTGAACTTTAGAAACAGTTTTATTTTACTGCCTTGCTACTTTGTTGCAAGTGTAAACCAATACAGTATTTAAGTACCTAAAGTTGAAATATGCGTACGTTGTTTAATAAATAGCGTTAGCCTTATACATAATGTAAATTGACCATTACCTTAAAAAAGATTGTAATAAAATGGATGTGGATTATTGTTTTTATGTCACGGGTGTAGGAGGTATAAAGATCCTGTTTATACGGTTCGGTAACTCTAAACGAAATATATAACCCTTTTAATATCACTTCGTTGTCCGTCTGTCTATCTGTTCGTCAAGCCACTGTTTCTCAGGGACTCGTAGATACATACGTTAATCACGTCTTTAACCCTTACGGGGTAGACAAAGCCTAAGATAACTTTTATTGACGTAGGTACTTCAATTGTTAAGTGAATAACAAAGAAATAAGTTACCTGGTTATCGGTACTACCTATGCGTCTAAGGCGTCTCGACACATTTTCAATCAGCCTCTACTTTATTGTCCATCCCTTGGAACCCAAGGTGCATACTTGTAATGTCAATTACCACCAGCAAGATCTGCAACGCTAGTTTTGGAGCGCAGTTCCGGGTGTTTCGAGATCGGGTTATACAAAAATAAATGCATACATACATACATACATCTATCACGTCTCCATCTCTTACGGGGTAGACAGAGCCTAAGGTAACAGGTACCTACAGGCCACATTTAGCAAGATTGTGGGCATATAAGTGGAAAATGGAATCAAAATAGTGATCGGTTGCTAGCCTCATCGCCTAAAACATGACTCCTATGATTTTCGCCCATTCCCTCGATGGGCTTTTACCATCTGCGCGGGTAGACAAGCAACTGGTACATTCTATGTTTTTTCCTTGCTCCCAGACCAGCATGGAAGTTGATCATAACAGGGAATATCGAAAATGAAACAGATGATTTCGAAACGCTTCGCTACTGTTAAATACCGCGACCTCATCGGAGTGTCTTAAACATTCGTAATTACCATGACAAGGCATTGAACGTGGAATATTAAAGCTCAACCTCGAGATAAACTGGCCATAGCGATTTATGAGACAATTTACGTCGCGATGCGCGCAGCATCTGCAGAGGTGAACCAGTTCTCCGGTTAAGCCTATGGCATACTGGCTCGGTGCTATATAGTATTTACAATTAAAATCTTCTCTGATAGTACAATACAACACAATGCAATACAATAACTCTTTATTGAACACCACATATAACAACCAAAACAGAAAAAGGTATACAGAATATTACAAGATAACAACAAGCGGCCTTATCGCTACAGAGCGATCTCTTCCAGGCAACCATAATGGACTGGAGAACAGAACAGATCTGAGCAGGTGGTGCAATTTAGAATATTATATTAATTATACTAAGTACTGAAATACATAATATATTTATAACACACATTTATAATAAATACAACCACCATTTAGTACATTCAATTCCAAGGGTGGTGAAATAAAGAATGTCTCTGATCGCAGGAACTTGTTGCACGAGCTAAAGGCGAGGGTGATAAACATGCGATCTGAGGCTTTCTTTATCACCGCCCGAGGTGTGCACACAATTTTCCGTCGTCTTCTGGTTAGGAAATTGAAATTTCCGCTCGCGTAGCGGGAAATAAGTTGCTACTTACAGCCCAAGACGACGTAAAATATTTCGGGCGTTCAGTCAGACCTAGTATCTTTATAGGGCCGTTAGTGACACCAGCGTTTGTGCAGCTATTCTCCGAATTGGTGCATTATTACCCTCTGAGTGTAGTCTCAAAAAATCGGCCGTATTAAACTGTGTGCGCAAATCAATTGATAATCTATGTGTTCTAATAGAATCTTTTAAATACTACAAAAAACACACATCATTGATTACAGCGCCATCTAACGGGACTTCTTCAATGAGCTAATGCGAGCATCCGGATTAACAATCATTTAACGGTTGTCAAATTTTCTTTTAACACCTCCAAGATACCATAATTAGTACACCTTATTTATTATACCTGACACAAACACTGCAGAAAAGGATATTTCAAAATAGCAAAACAACCTGATAGCCATCAAATTTAAAATTAGTTAGAAAAACACTCGAAAATATTCTTATAGCACAGTGCTTCTAGTTTCAGTTCAGTCTTCAGTCATATGAAAAAAAAATGTTTGCCGAGCAGTACCTATTAAGAAAATAGAAGCACTGCACTTGAATTTACATTACAAAAATAAAATTATGTAGAGCATGGCTAAATTGTTACAATAAATAAAACTAAAGTTGTCTTAATAATTTACAGGCGTTAATTCAACTTGCTATCTTGCTTCATCTCGACTAAAACAAAATATTACAATTATTTTATTGTTATGCATTAAAATTTTACAGCTCCGTTTAAAATTACTTCATTCGAATTATCAAAGATTCTTGAGTAAAAAATGTTAGAGGATAAATTAAAATCATGTCAGTGTAATAGTTAATAATATGCCGTAACGTTGGATTATTGGGAAGAAATAACTAGGAATTAAATAATTCTCAGTAACGAGTATGATTCAGTGCGTTTCATTTCTCGGTGAAAGTAGTTTTAAGTTTTAAATATTATTCGAATCCTTCAAGTGCTAACTCGAGTTTAATTAGACCCATTCAAGTAACGATAAGTTTTGCAATTTTCTAATTATAAATCGTACAGCTTATGGGCTAATACTGGTCATATTAGAGCTTTTACTAAACTAGTGTGCACTAGGAGTAAGGTAATCCAATATTCGTTTTTACGATCATGTTCATAATATTATTGCAGTCCAAAAATAACTAGCTGTTAAACAACGTTATCTATGTAATTATCATAATATGAAACACATTAATAAAGTGATTACTTTGAAATTGACTTGCACACGATCTATAAATTTATTTCAAAATTACAGTACAAAATTTAATTTCATATGCACGGTTATTAATGTCGTCAAAGTTAATTGGGCCATCGGATGTGTATTTTGAAGTTTTTTACTACGGTTATTAATTCAGAAGTGATTTTATCAGTAATATCAGCGCAAATGTCAATAAACATGTTTACATGTAATGATTTCGTTTTTTTTCAATCTACCGCAATAGCTTCAGACCTTTACTTTTTAATTAAGTATGGCCAAATTGGTGGTGTTTGAAATAAATTCAAGTTTAATAACGAGTGGGCTATTCTTGGTTGTGTTTTGCTTTCAGCGTGTTGATTGATATATTGCATGAATTCGTTTTGTAATACGATTGATGGATTATTTTTAGCGTAACAGAACACTTCATTGATAAACACCGGATCTGATACGTTACAAATAAAGTTGTGATTGCGTTAATTGGTACTCGAAATTTTTGCAAACGCAATTTAAAATTTATCTTGCTATTCCTTTGGCTACGTGGCCTTAGCAACCTTAATATAGCTTCATTTTCAGGGTATTCTTTAGGTTATTAATGTTTAGCATGCACCCAAACTATGAAAACTTTGACCCAATTCAGCACAGTAGTGAAATTTTTATTATTATAGATATAATTTGTACTTCATGAAGCACGCGAGGTCTTACAAGGAGATATAAATTTATAGCAAATTTTATAATCATGCTGGTTTATCCTCGTAACTCCTCGCGTGCTTCATGAAGAACAAATTAATAGCAAGAGTCAAGTACAAATTGTTAAATGAAAAAATAATTTAAATATGCTGAAATCAAACATAAAATTACAAATCTAGGACTAGACTCGGTGGCTCGGTCTTAAGAATAAGAAGTCAGGACTTATGAAATTGAATCAAAAATTTAATTTTCGAGTTATGTATGTTTGTAAACTCTTTATTGTGCAAAATAAACATTATACAAATACAATTGACAAATATATTTTGTTTACTTTTATTTTATTTTTTATGTTGTATCGATTTTTTCACAATCTATGTATTTCTTCTTCTTCTTAATCACTGAGATGCATGCACAAATGTGGACTTATCCCTTTAAGGGACCTCTTCCAGACAACATTTGAGTGGATGAGAGGAGTATTATGTACGTTTTCATTTTTACGGTTTTTTGATGTGTAAAATGTTTATTTGGGCACAAACAGTACAGAATACTTAAGTTTACACACGTATAATTTACATAAACCAATGAAGCCCGTCTTACACGGTTTTTTTAAAATCAAAATATGAACAAAACACAAATAATTAAATTCAGTTACTTTTTCATAAGTACAGGATATACTAACCCAAGTGACCAATTAATAAAATTTATGCTTTTAATGCTTAAAAGTCTGCACGAAATTTTAGTAATTTTGTTTTGTATTGGTAGTTTAAGTTAATTTAAAAACAAGAGGCTTAACATTTCACATTACCTCGCGAATGCAATGTACAAAATACAAATTGTTAAGATTTGATGCTATCTGAATGTGATGAAGATCTTCGTACGTTATTTGTAACGCCTCGTGTCAAGGACCTGTGCACATTTAATTTCGCAATTAAGACACGATGTTTTCCAATTGGTATTAATTAGCATACAACAATTGCTTAGTTAGACTGTCTCTAAAGTTTAGGCGTTGGTGGAATCTGAGAATAAATTCGGTATTTATCGATCCAAAGTTTTGTGAATAAGATAGATAGATAGATAAATAAATCGTTTATTTGATAAATGTTATGAATAAGGATAAATGGACAGAAAAAATACAGAAACTCAAATCGGAATCACATACGAATGGATTCATGTCCTTTATTTATTGCAGAGATAATAGGGAATATGCATGATTTTTTCCATGGCTTAAATTAAAAGTTAATTTATGTAATAAATAATAGACAATTTTTTTTTTTCAAATAATTATAAAAACAACCGAGATATAAGCTATCGAAAATTTGTCTCTATCTTTTTCTAAAAAAACAGAATTTAAATATGGCGTTCATATGGGCGTTGTGACAAATGACGTCACATGTCATATCGGATCTCTCTTTCTAATCGGTGACTAATTAATAATTAACTCTTATATTTTCAGTTTTTCTTGGCCGATGTTACTTACTTTCATTTTTGTCATCTTTGTACATTCTATGTTTTTTTTTACTCCCAGACCAGCATGAAAGGAACACAAACATGTTACAGGATGACTAAATTCGTATTCATAGAAGCTGGGCCCTTACCATGACGTATTAAAGCGATTCTGTTTCGACTCAGTTCAGGTTTTAGCTGTCATCTTTAATACGAGTCTGACAGCGAGCAACCCTAAACTGAATCGGAATCGAGACCTCATGGTAACCCCTTGGTCCCATACTATATAATTCCTCTTTTTTCAGAGAAAAAGGTTACTTTAAGTGAATACATCCTGATGAGAACAAAATGCAAGATTATAGAAAATTACTTTATTGAAAGTAAAAACAGAAAATGGAAACGCCTGCTCATAAGGAGGCTGGAGGAGAGAGAGAACAGATCATAGACAAAAAAAAGTTTTTTCTTAAATCTAATAATATAACAATAAAATGTTTTCACACTGTCTTTAATTTTTGTATGTTCAGTCTTGTACTGAACACATCCGGTTATCCGATTTCTGTTAATCTCACACGTTCTTGGAATCTCATCGGATTTCGATTGGTAAATCAAGTGATATAATCGAGTTAAATGCAATTAATTGAGAGTTTACCGACTGAGGAAACCATTCATATTGATCTCGGTGTCACATTTATTTTCAAGATTGCTTCCATTTAAAAGTGTGTTACGATGTTAATTTTACCGTGAGAAAATGCGTAAGCGCACGTACGACTACGATTAACTTTAATCAAACTGATCGTGGAAAAGAGAAGGATGTAGATGAGGAATTAAATTAGAAAAAGGTACCCAATACGTTTACTTGGCCACAATGTTCATCTATCTATTCGTCTTCTGTAAATTTATTTTCTTCTATCTTCTTAACCTTATTTTATCTTTACTTGTTAATCATTTGTCCTGACTGCCTCATCACCAACGCACGGTAGAATAAAAACAAAGAAACGAATAAGCTTAGATTTGAACGACTATTTCTGAAGTTTTTCTGAATCAGCACTATGACAGGGAATCGAATCTGGATCCTCATTTATCCGGATTTTTAGTAAAATTCACTCGATGGTTAAACGTTCAGAAAATTTCTGTTTACAAAATAAATAAAGGCAAAGCCTAGCCTCGTACATAATTGAAATGGTCGAGAGCTTGGGAAGACTAATTAAGAATCGACTGATTTATTACGACCAAGATACTCTGACGTTGCGGAGTTTGTAAATTGCATTGACTAATGTAATATCTAACCGTTTGTTTAATTATAATAAACAAAAATGACTGCAACAGTTGCTACTTGCTCTTCCACGCTGCTCTAGAAGTAAAGAAAAAACATAGAATGTATCAGTTGCTTCTCTTCCCGCGCAGATGGTAAAAGTCCATCGAGGGAAAATTCGAGTAAGCGAAAATCTTAGGAATCATGTTGTTAGGTGATGTGGCTGGCAGCCCATCACTAGTTTGATTCCCCTTTCCACCTATACGCCCACAATAATGCTAAACGTGACCTTTAGGTCTTGTTACCTTATGCTCTTACCCCGTAAGGGATAAAGACGTGATTTATGTATTTACGTATGTATTACTACAAGCTTTAGATAAACATGAATAATTACTAAAGCTACATGATTTGCTGCTAGGTACATAATTTATTTACATGTATGCTATTCGATAAAGGTAAGAATGTTGCAGTGAGACTTACAAACCAATCCCTTCTCATTCTAAGGAGAAGTCTGCCTGCACAAATATTAGACTGTTCAGCAGTAGATATTTATAGGCTGAATACAATATAATTTACTGAGGTAGTTAATTTACAAAGTTGATTGTTGAGTTTGTTTTTTAAGAATAATTTTCTTATTACGTATGCGAATTAGGATTTATTGTTACTTATCTGGGGGCACGGCAGTGCCCCCGCCAAGTCGAGCAAAAAAAGCGGCACGGCCGTACCATCCTTTTCTCGAAGCAGTTCAGGCCATTTTCGATATATTCTTATTGCAACCTATGCCTGGTTACAACGTTCTCTGTTTAAACTGGCATTATGCACCTTAAGAAATTAATTGTTTTTCATCGTACACCTATGATTTGAAATAATAATATGAATTCGTTTGTCGACACACAAGACTGATTGCATAGTTGGATGGCTATTGGTTTTATGACTTGCAGATTTTATCGTTGGCAATGTGAGATGTTAAAGGTAATGTGTTTGGTTACGGCGTGTCAGTATCGTTTGCTAATGTAAGAATTACAAGTAGGAAAGTTCGCGCACGCGTTCAGGGGGATCGGGGGTTGGGGAAGCGGGGGAAGGGGTTTGCCGCGCCCGAACGTCGCTTCATACCCCTTACGTCGATAGTCGCTATAGTAAGTATTAAAATTTGGTATTGTTTATTGTAAACATGCCAACACTATGTAGGTACAGTCCAAAGCAGAAGTAGATTAAAGTCAAAGAGCTTACTGTGGTGATCATTTTGAGGTCTATAACTGTTTATCTTCTGTTGCTGCTGACTTGATGTAGTAGTATGGAAAGTCAAAATTTACCAGTAAACTCTTATTTCACCAATTTCCTTAATACTTTTTTGGTTCGATAAAATAAACAGTTTCATTTGTCAATTAGGTTTAACTGAAATATGGCTTCAAAGAGGCCGATCTCGCAACGTAATAAAATATAATTTGATAGTGTTACTCTGCTAGTTATTAATTTCTATTGACTGTTAAGTTTTGCAACAGATGTCTGAAGAGCACACTTTCGTTGGAATTTGCAAATAAAAAACAAAATGTTATAACATATTGGTTTAGAGTTTGTGTTGCAAATTGACCATAAAAAATACCAAAAAACCTTAAAGTAAATGAATTTAACGAATCAAATGGACGAAACGAATGGGAATGAAAGTACAAGAAATATTTCTTACGATTCTTGTATATAATATGCACCTACATAAAATATATGTGTAATCTGAATCTCGGAAACGGGTTCAATGATTTTCGTGACTTAGTATGCTGGGGGTTTTGGGACCATAAATCGATCTAGCTAGGTTTCATTCTTTTAAAATACGTACTGAAAAATACCGAGAAAACCTTGGTCATTCTAGTATAACATTCATACGTCTACATACAAACATCGAGAAACAGCTAAACAGCTGGTCAACTTTTTTTAAAGTGGTGTAAGATTTTAATACATTCAAATTTCACAATTAATGCTCAACAGGAAATACGATAGATTTTATTGACTAGCAAGTTAAATTTTAAAGTAAAACAAATAGCCGGACACAAAAATGAAGTAAATTTCTTTTGCTTTTTGAATTTCGAAATCTTGAAAAAAAAGGTACAAAAACACCAAAGGAAGTGATCACTTTGAAAATTTACAGTTTGAAAGTAGTGGTTTGACATTTTAATTTATGAAGCAACTTGTTTTGAAGGTTGCGTCATCAATTTTATGCAGTCTTGCAGGAAAGAATTTGTTAATCAATTGCATTTAATGGGAACAAGTTAACCCTATTCTGATTGAAAAAGATTTTCATTTAAAAAAAGGGTTGCTTTAAGACTTTACTGAATCAATCCAGTCTGTATTAAAGAGCATTACTCGCTCGTTCATTTCTTAGATTGTTAAAGAAAAGTAAAAAACTAGAACATTTTTTTCCGTTAAAAATAATTAAAAAATATATGTTCCTAGATTTCTTCTATCTGATATAGGCAAGATTCAAACTTCTCCATATCTGTTACTAATAATAAAAAAGATAATTACCTACAAGTATCTAAGTATTAGAACATTTTATTTTTCTATTCCTTCTAGTTTGGAACACTTCTATCATTGGTAAGGGCCATCTGAAACCACTTTTTACCTGAAATCCTATCCATACGCCATCTAGTGATAAGGATATATACTACTACCAGAAACTTGCAAGTCTACAAAACGTTACAATAAGCCTACATAGCCTTTCGTTTTTGCAAGGTGAGTAAGCAATGCGCGTGAGTCTACTCATTCGCAAAAATGCCGTTAGAGGGCGTTTATATCAATCGACATCGAGTTAGTATATTTGAGATTTTGTGTAGAGAATTAATTGAGATGTGTTGTGATTGTATATCACTGATTGTAGTGAAAGGATGCATTTCATTTAGGATTTGATCGAGGAACGTAAAAAAAATAAGACAATTTTTCTCTCTATGTACCAAATATATCTTTACTCGAAGAAAAATCGACACAAATTATCGAACGATATTAATCCCTACTTATCCATGACCTTCACTTTTTTGTGAAATAAATTCGTAAACGAGCAACTATAGGTCACCCGATGGTAAATTAGCGCCACCACTTATTGACACCCACAACACCAGAAGATTACAGCATCATTGCCATTCCAGTAAGTTAAGATACCAAATACCTTATGTGGTTATTTCACCGGCTGTCTTACTCTCCACGCTGTAACACGCCTGCTTGGCGACAGGATTATAACTTAAGACGGTAGTAACGATTCAGAAAGACCTTTCATTCAATCCTATTACCTACCAAGTTTTCTTTTTCTCTTCTCTTTTAGTAGCTTTGAAAATTGAAAATAAGGCCTCCAATTACCATGTCACTTACCACTTCAGTTACCATTTAAATCACTTTAATCGGGTCACATAAATTAACGCTTCACTGACTTGCGGTTTCCAACAAATCCGACCCAATCTCAGTGACTGAATTCCTCGGTCAAGTTCAATAGAATTAAGGTAATAATGAATCATTTGCATACAAAAAAATCTTTACCCATTGTCCATGACTCAGTGTCAAGTTTTAATTACCATACGGCATCAAGGTCGGCTTTTATGGCTACCGTGCGAACTTATATGCTTACGAGTGGCCCACTTTCGATTTCATCGTGCTAACACATCAGCCAAACGAAATTGGAGGCATTGTGTACATATAACATTCGTGTAACCTATGGGTAAAATCACATGTTGAACTAGAAACATAGAGGAATATAACTAGAGTGGTAATACCGGCTTACCAATTCTGTCACATACACCGTTAGCGCTAGTTTTTTTGCAGTAAATTTTCCACTGTCCCTTACATGTGACCAAGCCATTTTAGTTCGTAAAACTTAAACTTGCCAATATTAAAAAAAACGCTTTCTCCATTCCACGCAATGATAACTAGATTTTACGTTACGCTCATACTAATAGTCATTAATTTGATAGTGAGAGGGACGGTATGATCCGAACTTCGAAAATCGAACTTTGAAGTAGGCTCCTCGATTGGGATTGAGAGATCTGGGGCCTTACCATGACGTTTTAACGCGATTCAATTCCAATTGAGTTTAGGTTCGCTCGCCGTCAGATCCATACTAGAAATGACAGCTAAAACCTAAACTGAGTCTGAATTGAATCGCATCAAGACGCCATGGTAAGTCCCTGTTATTAAAATAACAAATCTTTCAAACTTATTGTGATTGCGGTCTACTAATAAACATTAATTACTATCGTTATGGATCATAATATTTGCCTGCCTGGTTCTAATATCATGTTTAACCTTGTATCGGTCAATCAGAGTGCAACAATCGCCGCATTGTTCTGTCGATTTTTTTTTACAAATTAAACGACATTTCCACTCTATTTGTTCATTCCTCTATGACTACAACAGGCGGGCTTCTCAAAATGACTAGCAGCGTAGACAGTGTGTCAAGAAGAGAATTAGTACCTATAGTATAGTATGGATAGTTACATAGACGGCTAAAATCATACTTCATTGCTTTTGGCTATCCTGTAATCTCGTAATTAGGTTAAATTAGTGTGAACTGCTCTATCTACCTCGTAAGGGATAAAGACGTGATTTATGTATATATGTATGTATGTAAAACCATAAAAATAAATATAAAAAATAAATTTCAATCATTTGATAGTGCCTGTCATTTGAAAAACAGCGCCTCCATCGTCCCTGATGAGCAGTAGATGTTCCACGAGAGTTTGTAATAGAGTCGTACAGACACATCATTCAAACAGATGACGCTGGGCGGCAAAAAATCGCATTGTAACAAGGTCACGTGACAGCTGCAGATAGAAAACTTAAAAGGCTTACTCACACAGGCTACAGGTCTGGTGTAGTTATATAGCACGAATCAAGGAATGATCAGGATCCTAGTTCGATTCGCGGCTACAGCTTTACTTTTCGGATTTTGAAATTTAGGTCATAGTTAATGTTATTGTTAAAGGAACTTGGTGCAAGTCACTCTTAATAAGAACAAGAAAAAGAGTTAAAAATGAGACAAATGCTGAACTGAAGTGACACAAAAACTTTAATCAAAACGAAACAAAACACGGTGTCCCCATATGAATTTCTTGCAAATATTTATTTGCCTAAAAAGCAATTAACTATATATCACGCAATGCAACAACGTTACGCAAAAATCTAATCGAAATGATAAAGAAAGCACTTGAAATGAGTCTAAGGTGTCAACGTGACTTACGTAGTCAACAGTTTATCAAATCGCACCCTTCGTGGAAGAAAGACGTAAGTCCCATGGTAAGTCAATAGGACTTACGTCTTTCTTCCACGAAGGGTGCGAAATATGAATAAAGTTTTTTGCACGGCTCCATAGAAAACGAGCACGGATCAGTTGTCATGGGGCTGGCTGGTCAAACGAAGCTTGACGGTCAAACGAGTACGTGGTCATTATGCTCTTTCCTTGGCCGACTCAGTGTGAGTTTTTATGGTGGAAATGAAGAACCTTAGTTTTGCAATGATTCCGTTCTTAGTATTTCATTACATTACAATACAATGACTCTTACTTCCATACTGGTCTGGGAGCAAAGAAATAACATAGAGTGTACCAGTTGCTTCACTGTCCGCGCAGATGGTAAAAGCCCATCGAGGGAATTGGCCGAAAATTTTAGGAATCATGTTATAGGCGATGCGGCTAGCAACCCGTCACTATTATGATTCCCTTTTCCATCTATATGCCCACAATTATGCTAATTGTGGCCTTTAGGTCTTGTTACCAAAGGCTCTGTCTACCCCGTAAGGGATAAAGACATGATCTGTGTATGTATGTGCATGTATCAATTCGTGCTGGTGTGAAAGAGGATAATAGTGACTAGGGTAGAAAAAGTATGCTTAGTTGGTTTGGTCACGTAGAGCGGATGGATGATAATAAACTAACTAAACAGATCTATGCGGCGAGTGTGAATGGATACGTTGAAAGGGGAAGGCCTAGACGGACGTTCCGAGACCAAATAGGAGACGTTTTGGAAAAAGGTCAGGTCAGGAGTACCCGAAACCGACGAGCATGTATGAAGAGATTGATGAGTGTGGATGAAGCGAAAGAAGTATGTCAGGACCGTAGTAAGTGGAATAAAGTAGTCTCTGCCTACCCCTGTGGGAAAGAGGCGTGACGGTATTTATGTATGTATGTACAACAACACAGACAACATATACAATAAAGTTTCCTTTGTTTTTTTATTTAACTTGGTGTCTACACCATGGTCTACCAAGTACAGGGTCCGTCTAAGTCGCTAACACGATCTTACTCTCTGCCGCCTCTACTTGAGCTGCTCTACTCTGGTGTATAAATACCGGTTATTAATTTGTAATGCTTTGGTAATGCCAGCCTATCATGACAATATTTACCTAAGAATTAAAACAAGCAATGACTATAGTACGTGATTAATTAATGACACCACCTCATAGACAACATAGAGAATGGTACATAAATGTAATATTTAATAGCTCTGGGTGTCTTTATCCATTATTACAGTTATCAGAATTAAAATAGAGCAGGATTCATGTTTAATAAATATAGCCATCAAATAGTACGAAAATTTGCTTGTAATTTATCCATTAAGTAATTTGACGCACGTTTTTTTAATCTGAAGAAAACAACTACCTATTTAAGAAAAAATATTTTTATTGTTTGTATAAAAAATGCTAAGCCAGTTCTAAATTATTTTTCCAATCTAATTCGAATGCAAAATCACGCGTGAATCAAATCAGTATCGATTGTAGATAATCGATGCATCGATTGGCAATTACAGAAGCTCTTTGTTCTACCATCGACTCGTCTAATGAGCGGTTTGGGGCAGTTGCATCGGGCCTTGTACAAATTCTGCGCAACCGGAATATCGGCCGTTTTATCGGATCTTCAACCGATAATTAGAAGTAATTGTGAGGTTTTTGGCCTCATTTTTGTCTGGTACATTGTGACGATTAGTAGTTGATTTGGATAAATGGTTTTTTTTTAATTTTTTTAGGTATTACTGATGATACCTAGTTTAAGAACCGTATCGTAAGGATATTAAAAAAAAAAAACAAATCAAAACCCGTATTGTGCATAAAACACGTGAATTTAATAGTTTAAAGGATTAAAACTGAAAGACAAAGTTGTATTGATTTATTAAAATAAACGTGACAAAATGCCTTTTCTTTATTTATTAGATGTTTGTATTTTATGAATTTTTACCCGAGAGCGCTTTTAGTTTTTGTAAAAAATCAATCATCAAGAAACTTACTTCTGTAGAGCAATTCATACTTTATTTTATTTCACTTAGCTAAGCAAACAACGGATTTATATTTCTACAAACAAAAATGAAACGTGGGACTTTATCATACTGAAAATGCGAAAATTTTATCAAGCCAAAACGCAGCGCACGCGTTTCCAATAAGTTATATGCATTACCCCAGTTGTTACAAATAACTTTGCTATAGGATTAAGCACATCCAATAACCGTTAAATTAGTTTCGTAAGTCTACTGCAGTTAATACGATAAACCTGAGGATGTATGTGCATTCCAATTTTACGACTATGTTCTGTTTAGGTGCAATATAAACATACATACTGTCTATTATCACTACATAGTATAAAATAAAGTCGCTTTCTCTGTCCCTGTGTCCCTATGTCCCTATGTATGCTTATATCTTCAAAACCACACAACGGATTTTGATGCGGTTTTTTTAATAGATAAAGTGATTCAAGAGGAAGGTATAATACATGCATAATATACCGTGCGAAGCCGGGGCGGGTCGCTAGTTAATAATAAATAAATGTGGGGTATCGATAAATGAATTATGCACAAACGAAGACATCACTTAAAATGCTCAATGTATAAATTGGTTGCTTTTGTTTTACATACATACATACATATATATATCATGTCTTTATCCTTTATGGGGTAGACAGAGCCTAAGGTAACAAAACCTTAAGGCCACATTTACTATGATTAAGGGCGTATAGATGGAAAGGGAAATAAAAATAGTGATGGGTTGCTAGCCCCATCGCCTGTAACATAATTCCTAAGACTTTCGCCCATTATCGATGGGCTTTTACCATCTGCGCGGGAAGAAAAGCAACTCGTAAATTCTATGTTTTTTCTTTACTCCCCGACCAGCATGGAAGAACATCGCATGGCCTTTGTTTTAATAATCACCAAACTTTCTTATAAATAACAAATTGAACTTAGGTACTCTCTCATAATTTTATAGGCAAGGTTTAAACGGATGCCGTTTTAAGTAACTTCACATAAACTGTTTTTGCAACAATTGACAACTCAGGCTAGTTGAATTACAAATAACATGATAAAACAGTGTTTACGAAAGTGCATTAAGAAAGCATGTATAATTGTAAATGTCCATAAATCACTGATATCTAAGGACTTGATCTACTTTTCTCGTCTTACATAATAAAATTGTGATAGTTTCATAATAAATTCCGACGGCTTGTGTCCCGGCCCTATCATAGCAAAAGTGTTACGCACAAATTCAATGCACCGTTTTTTTCTGTTGGTTTTTATTGGTAGCTAACTGAAATACTTAGGCACGTGGGCAAAAATGTGTAAGAATTTTGTACTAGGTGGTACAATATACAAAGAAATAAACAAAAAAGATAAATAGAACAGGTAAAAAAAGAACATCCCTTTTTAACCAATAAAAATTTACAGTTGGCAGGATCTTTTGCAAGATCCGTCAGGATCGCTATTAAAAAAAAACAAAATTTATTTTTGCAAATTGGCCATCATTGCCAAGAAGAATGCGCGAAAACTTGATAGAAAGTAATTTTTCAAAATAAAATACATTGAGCTACTACAATACTTAAATTCTACGTAAATTAAATAGATTTATAAAAGGGATGTATAAGGTCCCTAAGCCTTAAATTATATTAGTCTATAGTAGAGACGTATAAAGTCCGTACTAGTCAAAGTAAAACAAAGTATACAAAGAAAGAAAGAGAAAAAAAACTAATACAAATAATTTAAGTTCAGTGGAAGTATACAACGCCTTACTTGCTAATCCTGAAGACAGCGGGTAAATTTACTGGCACATGAGATGTTATATCTTAGCTCTTTTGTCTGGCAACATATCTGCAATCTTTTGGTGCTGTGAGTGTTCTCACTTATCAGTTGATCCACTTGCTCAAAAGCCACGCTATTTCGAAAAAAACAGTTCATTTTTTTGTAACGGCCCCTTTTGCCACTGGAAGTGAAAAAGGTGACATCATAAAACTTTTGTAACTAACCTAACCGAATCATTATCCAAAAAACAAAAGCTGTCTCATATGAAAATATTACGTTCACGTTACTCCTTACACAGAACATCAGAAACGCTGTGCATTTTTGATTTGTTTTTTATGAAATTTGTAGTTTTAACTACGTTAAGAGACTGGTGTATTATTTTCTAAAATTTCAAACATTCATACATACATATATCACGTATTTATCCCTTACGAGGTAGACCGGTAGACAGGTAACAAAACCTTAAGGCCACATTTAGCATGATTAAGGACGTGTAGCTGAATAGGGAAACCAAAATAGTGATGGATTGCTAGCCGCATCTCCTATAACATGATTCCTAAGACTTTCGCCCATTCTCTCGATGGGCTTTCACCATCTGTGCGGGAAGAGAAGCAACTGGTAAATTCTATGTTTTTCTTACCAGCATGGAAGAAAAACCAAAAAAAACAAATTTGAAAAAAATCAAACATACACGCATATAAAGCAAGCCTTAAGAGCAAATAGACAAAACCCATCGTAAATTTCTTAAATGTAATTCTCACGCTTTATTAATAAGTAGATTAAGACTAATTTTATTACTGAATAATTCTACTTCGACATACCAAATAATGTTTATGATACAGGTTGAGCGTAAGCGGCATAAAACCAATCAATTGCTCCTCTCTCGATGAATCATTGGCTTGCATTACCTCGTTTTGCAAACCATGTAACAAGAGTTTGCTAAAATCATTAGAACTGGGGCGCCATTGAGCATTGCCTCGAGCCTTTGCATTTCGTATTATATTACCTAGTGAACGAATGCTTTGTATATTATCTGAACAGCTGAGTGGAATTCCCTGCCCTCATCTGTGTATAAATGCCACATTTTGACTGTTTTCAAATCAAGACTGATTGGAAATTTAACAGAGAACCAAAGTCAACGACAGTTCACTGGATCAGCAAAGTGAAGCAGTAGGCTGGCCTCATTAGCTGAAGAACTGACAATCGGTGAGTTATACGAGTTCTTGAGTAGACTATAAAAAAGTGTAACCTCATATCGTCGATTAAGCATAAAAAAGTGAGTTTCTTAATTGGGCGTTAGCTACCACTTGGAGTCGTAAGTCTATTACAAACGTAACTTTTTTTCTTTAATAAGAAATTAAACTAGATAGAAAAAAAAAAACATTGAGTGGGTCTATCTACCCCGTAAGGGATAGAGACGTAATTTATGTATGTATTCATTAAGTGAATATTGTACAGATTGTGATAAAATTGGTACTTAATACGTAATTTACAGAAAAATACATAATTTTTCGAATACAACCGACTCTGAATGACATAATGCTTAAGTTAGTTATAAATACGTAATTTAGATTAAAAAAAACGTAATATACGCAACCAACACATTCAAATGCAATCATCAACTTTAATAATGTAAAAACTTACGCCTGAAAAAAGAACATAGCAAAGATGACCTCATGAAACTTTTGTAACTGGCCACCTAACCCTTCAAAAAAGCAAAACAAATGCCGACTAACACCAAAATAACAATACTCCTTGTACAGAGTATCACAGACCCTACGCAAAAAAAACAAAACACAGTAGCAGGGCCTGTCGCAACGCGCTCGCCATGAGCTAATATAAAATGGTGCGCGGCGCCAACGCTGCTAGTGTCAGTTCTGCTCCTGTCGGCTCAGCTGAAGAGGACGAAAGTGACCAAGTGACACGGAATAAACATGCGCGGCTTACAAGTAAGTAAACGAAGTAACGTGGAAGAAAAGTAATGAAGACCAAAAAAAATACAATACACTAATACAATTAATGGTAATGATTGTGACTCTAAAACAAGAATGAACACGATTTAACACAAACAAAAAACTACGTAAAATAAATTAATGGGTTGTGATTGTGACTGAAAAATACTAACCCTAAGTATCCTATGCGATTGTGAGTTTGTCTGTTTGTTACGCTTTCATGCAAAAGCTATTCCAAACCAATTATGATAAATTTTGGTAGGTATAGTTTTTCCAAAAGCTTATTGGTAATATTTCATTTTTTTTCTCTTCGACATTGGAGACATCTCCAAAAAAAAAAATGAACACAAAAATCTACAAGTGAAGGAAATAAAAATTACAGTGATATTACTCCATAGTCATAATCATAACCATACTAATTTATTTGACGGTGGAGGCGTTTTACACCTCCACTGTTTTTTTTTTTTTTTGTTTTGACTAGTAGAGAGTTTATACATCTCTACTATACATTAATATTATTTTCATTTTCATATCTCGGGTAATGTTGTGGTTTCTGCAGATCTGTAAAAGATTTCCTTAGTAACAGTGAAAACTGTGAAAAAGTTTTACGTTCAGAAATCAACTTGTTCGACAGTACACGTGCAAAATACAAAGTACAAAGTGTTTGCTTGCATTTTAAAGTCCCATTTAGACTTGCAAGCAAAATCCTCCTAGTTTCACTACAAAAGCAAGTCGTGATGTGAATACAGGGTGTAACAAACACCTCGCGCGATAAGTCACCGGTGTATATAGCTAATAGCTACAGAAGTTAAAAAAAATATATTTTTGAAACTTTTTCTTAAGTTTTCTATAGGTTTAAATTTACTTCAATAATATTGGTTATAATATTTATTGTAAGATGCCCATAAACACCCAAGTAACTATTTAGTAAACTTTTTTTGTTAAAGTTAGCACCTACTTTATTTATTTTAAAAAATTAATAACGATATTTTATTTTTCATGAAGTAGACATAAGGGATAAAGACGTGATTTATCTATTTTATGTTGAAGTATAATTTTAATATATTTTTTAGCTTCTGTGGCTATGGTTATATACCCCAGTGAATTATTGCACTGGATGTTTGTTACATCTGTATTTCTAAACGACACTGAAAATTAGAACACATTGAAAAATCCGAAAAGTAAAGCTATGACCGCGAATCGAACCCGGATCCTCATCATTCCCTGACGCGTGCTATACCTACACCACAGCAGGATACCTGCTACGGAATGACGGGGATCCGGGTTAGATTCCCGGCCTATTAGCTTTACGTTTCGGATTTTTCTGTGTTCTAATTTTCAGTGTGGTATAGAAATTTAATTTCTAACGGTAAAACCGTAAAAGTTAACATAAAAAATCAAAATGTAAAATTTTTTGATTAATTTGATAGTACCTACCTACACCCTGTATGTTAGAAATTATCGACTTAGTGTTGATATGTAATGCGACTTGCAGTATTTTCTAAACTCTTTATTTACCGATTAAGGTGTGTAATGTACTATTATTACCGTACTACAATGTTGTATTATACAATTTTATTATTACTTTACGTCCTACGTTCCGCCTTATTACACCCTATGTCATAAAACAAAACGTACGGGAAACAACACAAACACCTGGACCGGAAAATAATTCAGCTTCCTCCTTTTGTTATGAGCACTATTGTTCTAAATTATCGAATTATTGTTTTTTTTTTAATATTTGCAGAGTTCGACCTCTGCATTGTAATCTGTACCAAGGTCACGATTGGCTTTGATAAGGATTCAATTTTGTTTTTCATTGTTTTTATGGTAACTTGCTGTGTTAAAATGGGTCTTTGTTCTAGTGGTTTGATTGACTGGAAATTAGTCATACATAATTATGCAGGATGAATGACAATGCACGTACAGTCAGCGTTAGTTAGCATTATAAACAAGTTTGTGATTCGGTAGTTATATATTTTCAAGTTCAAGTTTTTATGCCAGGGAGCGTTGATGTCTTTTATATCGACATTAAAATAAACGTAATTGTTCATTATAAAAAAAACAATAGAATTGGAAATTAAATCACTATTTAAAGTAAAGGTCTGGGAGCAAAGATAAAACATAGAATGTATCAGTTGCTTCATTTCCCGCGCATATGGTAAAAGCCCATCGAGGGAATAGGCGAAAATCTTAGGAATCGTGATATAGGCAATTAGGCTAGCAACCCATCACTATTTTTATTCCCCTTTCCACCTACCCACAATCACGCTAAACGTGGCTCTTAGGTCTTGTTAACTTAGGCTCTGTCTACCTTGTAAGGAATAAAGACGTGATCTATGTATGTATGTATTATTTTTAATAAAGCTAAATATTACTCGTGTTTGTAAAAGACTTGAAGGAAAATGGAATTTTCTTAAGTTCAAGTTCATAGCGCGCGTTGATGTCATTTGTTTGTATAGAGAATTGGAATCGTTTACATCGCGCCTTGAATTATATTTAGGGCAAAGTATAGCGTAAATCCATGTGCTCTACCAATATGCTAACCTTTATTAATGTACATATTCAAAGCCGTCCAGGTCAAAATGTAACTAAAAATTTCTATAACTACATAGCAATTGTGCAAAAAAACAATAATAATAATATCTTGGGACAATTGACACCAATTGCCCTAGCCCCAAACTAAGCAAAGCTTGTAATATGGGCACTAGACAACGGATAAACATACTTATATATGTAGTTAAATACATACTTCAATACAGAACATACATTGAGTTTTGATAACAAACATTCATATTTTTCATACAAATATCTGCCCCGACCGGGGATCGAACCCGAGATCTCAAGCTTCATAGTCAGGTTCTCTAACCATTGGCCCATCCGGTCGTCGCCCATTCGACAATACCCAAAGGGAGTCGACTTCTTGGTCTGTAGTCACTCGTCTAAATTGTTTCGTGCAATTGGACCTTTCGATTTACCTTAAATTGCATTTTTAATTAAATTTCATTATTTTATCTCCAGGCAGTAGTATTTATCGCGGCCTGCGCCGCCGCTAGCGCTGGCTATATTGGCCATGCTGGCTACAGTGGCCTTGGCTACGGTGGCTACGCGGGGCAAGGCGACTACGGGGGCCACGGGTACGAGGGGCAAGGTGGCTACGGGGGACACGGCTACGCGGGGCAAGGTGACTACGGGGGACACGGTTACGCCGTAGCCAACGTGGCCCACGACGACGGGCATCATGGCGATTATTATGTAAGTTTTTAGACTAGTATTTAGTAGACATTTTAATTTAATTTAATTATTATATTATTTAATTATGCGGTACATAGAGACATTTATTTATGTTTGTAAATAAATATAAAGGCCCTTCTACTTTCAATTGTCTATACAACAATGTATTTATGAAAAGTGTTATAAGCAACTTTTGTGCTGGTCTGGGAGTAGAGAAAAAACATAGAATGTAGTAGTTGCTTTTCTTCCCGCGCAGATGGTAAAAACCCATAGGCGATGCGGCTAGCAACCCATCACTATTTTTGATTTCCCTTTCTACCTATAAGCCCACAATCATGATAAACGTGGCCTTTAGGTCTTGTTACCTTAGGCTCAGTATATCCCTTAAGGGATAAGGATGTGATTTGTGTGTGTGTGTGTTATTTGGGAGCAAATTAAAAGCCAATGGTTTTCGGTAGAAACAAAAATCTAATCTATCAAAATCATCTTAAAAAACCATAAACAATTAAAAGAGGTAAAAAACGATCTAAAAAGGTTGTGCAGTCTTGCACATGTGTGTTATAAATACAGTGTGATCAAAAATAGCCAAGATTTTCCAAATACAAAATGTAAATGGCGTAATTTTTTCAAACTATCCTATTACGTCACCTATGATTAAAAATCTACACTTTTGTGACTACGACCACATTCTAAACGTTCACAGAAAACAAAGTAACGTAGCCGATTGCAGCGGGTTCCGCTTCACTTAGGTTTCATCTGGAAAGTAGCAATAGTTAGTAACTAATGTAATTATGGACAAACACCATTTTTTCGGAAAGTTTGAGAAAACTATTTATTACAATAACCAGTGCTAGACTTAGTCGTAGTTTTATTTTGTTGACTAATAAGTCTTGGTCAGTCAAGCGTGAATGGAATGCTATCCTACAAATATTGTCAATGCGAAAGTTTGTGTGTACGTTTGTTATTCACTCACGCTAAACTGACTGGGTAGATTTGGATGAAATTTGGTATGTAGACAGTTGCGTACCTGTAGGATTTTTTTGAATACCGTAATTTTAACTTTCGGTATGTTTAGTGTAAGTTTTTGTCGCGTGATATGTTTCAAACGCGTAACACGATGAAAACCGTTTGTTGCCGTTTCGTTTCGCTAGTGGCGCTACTAATTTATTTATTTCTTTATTTATTTATAAAAACACATGCAAGTTTTACAGTGCATAATCAAAACACTCACACATTAATTAAATACACATAAAATTAATACCTATCTGTCAAAAGGGAAATGTGACATACATAATACTAGCTGTTGCCCGCAACTTCGTCTGCATATAATTCGTTTGTCGCTATACCGCGGGAATTACGCAATTTTCCGGGATTAAGTAGCCTATGTGTTATTCCCGACTATAATCTATCTATGTTCCAAATTTCATCCAGATCTGTCCAGCCGTTCTGGCGTGAAAGAGTAGCAAACATCCAAACATACTCACAAACTTTCACATTTATAATATTAGTAGGAAGTAGGATTCCCATAGCAATTGAGATTTTAACGCGAACGCGTTAGAGATATTTTTAGTGTCAAAAACTTACACTAGAGGCTCTGATAGTTCAAGAAGCCGTAAAGTTACCTAATAAAATATTTATAGAGATACTATTTTTAGAGAGCTGAGTATGAAAAGAAGGAACTGTAATTTTCCTTCGGTGCTCGCGAGCATAGGTTAGTTAATTCATACATACATACATACACAAATCACGTCTATATCCCTTACGGGGTAGACAGAGCCTATGGTAACAAGACCTAGGCCACGTTGAGCATAACTGTGGGCATATAGGTGGGAAGGGGAATCATAATAGTGATGGGCTGCTAGCCACATCGCCGACAACATGATTCCTAAGATTTTCACCCAATTTCCTCTATGGGCTTTTACCATCTGCGCGGGCAGAGAAGCAACTGGTACATTCTATGTTATTTCTTTGCTCCCAGACCAGTATGGAAGTAAAGTTAATTCAGACATCCAGTAATAAAACTAAATCAAATTCGCAACTGCAAACAATAACTCTAAAATTAGTCTGTCTGTTGACAGTAATGACCATTAGCGACTATAATGATCAGTTGTATGAGTAATAACAGCGAATCAACTACCGGATATTTTCACAGGAAATACTGGATGGTTGTTTTGAAATATTGCTGTGAAATAGGCCTCATTATTTGTGTATGTCCAATAATTTATTTGTCAAATAATTGTTGTTGTGAATTAATTTATGACGCATAATTATATTTTGCCAGCGTTCTAAATATTTTCTCTTTGTAATTATTAATGTAGATTAATTTACTTAACAGTGGCGTAACTATACCATCTGGGGCCCGTGGCAAATTCTTTTGATGGGGCCCTATCAGTAAGAATCGTCACGTTGTACTCAGTTTAATTTTAATATATTTGAGCTCGCGGCCTCTTGGGCCGGGGCCCTCTTGGGTCGGGGGCCCCTTGCATTTTGCCAGCCCTGCCACCCTATTGTTACGCCACTGTTACTTAATTTATTGAATTTTGTAATCGGTACTTGTTTTTTGATATTTATGAATGTACCACGTGGCTATCTTTAATATTTTCAATAGCTTTTGTCTTCGCAAGTACTCGTTTTGATAAATTAATAGACAAACACACAACCTCTAACCCCAAACGCATATGCCGTCTCCGTTCCATTCCATCCATCGTGGGTAAAAACAACTCTAAAGATTTATTTTAATAACAATATCACTATACTTCATTTAATTTAGGATGAGAAAACACAACAACATTACATTGCGGCTCGTGAAGTGTGCTCTCTTTGCAATTTGTACTAGAGTAAACGACACGAAAATAAAGTGGCATTAAAACAATTTTTTTTTGCGAGACTATTGCACTGTACTATTTGCTAGGTAAGAAATAGTTGACAAGACGCAATTTAATGTTGTTGTGGTTTCTCATCCTAAAATAAATGAAGTATATAGATACCCATAATATAAGACCATCTCTCGTACCTCTCGCAAGGCCTGAACGGCATCTAAGTTGGAATAAAGATCTTACTTCCTGAACGAGAGACTTGGTTTCTTTACTAGTATTGTACTGGATTAATTATTAATCACTGTTACATTTGCGCAGGCGCACCCTAAATACGCGTTCGACTACTCCGTGAAGGACCCTCACACCGGCGACCACAAGTCGCAATGGGAGACTAGAGATGGCGATGTTGTTAAAGGTAATTCATAGAAACTAAGAAAATTCTAAGACAAAAAAATCTCGGATAGTTCTGAATTTTTGAAAGCACATTACTTACTTAATGCGAAAAATCTATGTATTGTTACAAAACTACAGCTCAAAATAAATTTTCAGCAACTTAACAACGAAAAATCGGAGCTGTAATTTTCTTCTAATTTACTTTCGAGTGGTATGTGCTTTTAAAAATCGGGCCTCAGAATGTTTCTCCCCCAATGGTTACTCTTCTGAAATTTGTTTGTAATAAGATCTAGTAAAGTCAAGTACCGTTGACTTAGATAATTTTGGGGCTACTTTGATAGTTTTAAAATTGCTATAAATCTGGTGAATGTTTGGCAAGTAGACGCGAAGGCGATCGATTGGAATCAGTAAACGCAAATAAAAATTAATGATTACTTCGTTATACTTAACTACTTTTTAAAGGCACCCCGGCTTACGGTAACCCACCTCTTCGTTGATCCTATACTACATGTAATATATGTAATTATAATTATGTAATATATGTATGTATTGTAATTATGGTGAAAACCCCCATAAGCTTATTTTTTCCCTTGGATGAAAAAGTCAGTACGCAACTGAGTAAAATTTCACCTATTCTAAAGCGTATTTTAAGACCTAGTCCTTTGTCCCATGGTTCGGTAAAGATCCCATTAAAATTAAAAAAATACGTGTTTCCATAATTAGACCTATATCCAACATATTTTTTTTTACTTCCAGGCGCCTACTCCCTAGCAGAACCCGACGGCACTACGCGCATCGTAGAATACACCGCTGACAAGCACAACGGTTTCAACGCGGTGGTCAAGCGCATCGGCCACGCACACCACCCGCAAGTGTACGGACATGAAGCACCCGCTTACTACGGGTACCACTAGATGGCTCTGTTTTCAATACTGGTCAATGAAAGTTTGTTACAAGAATACTAGGTGGCGCTAATATGACAATGATAATTAAAGTTATCTTAAGCGTCAAGAAAGGGATTTGTAAGACAGTTATAGTATGTTTAAGATTAAGATTTAGGGTCTACAGAACCACTTTCTATTAAGTCTCTCTGATATTTATTGTATTTCGGGTTCTGATATTTTAATGCCAGATATCTATGACGCCGTCTCTGTCATTTCATGACAATAAATGGAGACAGCACCATAAACATCTCCCACTTAAGATATCAGGAACTTAATAGGGAGTTGTGGATCGGGCCCTAAATGTATTAACAGATCAGTTTGACGCTAAATGTTATCTTGCTGTATTTTGACTGTTAAGAACAGAATTGGATGTCTTCTTGTCACGAACGAAGGATTTTGTTGACCAGTGTAACCAAATAGTACCAACGTAATTCAATAGATGGAGTTAGTGGTTAAGTTATAGCGCTCAAGTTACCTGTTGCGGTGGCGCTTCGTCTTTCATATTTGTGTTTAGGTTTTTGAGCATGTGTCCAAATAGGAATATCATAGTGTAGTGCCAGTGCTACCAATGTTTGGCAAACATAAGAGTACAAGCGAGGTGTGTTTAGGTATTTGATAAAATACTACCTGTGATATTGATTGGTTGTCTAATGCAATGTAAATTTACTTGTTAAAGTACAACAATGTCGTGCCACTTTTTCTTTATTCAATTTAATTTCTAAAATATCTTATGTTTTTGCATTTTTTTCTGGTTGCTGTCTTTTGGCAACTTTTGAGGTACACAATGAATCACTTAATGTAACCGAAGGTCCCTTGTTAAAAGGGTTTGAAATAATTTCTCAGTCCACAGTGTACACGTTATTTTGATTCTTTTTGCTCGTTATAATGCGTCTATCGCCATATTATGTTGTCACATTCCTTTACTTTGAAAAGGTGCATAATGAATGTTTGTTGAAATCTTTTCATACTCATGCATGCGTGAATCTTAGGTTGTAAGAGTTTGACGAAGCAAATGTATAATTACTATTTTCTTACGTCTGAAAATATAATAAAATAATTATAAAATAAGTTTTATTTCGATTCTCTTCTCCAAGTGTAATTAATCTTGACTTGGCTTTTTCATTGCAAATGCAATCCATCATCACAACAAAAAAATCCATGCATAAAACATTGTCAAGTTGTCATTAATAAATGGTGCAAATAATGAATGGATTACGTCTAGTCTTTAAAATTCTAGCATAGGCCGTCGCGCTTCACTAGATTTAAGGCGACAATGTAGGCAGGTTGCAATAATGTTTTAATTCCGTGATCTGTTTTCTAACAAGTCTTTTCTCCTTTCTGCCACTAGTCAAAATCAAATTATTAATTCAACGCAAGTTAAATCAGCAAAGCGACGAAAAACATAACTCGAATTTTACACATTATTCTACTCGCAGAAACACGCACTTAAACTTGACAAGTAAGTAAAACTTGTCCCATTTTCAATCATCCAGTCATGTTAGTTTAACATTGGCCTTGCGTGTAGTTCATGACAATAATGACAATGAGAGCCAGTCACAAGTTCTGATATGGGTGTTTTATCAATTAACGGTGGTTTTAATCAAATGATGGGCATCAGAGACCACGCAGGTCGAGGCGGAGATAGTCAAACTCACGTGATAGTTAACTCTTATTCCAGAAGTTGCAGTTCCCGTGAAACAGCGACACTTCTTGACAACCTAGGGCGCAGAGGCAGCGCTTAGTAAAAAAAAAAACTACGGGCATAGTTAAACAACATAGTTATAAACGTTGCCTTAATAAAACACATATATTTCCTTACACAGCGAGTAAAACAGCAAATATGACGTACAAGTTTTCATTGATGTAATTTACGAAGAAAGTCTGCCATTGTTTTGAAGGCTTACGATTGATATGACTTGTGGCTATTGTCGGCATTTTTCATTGTTATTCATTCTTCCTTTACAGGGTTGCCATAACTAAACAGAACACTCCGTATCACAAACCATCTAAGTTATGTAACTTCGAATTTAAAATGCTTTTCCTTTCTATTAAAAAGATAGAAAATGAGAGTTTATAACCCTCTAATCCAATGTTGCCAAAAATTGTTTAAGCGATTCATTGTTGCCCATGTTCAGATCTCTTAGATATCACATTTTTAGGGTTCCGTACCTCAAAAGGAAAAAACGGAACCCTTATAGGATCACTTTGTTGTCCGTCTGTCCGTCCGTCCGTCCGTCTGTCAAGACAAGACCCTTTTTCTCAGGAACGCGTGGAGGTATGAAGCTGAAATTTATATCAATTACTCAGGTCTACTGTCCCTTGAAGCTGTGAAAAAATCAAACTTCTAAGCCAACGCAATCAAAAGATACAGCCGTTTATGCCGCAAATTTCCGCAAATTTTCAACTCTCAAGGGAATCAAAACCTACAAGGTAGTTCCCGTGAACGCAGAATCTTGAAATTTGGTATGAAGGTAGGTCTTATAGCACAGATTAAAGAATAATTGCGAAAACCGTAAATGTGTATGTATGTCTGTATATAGCAGTGACCAATATAAAGTAACCCCACACTGCGTACATTTTGCTTTGGAACAGGGCTCTGCTTACACTGGTTTTAGATATTTATAGATAATGATACGGAACCCTCGGTGCGCGAGTCCGACTCGCACTTGACCGGTCTTTTTTAATATAGTTGCAGATGATAATACAACAGTGTTCATATATTATTTAGCATCTTATGCCTCTATCTGATAGCTTTTGAACAGCTGGCTGTCTTTCGCGTGCGATTATAGAGTAGTATGGTTTTTGGTTCATAGACTTTTACATTATCAATTTTCAGAACAAATTAATTTAGCTCCATCAGGCAACCCTAAGCCTTTAACCTGTTATTAAATATAACTAGTGGTTCTTAACCACACGCTTGCGCGTACGCACTTAATGGTGCTTATCGTTGACGTTAGATCGCAAGCAGAGCTTCCGCGACGTGGATAATCAGTTAATCACCCTCGTACATCGAAACTACATACATACATCAGATTCTAGTTCTGCTGTAATGTATATTCGTTCATTTGTTTAATTACATGCGTTAGAAAGTATTCGTTACCTTATAACGTAAGGATTATAGGAAGGGGAGGCGATAGTGCGGAATGTTACCCAGTCTCACATTAATTGTCATTTAAAATTTATTTTTTTGTAAATACGTTAATTTTTGCTCGAACGCGTTATTTTTTTAAATACTTATTTTCTAAGCAAAAAGACGCAGAACTGAAGTTTTGGAACTAGTTCTAATCTGTACAATTTTTATTTACTTTAATAAATAACTATAGGTACCAGAAAAGAGGTGTTACATTTAGGTTGTGTTAATTGTACCAGTGGCTAAGTAACATTTCATTTAATTATGTATGGCCAAAAAATTACTCTCGAGCAAGTTTCTCGCGATGCATATTTTTGCCAATGATGGTATTTCCGAAAGCGCTGATAGTTTAAAAAATACTCACATTTGTGCATAGGTAGTCTGTCTTTCCGTATGTCTATGATATCATGAGTGGAACAGTAATTCACTTTCGATGATTTGCATACCCAGTTTAATTACCAATAATACGTGTGTACGTTTTCTAAACTTCTTCGTCACTGTTTCAGTTGCATAGGAATTGAGAAATAAAATGATTTGCAGATTTTTAACTGTAAGTGATTTTCTTTTTCAGACCCTAGTAGACATACTTTTTATTTCTTATTTTACATTTTGCACACGGAATTTTGCAACTGAGACGTATGAATAATAAAACACGAACTTGGAAAAAATAGCCCTATAATTACCTCGTCATCTGTATGGCGTTTTTTAAGACAATAGACAATAGGTATTCTTATTTTTTTAATTAAAAAAATATAAACATAACGAAGTAAATAGGTACGTATAAAAGGTTGGTTGATCGGTCGGCAACTAACAGCAACACCTCAAGCTTTTTCTACAAGCTACAAAATGATTTCATTTATTACAATTTTAACGATTCACATAAATACAATACAATAAAATTCAAATACTCTTTATTGACCACCACAAATCAGAACAAAACAATACAGAAAAAAGAACAAGGCAGACAATAAACATAAATTATAATAAATAAAAGAGCTCAGGCAATAACCGTTTTTTGAAAGTGCGACGATTTATAACTGCTTTTTTATCGACATTGTTATATCTAGCTGGCATTCGTTTTAATTGTAAACTATTAAATAGATAACTAACTATTTATTGTCAAGTGCATCCTAGTTGGGCGATTGTATTTGCCCGTGTGTGGGTGCATGCGTACGCGCTGGAGCTGTGCATGGTTGCGTTTGTATATAGGTAAGTGATAGGCGACGTGGGGCGTCTTCGCGATATCACAACCTTGGATATGGACTTGTTAGGTATTATGTCATAAAATGTAAATTATAATTGTAAATAAAAGGAGTTAAGTGATTCCGTGAACATAGTGACAAGTTACCTGGATAGTGAATGACGATGGCGAAAGTTTTTATACTGGTTGGTTATTATTTTATAATTACGATTAATAAAATTATCCGAATAATTTTAATTAATAACAACACGAACAGCTAATAAACTCAATCCCAAATTGCTGTATTACCGTAATGGGCGGATGTCCTTTTCGTCCAAGTTTTTTTGTATTTTCACCGCTGTAATTACTATTTGCAATTTGAAAATAATTTTAAGTTTTTTTTACGTTTTAGGCCCTCTTGGCGAATTTTTTAATACTCACAAGTCAGGAAGAGACTGAAATCGCAGAGGAAGTGACACAAATCGATCCTAAGAAAGTGAGTAACATTGTTTTTATTAAAACTTTAATTGTCGATTACAATAATTGGATATGAATTTCAAAATTAACATACTGCTAAAAAAAGTTTAGTCAGAACACAACTCATAGTTAGGGTGAAACTAATGGAGTTAAGTGCCCGCCCAGTAACGTTGAATAGAACATTTATTTTAAAAGCCTTTTATTTAACCTTTTCATATGGACGTACCGAGTTTTTTTTTCAGTTTAAAATAGGCTCAATTTTAACTTTATTCTTTTTTAATTGTCAAATAGCGTGAAATTTCCTAACACTTCAGTTAATCAATTTTAGCGTAAATTGACGCTCTCTGTTATTTACCGCAATAAAAACTTGATTTTATGTGAAGGAAAAAGGAAATTGCAAAAAAGTTGTAATTCGTACGTACTTATGAATATTCAGGAAATGTGTTTCTTCGTTCTAATTGACTTAGCTTTTTACTGTTTTATTATGGTAGTAATTATAATGCTTTTAACCTAATTGGCGTAACAAGTAATCAATAACTATATTACAACCTATTATTGTGTCCTTTTAAAGGAAAATATTTCACTATAGTGTTTTTTTTATTAATGTATTTGTATCTACGTTTATGTTCCCTGCTACAGCACAAATGGTTTTGGCAATTCTTACAATTGAGATGTCTTACGATATTTTTTTGCAACAGTTGAACTAATTATAAAGTAACACGCCTTCATCATAGGTACTAAATGCAAACAAACATACTTATGCAGAAATACTCGATTAAGTCTTAATGTGATTCAATTCCGAAAGTTGGATCGCTCGCTGTCAGATCCATACTAAAAGTGCCGATGATCGTCGATGTAAAATTGCATCGGAATTGGATCGCATTAAGACGTCATGGTAGGCCTCGGGACATACACTTGGAACCTCAATTTTATAGTTTTGATCACTAAAGCTTAGTGTGGGTATTTTAAACTCACTCTTTGTCGGTCTCTCGCTTAATGCTCCTCTCATTTACTCAAAGGTAGAGATCCCTTATAGGGATAAGTTCACCTTTGTGCATATATTGAAGGTATTTTTTTGTGATTTGTCTCTGCTTCTTTATATTTGTACAATAAAGCATTTACTTACTTACTTACTTTTTTCCGCTAAAGCTATCCGATCATTAAATGCTCAAATCGTACGGTGAGACATCATAAAAAATTGTGGTAAAATTGATTAAAAAGTAAAATATTCAAAGCCACTAGCAACATATTAAAAAGGGAACAAAATAAGATTACATTAACATACCGGTGTCGCTACAGTTTGCTATGACGAAACCCATAAGCGTCGTATCCGCGTAATACTTGCATGTCACTGGCAATTCTGCAAATACGAATGTTTCTGAAATGTTCGCGGACGTAGAAGAAACATTAGTGCATAAATCTTGTAGCTGGCTTTTTTTAGGTATGTGTGTTTGTGTCTATTTACATCTCCATTTATTATAAATGTGTGTTTCATGTATAATATATTATGTATTTCAATACTTAGTATATTAATATATATTCTAAATTGCACCACCTGCTCAGATCTGTTCTGTTCTCCAGTCCATTATGGTTGCCTGGAAGAGATCGCTCTGTAGCGATAAGGCCGCCTATTGTTACCTTGTAATATTCTGTATACCTTTTTTCTGTTTTGGTTGTTATATGTGGTGTTCAATAAAGAGTTATTGTATTGTATTGTATTGTATTGCATTATAAAATAGCTCCTTAGAACTAATTGAGAGTATAGGGGTGAATACCAAAAAGTTACACATCTTTAAAGTTGCGTTATTAGGTACTTAAAATTACCAATAACTTTTTCCATTGTGACACGAAAATTAGTTATAAAATTTGCATGGATAACTTTCGTGACACAATGAAAAAGTTTGTGGTAATTTTAACTACCTACTATAGTGATAAACATGTCAATTGCGATTTCTACGCGGACGAAGTCGCGGGCAGAAGCTATAGACCGACCGCTTAGATGAGTCCTCGCCTCCTCGGTGCAGGGGCGTGGGGGCCGAGAGAGGTGCGGGCGGCAGGCGCACTACCCGCCCGCACCTCTCTCGGTCGCCTTTGTCGTCCTACCCCGCGACCTTGTGCCACGCGGGCGAGGACTCATTTAAGCGGTCGGTCTGGTCTATAACGCAACTTTGACGGCGTGTAACTTTTTGGTCTTCACCCATAGCAGCGCTATAGCTAGACTCTGACCAGTGAAAGATGTCAAGAGTGACTTATAAAATGATAGTGTGTACGGGACCTGTAAAGTTTGTGGTTCCGTCGTGGCAGGCTTATACACACGTTTATAAATACAGAACACGTTAAGCGTCTGATTGACACTTTTTGCGTGTAATGTAACTAGAACTTACATTAAACTTTTACAATTGAGAAATACTTCTTCAAATCCAAAATATTTTCCATTAATTTCTTGACCATTACATAAAAAATAGCAAAACTACTAAGTAAACTAAGTTCTCTTAATTAGGATAAAAAGTAATCATCACTCTTCGAGAAGAAAAAAAACAAAATAAACTGATGTAATAAAATAGTGAAAACCTCACGATTTGTACGTTCCTAATACAAATATTCGTCAATGTTCGCAAAATACATGTTATATTGCTGTTAAGCATTTTTAATTCCTAAATCCGTGTATTTAGCATTATTATGTTTGAAAGCCGATTTCCACGTCCTCCAAAAATATTACACGTCTACATACCTAATCAGCCCACATCCACCCACTGTTGAATAAAGGCTTCTTCATTTTCACGCCACGTCAGTCTCATCCACAATTTTCCAGCCAAATGACAGATGTCATCTGACCAACGGGCTGACGGTACCCACTGACCTTCGACCCAGTCTTGGCCACTACTCTGTGACCGCCTTCGACCATCTGTATATTACACGTGTTACGTGCTTATGTGCGTATACAGTTACCCCCTTATTCATAAACGCTCTGTAGGCTTCTGCTAACTTAGCAATCGTTTGTCCTTATCTGTCACTTTGACATTTACCTGTCACAGATAAGGACAAACGATTGTTAAGTTAGCAGAAGCCTATAGAGCGTTGAAGAATAAGGGGTTTAGTTTTTGTAAAAAAAACTTATTTCGCCGTTTTACCGCAACATAATGCACAAATAGTTATGGAAAGTGGTCATTGGATGGCGCAAGCGTTCGATATTGCCTCGCTAAATGTAGCTCACCCACTTTTCTCCGACTCGTTTAGCCGCTGCAAAAGAATTGTCTCAACATGTTTAGGTCACTTTCAGTTTCGTTTAATGACGATATGTGTGTTAAGTTACTTATAGTTAGTTACTTCACAACGAAATGCGATAGTTATGTACCTATCCATAGTTCACACACACACACACTCACACACTAATCACGTCTTTATCCCTTACGGGGTAGACAGAGCCTAAGGTAACAACCATTCTGTCTATTGATAAAAACCACGTTAAAATCCGTTGCGTAGTTTAAAGTATACATGACATGTATGCATAGGGGTGCGGATCAGAATATATACAGTTTAAAATGTAGGTATATTACGTTGAAATACATAATAGTTTAAAATATATAATGGTCATTTGTGTACTTCTGTAATAAGCTAAATTAACTTTTTTGATACCGTAATATATAGATTAGTTTAGGTTAGGTTCGGTTCAGTTTATAACAGTTCATTTAATTTACAATTTACTGAGAGAATCGCAATATTTATTTTGAATCATTATGTATTTTTACATTTTATAGATTTTAAACTTTATGTATTTTAATACATACCCCGAGCATACAGACGGAATTCATAATTTTAAATTCTTATGGCCACCTGGTCCTGGCATGGCTAAAAGTATTGCTAATAATACACTAGATAAACTTAAATAACAAAATCACTGACATAATAGCATTCAGGTTAATCAACAAATCACATCTCGACACAATCAAATTAAGCCTTCAATCCGCTAATTTCGCTCGGCAATACATCATATTAATCTTATATAACGGTTATAAAACAGCGGTCTAATGCGTATGAAAGTGAAACAAATGAAAGTGAGGCCGTCATTGACATTGAGCAATGCGCGTGCGCGCCTGCTCATCTTGAACTTGAGATGCAACAAGTAACATTTAGATGTTTACAAACATTTATGTACGCCGACGAGCCGGTTCAATGCCCTCCAGGTTATTTATTGCTGGAAGTCTGTTTAAGTTCGTTACAAGATTTGTATCTTGTTAAATATTATGGTAACAAATGTTAAGAAAAATAGTTCAAATGTGTACGAGATTAATGCAGAAGTAACAGAAGTTTATGATTATTTTGATAGTTCGAATTATAATATTAAGTTTAACTTTATCAAATAATAATATACAACAGTTTAGTCGTGAATGGTTTTATTGGTCAATCTTTCAATTCATTAATCGCTTGCCCGTTATAAATATATCGAAAAATAGTCAATAAAATTTAATAGAATATTCAATGCTAGCTTTTTAACTTTTTTTTTTTTTTTTTTGCTAAATTTCTGTCAATTTCTTTGCGCGGAAGGGGAAATTCCGTGGAACTATCTACATCTGAATAATATATTATGTACTAACAAAATAACTGTTTTTTTACCGTTGTGTCACCTTCTCACAACGAGTCAAGAATAAACGTACCGTACGTTTATTCTTGACTCGTGCAAAAATAAGTATCGATAGGAACTTCGCAAAAATATGTCACACGACCTACTATTACACTTGATATATATTATTACACTTGACTGTACCAGTCAAAAAGAAATAGGTATGAGGAGAAAATTGCACAAAAGTCAAGCTGTTAATAAATGCGCATTCTTATTAATTTATTCAGCTCCTTAATTGCGAATTTCAATATGGATGACTACACACAGGCTTATTAATTTTTTGCAATGTTTTACTGATATGCCTGAATATATGAAAATAAAGGATTTAACGGCTTTACTAAATGCAAGAGGCATGTTGAAGCGTGACAATATACATTAATATTCCCCGCTTCTAATCATTCTAAAATATTCGACTAGTTTAGTGTCCCTTTCTAATAAAAATAATAAGAGAAGGACCTACTGAGCGACAAAATGAATAATAACGCGCCTGCAAGCTATACCAGACGTGCATTGCCGCTTACCAATTGAAAAATATGTCAAAAATTAAAACTAAATAATTCAACATTATACGTTCCTGTTAACAAAAACACAAGCAATCATCTTTTTTCTGTACAACGGATACGAATGCATTGATATTCTTCTGTTACATAATTATGATACAAGAAATACAAATCGACTACGATTGTCGAGTCAGTCGTGTTTAATAAATTAATATTGAGTTGAATATGATGGACAGTCAATGGCTACACTCTTCAGCTATTATCTTGATTATTCTACTCACATTCCACTCTCATGTACTTAAATTGTTCCACCGTTCATTTAGTATTCAGAATATTAAACCATAATTGAGTAAGTGGCGTGCGATGAATTATCACGACTTAAAATATGTCTTTAGAGCACGCGAGCTACCAATTCACACATTCTTTAGTTCTTTTTTCTGTAATGTTAATAGTTTAATTGGTGGTTTCATAGAAACGGCCGGTGATATTGTTATTTTTTACTTCCAGGGAAATCCTAGTTATGCGTTCAGTTACGGCGTGGCTGACGCGAACACTGGAGACGTGAAATCAGTGTGGGAGACCAAGAACGGTGATACTGTTACAGGTGTGACATAAAGTACAGTACACCAGTGGATGTTGTGGCACTTGCCAGTTGTCATAATTTTACCGTATAATGCGAATAGAGAGCACTTCAGCCATACAACTGAAAACAAATTGCATTATACGGCTATATTGTGACAAGCGCCTAGTGGCTCAATTTACCGGCGGTGCCTGTACTTTCTAAATTTTAAATTATTTTGTGTTACTGCTTAACCTTAGTCTTAGTCCTCTTAGTCCTCAAAGGTATTGATCAAAGGTGACTCAAAACTTACTAAGGACCTCAGTGATACAATATCTTTGCGAGATCTTTTTTTCCACGCAGAAAGAAGTCGAATTATCTTACATACATACACAAATCACGTCTGTATCCCTTACGGGGTGGACAGAGCCTATGGCAACAAGACCTAAAGGCCACGGTTAGCGTAATTGTGAGCATATAGGTGGAAATGGGAATCATAATAGTGATGGGTTGCTAGCCGCATCGCCTATAACATGATTCCTAAGATTTTAGCCCAATCCCCTTGATGGGCTTTTACCATCTGCGCGGGCAGAGAAGCAACTGGTACATTCTATGTTATTTCTTTGCTCCCAGACCAGTATAGAAGTATCTTATTATATAAAATTGTGATTACAACTGCGTTTAACATTATAAATTTGAGTTAAATTGAACTCAACTGCCACGTTCGAAAAACAAGTCATGGGCCATGTTTTAAGCTTTTTGAAGGTCTTTTATAATATTTATCCCAAATAACCACGAGTATTCTTTTCCAGGCCATTACACCGTGGTAGAACCAGATGGTTCCATCAGATCGGTAGAATACTCCGCGGGACCCAAGACTGGCTTCCAAGCCACAGTCAACAACGATGGTGCGCCAACACAGAAATCTGATCGAAGCTTGTTCGAAAAAAGAGACTACGGAAAGCTTTACGATTATCTCGAAGACAATGAAGAAACAAACTCTTACGTATCTTCAGGAAAGAAAAGGACAAAACACCCGTTCGACTCGTTGTTTAAAGACTATTCACTGACAAAGCGACCAAAGTATCCAATGGATTTAGACTCTAGTGATTTCACTCACAGTATAAGTATAAAACATCCACTTGACAACACTGGAAATGAGCCTCATAGTCATCAAGGAATCAATTTCGATCCTAATTGCAAAACGAGACATAACAAAGACACTAACAATCTACATGCGTCTCTGATGGAGCAGAGTATAAGAAACAAATATTCTGATAATAAATATTTCCAATCGTACGGCGTCGATATGCACAATTCACCTTCTAACTTCGATTCGGAGAAAATAATCAGTCCTTATAAGTATGGTACGCTGTCTAGTAAGTTCCCAACGTTCTCGGAGTCAGAAATAAGTCAGTTAGCCAACAAATACAAGGGACGGCCCAGTTATGACACTGATCACAATCCCTATGTACCAGATATTCCAGAAAAATATTACCCAGATGAAGTCCCCACGCGACCGAAGAAAAAACATAGACCAACCAAAACACCAGATTATAGTTTCCCTAGTGATAACTTAGATGATTACATATTGGTGCCAAAGAAGAAATTTAGGAATCCACCGAGAATAACAGACGATTATAGGACAGAAGAGGAGGACTATGATCGCCCACAGTACTCTGATGATGATGATGAAGATGATGAGCGACACCACCCGAAAAAAGGGGAGAAAAAAGTTATTCGTAAAATCATAAAAAAACGACGTCCTCCGGTTATTAATTTGTTAGATATTCTTGACATTTAATTTGCTTTTACGTTAACATAACTTCACAAATTATAAGAATGTATTATTTACAATCGATGCTACACAAATATATTTGAGAACATTAAAACCCATCATGCTATTAGATTAACTTAAGAGTTGCATTTGGATCATCATAATACAAAGTAATGAAATATGAAAAATAAGGGATATAATTAAATAACTTAATTACCGTTACTGAACGAAATAAGGAAAGAAACGACGCGAAATTTACGATATTACTTGTATCATAAGCCTAGTAATAGTTCGTTTTGGAATGTCGATGTAAATAGCCTAATAAAACGAAAACGAATTAATAAAACCTTTTATTTCAGGCACCTAGTTGATTGACTTATTAAAACACATTGCTTGGTTTCATCAATAAAACACGTTTTCCAGGGGTATAGATGGAAATTTCCTTTGATCAGCCCCCGGTTATATGAGATTTGTGATTATAAAGTAGGTATGCAATGTAATTTCGAAATGGATGTTCATCAAAGCCAATTGAGGTATATATCCCGTAAAAAGCATGCCTAATGTATAATTATAAAACAAAACACTCTCTTTTCTGGAACTTCCATAAGACACAGGGAGACAGGATATTCCAATTTTGGTAGTGAAATTATTCAACGCAATAATCATCCACGGGAATGCGTTTTATTTTTCCAATAAATGTCTCAGCTTCACGAAACTTTTGAATGGATATTATCAGATTGGTTAAAAAAAATGAGAATTTAATAAGGATTTTTTCACAGACAGAAAAATGCATGTACTTACATATTTATGTACAGTCGGTTCCCCTATATAAGTATCCACTTTTCTAAGCAGTTTGTGTCAAAAAGCTACTACTTGTGTTAAGAAACCGACACTACCATAATTTTAGACATGAGGTTACACTGTACGTTAGTTCATTGAAATAATTTGCAACCTCATTTCGGCTACTAGTTTGAACATTCTAGTACAAGCGGAACTCGTACATAACGACCAGGATATTTGTTTCCTACTGGCACGGTTTAATTATAATCTAAAGTTAAATGCCTACTTCCATTGTTATTCTAAGAATTTAGAATAAGCTACAGTAATCCGTTTTAACTTCAGATATAGCCTACATAACTACGTTTACTAGGCCATGCCATATTCGAGGTGCAAACAGCGGTTGATTAAGCATAATTTTTGATAGTTGACAGATATACTTGCTAGGTTTTGTCGGTTCTCTAACGTTCTTCATACTAACTACTTAAAAAAATGGATACATACTTATGTCAGGAAACCGACTGCCTTATGCCGCTAAATATGCTTCCGATTAGACACCAATTACAGGTTTAGCGTCCGTATCGTCTAGTCTATTAGTTATTCAAGTTTTTCAAATACGTTGTATCATAAAGCCAGGTACTCATCTACTTTTTTGGGTTTTTGATTACTGTAACGAGTAACGGTTACGGCTACCGCTTGTATATGAGTACCCGGCTTAAAGCGGCAGCCATTCTGCGACGTTATATTGTTTAACATTCTTATCATGAACCAGATTAAGAATACCACTATACCACCAGACGCATGCGTTCCTGGGAAAAATAATGTTCTTAATATGAAAATCTAAAGCTTTCTCGAACGTTTCTAAACAATACCGTGTACGTGTTACTAATGATTTTCGACGAACTGTATCGGTCACCCGAGCCTCTTGCGCAAGCAATCTTCAATGATAGCGAAAGTTCCAATGCCTTAGCAACGAGCGAGTGGAAGCCGTTACGTCACAAGGACGTTGGGCTACTTTAAACTCATGAATCAACCTAATTTTATTACGTTTATGGATCATTGTTTTTTAACATAGCATTAAATATTTATAGTTTCAAATCGGGCCAAACTAAAGCCTTTCCCCCTTATTCATAAACTCCCTATAGGCTTCTGCTAACTTAGCAATCTTTATGTCCTTATCTGTCACTTTGACATTTATCTTTCACAGATAAGGACAAACGATTGTTAAGTTAGCAGAAGCCTACAGAGCGTTTATAAATAAGGGGGTAGTCTCTAGAGATGTAAGCAGGAGATCCGTGCAGGAGATAATCAAACAGGTAAGGTACTCTGATATTATACTTATAGCTGTCTTTTTCAAAGAGCCATTTATAATCTATACGCTCAATAAGAAGAAAAAGACAAGGGTCACCGACATAACCACAAGCGAATTCGCTCTTTGAAGTGGCAATAGGCAGGCCATATAGTACGGAGAGCAGACAGTCGTTGAGGCAGATAGTTTATCGAGTGAAGACCGCGAATCTGCAAGCGCTGTGTAGGAGATCCACCGACGAGACGGACGGTTGACCTGGTCAAAGTCGCGGGTTCACAGGGGATACTAGCCGCTTCCAACCAATGCAACTAGAGGTCTATAATATTGGGGACTTATGTCACATTTACGACTTATGTGACACGCTATAACAACGTGACTGATGGAAAGCCTGACGACGCACCACCTAAACCACTGGAGCTAGAGACTTTGTTATCATACGGTAAACTATTGAGACTCCTACAGCAAAAAAAAATTGTCCACTAATTTGTGGATAGAAACAAGGTTATTCGATAACGCTTTATAAGTCTAATACAGTGTCCAGTGGCAAATTAATTAACCAACAATATATTAGTCCATTCCAAACCATTTTAACGCTTTTGTAAAGAAACAAGTCGCCCCAAGTTCATAATAAAAAAAAAATATCATGGTATGATTCTTATAAAATGTCGTGAGATACAGATGAAATTGGTTTGTTTACAAAGACTTTGAAATGGATTGGGATGGCGTATACATCAAGAATTTATTACACGTTGGAATAAAATTCATGTACCTATACATAAATCACGTCTGTATCCCTTAAGGGGTAGACAGAGCCTAAAGTAACAAGACCTAAATGCCACGTTTGGCATAATTGTGAGCGTATGGGTGGAAAGGGGAATAAAAATAGTGATGTGTTGCTATTCGCAACGCCTATAAAATGATTCCTAGGATTTTGTCTTTTTTAATTTATATTTTTGGGATAATAGTTTAGACAAAATTCATACCAAGATGTCTAAAAGAGAAATGTGGCACACCGGATGACATAAAACAAATAACTCAAAGAAGTTCTCTACACTAAGAAGGGCTTGCCGAAATTCATACCGGAAAGGTAATTTGCCTTTTTTAATGTTCCATAACTAGTGATATACGTCGGAAGTAGCAACAATAGCGAGTAACATCTGTACTTGCATGTGGTTAATTTTTATAACTGTAGTAATGATTAATGAAGTATTTAGCGATTTCCATTTGGAGTCTGTTACGTTAGGTATGTTATGAGGCATCAATACGTTGGTATAACTCAAGACAGGCAATTAATCAATACCATGAGTTATAGCTGCATTTATAACAATCATGTTTATTTGTTGGTTTTTCTTTGTTGTTTTTTTTAATACGAGTGCCGGAACACCTACTGCAGTACAGCAGTAGGTGTTGTTATTGCACAACGTCGTACCATCCGCAGAATGAGGTTTCTTTGAAAACTCGAAAGTTAACTTTAACATTATACTTTTAATAAGATAAGTATAAAAGCAATTGCATGTAGACATTTTGATACCGGACTTGCTGAAACGAAAGTTTTTTACATTGCTTTAGACATTCCATAGCCAAAGGTTATTTAAACCTTCATCGACCTTAATTACACAACGTAATTGTGGAATTAACTAAAAATAAGAAAGTGATCGAGTTGACGTTAACTCGGTCCATTGCAGTTATGTATTCGCGTCGGGCACGCACGCTAGCAGGGTTGACAGACGTGTGTATGTATGTATGTAGCTATGTAAACTCTTAGCTGCGAAAAATAAACATGAAAAAAATACAATTGACAAACACTGAGATACATGCACGGTCTCTTCTCGTCAACCTTTGAGTGGATGCTAGGAAACGAATACGTATGTAAAATGACGGACAAATATACAGAGTATAATGAAAATGATTCTGGAATGTTCTAGCAGATAATTAGATTAGTTTGATTGAACACTCGGTAAGGTTTTTTATTATTAATTCAGTTCCTTAGACGCCGTATTTACCTTTAGTCGGCCTTAGAAGTAGATGAACACTTAATTATATTGTCGCAATAAACAGCTGTCTCGAAAATGACAGAGTAAGTACAAAAGTGGTACTATTATTTGTGGTACAGGTAGGTACTTCTGATATTAACCATACACTTTGAACGTTAATGTCTGGAAACTCTGTCAGCCATTAATCAAAGATCCTGAAAAACATTTACAAGTTCTGTTAAAATAACCTGACTACCTACTGGAGTATACCGATTAATAAGAAGACATAATATAAGAGACAACTTTTTACAAAAAGCAAAAATTAAATGGTGAACCGATTAGAAGTTAGTTCTAAAAGCACGTTTGAGTTTGTTTATTATACCATTTTATATATGGTGAACAATAACGACATAAAAATAAATGTATTAAAAGAAGTATGTCAACCCTGCGCTGGCCGTTCACCGGTGGGCGCGGCCATGACACGGCCAGCATTGTCGCAATGCGCAGGAGTGTATTCCACTCCAGTTTCAGTTTTTGCTCCAGTTAAAGGCATAGGAATTAATTTATCGAGCTGTCGAAAAGTACTCAATCAATGTCGTATCGCCATTTGCGTGTTTAAATGACGAATAGTCGGAGAGTTTAGAATTTCAGAGAAAAATTGTCACTGGTTTGAAATTTAACAACGGCAAACCTAATTTATTTTATGCTATTAGAAATTGCGAGACAACAATGTAGTCTCCAGACGTACATTACATTATGTACGGTTGGTTCTGTTATACATAATTCGATGAAAATGTAGTCATGAATGACATTACACATAAATGATATTAAAAAAAATCCGATGAAATTTCATTCATGTTGTAAAAATGAAATTGTAAAAATAATCTGGAAAAACAGTTGCGCGGCTTAGTGTTAGGTTAAAAAAATGGCGTGTTAAGTGTACTTGACACGCTATTGCTGGGAAAAGGAGAACAGGATTGGCCTTCTAGAAGACGAATCCGGACACGGATAACAACCTTCTGGCGATGTAACGGGTTATACCGTTGAACCGTTGCGTCGCCAGAAAAACGGCGAGGAAGGAACACCCCGAGGATTTTAGTGGGTAAAAACCCCACATGACCCCATCGCCTCCTCGTGGTAATGGGGTATCGGGATACAGAAGATTTCCGAAAAAAGGTTGGGTTATATATTTTTTTTAATTCAAATGTTGAGTTTTTGAAATTATGCATTTGCAAAAAGTTTCTTAGCAACAACTCAACACATTAAAACCACTTGACGAAGTCAATTAAAAAAACCGTCAGGTCACTTAATTACAGATTGAAATCGCTCACGTAAGATTTTAATGAGCGATTGTCTTGACCATTCAATTTAATGTAGTAATTAGAGGGTAGAGAACGTTAGTGAAAGACGGTTCAAACTAGAGTACAAGTGGAACAACCTGAAAGCCACGCATCGTTGAAACTCGAGATTTGTCTCCCGATTTGTCCACTAGTTGTCTTGCAAATCTTATACAATTACACTAACAGCTGTTGATAGACATGAAGTTACTGTATAATAAATTTTATCAGGAAAGCTAAAGTTGTAGCGATAGAAGCAGTAAAGGCAGCGCAGGCGTACGTATTCAAATGATAATGAATAACGTAATCGCCTTCACTCCTTAGCTCACCTTGATAGTATCATTATGTATGTATGATTATAGTATAAAACCCTTGTTTTAAGGACCTTTCCTTCCCTTCGTAAACTCAAATACTACGGATTTTCGTACATACAGTCATACACAAATCACGTCTTTATCCCTTACAGGGTAGACAGAGCCTAAGGTGGCAAGACCTAGGCCACGATGGCAAAAAATGGAATCAAAATAGTGATGGGTGGCTAGTCGCATCGCCTATGACATGATTCCTATTATTTCCGCCCATTCCCTCGATGGGCTTTTTTACCATCTGCGCGGTAAGAGAAGCAACTGGTACATTCTATGTTTTTTTGTAGCTCCCAGACCAGCTTGGAAATAATTCAGTAATTTTCGTAGTTTTCACATGTCTACTGACGAGCAAAAATAACGGGTTACTTTCATATAAATTAGTTTTGTTCGCCAATACAGATAGAGGGATTCATGAGGAAGGTTTAAGTTTACGATTTGTTCAGGTTTTTTGTAAATTGGTTTAAAATAATGCTGATAATTGAGGCAGCTCTACAATGCTTCCTGCTTCTTAGAACTTGATGTTAAATAGGCCAGTGACTGCTTCTTCGTCGATGTCGTAAGTATAACCTGAATAAAACAAAGGGCCCACGTCCATCTAGGATGCAATAAATATCTTGGCCCTTAAAGCAGCACGTACTACAACGTAAACCCTGAAATTATGACTCAGACCAGACCTGCTATAATTTATAGACATAAATATTCAGCGCAATTATTTTAATAGTGGCGTTGACTAAGTTCCAAATTGAGGCTATTTGAATATATGACTGAAACTTGCAATATCATAGAAGCATGATATTATGTAACTAAGTAATATTTACATATTCAGTGGAGATCAAGAAGTTTTTCTAAGGAAACTAGTGCTAAAACTGAAATTAGTGCTCAGAATTTAAAGATGGCAATATAGTGTTGTTGCCCACTCTCTTCGTCAACTTTTACTATTATGTGTGGGACATTCATTTCGACTTAATACATCCAAATTCAAACACAATTAAAACAAATTTGCAATTAATTCGGACTAGAAGAGCTATAATTATAATCAATAATATCTTAATTACAGATATCAGATATCGGGCACAGTTTTGAAATGTCAAACATACCAATTGCAATAAACACTAACTGAAATTACCGAGCCCGAGTTTTTATTCAACTATAAAATATAAGTGCCACATTGAAAGGAATGCAGGCACCAGCTCCACTTTTAAAAGGCCTTTCGTTATTAACTTTTGAGTCGAAAGTATTCTGACCTTTACACTTTTATGTGATATCAGGTGCTTGCATTTTAATGATTCCGCTCACGAATTATGTAAGCTGATTTTTTTGCTGTAGCTTTTCAAAAATTTTAACTTTTAATAACGTCAATAAAATCTCGTTGATTTTTTTCTGTATCTTTGTAAGTCAGACAGTGCGATCTTATTTATAATATTTACTTGAATTTGAATTACAATATTTTTTTTGTTTGAAAAGCGCGAATGAAATTTTTCGTTTCTGCATTGGCAAGAAGTCTGTTGCACACAGACTGTGTTGCTGTGGTTGTTGTTGTTTGTTGAATTTTTGTTACACAGGTTATACTTGTCTATCAACCGATACTCCAAAAATGTTACGAGTGATTTCGATAATTAGGTATACGGTTTTTTTTCGATTCACACTTAGGTTTTTCTTCAAACTAGCGAAATGAAAAAAAATAAAAATATTACAATTCAGCCATTTTTGTAAATTATCACAAATCGTATTGTGGACGTGCCTACTTTGCGGTAACATTTTTTTCTGAGCAGCCAATAGGTTATCTTGTATCTATCGCGTGTCGTAGTCCTCTTAAGACATTCCATGTACACATTAAAAGTGGAAATTGCAACATACATAGAAGTAGTTACGCATTTAAAATTTTAACGCGACACTTACTCATATCTCTCGGTATACCTAACGTTTGAGGTCGTATCAATTATATTTTTATCTAATTCTCAATTAATAATTAGCACCTTACTTGTTTTGTCCGGCCAATGATGATCTATTTTTCATGTCGGTATTTTTTTTCTTTTCTATAAACTTGTGTATATGCTCTTATATTTTTGTGTCTTGCAAAAACGAATAAATGTCTTCTTTCTTTCTTTCTTAATGACACATTCTTTTTGCTATAGTCCAAGGTAGGTGATATTTAAACGTGGCCTTTAGGTCTTGTTACCTTAGGCTCTGTCTACCCCGTAAGGGATATAGACGTGATTTGCGTATGTATGTGTATTTACTCCATAAAGTTTACGTGAAACAATCGATCACTGTTACGATAAAGCGCTAGAATGAAATAATACATGAAGGATGTCAATAATTGCATCCAATGACAAAACATCCGGCAACAAACGCGCAAGAAACTGCATATGAATGGCTCCTGGCTTCCCTCGTTAGCAGAACACCTGTCTCCGTGTAACAGTTACAAAACAAGACTGGCAAAAAATGAATGCATGCTACCTGAGGTGAAGAGATTATAGCTGGGGGCTATTCTGAAATTCGAAATTCGAAGCTCTTTTCGTGGCGATTTGTACACATACACAAATGACGTCTTTATCCCTTACGGGGTAGACAGAGCCCAAGGTAACAAAACCTACAGGCCACGTTGAACAAAATTGTGAGCGTATAGGTGGAAAATGGTATAAAAATAGTGATGGGTTGCCAGCCGCATCGCCTATAACATGATTCCTATGATTTTCGCCCATTCACTCGATGGGCTTTTACCATCTGTGCGGGAAGAGAGCTGGTACATTCTATGTTTTTTCTTTGCTCCCAGATTAGCATGGAAGTGTTTACACACTAATAGTTGTTAATGTGAGAGGCCATGCTTGTCTGGGAGTAAAGAAAAAACATTGAATGTACCAGTTTCTTCTCTTCCCACGCTCATCGAGGGAATGAGCGAAAATCTTAAGAATCAATCCATCACTATTTTGGTTTCCCTTTCCACCTTTGCGCCCACAGTCATGCTAAACGTGGCCTTTAAGTCTTGTCACCTTAGGCTTTGTCTACCACGTAAGGGATAGACGTGATTTATGTATGTATGAAAGTAAGAAGGAGGGTATAATACGAACTTCGAATTCCGAAAGTCGCTACCCCGAGGTCTCGGAGCTAACTATGGTCTCTTTCGTAAAATTTCACAAAGCGATTACGACGGGAGTTGAATTTAGCGTACATTTAGTCTTTATTTAACTTGCAATGGCCGTATGTAAACTATATATTATCCCTTATTTGTATTCCGCTGCTGGACAAAGACCTTTCCTATTAGTGTTTTTTTTGGTAGTTATAATATATATTTCATGTGGATGGATGACAAGATGCAAGTAAAATGACGGGAACGTTTTTTATACAAAAAAATTGGCACTACATAAAAATATAGGACAAACAGACAGAAGAAATCGAAGTGGTACATACAGTTATACTCTTATAGAACTATTATGAGTTCCTTTGGATGTACAGAATCCTATAACTCATTAGATAAATATGGTTGTAGACTTTGACACAGAATGGGAAATAGAGGTAGAAAATGTGCCAAAAATAAACATAATAATCTCGACCACAGAGTTTTAACGGATTCAAATGAGGATGCCAGCAATAATCCAAGTAATACTTTAGCCGCTAGAGCTTGAAGCTTCGGTCATTATGTACTAATACGTACTTCACTGAGCATCAAACTGCCCAAAGTAGTCATAAGTACAGACATTTATAAACCTGCTTCGAGGAGGTCAACGACACCGAGGCATCGGTTAGATGAGTCACTGCCAAGGCGCACGCGACGAGACATCTGGCCGACTTGGTAATGACACGGTGGAATCCCTAGCAATTACGTATCTAAGAAATCCTACTTATATTATAAATGCGAAAGTTTGTGGGGATGGATGGATGTTTGTTACTCTTTTACGCCAGAATGGCTGAACAATATAGAGAAAATTTGGCACTCGGCATGAAATCTGACACCAGATTAGAGTCTGGAATAACGGGATTTATATAGTTCCCATGGGATAGCGGTAAACGATTTTTTCGCAAACAAAGTCGCGGGAAATAAACTAGTTTTAATACCATCTATCAGAGAAGGTTATTTATCATAATTAAGTCATAATTTCTACCTGCGAGTTTTAAAAAAAATGGACAAAAGGTAAACTACATTTTAGATTATTGATTTAAAGTATAAGCTAACCAGATGTTTTAGAATGGAGAATGACATTATTAAAAATGTACAGTTGGCTGTAAACTGTCACCCATAAACCATAAACATTTAAGTACAATGAAGCTGACAATCAAGCAACCAAACATGCAAGCATGCGCGTAAGCATGAAATCAAGCGTCCATGTGTACCGACCGTTTTCTTTTAAGAAAATAGTTAAGCTCCATTTATTTATTTAATAACCAACTTTTAAATCACTATGACCATCATAAGAACACAGTATTTTTTCCAAAGTTTAATGGTACTGTTTTATTTAGGTACAAGCCTCATTCCCAATTACATCCAAATCTATCCAGTATTATGGAGTGAAAATTAACTTACTTAAGTACCTCGCAAGTAAGCAAATAAAAACTTTGACGTATAGACATAATTTACAAAATTGTAACCAAAAAAAGCAGCTAACAAATAATTTAGTAATTACCTACTAAAACTAGCAACACCTTCATGCCTAAAAACCTGACACAATTAACAACAGCGCTCCACAGCCAAAAATCTAGCAACAAACAATATAATAAGCAGGTAAGTACTTACAAAATTACAAAGGCAACATTAAGTCCTGCAATACAATATTGCTAAAGCCTAAAACTTATGCGGGGGCGTTGAGCATGCGTGCTTTGTTTAAAGGCATGCGGCGGGCATTCAAGCATTGTTATGATAATTACCTGACTATCAGACCTCTGGCATCAGAAACCACCATGCTTTTGGGATAGGCTACTATTTTTCGCCATAATCTTAACCACATCACTAAAATACATAATTTAGGCAATTTTACGTTCTCAAAACGTGGATTTCAAGTAATAAACTTGTAAAACAATTTCCGGGTCGCCATATTATTTGATGATAAATAAATAAATATCTTGGGACAAATTACGCCTATTGACCCAACCCCAAAGTAAGCAAAGCTTGTACTATGGGTACCAGGCAACGGATAAACATACTTATACATAAATGTAGAGAAATACATACTTAAATACATACAACGTGCATGACTCGGGCGCAAAGATCCATATTCATCATACAACTGTCTGCCCCTACCGGGATTCGAACCCATTACCTCTAGCTTCATAATCAGGGTCACAAACCACTAGGCTATCCGGTTGTCATGGTGCTGTTATTGAGCAGCTGGGTGTTCCTTTAGGAGGTTTGAAAGCTGTGAAAAAACCAACCTACAGGTATAAAAATGTTGTACCTGTTCCATCCACCCTTTTTGTTGGTCACATTCATCTATCCATCTGGCATTTTGACTCTGTTGGCAGTATAATCATACTGGCTGGCAATTCAATTCTTCACTTGCCTGTATGTTAACAAAAAAAAGTTAAGATTTATTTTGGAAGGGAGTTTATTGTGTCAGCAGCCTTGACACGCTTGCCGTAGTAATAATATCGAAGGGATAATAAAACGCTTTATTGTCTATTAAGGCGGTATTAATTTGTGATTTTATAAACTCATTAAAATGAAGTAGATGTTTGAGTACGCTATAAATTATAGATATCCTTATAAGTGGATACTGTTTTGTATTATGTTTATGTAGTTTCGCTTGTAATGAAACCAATTCGTGAGTATGGGCATTATTATGAACATTAACAAAGTATGGACATATTTATTTATAAAAAAATTGAATTATGATAGCTTGGTTGCTTCTAACAAATTGGGATAGCAACAAGACTTGATACTTAATATCTAAATTATTTTTAAATAATGAAGAAACTAACAACGTCTTTGTAGTAGAAAAAATTAAATGGATTGTAATGCGGAACTTAAGATTATTCAATTTTTATGAGACAGTTACATCAAACGCAAACCTAGTATTTTTATTAAGTCTAATGTAACTAATTGGCTAATAAAACTAAAAATCTTGTGCAATGTTCTCGTTTTGCAACAAAATAGATATTACTGAGTCAAAGAAGAAGTCACTTTCTTACTACTGCGATATTTTTTGTATGACTTTGATTACCTACCTAGTGATAAGTATGCACTGATTTAAATATATGTGATTAAAATAATGAAGATTTATCCTAAAAATGTTCATGTTCATTATCCTTGTCGTATAAAAAGATTCTAAAAAAAAATTAACCGAAATGTTGTGGATCAAATTATTTTGGAGATAAACTCAAATTTCACGAAACCACGATTGTGGTTGTTTCTAGAGCGTATCCAGACTAGTCTCACGATCTAGTTCGAACGGGCCCCGCCCACAAGGCACATATATACCTACATCAACCATGCGGGACTCTGGGCAGTACCTATAGGACATAGCCACGGTATATAAGCCTCAGTTATCTCACAATTTGGCACAAACCGAGCCCTAGCTTACAGTGAACCGACGTTAGACTAAGTCCTAGCAAAATGATAGCCAAGGTAATGTGTGTAGTGTGTGATACTGAGTTGATAAAAGTGTTGTTAGGACTAAAAATTTTAGAAGTGTGTTATAAGAAATTTGAGTAAGGTTTGGTCAGGAGTTTGCTTTTTACATCTATTTGGAATACATGTCCTAATTCGTGAAAGTTTGGTTCTGGTGGAAAGTCTGTTAAATCGCCGAAAGAGATTTTCAATCTCTTTTACCTCTATTTTGGACAGCAATAGGTAGCAGAGGTTACTTTCAAGCCAAATGATCTTGCTGTATCTTCTTTCCGTCTTTTAGTAAACCTTACAAAGAAGTACCTATAATCAAAGCACGTCAGTTTCCGTTTACTTTAAAAACAAGCACTGGGTTAAAGTACTACATATCCATAGTACCATGGCTGAGAAATGAGAAACTGTGTCTCTCGGAAGTACCTTTAGACCTATATAAAGTAAAAAATTAATATACTGGTTCTAATTTACCAATTTTATATAGTACTAGCTTCTGCCCGCGACTTCGTCTGCGTAAAATTATACATAAAAACCTTCCTCTTGAATCACTCTATCTATTAAAAAAAACCGCATCAAAATCCGTTGTGTAGTTTTGAAGATCATACATAGGGACATAGGGACATAGGGACAGCGAAAGCGACTTTATTTTATACTATGTAGTGATAGTGATATCATAGTGTTTCCTTAAACACAAGCAAATGCCAATGTTTTTTACATGCACTGTTGCACTCGATTTGCAATTAATACTTTGTCACTTTACAACCACAATGAAAGCATCCCATCAAACAAAGACAGAATAATTCGTCCTTAATTTACATAATAATAGTCAAAAGCCTGTTTCTTAGCCGAATTCATTCAAATTTTGAAGGTATTATTTGTTTTCTAACCAAATGTATAGGGATCAAACGAGTTTAAGAATTATATCTGCATTTATATTAACTGGATCCCTAGACACTTTTGTTATGAGCCGTTTCTACCCATGTCTTCAAAAATTACCTGCACCCCTACTTCTGTCCAATTCTACGTCGCAATTTTTTCTTTGGAACACATTCTATACTCCTCGCGGCAAATTATGATCCTTATGACACTTCTAGTGACAGTTCATTTTATATAACCATGTAATGAAGTTTATTAGAAATGTCAACGGAACTATCATAGGGATCATGATTCGGCGCGACGAGTATAGTGTAAATAAGCTACTAAAGACAAAGTTGTATAAAAAACGACCCTTTATTTTTTGAAAGCATATCACTCAAAAGCAGTATAAATTTGTGAATTGCTGCGGAACTACAGCTCAAATAAATTTGTCGACTAGGTGACTACATACATTATTAAAGCCGTAGTATTCTCCTAATCTACTTGTTATCAAATTCGGCAAATTTTTCACCACTCTCGAGTGGCATTCTCAATATGTATACTTAGTGCTTTCAATAATCGGACTCCAGTGTAGAACAGTAATAGAAAAATCCTCATTTTCGAATTTGCAGGTGATCCTCACATGTGCGTTGATCGGCATGACCTGCGGAGGCCTCATCGCTCCGCACGGCGCGCTGTCTTCGCAGAGTCTCGTGCTGGGAGGCCTCGGGGGATACGGAGGACTCGGCCACGGCATTGCGGCGCCAGCTCTCGGCTTGGGATATGGTAAGGTACCTGCGAGTCTTGACATTGCATCAGCTGGTACTATCGTACTCGCTAATGCTGCCGTTAAACAGCAGAGAGCTATTATTGTGATCTGGTATGGAGAGTAGAGTCGAGGAAATTGAGGTCATAAGTGTCATTTTCTTCTTCGCTCTGTAATTTGCCAAAGCATTGGAATTCATTCTGGTTTTCGGGTAAATATTACAAAACAATACAATACAAATACTCTTTATTGAACACCACAAATCAGTACAAAACAATACAGAAACAAAGAACAAAGTAGACAATAGGCGGTCTATTATGCTTGCTCTTTTGACTATTTAAAGAGAAGACCAAAGAATTTTAACTAACCATAAGCTCATCATCATCGCATCAGCCGGGAGACGTCCTCTGTTGAACATAGGCTTGCCCCAAGGATCTCCAAAAAAGTCAATGGTTTCTAGCTATTTTCATCAGATCGTCCGTCTACCATGCGGGAGGCCTACCATCATATAGCCTTCCGGTAGGCAATCACCACTTTAAAACCTTACGGCTCCAAAGGCTGTTGGTTCTACGAGCAATGCGCCCCGTTTACTGCCACATAGAGTTTAAGGGTTGTTGAGGGCATCTGTTGATAGAAGCTCGATTATAATCAAGGTGTAAAAGTGTCTGCTCATTTATGATTTTCTATAGTATTCTTGAACTTCCCGCTTACAGGGCACGGAGGAGTGGTTGCGCACGCGCCGGTGTTGCGCGCATCCTACGCGCCGCTGGCGCACGCCGCCGCCCCTGTTGAGGTTTATGTGAGTGTTATTTTATTACAATCCAAAATATTTGCGTGACAAATTGTTTAAAACGACATACAAACGACGACCTCTTATCTAGTATGGGTCAAATAATTGTGACGTTTTGACTTTCCTGCTCTAAGCAATTCATGATAAATTGCAAATTCGATTTGATGCCACCAGCCACCACTATATTTACCAGACTCACCAATTTATCCATCAGCCCACTTCCACCAAGTATTGGGTAATAACTTTTTCATTTTCATGTCAATTTTTTTAGTTCTGTGCCTGTCTCATCCACCTACTGATTGCCAAAACATCATCTTACCAACGGGTAGTAGTTTTCCCCACTGACCACCGCCAAGACTTGGCCTTCCTCAAGAGATATGCCATTGGTCCCTGTTACAAAATCACATCCATCTTCATTTCAATTGCCGCATCCTGTTTTCAATATTCTCAACACAACTCTAGTCCTTTGAATTGTTTGTCCGCTGGGTTTGTCTGGCCAGGTGGGATGACGATCTGCGAAAGACTGCAGGCAGATACTGGATGCGTCAAGCTAAAGACAGGGCGCTATGGCGCTCATTAGGGAGGCCTATGTCCAGCAGTGGACTAACATAGGCTGATGATAATGATGATGGGTTTGTCTTAAAATATTATTATTTCGTTTTTCCAGGCCCACCCCCGCTACACGTTCAACTATGGCGTCGCCGACGGCCACACAGGCGATCAGAAGAGCCAATGGGAGTCCCGGGACGGTGATGTCGTGAAGGGTCAATACTCGCTGGTCGAGCCTGACGGCACCGTTCGCACCGTCAACTACTCCGCTGATGACCATAACGGGTAAGAGTGGCACCCGGTGGTAACGCACTTACCGCCTTCAGCTTTTAAGAGGGGTGTAGTCAGCGTTCCTTAGAAATAGGAGCTGAGAAATTGAATTTTATTCTAATTTCTTCGAAGTAGGTATCGCAGTTCTACGTCTCTCTTGTTTTCTTCATTGACAACATCGGACTAGACGGTTAATATTATCGTGTGATCCACGCAGATGGCAAAACACAGACACCACGCAGATGGTAAAAGCCCATCGAGGGAATGGGCGAAAATAGGAATCATGTTATAGGCGATGCGGCTAGCAACCCATCACTGTTTTGATTCCATTTTCCACCTGTACGCTCACAATCTTGCTATCTGTCTACCCCGTAAGGGATAAAGACGTGATTTGTGTGTGTGTGTGTGTGTGTGTGTGTGTGTGTGTGTGTGTGTGTGTGATCCACGCATATCCATACCACGAAATATTGATGAGTATCGCAGCGAATTGGGTTGTTTTGGAATCCACGATTCTATATTGACATACCAGTATCACGATAATATTGACCGTCTTAACCATGCCGTTGTTATACGCAAAATCGTTCCCAATTTTAGAACAAGGATGCAATGTCGTCTCGGCTCCAAAAGGCCTGCTTTATAGAATAACATCAAAATTTTATTCGGATCTGTAGGCTATTACCTAATTCGCTCGCAATCGCCATTGTGTTCATTTTGACAGTTCATGTATGGGCTGACAATTGGCATCGGAATCAGTTAGCTCTCAATATTCATACAAGCCTACTGTTATAATTAATCAAAGATGATAATGCCTGACAGATACATTAAGTATCTGTGTAGCTCCCTGGTTGCAGAAAGCTAAAATTTGTACTGAAGGTTTTTCATCATGCAGGAAGAGCTAACATTCCAAAATTTTCACGAGTTAGGGGGTTTCGTAGTGGAAATAAAGTCGCAGGCGTACCTAAGCTAGTTTTTTGTATAATTTCATTAATTACGCCATTATTAATTCAAAAGAAAGTTTCAATATTTAAAGATATCAAATCGTTTCCCGTTCCCTGTGACTGGATCCAATACAGCAATTAGATAATTTCACGTTTTTGTAACTGGACAATAAAAGCAGTTTTACAACGGCTTAGCAGTAAGGCCACGTGGGTAATCGGTACCCTTGACATTGTGGCTTGGTTTTCTTCGGTTCAATGACTTCGACTTGAATCGATCGTTATAAAATCGGAATTGCACCGGTTTAGAATGAATTGCGTGATTTAAATAACAATAAAGTTTTATACTGAGATCTTGACAACTGATCAATGTGACGATTTAATGTCCTTTAAATAAAAATAATTGTGTATAACGTAAAAAATAACAATGGTTATTGGGTTAACCGACATAATATCACCAGAAATACTAATATTATACGAATGTTTGTGCCCGAGTCATGGATGTTGTATGTATTTAAGTATGTATTTATCTACATTATATAAGTATGTTTATCCGTTGCCTGGTACACATAGTACAAGCTTTGCTTAGTTTGGGGCTGGGTCAATTGGTTGTCCCAAGATATTTATTTATTTATTTTTACCACAAGACCATTATTGCATGGATCATTAATAATAACAATTTTCTTTTGTTTTTCAGTTTCAACGCAGTAGTGAGCAGGCAAGGCCACTCCGCGCATCCCGCCGCTGCCGTCGTGGCTGCGCCAGCGTACGGCCACGGTCTTATCCATGGCTAAGCCTCCCAACCACCGACGACACCTATTTATAAATTTAATGTACCTAGCTTAAGTACGGACGGAACGCGACAACGAAACGAGAATGCTTCACGGTTACTGTTCAAAGACCTGAGAGACCTGAGTCCGAAGGACTAGCAAGCTGAAAGCAGGCTAAGCGTTTCATAAGGTGTATCCATCCAGGGACTTCATGGCCCAAATTAGTTGTATCATCCATCACCCATTAGGACCTAACTTTTGTATCATACTTCCTCGTAGTTTGTAAGTCTTTTTTCAAACTTTTTGTTAGTGTCGTACAAAACTTACTGAATACAGTTTATGAAACGTCACGAAATGCTGTAAAGAGGCCGGTTTTTGTGACTGAAAATGGCGTAAATAAAATATTATACTATCATAAAAATAAGCAACTTTTATTTTGTCTCAAACCCCACGGAGTTCGTCGCATGGAGATTGTACAAAAGTGATAGTTGTCAATGGCCAGAACTCGTTTGCTACCCTTTTCCAATCGTCCTACACTCTTACGCATCCGTGACACACACAGACATACGACTTGCTGACCCAAAAATGTAATTCAAGTTTGATTTCGGAGTATAAAAACTCCAGCTAATTATGCATTGGTATCATTCATTTGCTCTGTTCACAAGACTAAACAAGCAAAATGTACAGCAAAGTAAGCATACCTACCATTTCAAATTTTACGCGAATAATAACACATTTTTTACATAATGTATCATTATCATAATCATTCTCACTCTTAGTTTATGTTTTACCTAGGCCTAGTAGATATCTAATTTCAAAATTTTTGCAGCAATAACAATCAAAAACCTAAATATACTTGGTTGGTTTTTTACATAGTTCAAACTTTCATTATAATCTTTTTTTTATATAATTTAGAATTCATACCCGACATGTACGAATATTAAAGAGCCAACTTCACACACTAACAATAATTTACCATCTTCAAATTCTTACAATCAATTTTTGATCCAGATCGTCATCCTAGCTGCGGCGTTAGCAGCAGTGTGTGCCCAGGAGCACCACGAACATGGCCACGGACACGGACACGCAGTCTCTTCCCAGTCCTTTGTGTTACACCAAGTCCACCATGACCACAACGATCACCAAGAACACCATGCCGCCCCTGCTTACCACTCCTCTGAACACCACTCCGCTCCCGTGCACCACGAAGCTCAGTCCCACCACTCCACTCCTTCCCATCACGAGCATGTGATTTCCGTCCACCACCCCCAACAAGAACATCACTCATCTCACGAGCAACACTCTGCTCCTGCTTACCATCACGAAGCTCCCGCTCACCACGAACATGTCGTGTCTGTTCACCACGCTGCTCCTGAGTACCACGCCGCTCCCGCTCATCACGAACACGTTGTGTCTGTCCATCACGCTGCCCCCGTCCATCACGCCGCTCCCGTCCATCACGCTGCTTCTGCTCATCATGCCGCTCCCGCTCATCATGAAGAAAACCACCACAAAGAGGAGCACCATGAGTACTATGTAAGCCGCACAAAATAATTTTTCATCACTCATGCTCTGAAAGTAGGTTGTATTTAACTGGAAATCCGAGTTGTAAATTCGATTTACATCTTTAGGGATGTAAGTAAATTTAAAAATCGAATGGTGTTCCTTTGTATTCACGAACTGGTAAACAAGGAGATTGTAATGCGTAATACTTACCTCCAAACCTCCATGCTGGCATAATGCTGCTGCCCAGTGCTGGCTGAATGTGCCAAAGCCAAATAGCGCGAGGCCATTAAAAAAAAAAACAAAAGACGGTTTGGCGCGATAAATTTTCTTCCGCTTTATTACAAATTGCGTATTTTTTATTTCCTCGCATTTGTGATGAAAAGTAGAGTGTTCAACTCGAGTGTAAATGATCAATTACACCCGCGAACTATAAGCACCCTCGCTCGCTTTGCTCGCTCGTACGCCTAAATATCTTGGGTGTAATTGATCACTTACAACCCTTGTTTATCAATCTACTATTATCTTCTCCTTCTTATAGCTATCTTCCACCTCTGTCGGAACAAGGTGCTTAATAACCTATTTCTGTTTTCAAGGGTCACCCCAAATACGAGTTCGAGTACAAAGTGCAGGACCCTCACACCGGCGACAACAAGTACCAGCACGAGTCCCGCGACGGTGACGTCGTGAAGGGCGTCTACAGCCTGCACGAGGCTGATGGCTCCATCCGTACTGTCAAATACGACTCTGACAAACACACTGGGTAAATTTTGTTAAAGAGTTTCTTTAGGCGATAACTGTCTTCTTCAAACGACTTCTTTCCCCCTTTCCCCTTCTCGGTTTTGGATCAGAATGTCGTCGGTGTAATAACCTCTTTTTTGTTCTTAGTGCGAATTCTTCTTTTTTTCTTTTCCCTAACACGGAATACTTACCAAATATCTTCTTAAGGGTTATCGTTTACTAACAATGTTAATTATTTTCAGATTCAACGCTTACGTCCACCACTCTGAGCCCGGCAAGCACGCGCAGCCTCATCATCATTAACTCATGAAACTGACATGTACCTGATAAAATTGTTATTTTGTTGATTTTGTTAAATAAATTGGTCTAGTCTACAATTTATTATTATTTTATACGAATCCGAAAAATAACTGCAGGCTGCTAATTTATCTGTAGAAGAAAATGACCACTACCCATAGACACACCAAAGAGCTTACTCAGAAAATAAAGTTAGTTTTTTTTCTACCATTTTGTCAACGTGACATCTACAGACAGGTTTATAATACTAAGCATCGGAGTTAAGTAGCGGACAAACAGATAAACATGACATAATGTTTAAGGGTTTCTGGTTTGTTATTTAGACAATGGAATAAGATTTGGCTGTTCAGCTACATTAACAATTACAAATTAATTTAAAAATGAAAAATAAGAAAGATCGTGCTTTGAATGTGTGACAACATGATATTTGAAATTGATTCTGACGGTTTATTGACTCGAAGTCTCACCTTATATCAATATTGATTAAAAATTTTAGAACCCCTGTATGATATGATTTTACTATATATTTAGTACCACTCTAGGAAATGAGCTGTAAAATCAGTTAGCTTGTTTTTTAGAAAAAATATCACGTTATGAAAATACTTTTTAAGAGAAAACAAGAATTTTAAACTAGTACTTAGACAGCGATTAGAAAGAGAGCTCTGACATGATATAATGACGTCATAAAATACTACACTCACATAAAACTCCATTCTGGTTTTCTAGAAAATGATAGAGACACATCTTTGATAACTTATATGCGGGATATTTTTATAGTTGTTTAAAAGTATTTTGTTTTATATTGTTTGTTAGTAAATAAATGAGCCTTTATGAAAGCAATAATAAAACTTGAATTATACTTTATGATTCGTCAGAAATTCCTAAGAATTGGTTTTGATTCAGATGTCTTATAACAACCATAATAATCCAAGCAATTAACAAAATTTTATTTTTCAAGAAGCATTGCAATAACGACTGTATTTTTTTAAAAACTACTTGCGGAGTGTCCTGCTCTAGATGGCTTGCCATCCCAAGGAAAGCATTTTAATCATCTTAGTTTTTTGATGGTTTATGAATGATGTTGGTTATACTCGTATTATGTTTTCAAGGAGATTTCCGATCCGCTATTGGTACTATTATCAGTGATCTGTATTTGTATTATTTTATAACTTAAAAATTATCTGACTGGCCTTTTTTTAATAATATAACTGGTAACATTAAGAGTTAGGTGCGACAGCAATATTGTGTCGAAACTGTCAATTAACAGATTAGCAGACACTAGCAGAGTTACAAGAATTGGGTAATTGGATAGAGCGTGGTTTAATATTAAAACTATTTTTATAAATATTATGTCAATGAAAGTTTCAAGTATCGTAAAATATTGGCCGTTCATTGGAAATTACCACATATTCTTAAAGTAGAGTGTATTCTCCCTGCAAAGAATAACCCCCTTATTCATATAAGCTTTGAGCTTGCACCTATCTTACTTAAAGTCGTCTGTTTTAGTCAATTCGACATTTGCCTTAGCCAGTCACAGACATAACATCCGCCGTTGCATTATAACGGTTTGGTGGCTTTTTATGAATGGAGGTTAATCAGTATCAGTGCTGTAATAATTTAATTTAATGTTGGTAGTTTTTACTTGTGTGGCCTTACGTATGTATGTATGTATGACTCTTTATTGTACATAAAACACATGAAAAAGATAAATACAGGACAACACAAATGCACAAAGGCATATTTCATAATATTTAGGAAAAAATAACACATAATATAATATAATTTATCTTGCAACACAATCTTTCCCCCTTCCATCGCTTCAATTGACTTGAAAATTGATACTACGTACAGAGCTCCGATGACAATGCAAAAATCATTTCAAATACCATCAACGAAAAGGGCGTAATTATTAAAAATGTAAACATTTACTCGCATAAACTTATTTCATCAAATAATTATGGCACCGCACAACTAATACGTTTTTTAACATAGCTAGAACCCCTTGAATATCTTGACACCAGCTTAGTATGTACTGTACCGTCTAATGACAGATTAATTACGTAAATTATCGCGTCGTCTATGAAAAAAATAGTAACCATTTATTTACTACTAGCAATTGCCCGCGACTCCGTCTGCGCTTGTCGCTATCCCGCAGGAACTGTGCAATTTTCAGAGAAAAACTATTGTATGTCCTTTCCAGGGGCTGAACTATATTCCTATACCAAATACCAAATAAATCGGCTCACAAGTCACAGTTTCGCATTTATTTACGGACTTTTAGTTACTTAAATTATCCGTCTCAAATCGTATTCTTGGACTAATTGAAGAACAGAATTATCTTCAGACTGCCTACAGGTAAAAAGGCGAAGCTGAAAATCCTTCTTTTACCTACGCATCACCACATAATATAAAACATAGTCGCCTTCCGCTGTCTGTCTGTCCCTATGTAAGCTTAAATCTTTAGATGCGGTTTGTTTTTAATAGATAGAGCAATTTAAGAGGAAGGTAGGTATACATGTATAATTCAACGCAGACGAAGTCGCAGGCAGAAGCTAGTTCAACGATAAGACGTTAACGTCATAGGAAAACAATTGTCCTCAGCTGTCTAGTAGCAGGCAATTTCAGTTACGTTTTAGTTTTTGTTGGGATACTTAAGTATTCTCGTACTTTTTTAGGCTATTTTCTCTTTTTACTAGTAACGGTAAACATGTGACAAGATAATGCAAATTATGTCATACTTTCTTATAAATATAACTAAATATAAATGGTTTGAACTGCTTCTAATTATGTGTAAGTAACGAGCACTCTGTCCGCACTCGATCCTCCGTTACCTAGTCAATGAACGTAACGCTGACCCAAAACTCGTTTGGTACCTTCTTACGTACCGACCTGTCCATCCAGTCAAAATTCAAGCTCAAGATTCGAGTATAAAAAGCAACAGTGTCATGAATTATCAACATTCAACTACTTACCTTTTAAGAACACACATCTCAAAATGTTCTCTAAAGTGAGTCTTATTAGAATTAAGATCTTAATTAACTAAAGTATTTTAAATGAACAATTGTTACGTCTTAACTGTTAAGTAACTAGAAGTGTTTATAACATACAAAGACGTGAAGTTATACAGTGTCATGTTACATATATCCGAAATAGTTATTACGCATCTTTAGCATCTACCATTGTCAAATGATTCAAACGACATAAAAAGTTAACACACTGAGTTCTACAGAAACACTGAAATCTATTATTATTATTATGATAAAACAAAATATGTTATTTTTTCTTCAGGTCCTCATTTTAACAGTAGCCCTAGCGGCAGTGTGCGCTCAGGATCACTATAATCATGGGTACCAGCAACAGGGACACCAGCAACAAGGACACCAGCAACAAGGACACCACCAACAAGGACACCAGCAACATGGATACCAACAACATGGCCACGGTCATGCAGTGTCCTCCCAGTCCTTCGTACTCCATGAAGTGCCTCACTCCGAGCACCACGCTGAATCTGCGCACCACGGTTCCTACGAGCATTCCGCTCCTGCTCACCACGCCCCATCCCATCACGAACACGTCGTGTCTGTCCACCACGTCGCCCCCGTCCATCACAATGAACACCACGGGTCCTACGAGCATCATGCCGCCCCTGCTCATTATGAGCATCAAGAGCCCGAGCATCATGCCCCCGCTCATCACGAGAATCAAGCGTCCGTGCATCACGCCCCCGCTCATCACGAACATCAAGTGTCTGTACATCACGTCGCCCCTGAGCACAACTCGTACGAACACGCCGCCCCGGCCTATCATACCGCTCCCGCTCACCACGAACACGTAGTGTCAGTTCACCATGCTGCTCCTGTCCATCATGCCGCCCCCGCTCATCACGAACAAGTGTCAGTTCATCATGCTGCCCCAGTTCATCACGCTGCTCCCGTTCATCACGCGGCCCCAGCTTACCATGCGGCTCCCGCTCATCATGAACAACAGCATCACGAACAGGAGCATCATGACTATTATGTAAGTTCTACCACCTTCGATCAGCGTCAGTTTTTTATTTATATCAAACGTTTACTACAAACGGTCTCTTCTTACAGGCTCATCCCAAATACGAGTTCGAGTACAAAGTGCAGGACCCTCACACCGGCGACAACAAGTACCAGCACGAGTCCCGCGACGGTGACGTCGTGAAGGGCGTCTACAGCCTGCACGAGGCTGACGGTTCCGTCCGCACCGTCGAATACGACTCTAACAAACACAGCGGGTAAGTTACAGCTAGTTAGTACCTACCCTATGTTAAAAAAAATTGTTCAGCGAATTTTAGTAACTTGGATCGCTCTGTGCAACCAACGATAACTCTGGCATCTCTTCTACTTCAAATGGTCAGTCAGAAAAGTCTCTTCGCTTTTAATCTTTTTACTTGATTCCTTAATGACTTGCACATACTAATTCAGTATGGAAAGAAATTGACTTTCAATACAACGTTATGTAATTTTTTTATTTTATTTCAGTTTCAACGCATACGTAAAACACTCCGAGCCATCCAAGCATATCCAGCCCCAGCAGCACCAATATCATCATTAAACTATAGCTTGTACATAAACAAAGGACTGATTGTTGTTAATGTTGACTATTATAAATAAACTATTTAAATTTTGCTACTAGTTTTCATTTGATTAACCATGTGGATGTGACTGACAATGCGATCGGCTATCGTATGTGAAATTGCCACTAGAGGCGCTAGTGTCGCGTGAGGTCCAATAACATTCACTTTTCACTGGTTTTGGCGGGCTTTGCTTTGTAACATACTAGCTGCTGCTCGCGGCTTCGTCTGCAAAAAAAATATTTTTCGCTATCCCGCGGGAACTATGCAATTTTCCGGGAGAAAAATAGCCTATGTGTTAATCTAGGGTATCAGATAGCTCCGTTCCAAATTTTATCCAAATCCATTCAGTAGTTTTTACGTGAAAATGTAACAAACATCCAACCATCCATTCATCCATCCATATTTAGTAGGATTTCAATTCATGCAGCTATCATTTCAAGTTTGATAGTAAACTACAGATTTTTAGGGTTTTGTTTCAGTTCTTTTATTCAGTGGTAGTGCTTAAACACGGCGATGGACAAATGCTGCACACAACTTAAAAACAAAATAACTTATTCGCATGTGTGAGATTTTCAAATCACGCTGGGCTGTGTCCTATTGGTAACTACATCCCAACCAGTAGGCTTATTACCTAACTCGCTCGCAATCGCCATCGTGTTCATTTTGACAGTTCATGTATGGGCTGACAATTGGCATCGGCATCAGCTAGCTGTCACATTCATACAAGAACTGTCAAAATGAACGCGATGGCGATTGCGAGCGAATTAGGTAATAAGCCTACAGTAGTTACCATAAGGTCATAGCGCGATTATCCCATTACTGAGCACAATATATTTAGAACACTGTATAATAAATTAAGTACCTAGACATACTTATTATAATTATAATGAAAAGTTTTGTCTTACATTGAACTCAGCAATGGGATAGTTAGCTACTTATACAATGCATTATTTAATAACAAGCTAAAAAAAACTATTTAGGTATTAGAAAAAAGTTATGAGTTTTACGGAAAAAAGTGTAACTAAAATATTAATATTGTATTCACATATACATACGGCGGTAATATATGCATTACTAATTTATTTAAGTTAATTAATCACGTCAAATTAAACAACACTTCAGTGTATAGCGATAAGCCATGGTCGAAAAGTTTCTGAAATAAAAAAGGATTTCGTTAATACAAGCTTAACAACTCCGTAGACAGAAAATTTAATTTATCACAAAAATGTCCCTTTTCTCAAGTTTATTTAACAAAACAGGATGATAGCAATAATATTTTTGAGAATGATACCTATTTTATTTAATAATACCTATTGGTTTGTGTATTATATCCTATTGTGGTATTGTGTCGTACAGACACATCATTCAGACAGATGACGGTTAGCAAATAAAATAAAAATAGTAACAAGGTCTCGTGACAGCTAGTAACAAAAAATTCGAAGGCTTACCCACCTGCTATGGGTGGTGTAGGGGTACACGTCGCAGAATGACGTGGGTTCTAATTTTCAGTGTCGATAAACGTCTTCTATATACGATCTTCATCAGTGAAATCATCTTGGGCATTTACCACGCCGCCGAACAAACCACTTATCAGCAAGACACAACTCATTGTCAGTTTAAGAAAGTCCATCTGAAATCCGTCAAAATTTATAGTAAGCGGGTAATTTTGCTTACATGCAGCATGTGCAATTAATACATTAGCTACAGCAAACAATATCGCCTGAATACGCCGCAAGTCCAAGGTTATAGTAGTGTCATGATGCATGTTCTTTACTAATACAAAAATACTTCTAAATCCAAATGAAAGCTACCATGCCAACCCTCAAGGAGAAGGTTAATAACTATGCCATAAAATACAAAGAAAGGCTCCAAAAGCATACAAACCAAATCGCGAGGGACCTGGTTGACAGAGCCAATGACACGATTAGATTGAAACGATGGCAAATACTAAAGCTGGATACAAGATACTGACCCCCTTATTCATAAACGCTCTATAGGCTTCTGCTAACTTAGCAATCGTTTGTCCTTATCTGTGAAAGGTAAATGTCGAAGTGACGGATAAGGACAAACGATTGCTAAGTTAGCAGAAGCCTACAGAGCGTTTATGAATAAGGGGGTGAGAATGGGGAAGAGTATTTTACTGGAATACCTCCTGAAAGTCCTACTGAATCAAAAAATCCGATTATGGCTGAAAGCCGATGGCAGATGAAAGAAAATTGAAGAAAAAACAAAAACAAAACGAAAGCTACACTATCTTCGGCGGGAATTAATAGTTTTTGTTGTATTTTTAACGAGTTGTTTAAATAAGGACTTAGCAGATTAAATTAATTTTAGATAACTTAGACAAGTTTAATAATCATTGGCACGATTTTGTAAGCGTTTATGAGTAAGAGGATTTATAAAATTAATTTGTTTTCAAACTATATCAAGACATTTTGATTGTATTGCATCTGAGATTGCATCAGCCTTGATCATTAGATCTAAGGATCATTGGGTAACTACGATAATTCTTAATTTTTATTAGGTTAAATATTAATATTTATATCTTTAAACTTTTTTTGTTTCCGCTGACAATATCGCACAGAAACTTTGCGCAGTAGGATGGTAAACACAGTTTGTCGAATATAAACTAACTGATAATTATAAAAAATCTTACCTTAGTTACGTTGTTGAGTTACAGGTTACGTTTTGTGATAATAATAAATACTAGACGTATATTTTACGCCTTTTATCCGATACACTTTTTACTGTAACACTAACGCTGTGGCAATTTTTTTTTTACAAATACAAATTTTTGCACACGGATTCACTCATTGTAGTTTATTTCGTTTTTGTAAGTATTTTTCAAACTAAGTTTAACTAACGGCATGCAAATTTAAGTATAGGTGCATCAAATGTGACATTGCGTGTTGGTATAACATAAAATGGTATAATTCTGTCTGTATGGTTCTGGTTGGTGGATTTAAACATTAAATTTGATCATCCCCGAGTATACTTTGGACCCGAGACATCTTTTTCTGATAGATCTTATTTTATCATAGGAATAAAAAGGCGTCAACGAACATCAGCCTTTACCATTTTCCGTGCTCATACATTTAAGATAAATTTATTAAAGTAAAAATATGCGGCAGTGTGACGGCGTGTCGAATACAGTTGCAAATTGATTAGTTACAATTACATTGCAATGCTATATATTTATAATGTGTAACTGTTATTTATTTATTTGTACTTATATTGTATTAACTTCATTCACCCTCTTTTATCTTTCTTTTAGAAGGGATAGCTCGTGTTTCGCTCGTGCCATAATTGGCATATCTAGTTCTTAGCTTCTACTACTCTTAGGTATTCTTATTTTCATTCTAAGACCTCTACTAGTTTTATGAATTTATAGGAATTAAGAAATTAATCTATTTTTAACATGAATAAAACTTCTTAAGTATTACAATTATTCTTTATTCAATAGTCAACGTAACAACAATCAGTCGAGTTTTCCGGTTAATTTAATGATGATGATGATGTTCAGGCTGGACGTGCTTGGTGGGCTCTGAGTGTTTCACGTAGGCGTTGAAACTGAAAATGAAAAACAAAGTATGATTTATCATTTTCCAATATTAAACTCAAATTATGGAGAACGAAGAATAGAAACGGTAAGAAAGACTTTCGACCAGGTATACAAAGGTTTTTTTTTTATATAAAAACACTAAATGCAGTTGTCCATACCATATTGTTGTCTTTTCTTAGGGTTGGTGCCGTGTCTATAATCAACTGAATACCGTTCGATTTTTCTTACCCGCTGTGCTTGTCAGAGTTGTATTCGACGGTGCGGATAGAGCCGTCAGCTTCGTGCAGGCTGTAGACGCCCTTCACGACATCACCGTCGCGGGACTCGTGCTGGGACTTGCGGTCACCGGTGTGGGGGTCCTCCACTTTGTACGCGAACTCGTATTTGGGGTGAGCCTTGAAGGAAATGTTGGATTACTAAATTGTGCTGGCAAAAATGATGTTCACACATGAAATAATATTTGACATTTTACGTATCACGACGCGATGTAACTTAACAAAAAAAAAATATCAGTAGGAAGCGTAATATAATTAAGGAGATGATGGGATGTCTTGGAAATTTTGAAGACAGACAGGAGAAATCTAGCAAATGATAGACAGATGGAAAGAAAAAGAAATGAAAATTAGGACATTAAGCTTACGTAATAGTCATGGTGCTCCTCTTTGTGGTGGTGTTCTTCATGATGAGCGGAAGCGGCATGATGAGCAGGAGCAGCGTGATGGACGGGAGCAGCGTGATAGACGGGGGCAGCGTGGTGAACAGACACAACGTGTTCGTGATGAGCTGGAGCCGAGTGGTGCTCGGGTGCGGCGTGGTGGACAGACACGACGTGACCGTGATGAGCGGGCTCGGCATGGTGTTCGTGAGAGGAGTGCTGGTCGTGATGCACTTGGTGTAGCACAAAGGACTGGGAGGAGACGGCGTGTCCGTGCTCGTGGCCGTGACCGTGATGCTCCTGGGCACACACTGCTGCTAACGCCGCCGCAAGAATGATGATCTGTGTTGAAAATGATATTAGTACCACGGCAAACTTTTGAAACAATAATGTTAATTTTCTGCGTCAGTTATGTATGTTTTGGTTTTCTTTAGTCTGTTCAGTTAAAGGGTTTCTATTAGGATTAGTTAGTGTTGAGATAGATTTTAATTTTTGTTCTTAAACTTAAATCAATTTTGACTTACTTTGGAGATCATTTTACTTGTTTGATCTGGTGATCTTTGAGAGTGAATAATGTTGGTATGAAATAATCCGCACTTTTTATACTCGGAGCGAGCCTGAAGCCGTCCTGTCCAGTGGACCAACAGGTTTTTTCGTAGGCGTTTATGTCGGCTGCCCAGTAACTTGTCACTTTCTTGACTTATCGTCAAGTTACGTAGCCAGTTCGCAGGTATGCAAATTTCGTACAGGATGTAGACACAGTACTATTTATTTGCTAAGAAACTGCACTATTTCTGCTGAAAACTGAAAAACTTTAGATTTATGTCCGATTAAATAAATTCGATATTAACCTACCTATTTTATTTCTGCGAAGTAATAAAGATCTTCGTTTATTATTTTATAAAAGATCCAATTTAAAGCCACTTAAAAATTACGAAAAACTATCTTACCATTAATCTTATCTTTAAGATATCAAAGATCAATTGATTCGAAACTGACACTCGTCAAATTTTACATCCTGATATTCGAGAAGTCGATATCAAGTTAGAACATGTAATCGTCAAGAATACTAATATTAAAGACGTGAAAGTAAGTTAGTATGAATGTGTCCTCGTATAAGTATCAGCTATCAGTCCGTTATGCGTATCTTTATGACTAAAATAAGGCAGGCGCCATTGTAAGCTTTCTGGTATACGAGCAGGTACCCACTAATTTACATAGAATTACCTAAACCGACTTCTCTAAAAAATCTTCTGCTGAACATAAATAGAAAGGATGAGGTGGTAAAAAGGTTCACTTAAAAAATGATCGCGAAACGATGGAAATCGTACGCTAAAGCCAGTTTTAAACTAAATTGAACCGTAAACATTGATTGACCTTTTGTGAGCATTTTATTTAAGCGTTAGAACAAAATAAACCGGAACTGGTCGAGCACCGATAAAGCTTAATTGTTAACAATAAACATTAAATAGCGTTTAATTCTCACACTAGGTTGCAACATGAAGTCGTCTTTAGAGTGGGAGCAAACTTCGATTTCAGAACTTTTTACGTACACACACACACACACACACACACACACACGGACACGGACACACACAAATCACGTCTTTATCCCTTACGGGGTAGACAGAGCCTAAGGTAACAAGACCTACAGGCCACGTTTAGCAAGATTGTGAGCGTATAGGTGGAAAATGGAATCAAAATAGTGGTTGCTTGCCGCATCGTCTATAACATGATTCCCAATTTCCGCCCATTCCCTCGAGGGGCTTTTACCATCTGCGCGGGAAGAGAAGCAAATGGTACCTACATTCTATGTATGGAAGTTTATATACATACATGTATTATTTAAATCACGTCTTTATCCCATACAGGGCAGTCAGATCGGTAACAACACCTAAAGGCCGCGTTTAGCGTATTTGTGGGGTTATAGATGGAAAGGAGAATTAAAAAGGTTTTCGCCCATAAACTCGATGAGCTTTTGCGATCTGCGCGGAATCTTGCGTGTGGTAGGACCTCTTCCAAGGTCCATCTGGTTCGCTATCACCGTCTTACTCGCTAATCCTGCCGCCAAGCAACAGCGCTTGTACTGCTGTGTTCCGGCGTTGAGAGTATGGCAGCCGGTTAAATTACTGGCACAAGAGGTATTCTATCCTAGTCCTGTGGGCTGGCAACGCATCTGCAATCCAATAGTGACGCGGGTGTCCATGGATGGTGGTGCTCACTTACCATCAGGTGACCAACTTGCTCGTTTTCCTTCTCGTATAAAAATAAAGAAAAGGAGTAGTACGTTCCATGTTCCTCAATCCTACTTTGCAGCAAGTGAGCCAACGACCAAAAAACAATTTCTCAACTCCAGACAAATCAATAAATTAAAATTGGTTTAACAAAGACAGAATTTGCGATAACAAACAAACATGATGGATGACCTCCTTTCAAAAAGCTTTCATCTTTCGGATGTCGGTTCATGAACTGATATAAATTATTTAATGTTATTTATTATTGGTTAGGTAGTGGATGCATTCAAAAGTACGAGTAGAACATATAAATATTTAATTTAAAATAGTTAACTAGTTTGTTTTCATTTTCGAATAGAAAAACGTGTTTTTCACATAAGTAAATTCCTCGAAGATAAATATTAACGTAAAATACAATACAATAACTCTTTATTTGCAAACCAAAACAGAAAAAGGTATACAGAATAGTACAAGGTAACAATAGGCGACCTTATCGCTACAGAGCGATCTCTACCAGGCAACCATAATGGACTAACATAACATAAGGAAATTTTAAGTTTAAGTTAACACTCAGTAGGTAAACAAAACTATATCTTTGTTTGAATTCAAATGTATTTCAGTAGCTTGCAATTTTGCCTTGTAATGAAAGTAAAAAAACCGCTTCACTTATGCAAACATAATATATGGGTGCGGAAAATATAAAGCTTAAAATGTATACTGGGTTGAAATACATAATGGTTCAAAATATAAAATGATATTTTCTTTGTAACTGTTAGCTAGATGACCTTTTTTGAAAACGTAATATATAGATTGGTTTAGTTTAGTTTAGGTTAGGTTTAGTTTATAACAATTATTAATTTGCAATTTTCTGAGAAATTCGCATTATACATTTTAAACTTTATGTATTTTAATACGTACCTTAAGTATTTCTCGCCCTGTCAGATGTGATTTAGTTGTGTCAATTCTCGAGGTAGTCTCAGAACAATTTAGGGGTTTGATGGAATCAATTTTAATGTAACCACTAGTATGCTTAAGACACGGACTCGCAGCAAATTAATGGCAATCTTTTTCGTTTCTATTGTCATCAGCAGTGTCCATATTATTTGAGACAAACTAGTACAGAACACTGTTTTTTTTCACTTCCAGCATACAAGGGGTTAAAGTGTTTGGCTAATCAAAATTACTAATGTTTTCTTTTTATATCTATCAATAACTTTCACTTATGTTTCTATTAGTCTTCTAATTACGTCTTCACTGTTCGTCGTGATTGTAAAAAACAAATAATACTATTTAAACTCACGAGAGTATTAACACGTTTTTATCGGTTTAAAGTCGGTGTGTTGTCGGCTTAAAGGTCAAAAGGGGAATCAAAACAGCGATGGGTTGCTAGCCGCATCGCCTATCTATGTCATGATTCCTTAGAGTTTCGCATTTTCCCTGGATGGGCTTTTACGATCTGCGCGGGCAGAGGTGCAGCTGGTATATTCTATGTTTTTCTTTGCTCATAGACCAGCTTCAAGTGAAAAACTAAATATCAAACGGTTTATGTAACTGTATGCTGGTCTGGGAGAAAAGAAAAAACATAGAATGTACCAGTTGCTTCTCTTCCCGCGCAGATGATAAAAGCCCATCGAGGGAATGGGCGACAATCTTAGGAATCATGTCATAGGCGATGCGGCTAGCAACCCATCACTATTTTGATTCCCCTTTCCACCTATACGCGCCCACCATCATGCTAAACGTGGCCTTTAGGTCTTGTTACCTTAGGCTCTGTCTCCCCATAAGGGAAAAAGACGTGATTTATGTATGTTGGTATGAATGTATGTAGGTAACTCATGAAAAGAATGCACTCATCATTGAAGATTTTCGGAAAACATCTATATTCAACATCTGGGTCCTATTGAAAAACAGCGTTGCGGCTTGCCGCAACATTATGCTGAGTGGGGCCCATTTTACACCACATCGGTACTCCTAAGTAAAAATTCCTAAGTATATTGTATTTCTTCCTATTATTATATTATCTATATGTATCGAAAGTGTGTAAATAAATGTTTCTCTCTCTCTCTATTATCGGAGCGTCCCCGACTTATACGTATAAGCGTGAGTGAAACCGTTTAATTGTTACTCGTGGCTTTTGTAGAAATAAACATCAGAAGAACAATAATAAATAAAGTTTAATTACACATTTAACAACAATCAACAACAGTGTTAGCCTAGTTCTTGTGCCGCTGCTCGATGTGGACGTGCTGGCCGGGCGCAGAGTGCTTCACTACCGCGTTGAATCTGAGAAACAGCATCACATTAATCCACTAACCAACTTGCTTAGCCAATAAAAGTTTAATGACGAGTGTTTAACGAAGTTGGATTTAGTTCATGCTCGACGCTTTGCTTCTGTGTAAGAATGAAAAGTGGGCTTTGCATATTATTATGTAAGGAAATACTTGCAACTAATTGATAATAATGATGAGACATTTTATCTTTATTGCTCGATTTTTATACATAACATTGCACTTTTGAAAGAAACATAACTTATTTGTGCTGATTCCGGTCCAACGCGTTTGATGCAAAGATGTGAAGGGTTTGGCTGAAAATCAGCGCTGTAGTAGGCACCTACTGCAGCATAATGCTGAGTCGAATACCTTTTCGGCATCATCAACTCAGTATGTTTTTGTATGACTTTAAGAGTCTGTGTATTTTTGATGTCGAATAAAGTTATGTCTATGTCTATAAGCTGACAAAAGGGTAAAAGTAATAAGCTGAACGATAACGATCTTTATCACGTTGAAAATTGAGGCGATGAACAAATAATAAAATAACCAACACCAAAAGCAAAGTCTCTTGTCTGACAGAGACGGCTTCCATTCGAGACGAGTTACCGAAACCAAATAATTGGTCTACTATGGACTTACCCATTGTGTTTGTCAGAGGTGTATTCAACAGTTCTGATGGAGCCGTCAGCCTCGTGCAGGCTGTAGACGCCCTTCACGACGTCGCCGTCGCGGACTTCGTGCTGGTACTTGTTGTCGCCGGTGTGGGGGTCCTCCACTTTGTATTCGTACTGGTATTTGGGGTGGGCCTGGAAAATAAATGCATGATTTACTTCTGTGATGTGCGTACACACACATACATATATATTGATTAAAATTGCAAACGGTGAAATTAAAAAAAGACTCGTAGTAAGTACGTCACGAGTATGCTTTTTCGTGAGTGCAGCCGGCGTTCATCGATTTATAAGACGTTATCACGTCAAAGTTTTTTTTGTAACCGCTTTTTACGATATTTTACGTAATTATTTGGGATTTGTGCATTCAAAAATATTACTACTTCACATAGTAATGTGATTTCCTGGCATTATAAATTATTTATTTCATATAATTTTTAAAATTTCATTAAAATAAGTGACGCAAAAAAGATTATAATAACGATTATCATTTAGTGAATTTGTTACTTTTTCGTTTACATGTATTGTACAACATTACTTCGCTTCGTTACGTAGACAGTCGATCTTAACGGCTATCTCTTTATTTAGCTGGATGCGTCTGATCTGTGTTTAAAATGCACGATCAGAATACTAAAGTAAAGGAAAGCTGATTTAAAATGCGAACCGGATGCTGGTGACAAAGCAGTTTATGACCGAAGGAGGAAGTTACTTACGTAATAATCAATCGGCTCTTCGTGAGATTCCTCGGAATGAGCCTGGTGATGAGCCTGGTGGTGAGCTTGCTGATGCTGAGGGGCGTGATGGTGATTCAAGGACTCGTGGGAGTAATGGGACTCGTAGTGGGAAGGTTCGTGGTGCGATTGGTACTTGTGTGGGGCGTAGTGAGCAGCAGCGGCGTGCTTGTGGAGAGATTGCAGAGAGATCCCGTGGTGGAAATGGACCGGCTCATGTTGTTCCTGCTGAGCTTGCACGTATTGGTAAGCTGGTGCAGCGTGTTTGATTTCATGTTCCACAGGCTCGTGCTGCACGCTCTGGGATGAAACTGCTTGCTCGTGACTCTCGGGAGCAGTTTGGTACTGGATCTCGTATATAGGAGCTGGCTCTTGCGACGCGTGCTCGGAAGCGTGGTGGTACTCCTGGGGCTGTTCTTGGTGCACTAACGTTTTATGGGCAAAGTGATGCTCCTGGCAGTACACCGCCCCGACGGCTATAGCAAGGATTAAAGCCTGAAACAACAAGCACTGTTAAAACTCTGTATGCACAAATACTTGAGACATTACACAACGATGACACGCACTTTAGCGAACATTTCGATCCTTCTTCTTTCACTTCCGCGGTGGAACTGATGAATTAACATACCCATAGCTCAATATATACCGCAGATGTTATAAGAGCGAATTGATTGAATTTGTTACTGCTGCAGGCATCTTGTCCGTAACGCGCCGCGTTGCCTTTGTGTGATGTAATTTACGTAACTAATGTGAAGGCTGGCAGGCCGTTAAACTAGTGCACTACGCATAATTTGCAAGTACCACTACTAATAATAATGAAGCCTAGATTCGCAAAAGGCCTTCCTTGGCAAATTCAGCCATTTATCTAATATTACACACTCCAAATATTTGCATTGTTTATAAAGCTGGTAGGTAATGACTTCCTCTGCCATTAAAAGTTATGCAGCAGTGTAGCTCGCTCGAGAACAACGTTATTAGCAATTGCTATGTTTTTATTATATCAGTCGACAAGCGTAGAGCAAAATTCAATCAACTTTATAAAATTGCATTTGCGTTAATATTGAATTAGCGATCGAGATTCTTGTATTGCGCGAAATCATGGTTAAGTAGGTAGAAGAGAAAAACGGAATAGTTGTATAGGTACACAATATTTACGAGTAGTGTTAAATAATCTAAAGTGCCTATTTTTAATAGTTCCCATGAGAAGGTTTCTATGCTTGTTAAGAAGTTTTGAGTTCTATGCAGCTCAAGCTTGATAGAGTAGTGTACGACTTCTTATCGTTCCTGAGATGTTGAATGAAAATGAGATAGATAATCTGCGATTGTTATTTTGTGATATTTGATTGGACTAACTTTAAAATGAAATTTTGAATGGGATAATTTAAACAATGTTCAACAAGCTTTCATTTAAACGATTAGTCTCCTTTCAAATAATTATATTAACATTCGAAATTCGAGGATATTCTGCTTTCTAATAATATGCATGCAAACTTTTACACGTGATAAATTATTATAATTACATAATCGTGCCGCTAAATACTAGTCTACGTGAGAGTTGATAGGTTTAGACATACTGCACTTTGTTGTTTAAATAAAAAACACATGTCATCTTCATACTACGTGCTTATTAAAAGTCGCTGGCTAACCAGTGTCGAAGTTTTTAGACTTTGGATCTTGTTTTCAATACAATTAACTAGCTACATGACTTGAGTCTCCTAATTAGTATAGATAAATCGAAATAAATCATAATTACGAGCAATTTCATACTTATGTGACTTGCTGCACAAATCTGTTCAAGTGTAACTAAAATAAATTATGAACAAACTTACCTCAGCAGCATATTATACGTACCTACATAATCATGCTAACGTAGGTCCAATGTGTCAATTCAATAACAAATGTTTACGAGTGCAACTGATAACACCGTTTGAAGATTACGTCAATAGTGGCATTTAGCATTGTGAGAAATTGCACCAAGTATGTAGGTATCATCACAAATTCTATTTCAAGGTTTTAATAAATATTATTTAGTAGTATTGTGTGTAATTTCGACTAGTGACATGTAATATTGTAAATCTTTAACGACTTTATCATCGTTCCTTTAATATTTTGTTGAAGTGACTTCATTTTAATTCCAATGCAGTGTTTTTTTAAGCTATGCCTTCACGCACAAAACCTTGGTACACTTTTTCGAATACTAGGTAATTATTGTGCACACTTCTTATGCACCGTTAACACACCGGCTGTCGACTTTCACCGCTATTTATTTGTTTTTACAAAATGGGTTTAGAATTTTAATCTGATTGTATCTTCTCCAAATCACTGAATTCACGCATCTTATTGGTAGTTTAATACACCCACGTAAGTCTTAGGTAATAACGTAACTTACCTTCTCAAATTAATTCAAACCTAAGAAGGTTAATTAACTAATTAAACGGTACTTTATAGGGAACTAGATCAACAACGGAAACAGATTTTTACACTTCGTCATACATAAACCATATTTACGTAACATCAATCAGACATTTTCATATTTCACTCACTTAATAAAAATGACGCGACTCTATTGAATTATTAAAAATTAACAGATTTCAACTCTTTCTAATAAAGTCACATCCTGCATTAGAAACACGTTAATTTATTTTAAACAAGTTTATTAACAACTTAAACATCTAAGCTGGTCACAGAGGTAATATAGTTAACTTAGGTAAATACTATTTAAACAGGTAGGTAGGTACGTTGTGCTATTGATGACTGTGGTGATGCTCGTTTTTAACGTTGGCGCTGAATCTAGAAAAAAGAAACATAATTAAGTAGGTATTACAAAATGAAATGTTCATGAATAATTTTATTATCTACTAGCTGTTGCCCGCAACTTCGCCTGCATAGAGTTCGTTTATCGCTATTCCGCGGGAATTACCCAAATTTTCCGGGATAAAAAGTAGCCTATGTGCTATTCCAGACTAAAATCTATCCATGTTCCAAATTTCATCCACATCTATCCAGCCTTTCTGGCGTGAAAGAGTAACAAACATCCAAACATAATCACAAACTTACACATTTATAATATTAGTAGGATAGCTAGTTGGTATTTTGTTTTAAAATACGTAATACCACTTGTACCTAAGTTAAATGTGTTAAGTTACTGCCTAAAATAAACCACGAAACTTTACAAGAGTGTCATAATCGAACTCTCTGGCTGTGTGATGAACTTCCATCCCAGCCAAGGTTATTGGAGTGACGAGCGTTAAGATTTCTAAAGGGCTACTCGCATGGACACACGGCAATATAATCAGGTAAGCATATACGCACGCTCGCGCCGTATCTATCCTGCTTACCGAATAGATTTGCTGTGTGGATGTATTTGCAAGGGTTAGTACGGTAGCTTACTAACAGGCGGGCCGTACGCTTGTTTCTTCCGTGGTACAAAAAAACAGTGAGAATTATCTACAGCGTAATTTACATATTCACACACTATTATCCTAGAAAGTGTCTCAACCGTTTTTATTAGTGTATTCTAATTCGTATTGACTTGCCGCCGTGCTGTCTGATTTAGTAAATACAGTAGAAACAATGTTATGTAATACGAATTAATATTCACTTAACTCCCTTGTGTAATCGTAATAATCGCGAATCCAACAAAGAAATCTTTATTTGCTACAAAATTTGCGTTTATCGCCGAAATAGAGCGAACAAGAACTCAAAACGGTAAACGGTATGCCGCTATGCAAAATTAGCCGCGAGTTATAATTTTAAATGGATATTATACAACTTTAGTAATTTGCGTGATTACTGTTGTAGTCTAATTAGGAATCGATCAATTATCTTAGAACTTGGAAAGAAATAATTGTATGTCTTACCCGCTGTGCTTGTCAGCAGAATATTCGACGGTGCGGACGGAACCGTCAGCCTCGTGCAAGCTGTAGACGCCCTTCACGACGTCACCGTCGCGGGACTCGTGCTGGTACTTGTTGTCCCCGGTGTGAGGGTCCTGCACTTTGTACTCGAACTCATACTTAGGGTGCGCCTGGAGAAGAAAAGGAAAATTAATAAGTCAGTGTTGCTTTTAAATTAAGCTGTATTAAATTTCTAAACGACACTGTAAATTAGAACACAGAAAAATCCGAAAAGTAAAGCTATGGCCGGGAATTGAACCCGGATCCTCGTCATTCCGTGACGCGTGCTGTACCCCTTCACCACCCAAAGCACGTGGGTAAGCCATCGAATTTTTCTATCTGTTACTAGCTGTCACGTAACCATGTTACTATGCGAATTTTTGTCGCCAAGCATCATCTGTTTTAAGCGTAAGCTGAATTAGTTGAAAGAATACTGGAAAAATAATTTGGTGATGATTGAATTATATTCAGCAAGATTGATACAGTTAAGTCACACTACATCATTATTTTAATTAATGTGACATAAATAATAACAAGCGAGATAATTATTCGCCAGTAATGGTGTAGATAAGTAGCATATTCACGTCGTTAAAAAGTAATTGTAATTAAAAGGAAGCCATAAAAAATGACACAAAAACTTACATAATAATGCTCATGCTCATGATGCTCTTCCTGATGACTTTGTTGGACTTCATGATGTGTTGGAGCCTCGTAGTGTACTGGAGCAGAGTGATGGTACACAGGTGATGGTTCGTAATGTACTATCGGTTGCTGTTGAATAGACACGGACTGGTGCACTACCGGGGCTGGTTGATGTTGAATGGTTGACTGTTGGAAAACTGGCAACGGCTGGTACTGAACAAGAGGAGGCTGGACCGGCGGTGTAGCTCGGAAATTCACAGGAGTAAAATATTTCTGAACGGGTACTGGAGGTTCTTGATTCTGATGCACAGGTGCGGGCTCCGAAGGAACGAATGTTCGGACTACAGGTGGTGGCAATTTCTCAACTTCATCCGCTGTAGGCAATGTGTACTTTGAGGAGGTTACTTGATTGATTGAAGAGGATCCATGGTGGCTAGGAAATTCGTAGGTGGTGTGTGATGGGACGTGGTATTCGACCGTCTTTGGTGCTTCATGCTTTATGACTGTGGAGTATGAATGGGAGTGGTGGTGGTCTTGGCAAAGAGCCACCGAGACTAAAGCCGCAGCGGCCAGTACCTGTAAATCAACGATATAGATGTTATCTCAAGAGATTTTTTTAATATAAGTTTATATAATCAAGCTTTACTTTTAGGAGCATAAAGGCATTCTAACACTTCTAAATATTTACATTAATAAAATTAAGCGACACAACCATCACTTTAGAATAATCATTGTTCACTTGAAAAATATTTTATTATTAATTTGTCGTACCTTAATGAACATTTTGCTACCAGCTTCACTGAAGCACTTGCGTAAATTGTCTCGTTGCAACAAAAGCTCTCGATTTTATACATCGTATAAATTTACTTCATAACTGGTTTGTTCGGTTTGGAAGCCGACATTTGATATGCATTTTTGCAATTCTGCTCCGAGTAATGTAACCTGCATACGGATTGGTTACGTAACGTAGGCTATAATTTATAAGACGATTAAAATATTTGTTAAAGTTTATTAATAGTACTTAAATAATTTAATGATCATAACATAGGATCATAAAAATAACAAAATAAAATGCAAGGTACATTCAATAATTTTGTTTTTTAAATAGTTAAACTAACATTAGTGTGCTTCGAGGAGTGACTTTCTACTAACGATAACGCTAGGAGAAAAGAATATTGTCGCAATTGTGTGAAAACTGTCGCATGACGGCCCAATTTTACTAGACATTGATCTAGAAACACTAGTTAAACCAAACAATAGGTAAAGCTAAGTACTATCCTTCATAACTAGTATTTAATTTAATACCTTGGTGTATGTATAATATAGCGCAGTTAGAGGTGTAAGAATATAGAATAACACGACCTTCACAAAAGTAAAAGAGTAAGTGTTAAATAGAGTAACGTACTTACGGGCGGTTCAGCAGAATACGCAATGGCCAAACTGTGAGTAACTTCATTTTTGCAATTTTCATAATAGACTCCTTCCATACGTGTAAGATGGCTAAGTCTATATAACGCATCTCATTGTTTATATTTTAGTTTAAACTTAGCTTATTCTTGCGGCTCCGCTCTGTACTAGAATAACCTTTCTTGCTGCTTGAGGCTTCCTTGGACTTCAAAAGTTTTGTTTTGTTTGACGTGATAACGTTTTATAAATCAATGAACGCCGGCTTCACTCACGAAAAAGCATGACTCTTTGCGTTACGTTCCGCGTGACGTCACAATGTGCAAGCGAGAGCGCGGAACAAACGATAGAGAGGCACGATCTTCTCGAGAGCTAGCAGTTCTTATTATGTTTCTTTATGACGTTATCACGTAAAACTATCGTTCGTAAACCGACTTTTGGAGACATTCGTTTTTTTTAAATTGAATTAGTCTCGCTGTTCTCGAATTTTCGCTTAGCAATACGTTGAGCCGTTCAGTTTAATTTTATTAAATTATATTAGTCGCACAAACCCAACTATCGCAGGCACCACAATATGAGTCTCTTAACCTAACTTTGAACCCTATCTTGTATTCATTCTCAATGCTACACCAAGCATGTTTAACTCCGATTATTGGATATAATTAAAATCTTTCGATGATAGCGGAAAATACGAACAATCTCCTGCACGATCAGGTATTAAGTATCGCAAGCATAATGCCTAAGTGTTTCCAGGATGTTACTGCTCTAATCTGGGTAAAAAAGTTGATTAGACACGGATTTCTCCAATTAGTTTGTATATCATACCTTCAAAGAACCGGTCGAAGAATCGCTAGACTTAAGTGGCAGTGGGCAGGGCACATCGCCCGTAGAACTGACGGCCGATGGGGCCGAAAGGTTCTCGAGTGGTGTCCGCGGACCGGAAGACGCGGTGTAGGTAGGTCTCCAACAAGATGGAGCGACGACCTGGTGAGGTTAGCGGGAACGCGCAGGGCCGATCTGTTTGGCGAGCCTTGGGGGAGGCCTATGTTCAGCAGTCGACGTCTTTCGGCTGACATGATGATGATGACCTTCAAAGAGGCTATAGATAGGCCGACTACTTAAATGAGTCCTCACCCGCGCGGGTACAGGGGCGCAGGGTAGGGCGACAAACGGGACTGAGAGCGGTGCAGGAGGGTAGTGCGCCTGTACCGGCAGTGATGATCGAAATGCTTAAAATTATAGAATTTCAAGCATTTCGATCATCACTGCCGGAAAACTTCAAGGACCTATAAAGAGCGTACCAAGATTACATGCGCCTAATCAACTACCTATTATATTATGTAACATCTAGATTGACGAGAAAAAAAACGTTAACAAAAACATTAAAGCGTTTCACAACCCGTAGTGTCCATCCAGTCATCGGGTACAGGGTATGAAATGTGTTAGTATCTACCTAGTTTTACCTTGTTCTGATTTGTTACTGCAATATCTTAACGCGTGCCAAGTTCTATTCAGCGTAAGGGACAGATATATAATTATGGCTGCGTAATTGTGTGACTTACGTGGAAGCAAAGGAAGTTGGTTTTGCATGTAAACATAGTAAACATAATGTTGCAAAAGGCTTAGCTGTCTTGCACTTGTAGTTGCGGAGTAGTATGGTAAAATGTTTTTGTTCATTACTATAGTAATTTATGGACCTCAGCAAAGTAATACATACATACATACATATATCACGTCTTTATCCCTTACGGGGTAGACAGAGCCTAAGGTAAGAAAACGTCACGTTTAGCATGATTAAGGGCGCATAGCTGGAAAGGGAAATCATAATAGTGATGGGTTGCCAGCCGCACAACATGATTACCAAGACTTTCGCCCATTCCCTCGATGGGCTCCTACCATCTGCGCGGGAAGAGAAGCAACTGGTAAATTCTATGTTTCTTCTTTATTCTCAGACCAGCATGGAAGAATAAAACTGCAAAGTAATGCTTGAATCAATCAATTATGGAAGTAAATTAGAAAAGTACTGTCTCAGTTATACGGAATTTAAGTATTTATGTCAGTAGTAACTTGCACAATTTTTAAATACGCCTCCTACTCAAAAACGTTTAAGCAATACTCACTTCCATTAAGTATGTACAAACATTTTTTACTTTCGCGGTACAACACAAGCGTAATATGAACTGATATTCGTGACAAAGATTAAATTTTAATGAATGGATTGTAAAATGATTCGACAGCATAAGGACGAATGGCATAAAAATCAAGGACGTAAAACCTTGTAACACTGCACTTGGTTTCAATTTCGGGAGTTTACTGTCCCAATGTCGTATCACTACCACTCCTACAGCTTTAAAAGCAACCTTGTGGTGATCGAATTAAATTTGATTCTTTAACAACGAGAAAACCGTGATCGTGCGGTTGAAAAAGTTACCCGTCAAATTTCTGCAATGGACTGGTTAAACCACTTAAAAGTTATTCAACATTAAGTGAGGACATGTTTATCAGCCTGACAGTAACCGTGAAAATGCATCAATGAAAAAGTTGACTGATAACATGACATTACGTCTGCCATTTATCGCGTATTAACATAATTTCGTCACCATCATCGTCATCACTAACGTATGTATACATCATGTCTTACCGCACATTAGAAATCCGTGCATGGCGGGAAGAACTTGATAACTCGACTTACACGATTTTTTTTTTACCGTCGCAATGGCTTCCTACAGCATTGGGTTTGTAGGAAAAAAATTGACAACTCGATATCTACGATACTTTTAGAGATATTGCCGCGTGAGTATTTGAATATATCCATACGCTGCGTATTTTATTTAACGAAATGAGATATATACGCGATGAGTCACAATAAAAAATATAATATCGTAATATATCCTTACATCAACTTATGCTCAAAAACCGATCTAGCGTACGTAAATTGACAAAACAAGATATCAAATAAAAGACGACTAATACACTACTACGTTAACAAATAAATATATCGTTTTATCTACTTAATATTCAACTACTGATAAAACGAACGTAACTTGATATGTCAATTTATACTTACACTATACCAATTCTATGGTGAATAAGTTAACATGTTCGGTGATCATGATCGGTGAACATGTTGATAAGTCAATTATTATGAATAATAAGATAGTAAGAAAGATAAACATAACCATATTTGAAAAACCATCTAAAATTACTCTTAAATCAATTTAGACATTTCAATTACAATGAAAAACTGATTTTTAGGAATTAAATTAAATAATGTTTTCACTGGTTTGAGCACTAATGTATGGGTAATAAGTTGATAAGTCTCTGGGTAGTATGTTGATAAGTCTAATATCTTACAAAATAAGCAGAATTTACGAGAATACGTAACATAATTTGAAAGATTACATAAAATTATCCATAAATCAAGCTATAGAGATGAGTTCGAGATAAAAACGGATTTTGGAGAAAATGACAAACTTTAAAATCGCTGCCCTGTAAAATTGCCATTTTGGAGTTATCAAGTTCTTCCCGCCATGCACGGAAATTTCCTCCTCTTTAAGAATCTTTTTTTGAAATTTCTTAAATATTAATAGTCTATGTCATAGACTCTATGAAATATAAACGAAATGCCTTTTTTTTCATCTTTAATAACCTTTTTTTTCATCTTTTATAACTTTTGCAATTATTTATGTGCTAATACACTCTTTTGGCACATTTTTCTAGGCGTCATTCCGCATCCAATGAGCTATCGCACATAATTTTCAGAGCAGTATCTCTATTTTAGTGCATTTTGAACTTGTCGGCTAGACTATGAAGCTTCCATCAACATTTGCGATAATTTTGTTGTTATAGTTTATTTTAGCACTGGGTTTAAACGAGACGCTGTGGCCTTCGCCGGTTTGCCTCTTTTTTTTTTTTAATTATTTAATTTAAGGAGCTTGGTCGACAAACGATCACGCCGCTCCATACGTTATCTTAGAGATACAAATTAACTTAATTTAAAGGTTACATGCAGAGTTTATACATCCTATATAGCCGTTTGGCTTCGTCTGATGTCGGATCAACCAATGCAGTGTTACAAGCACCTATGTCGTAGGTATAGCGGTGAGGCCCAGTCCGTACGCACTCCCTTAACACATGGTAAATGTCTTCAACTACACCACACTCAATACAGCTGGGAGTATCGGATTTCCCGATCAAAGATTTAAATTTATTAGTGGTTTGCATTTTGATAGTTATATCTGGAAAAGCAGCCTTACCTTGTTATATGAGTGGAATTGCATATGTTTTTTTTCTTATGTGGTTTAGTCAACACTCATTTACACTTATTGGAATAACTGATCATGCAATGAAATTGTTACAGAAATAATAATATCTCATTTATTTTGTTTAACGTTTAATATTCACAGATTTTATAAATAAATTAACATGCAATAACAACAAACTAGTAAACAAACTGGTGATGTACTTTTAAAAATGTTAAATTTAATGGTGATGGTGGTGCTCAGGAACGATGTGGTGGGTGCTGTGTTTGACCTCGGCGTGGAAACTGGAACAAAAATAGGTATTTCGTCACTATAGTACATTGTTGTAGAGGCTGGAAAGTGAGCAATAGATGGACGAGGGAGTTCGAGGGCCGAGCCGCAGGTGAGGCCCTCGAAGAGAGACGAGTCCATCTATTGCACTTTTGGCCGAGACATTACATAGTGCTTTTCACGACTACTGCGAGGAAATAAAAAACATGAACGTAAATACAACAGTAAAGTTTCACTCTCCCGCCAAATTTTACTTTAAAGAAAAAAAACGAGAGCGCTCTAGTGGCCAGTCGCAAAGGCTTTTTTGTTATGTTATTTTATTAAGCAAAGCGCTTCGAAGTGCTTATTAAACACACCCATAATCGCTTATAGTTTTAATATGACGTGACAAGGACGGACTGACGACTCTGACTTTAAAACAGGACTTAAACATTAAAGACAAAACAATTTACATCAGGCGTGGCTGTATGGACCTAGTTTCCTTTGCCTCTCCCTGATGGGATACACCTTGAAAAAATTTAATCTGAAGCACACGACGTGTTCTGATTGGTCGATTTTGTGTAATAGCATCACAAATTGTGTTCTGATTGGTGGAATCACGGATCAGCATGCCGATGTGATTGGACGACTTGGTCTTTGAAACTGTCCAACAATGTTATTGTTGGCCTGTTTGAATTCATAGTTGGCCTGTTCATTCAACCTACAACTATACTTTTCACGCCACTGCTCGGAAATGTGGCAAAAGATGGTCAGTAATGGGGCCCCAAAACAAAGTATAGTTGTAGGTTGAATGAACAGGCCAACTATGAATTCAAACAGGCCAACAATAACATTGTTGGACAGTTTCAAAGACCAAGTCGTCCAATCACATCGGCATGCTGATCCGTGATTCCACCAATCAGAACACAATTTGTGATGCTATTACACAAAATCGACCAATCAGAACACGTCGTGTGCTTCAGATTAAATTTTTTCAAGGTTTATCCCATCAGGGAGAGGCAAAGGAAACTAAGTCCATACAGCCACGCCTGATGTAAATTGTTTTGTCTTTAATGTTTAAGTCCTGTCTTAAAGTCAGAGTCGTCAGTCCGTCCTTGTCACGTCATATTAAAACTATAAGCGATTATGGGTGTGTTTAATAAGCACTTCGAAGCGCTTTGCTTAATAAAATAACACAACAAAAAAGCCTTTGCGTGACTGGCCACTAGAGCGCTCTCGTTTTTTTTCTTTAAAGTAAAATTTGGCGGGAGAGTGAAACTTTACTGTTGTATTTACGTTCATGTTTTTTATTTCCTCGCAGTAGTCGTGAAAAGCACTATGTAATGTCTCGGCCAAAAGTGCAATAGATGGACTCGTCTCTCTTCGAGGGCCTCACCTGCGGCTCGGCCCTCGAACTCCCTCGTCCATCTATTGCTCACTTTCCAGCCTCTACAACAATGTACTATTGTTTTGGGGCCCCATTACTGACCATCTTTTGCCACATTTCCGAGCAGTGGCGTGAAAAAGATATTTTCACAGGCAATTTCTAGGGTAAAAAAGTCAAGTGTTGTGATAAGATTCTTACCCAGTCTTCTTGTCGCTGTGGTAGTGCACGTCCCTGACGGAGCCGTCGGGCTCGTGCAGCGAGTAGAAGCCCTTGACGACGTCGCCGTCGCGCGTCTCGTGCTGCGTCTTGTGGTCGCCGGTGTGGTGGTCCGACACCTTGTACTCGAACTCGTATTTGGGGTGAGCCTGCAGTGTACAAAGATTTATGCTAGTTAATGTTGCTACCGTAAGATAAGTCTCCAAATTATTGATAGATGTTACTTACGTAGTAGTCAACGTGTTTGTGGCCGTGTTTGTCGGTGATGACCACTTCCTCCGCGTGTCCGTCGTGTCTGATGATGTGCTGTGAGGAGTGCGCGGGCTCATGCTTCTCTTGCTTGTGTCCGTGCTGGGCTGCTGCCACTGCCACGAGGGCCACGAAACATACAATCTGCTTAAAAAAAGTAATTTTTATTACACACATGTCTTTGGTATTTAAAAACGAATTTTCAATCTTAATGTACACTTGTCTTTTTTAATTGTGTTAATAAAATTACCTTGGAGGTCATTCTGTTGGGTTTGTTATTCTCCTATTGAGAGACAGTATTAAACTGATACATTTACAAAATCACACACTTCTTTTATAATACTCAAAACTAGACCGGGCGATATTGGTTACAGGCCAATTCAGGTTTAGGGTCGAGCCTGTCAACAGCTGCAGTGTTTGTAATAAGAAGTATTAAGTTATTTCGTAACCACGTGTTGCATTCATTAGGTGAATGTGACATTTCACTTAGTTGAAAGTGAGTTATACTATAAGCTAAAATGTTCACTTTATAAAGTTAAGCTTCGAACATGGTTTTTTTATGCTTTAAAAAGTCTTCTTGTGTTAGTTGTATCTATACTAATATCTATACTAATATTATAAAGAGGAAAGATTTGATTGTTGGTTTGTTTGAATTGAATAGGCTCCGAAACTACTGGACCGATTTCAAAAATTCTTTTGCCGTTAGAAAGCTACATTATCACTGAGTGACATAGGCTACTTTTTACCGCGGGAAAATACCTTTTCCTACGGGAAAATTAATTTATCGCGGGCGAAGCTGCGGACGGAAGGCTGGTTCGTTATAAAATGAAAACGATTTTTATAAATAGCATAGTCATTTTCTTCGTTTTCTGTCTCAGTAGTGTTTAACTTTTATTGAATATGAAGCAATTTGTGATGATTATGCTTACAATAATTCAACAGAAAATAAGTATACAACTTGTAAATAAATAAGCCGACAAATTAAGATTTCAATTATTTAACTGGCATGGCCTAACTTAGCACGTATTGAAATAAAACCTTAGCTTTCTCATCTAAGGAGAGGACAGAAGGGTCTGTACCTAGCAGTTAACGAATCTGAGACGCTGTTTATATAAATTTAATGTCAAAATGATCTTTACATAGTGTATACATATATTAAATTGCAATTAGAATAGGATTGGAGCTAACATTTCTTCCATTCCTTACACATACGTCAAATCGTGTATGAAATAACAGATCTTTTGTTCTCTTTGCTGTTTCATAAAAGTATTTTAGCCAATAAACGAGAAATTTCATATAATTTGTAGGTATTAAAGAAAAACTGATCTCAGTTCAAATATAATATTGTAAAAAGATTCAAGAAACCGAGTCGGATATTTCAGTCAGTATTTTAAAAAAACTATTTTAAAATGTAAGATTGAGAACTATTAAATGTGTTTCCCACGGGTTTAAAATAGGCAACTCGGTAGTTGTACCTACAACTTAAAAGACAAGTAACTGGATCAAATTTCTAAATCTAATAATGAGCATTTATTTGAGTTAAAAGGTACATGAATAAAAATCTTCGTTTTAAAAAAACTGTGTAATAAAATAAGCATAGAAAGAACTGTTATTTCACAAACACTCAAGTCTCGTTGAGACACATTGAGCCACAATTTTTATCTCTCCATAATTGGAATTCATACTGATCGAGTCGTTATCTGCAATATAAAAGAAGTCGGCTAATTCGTAAAATTATCAGTTTACAACTGCACTTCAGTTGCAGTACAGCCAATTATCTAAATACCAACACAAAATGTATTTCAAGGCATGTATCATAAAAAATATTTAGTTTAGTGACATTATGAAAACGAAATTCTAACAAACTTAAATAAATTGATAGGCCAGTGACGTGGTTAAAGTGTAATAATTTGATAATTACGTTCAACAGATCGTGTGTTTTGCGGCCTTAGTGGCTGTGGCAGCCGCCCAGCACGGTCACAAACACGAGCCCGCGCACTCCTCGCAGCACATCACCAGGCACGACGGACACGCGGAGGAAGTGGTCATCACCGACAAACACGGCCACAAGAAACATGTAGACTATTACGTAAGGATCTACAAATAATAATTAAGAGTACCTTTATTACCCGCAATTGACATACATAATACTAACGTGGACTTTGAACATTGCAGGCTCACCCCAAATACGAGTTCAAGTACGAGGTGGAGGATCACCACACCGGCGACCACAAGACGCAGCACGAGACGCGCGACGGCGACGTCGTCAAGGGCTTCTACTCGCTGCACGAGCCCGACGGCTCCGTCAGGGACGTGCACTACAATAGCGACAAGAAGACCGGGTAAGGCTGAACTGCCTCCGTTTTGTTTTAGTGTTTCAAATAATAAATATTTAGGAATAATTATTTAAAAAATGCACAATGTTAATGAATATTGTCCTTTTTACAGTTTCCACGCCGAGGTCAAGCACAGCACCCACCACATCGTACCTGAACACCACCACCACCATTAAAGTTGAATAAAACCTGCTAGATAATCCACCTGTATTATAAAATGTTGTTTTGTTTGAAATAAAAATTGTGTTTGTAAAATTTCTGTATTTTAATGGTAAGTCCTTGATTTGCTTTTACCGTGCCTGAACATAAGAGCGTTTTGACGGCTTGAATCAAACCTTACTAACTGCACGATCACTAGCACATTAGAAGGAAGTATTCAAATAACTTTAAAAAGCTAAACTCAGAATTGGGACTGCCTCTTTTTCATACCTAGAAAACTCTGAGCATCATTTCTTTTTTTTAATTATTTGCTAAGATGATAATTATGAAAATACGCCGTAGGTATAGATGCTGAATATTTTATGTATCTACGTAATAGTACCTAATTATTAAGGTTTTGATTTTTTTTTTATGGCAAAAGTGTTTTTTTTACAATTTTGCCATCGGATTTTAATTACATAATGGTTCGAATTTATTAATTTAAATAAAAAAATACATAAAATCGTCATATCGATTATTGAAGCAAATTTATAAAGGTTGCTGGCTATAGTCACTATATTAATATAATTGACCACTTCTCAAAAAAGGTCGTATTTCTGAATAGGAATAACATAACATTGTTAGGGAATATGAAACTTAATTAAAGGGGACTTTTTTTTAGAAAAATTTAATTATAAAACAAAGTCCTTCGCCGCGTCTGTCTGTTTGTGATAAACTCTAAAATTACTGGATCGAATTTCACACGGCTTTTATCAATAGACAAAGTGATTCATAAGGGAAGTTGCTTGTCAATAATATTTGACACTTGCAGAGGTCTTTGTGACTGTTTTTTCACAAAAAATACCAATAAAATTTAAGGATGAGTTTATAAAACGTATCAAAGGTAAGCCCCATCATAATATCTTACGAATGTTTTTATTGCTAATTAAATTATGTGCAGTAGTTACAAATATTGCTGTAGACTGTAGAAACTAATAAATAAAACAATTTAAATTATAGTAAAAATTCAACACGCAGCGCTGACAAGAGCAATGACACGACTGTCTTTTGTTTTTATTTTCTTTTAAGCGCTGCGTGCAATTGACTTTATTTGTGGCCAGTGCCAAATATAACGTTTTAATAATAAAGGTAGCTGCCTAAATAGGTGCGTCGCCTACAATTGCTTTATCTAAACACATATTATAATCTCTCTATGATGTGTTCAGGGTAGAAATCACATGTTACTACTGGCATTGAGGCATTAATCAGAGGTCTGCTCTATTCGCTCATCTATCATCTATCGCTCATTTACACGAAAATTGTGTGAAGTATGTACGTATAATGTATATAAAAAGCAGCAGTGACTGACTGACCGATCAGCGCACTGGTCAAATTACAAAATTTGGCACGCAGCTAGTTATGATGACGCAGGCAACAGCTAATAAAGGATTTGTCGGCAGCGCCGGAGTAAAGCGGTTCAAGGAGCTTCAATAACAATTTTAATTTTGCGCAAACAAAATCGCGGGAAACAGCTTGTTATTTATTAATTAAATAGGTAACGAAAACGGTTTTTCATTATGTTATATGATTGTCATCTGAACTAAGAAAACATGAAGTTTAGCGAGAGATATTAAGAAAATAAAAGCACTGTAAAAATTGCACCTACTTGTTAATTTGACAATATGGGGTTAAATATTGGATAGCGAATGTGCTATTGGTGATGCTACAAATTTTGTTTGAAATATTAAAATAACAACTTTTCCATGTAAATGTGCGTTTGTTGTTGTTGTTGGTTTCGTTTTCGTTGGAATAACTAAAACTTATCTACTTCGCTAAAAAGGCGTGCAAAAATAATAAATAACAATAAGTTTAAATAGACGGCCGAAACCGCAAAACGCCGCAAATACGCTAACTTGGCTGACAGTTTGCTGTGGAGACCCTGAGACCGTGGGGACCCGAAGCAAAAACTTTTTTTAAAACTTTAATTTTTTTTATCTAAATCCACAGGTGACCATAGAGCTGGCTCTTTCCTCGGGCAACGCATAGGCATTGCTATCCAACGAGGAAACATAGCCAGCATTATGGGCACCTTGCCCCATGGCAACGATCTGGGCGATATTTTGTAAATATAGGTATTTAGGATTAGATTAAGATAGTTTAAGATTTTTTCGTATCAATTTTTAACTTGTAAATATGTTTGTTTCAATAAATAAATTAATCGCGAATCTTTACCCAGTTTAAATAACTTCGTCTTTATTTCTAATGATGATTTTTGTAGACGCAAAGAAGTCGATCAACAATTTATTTCTGTGTACTGTTTTTAATAAAACCAAAAAAAATATGAATAAAATACATACTTACATACATGCATACATACATATATCACGTCTTTATCCCTTACGGGATATACAGACTTTAAGGTAACAAAACCTTAAGGCCACGTTTAGCATGATTACTGTACTAATATAATGTGCCGGTTTTTTAATAAGTTCTATTTTGAAACAAATTGACATTGTTTTACTTTAATTGATACGTACGGTTAATGGCTATTAGGCATTGTTAATAAAATTGAGAGGTAATGATAATACATTTATTGAACAAAACTACAAACTATAACACAGGTTGAAGATAAATCTAGCGGCGTCATAAAATTTAATGATGGTGGTGGTGCTCAGGAACGATGTGGTGGGTGCTGTGCTTGACCTCAGCGTGGAAACTGCAAAGATAAACTTCACGTTAGTAAATCTACTTCTAGGAACTGGCTATTTCCAGGTATAAATTCTTAAATAAATGGTCGAGCATTGTAATCAAAGTCTTACCCAGTCTTCTTGTCACTGTGGTAGTGCACGTCCCTGACGGAGCCGTCGGACTCGTGCAGCGAGTAGAAGCCATTGACGACGTCGCCGTCGCGCTGCTCGTGCTGCGTCTTGTGGTCGCCGGTGTGGTGGTCCGACACCTTGTACTCGAACTCGTACTTGGGGTGAGCCTACAATGTTCAAAGTTTTCATTAGTTAATGTGGCTACTGTTAGATAATATTAATTCTCCAAATTATGAACAGTTGGTACTTACGTAGTAGTCGACGTGTTTGTGGCCATGTTTGTCGGTGATGACCACTTCCTCCGGGTGTCCGTCGTGTCTGACGATGTACTGCGAGGAGTGCGCTGGCTCGTGCTTGTGTCCGTGCTGGGCAGCCGCCACCACGACGAAAGCCGCAAAACATACAATCTGTAAAATTATTACAATTTTAATTACATAATGCATTAAATAAATAGTTTTGACTGTCAGGTAAATATTATTTGTGTAAAAATTATTCATTAAATGTTTTTCATGACAAATAAATACCTTGAAATACATTTTGTTTATTTAATTGTTAGGTTGCAGCAAGTGCAGTTGTCAACTGATACATTTCAAAATTAAGCCACTTCTTTTATAATACAGATAACGACCTAGTTTGTAATGGTTTGAGTTCAAATTATGGACCGATAACATTTTTTTAACACTAGTGTCCGAATGTAGTTTTTATGCAATAACTGGTATGCAAGCGATTTTTAATTTTTGTCATAGTCAGGTATATTGTGTTTTTGAATTAATTATTTTAGGCATACTAAATAGCAAAAGAGTGACAGCATAAAGTTAAAGATTAAACTATTCTATGACAAAGAAATCCAAACGTTCAAGAACCTTCTCAACTTATAAGTAGATACATCTGAAAAGTTAATAATACCTAACTCATGGGTTTTGTGTATAATTTATGGGTTCAGGGCCCCGACTTTTAGGGAAGCATATTATGTAAAAATACAAGAACTATAATTTTGTTCAATAAAATTTAAATTCCAAATTTACGGTTTGCCGTAATTTACGTTTTGTCAAAATACCACTCGAAAGCGATGAAATATTCGTAGTAAATTTGAAATACAACTAGCTTGAAAAAAATTACAGATCTCATTAATCTTTATGCATTAGTTAAAAAATTACTCGAGCTGAAGTAGTTTTGAAGATATAAGGAGATTTTTATCACTTTCTCGCGTGATGTGCTTTCAAAAATCGGGCCCCGGAGCAGTTCAAATAGTATAGGTTACCTTGAGCTTAGTTACTACGCGGGCGTAAAGCAGTCTTAACATTTAACACATACAATTAATATTACACACACACACAAATCACGTCTTTATCCCTTAGTAACAGTAACAGGTACCTTCAGTCCACGTTTAGCAAGATTGTGGCCGTATAGGTGGAAAATGGAGTCAAAATAGTGATGGGTTGTTAGCCTCATCGCCTATAACATGACTCCTTTTATTTTCGCCGATTCCCTTGATGGGCTTTTACCATCTGCGCGGGTAGAGAAGCAACTGGTACATTCTACGTTTTTTCTTTGCTCCCAGACCAGCATGGAAGAAATTTATATTAGACTCAAAAAATTGCTACAGATAGGTTAATTTGTTAAATAACTTGCTGCTTTTTCTTTTTTGCCCGTAGTTTTGTTTTGCTTTTTTTTAGATTTAGTTATACAAGATTTTATATTATAACTGGCCGTAAATTTATTTAATCTACTTGTAATGGTTGTCGAATTCGACTCACTTCTGGAATAGTCGAATTGACCTAAAAATCGGTACCATTGCTTAAAACCTCGTTATATAAGATGAATAACAGTGCAATTACCTACACAGGCAACAAAAAAAAGTCTGTCTCTAGCAGTGCGACGTATATTAGCTAAAGATAATTATTGAATATTACTAAAGATTATTAGATATGATATATTATTATTGGGTGCGTAACGATGTATATAAAAATTTTTGGTATAATATTAGTAGCAATAACGCTCATTTGATATAATTATTAAATCATATAACAACACTTAATATATTTACATATGACATAATTATCATTTCTTATAATGATCATTTGATATAATGTCATTTAATATAACATTCTTTAAGTATAATGCTTATTTCCTATAATGAACTTATGGTATAACGTTATTTTAATATAAAATACAACAATTGGCATAACCATTATTGATATAATGTATTAGAGACATAATCACAAAACGAACTGCTATCAAAAAGTAGGTTAGGTTAGGTTTAAACTGCGTCCCCCAACAAAAACGAACTGCTATAAAAAATATTTTTGTATATAAAATGAGCGTTATACCATATAATCGTTATAAGAAATAAGCGTTATACCAAACGATAAATATACGAAATAAATTTATATATTTTAAAATTATACCAAACGTTTATTATACACAATGAGTGATTATACCCTTTGAAATTATATCAAATGTTGATATATCGATAGAAAATATATTAAATATTTTTATATCAATCATTACACACCCATTATTATTGTGTTATTTTAATATTAACTTAAAACTTTTCTTAATAGCAAATTCACATTCACCTTTAATCTTACAAAAAACGATTGATGAAATTAATATTACACACACCCACGACATACTACTCATGAACTTGATTCTTTCTTTATTGACCTGAAACTGGTAGCGCCTGGCTGGTTTTGAGTAGGTCTGTATTATATAAAAGAACTTGGATATTTTGAAAATTTATCATTTAACTACTGTCTTCCTATAGATCAACAACCAAACCGAAAAATGAACGCTCAGGTCAGTATTAAAAACAAAATGACAAAACCGGAGTATTTATAATTAAAAAATAACAAATTTATTTGTTGTAAAATATTGAAAGATACATTGTTTCTTTTTACATACAGATTGTGTGCTTCTTGGCCTTCGTGGTGGTGGTGGCTGCTCAGCACGGCCATAAGCACGAAAAACACGAGCCCGCGCACTCCTCGCAATATATCGTCAGACACGACGGACACCCGGAGGAAGTGGTCATCACCGACAAGCACGGCCACAAGCACGTCGACTACTACGTAAGTTTCAACTATTTATTAATAACTAGCTTCTGCCTGCGACTTCGTCTGCGTAGAATTATACGTATAACCTTCCTCTTGAATCACTCTACCCATAAAAAAAAACCGCAACAAAATCCATTGCGTAGTTTTCAAGATTTAAGCATACATAGGGACAGACACACGGCGGAAAGCGACTTTGTTTTATACTATGTAGTGATCTGGAGACGTATCTTACGGTAGCAACACTAACTAACGAAAAACTTTGAACATTGCAGGCTCACCCTAAGTACGAGTTCGAGTACAAGGTGTCGGACCACCACACCGGCGACCACAAGACGCAGCACGAGACGCGCGACGGCGACGTCGTCAACGGCTTCTACTCGCTGCACGAGTCCGACGGCTCCATTAGGGACGTGCACTACCACAGCGACAAGAAGTCTGGGTAAGACATTGATTACAACTGTTGACTATTAGTTTAATAACTTTCCCCTGAAGTTTTGCGGTTAAGTAACCAGATAATAATTGTAACATCTACTAACGACAAATTTATATTACAGTTTCCACGCTGAGGTCAAGCACAGCACCCATCACATCGTTCCTGAGCACCACCAACACCATTAAAATTCAGTGACGACTGATAGAAAACTTACCAACTGTGTTATTATAGTTAAGTTGTAGTATTTTTGTTTTTAATAAATTTTATTAACTCAACTTCAGAATGTTATTTATCACCATTTGAAGAAATAGTTCAAGTCTCATTTTTATCTAACGTTTTTATTAACGTTTTCATGAATGTCATATTTTTAATTGACAATAACGATGGGAAGATTTAGATCATGCAAATAAATTTCATTTGATATGATTTGGTTTAAAACAGTAGTTATACAAAAAAATTACAACGATTAGAGGGACAATGCCAGGGGCGTGTGTATGTGTGTGTGTGTGTGTGTGTGTGTGTGTGTGTGTGGGTGTGTGTGTGTGTGTGTGTGAAACTATTAAATAAACCTTTTCAGAATATTCTCGGTTACAGTGTTTTAAAATCATTAGATTACTTATGTATGATCATAATAACCATAAGGTGCATTGGGGTAAATTCGATTTCCCCCATTTTCGAATTTGCCCCAATGCACTGTACAGATAAAAAGGTGGGTTAACTCCAACTGCATGTATGAATACAGGTTGCCCAGATAGAATAGAAATTAAATAAAAATGAACTAAAATCTCTTTTTACTTGTAACCAAAGAGAATATAATCACTACGTTTAAGAGACGGCACTTCATAGAAAAAACAATAAAAAAGCAAATGTATAGACTTTATTATAAACGACCTTACCAACATTCAGACATCAGTCTTGCATTCCGTTATGTTGGTCACAATGCTACTTGACGTGACCCTAGTGCTGCAAAGTAGTCAGTAGGGTTACGGAAGTTATCGATAATAGTGATGTCATAAAAAATATTTATATCGATACTTTTCCGTAAGGCCGGTTATACCGTTCAACATATACGTTTCTTTTCTCTATTTACGTGTTAGTGATAGTTTAATGAAATAAAAGGCAACAACTAGAAGAAAATATGTATTTAAAACAACTTAACCTAAGGTAAGAATCTATATATATAAAATTCAAAGTCCTGACTGACTTAACTGTATAACAACGCACACCCCAAACCACCCCAAACCACTGGACTTAGAGACTTGAAATTTTGCACATAGATGCCTTATATAATGTAGGCATCCACTAAGGAAGGATTTTTGGAAATTCCCACGGGATAAGGAAAAATCGGAATTTATATATCGTTTAACGAAATCCTATGAACTATAATTACTAGACTCTTCATATACATAGAAGTAGGTAATAATAATATCTAGTAAAATAATGCTCCAGAGTAAGCTCACGGAGCAGCCTGGTAATTCTAGCACCTGGAGGGAAAACAAAAAATATTGTTTACGAAGAAATACTGCGGTAGGCATAATATGGCTAGAAACTTGAAATTTGGCACACATATATACCTTGAGTATCCTAGAGGTGCACTGAGAAGGTATTTTTCGAAATTCCTACGGGATAGGGAAAAAACGGGATTTATCATCTTATACGATGTACCGCACCTATTTAAAAGTATAAGGAATAACTTTTTAAGAAATGGCAATATGACATGGGATGGGAGAACCGCAAAATGGTCACATCTCAAGTTTGTGGAGGAAAAAAACCGTGATTTTCTATATTTTTCGAAGATCACACAAACTCATGTATCTCCGAAGTATAGAGCCAAGATGAAGGTTAAGTATGCCGCCCAAATGTTGAGCAACACTGCTGACGACAACCTCTGTCTTCCGCGAAGATCCATCTGCAAAAGTTACAATATGTTACGACCGTGACCCCCCCCCCCCTGTCGGGCTCTTAGCCAATGGTCAATGATATCCCTCGGAGACCGCCAGGAAATCATTAGCCGATGCATGAGCACCCTGGGGAGCACCGGACCAAGCACTGCTCTTCCCCTCGGACGGATCCAAAAAGAAACCGCAGCTCTTGACCACACGCGGAGGTAACCCGACTCGCACCAAATTATAGACTTGGAACCGTTAATGCCGGTCAAATTCAATCCAATTTTTGGGAATATGGCTCCATCAAACTTTTGATGATTCTGCCAAATTCAAATTCAAATGTTGTCAAGTTCATGTCTTGTCAATGTCAATGTCAACCATTTGACGTTTGATCTTATTTGACGTTGTTTCTTATTATTGGTATACGTTTTGTAATACACTCCATACATTTAGCGTTAGTATGGAAGTTTCGCCACACTGCTTGTAACTCTATGACAACTGTCTAAACTGACGTAGTATGTGCGTAGTCCCTTGGATATTAGATCGAGTCATGACTTAATTATTGTTTTCTGTTATTATTGTGATATCAAAACGCTATTTCCCATCTAAAATGAATAAGACAATAAGAAGTGGCGCCAGAGAAATCATATACAAAGTATTTCGACGATGTTTGGCCGAATATCATGCCGGCAAACTTCTAACAGAACTAGATGATATTTACAATCGAGTTGCTGAAATTACTGGTAAGTATTCTTATTTATTTTTGCATTACATCTATAGTGCGTGTTTGAAACTAAAGATATACATGTTTATCAGTAACCATAATCTGACGGAAATAATTGATTAATTTATGTTTATCTTTCATTTGTAGGTTATAATTTTAGGTTAGGAATTTTGAAACACTTGCATCACTTTTGACAAGAAATTATAGAGCAACAGCGAAGTTTTGATGCTTTTGCGTTATGTCAGTTAAACTTTGTTTGTTTTACTATTTATTCAGGTACAACAATAATTACTACTTCTCCGCGACTTTACGCGATTAGGCCCCGGAACAGCAAAGTAATTTATAGTAGTTCATGGACCTCCGTAAAGTAATGTCTGAACTGTTTCAATCATTTTCTTTCTATAACTTTTTGTTTACTTATTGATTTCAGGAAAATCTGTAAGTACCGTTAGGCGTATAGCGGATGAAGGTCAACATAATAATGGCAAATTTGGCACTCCAGCGAAAAACAGGAAAGGCCGTCCGAAAATTGAAATAGACGACTTTACCGTATGCGCCATTCGTCAAATAGTACAATTCTACTACACAGTACGCAAGGAAGTGCCAACCACAAGAAAATTATTAGCGAGTGCAAAACAAGAATTGGGTATTCAATGTGGACTTGAAAAATTCAGGCAACTCTTGCATTCCATAGGATTTTCCTTCAAAAAATGCTCTTCAAACAGAGAGTCGCTGATCGAAAAAACAAATATAGCCGCTAAGAGAGAGAAATACTTACGAGTTATTATGGAAAACCGAAATCTGCCAGAAGAATTACAAAAAAAAATATTTATCTGGATGAGAGCTATATACATTCATCATATAAAGTAACCAAATGCTGGCAATCTTTAAAAATTAAGGGTGTGCAGCAGTTAACATTACTCCCTGCAACATGTGACGCACGTAATTGAATAATAGCCAGTAAGCATTAATTAGGTATTAATATGTGTAACTAATCTTTAAGCACGTTCTTATATTTGGTCTACCGAGAATACAACATCTCTGGTACTATGGGTGTTTTTACTTAAACCTCCTCGTCCACCCTCAACCTATCTCAACTGTGTAAATTTAGCCATCAGTGGCTTATCTCCCACTCCCAAATTTCCTATTCCTATTTCAATGTACTGTAGCAAAATAGGTCTCATAAATAATTTGTATTTTATATGACAACTCACTACTATTAAGACCATTCGGGTCCAAGTATTTGTGTTACCATACGAACGATGGTGGCGCCCTCATTTAATTTCTATTCTTTTTGGGCAAGCTGTACCTATGTATTTTTTGGTTTATGACTTACTTTGCTGGAAAAAAATGTCCGCAAACGTTTTATTTCAAAGTGTTGAAGACTCTTTTTAATAACCTTTTTTTTACTGTCTTTTATAAACCTTTTAAAAAAGCTTTTGTAACAACTGAATAAATTTGAGATATGTCAGCAACTTGGGTCGTGTGATTTGCAGTTCCCCAATCCTCAACATTTTTTGGTCCTACGAGCCTTATTTGAACAGTGAAAATGATCACCAGGTCAAGGACCAAGTTGCTGCCTCAGCCACAGGAATTTTTCGAGGCGCGTTCGGAGTCGGGGGCGCCCGCGGGTGGGCTAGGTAGGTCCTCAGAACTGGACCACGTCTTGACCGACGCCACTGATACGCCCGCGGACGACCGCGGCTCCGGGTCGCCTCCGATGGCTTCGACTCACAATAATCCCCCGAGTTGCGATACCAGTGTCATTTCTAGGTCGCGCTTGTCCTCGCGGTCAGCGTCCACAGTGCGGGCGCACAGGTTGGCTGCGGAGGCACAGCTAGCGCGCCGGCACCTGGAGCGCGAACTCCACTACATGCAACAGGTGAAGCAGGTGGAGCAGCTCGAGATGGAGGCCAGCCTCGCGGCTCGGGAGGATGAGGAACGCTCACGTGCTTCACTTACTGCGGCATCTCGTGTCGCATCCTGGGTAAGTGACGTTCAGAATAACGAGCCCAAAATAAAGCTCGAGCCAAGGAATGACGTTTTTTATGAACCCGTCTCGCATTTTAACTTGGCCAGACACAAGGCCGTTACAGAAGTAATGCGCGACAACGCGATTCCAGCAACGTCACAGCGCGATTTTGTGCATACGGCGCCGAATAATACATATTGCAAACAGCCGACGGTTTATGTCAAAAAAGAGCCCATGGACTCATTTCCTTTAAAAACTGATCATTCTAAACCAGAACCGACTTACCCGAATTTTGTAAGGCAATTTTCGAATAAATACATCGATTTGATGACATTTAGTGGAAAACCCACGGAGTGGCTTATGTTTAAGCGCACGTATGAGGATACCAAACATTTATTTACGCCCGCAGAGAATTTAGCCCGCCTACGGGGCGCGCTGCGCGGCCGCGCCCTCGAGAGCGTGTCGGCGCTGCTGTACACCGCGGAGCAGCCCGGCGCGGTGCTGGCCACGCTGGAGCAGGCGTTCGCGCGGCCCGAGGTCATCGCGCAGCATGAGATCGCTCTCGTGCGAGATTTGCCTAAGATAAGCTATGATCTAAAGGAACTAAACTTATTTGCCTGTAGATTGCGTAACAGTATAGCTGTCATCAATAGCTTAGACCAGAAAGAATACTTATTCTCAATAGAAATTTTTCACAGTGTTCTAAGCAAATTGACACCTATATTGTACAGTCAGTGGAAAGATTTCGCTTATAGTAACAAGCAGTCTTTATCGAAACTGCAGCTTTTATCCGAATTTTTGAATATTGAAGCAGATAAGCACAACAAGTATGGTTTGATCCCAGACTTTGCCAAGCGACCTTGCAATCTGCCATTTCATAGCTCGAGTCGCCGCGAAAACGTCAACGTGGCGTCTATGCGATCCAATAACGAGTCGTGTCGTTACTGCAAAAATAAACATGGTTTGACAGATTGTAAGGACTTTAAGGCGCTCAGTTTGGACGATAAGTGGTGTTGGCTGCGTGAGGCTAGGATCTGCTATAAATGCCTTAAATCTAAATCGCATCGATGGAAGACTTGTAAGATTGACCGTTGCGGCATCGACGGTTGTCAACGCTTTCATAATCCGATGTTACACTCAGCGTCGACACCGCACGAGCCACACATTGTCGACGAGTCGCCGTCTTCATCCTACAATGTTGTTACTGATTCTGATAATAAAAATAAAACTGTGACTATATCTAATGTAACCCAATGCGAATCGAACGACTTAAATGCAGCTGACTGTACTCGTGTATTCCTGAAAATTGTTCCTGTGGAAGTGAGCGGACCTAAAGGAAAGTATAATACCTTCGCCTTGCTTGACGACGGCTCCACGGCAACCTTGATCGACTCCGAAGTAGCTCGCCTCATCGGTGCTTCAGGCCCTACTGATTCGATCAAGGTCGACGGTGTCGCTGGCATGTCGGCGTGCAAGTCTGTTCAGCATGTAAGCTTTTCAATCAGAGGCAAACATTGTACTGAGGCATTTTCTGTCAGTAACGCTAAGGCTATAGACACATTGTCACTGTTCACGCAAACTGTCAGCCGCAACGAAGTGGATCAATACTCGCACCTCACCGATTTGATTGACGAGCTGACATTGGTCGATGCAAAACCCACGATTCTGCTCGGTGCTGAGCACTGGTTTTTAACTGTCAGTCGGGAAGTCAGAGAAGGTTCCAAAAATCAACCCATTGCTACCCGCACAGTTTTAGGTTGGGTATTGCATGGCAAATCCAGTAGCTGGACAAAACCTGTCTACTTCGTTAACCACGGCCACGTTTCTTGTTTTGAACGTATAGATCGTTCTATGGACGAGCAAATTAAAGATTATTTTCTACTGGACTCCATAGGAATTGCTAAGCCAGACCAAGACTTGTGTTCAGAACAGGAAAGATGTGCCATGGAGATTTTAGAATCTACAGCTAAGCGGTTGCCTTCTTCGAGGTTCGAGGTTGGTTTGTTGTGGCGAAAGGACATTCCAAAGTTACCGGACAGTTACCAACAGGCGTTTTCAAGATTTCTCGATTTAGAAAGGCGTATGAAACGAGATGCAGAGTTAAAAAAGGGCTACTGTACTTTTATTAATAATATGATTAATAAGGGTTACGCTGAGGAGTGTCCTAGAGGTACATACCACGATGCTATCGACTTGTTGTCACAACCAACAATTCGTTGGTACTTGCCTCACTTTTCTGTGGTACATCCTCAGAAAAATAAACTTAGGGTTGTTCATGATGCAGCTGCTAAGACTTCCGGTATAAGTTTGAATTCTCTTCTGCTACCAGGTCCTGACATGCTACAATCTTTGCTACACATTCTGTTTCGTTTTCGCGAAGGTCGTATCGCGCTGACAGCTGACGTCAGGGAAATGTTCCCTCAGATTAGAATAAGAACTGAGGATCGTGATGCTTTACGGTTTATTTGGAGAGACGATTGTAGCTTGGAGATAAAAGAATATAGAATGACTTCTGTCATTTTTGGTGCCGTCTGTAGTCCGTGTACTGCTTTGTACATTAAAAATAAAAATGCCCAAGAATTTCAGGAGTCATATCCTGCTGCGGCAAAGGCTAAATGATCACTACATGGATGATTATTTAGGCAGCATAGACGACGAAAAGGAAGCTTCGCAGCTCGCGGCTGATATTGTTACTGTACACAAACAGGCAGGAATGGAAATGCGTGGCTGGGTCTCGAATGTGCCTGCTGCACTATCGTCTGTTCCTGAAGACCTACGCGCGGCACCTCTGGATGCTCATGTAGGCCCTGAAACATTTATCAGAACGTTAGGTCTTGTTTGGCATCCACAGTCCGATGCTTTCCGTTTGGCCAGCTTTTCAATACAAATACCTGAAACTGAGAAGCTGACTAAAAGGAAAGTATTGTCTCTTTTAATGTGTCTATACGACCCTTTGGGCTTTCTTACGCCTCTAATTATACAGGGCCGTATCCTTTTTCAACAAACGTGGAGAACTGGTGTTGATTGGGACACAGAGCTACAACCAGACTCTGTTCGTAGATGGCTGTCGTGGTCTAGAAAGCTAGCTGGAATTTCTGATTTTAAAATTCCCCGATGGTATCGATGTGGGTTCCAAGGTAAGGACATCAGTGTCCGGCAGCTTCACGTGTTAGCTGACGCTAGTGAGCAAGCGTACTCTTGTGTTGCGTATTGGCGATTTACGTTCGCGGACGGCTCCGTCAAGCTGTCTCTTATTGGTAGTAAAGCGCGCCTAGCTCCTTTGAAACCCACGTCCATCCCTCGACTCGAGCTCCAGGCAGCTCTGATCGCAGCTCGGTTTGCTAGTACTATTTGTGTTGGCCACAAAATTCAACCGAATGCAACTTACTTTTGGTCTGATTCGACCACGGTATTAAGTTGGATTCGCAGTGATGCACGAGCATTTAAACCGTTTGTTGCGAACCGCGTTGGAGAAATCACCGAAATTTCAAACGTCTCAAATTGGAAATATGTACCAGGTGGTTTAAATGTTGCTGACGATGCTACAAGATTAGTAGACCGTGATATAGATTTAAAACGATGGTTTTCTGGACCTGCTTTTTTATTATTACCAGTTACAGACTGGCCTGAAGAACCATCGTCTCGCGACTTACCGGCCTTTGAAGAGCTAAAACCTTTAAAGGCGCAGGTAGGCTTAACGATTTCTGAGCAACCTTCATCGGTTGTACCAGATCTATCGCGTTTCAGCGATTGGTTTCGTTTGGTGCGTGCGACCGCGCGCGTTTACCAATGCGCGTACAAGTTTCGGTCTCTTTTAGCACGTTTTAAAGATTCAAATTCCAAATCACCTACTAATATTTCTTTCCCAAAGCTTCCTCCTCTTACTGCATTAGACATCCAAGAAGCGGAAAATGCCATCCTCAGAAAGTCACAGATGGACAGTTTTAGCGAAGAACTCGCTCTCACGCACGACTCCAAACCTTTACCCAAGTCAAGCAAGTTATTTTCCTTGTCCCCGGTTCTCGATCAATGTGGTTTGCTCAGGCTGGACAGCCGTATTAAGTTTATGAGAAACATTGATTTCGACACCGCGTCACCCGTCATTCTTGATGGCCGCCACCCCGCCGTTCGTCTTCTTATACGTCATTACCACGTAAAAGCTGCACACAGATTTAACGAACTAGTTTGTAACGAGTTGAAGCAGCGATACTGGATACTGCGATGCCGCAGCGCAGTACGTACGGTCGCCAGGCAATGCATGTTGTGTACCAAGCGCAGAGCAACGCCACAGATTCCACCGTTGGGCAACTTGCCAGAAGTCCGACTAGACCACCATGTCCGTCCATTCACTAATGTAGGCTTGGACTACTTCGGGCCTGTAGACATTTCAATTGGACGGCGCAGAGAGAAGCGTTGGATAGCCCTTTTCACCTGCATGACCATACGCGCAGTTCACTTGGAAATTGTCGCAAGTCTTACAGCCGATTCTGCTATTTCATGTCTTCGTCGTTTCATGGCACGCAGAGGTATCCCGAGGAAGATCTTGTCAGATAACGGCACATCGTTTATTGGAGCCAACCGACACTTGGTCGAGTTCTACAGTCAGCCGGTGCAAGATTTCGCTGCCAACAATAAAACCGAGTGGAGTTTTATACCGCCTGCGTCGCCTTTCATGGGCGGTTGCTGGGAGCGACTCGTGCGCACGATTAAGACAGCTCTTATGGCAACACTGAAAGAGAGAGCTCCTAGAGAGGAGCTGCTTCATACTCTTCTTTTGGAAGCTGAGGCGTTGGTCAACTCAAGGCCTTTAACGTATGTTGCCCAGAACAGTGAATGCCAGAGTATCACACCTTTTCACTTCCTGATTGGCTCGTCTTCCAACCAACAGTTACCAGCTCGCCTTGATGATAAAGTCTTCTCGCTGAGGAAGGAATGGCAGAAGGTATTGCGCCTCTCAGAGCACTTTTGGACGAGGTGGCTCAAAGAATATCTGCCCAGCTTAAGGCCAAAGAAAAGTCAAGGCCATTACCAGAACATGAAGGTTGATGATGTAGTTGTCGTCGTGGATCCCAACTTACCAAGGGGGGTGTGGCCCATGGGTAGAGTTACTACAGTTTATCCGGGACAAGACGGAGTCGTGCGCGTCGCTGAGGTGGCTACAAAGGGAGGCTTCCTAAAGAGACCCATAAGGAAGCTAGCTCTATTAGATGAGCAAATTGTGTAGTTTTCTACACGTGGGCGGCGATGTTGAAGACTCTTTTTAATAACCTTTTTTTTACTGTCTTTTATAAACCTTTTAAAAAAGCTTTTGTAACAACTGAATAAATTTGAGATATGTCAGCAACTTGGGTCGTGTGATTTGCAGTTCCCCAATCCTCAACACAAAGCATTATTACATACACTAACTAAGTACGGTCAAGTGCAAAAAAAAGTATTGATAGGAACTTCTCAAAAGTACCTATATCCCACGACCTTATTACGCCGGTGTAAGAGTGTATGGTACTTAGTTTTGAATCTTTGTCTTAATACATATTATTACATTTGACTGTACATACATAATACTGTTTGTTCAAAAAAGCTTTGTTTAGCAGTAAAATTAATATATTCAACGAAGTAAATTTAAATTTACAAAAAAAAAACTCGATGGGATTTTTCCAAAAACATTAAGTATTTTCAACATTTCTAAGCAATCGTCGTTTATAAATTTTAGAATTTGGCTTTAATTTGCTAATTTTACTTGACTTGTATTTAATTACCCTATCCTCCCTATCTACTTCGACTAAAATATTACCAATCTGAGACTATACCTATATTATTATGTTTTACATTTTTTTCAATATTTATTACGCAAACTAGTTATGTCGAGTTACCTGTGTCTTCTCCCGAGGGACACAACTACATGCACAGCACACGAAAACGCTCATGTAAAAAGTATCGTTCTACAAATTCAAATTATAACAAAAACGTCACCTAGATACGAAACTACAACGGGTCTGTATTTTGTCCCTGGAAAGTGAAGTTCAAAATGTATATTTTGACATAACGTTCGTTAGTCATTAAAGTTTTATTTCAGAAAGAGTAAGTTTTTTTAAAATTTATGATAGATTAACACGAGTTTGTGATAGAATTTTGAACATACATACATACATCACGTCACCCTTACGGAGTAGACAGAGCCAAAGATAATAAAACCTTAAGGCCATGTTTAGCATGATAAAGGGCGTATAGCTGGAAAGGGAAATCAAAATACTACGGTTGCTAGCCGTATCGCCTATAACATGATTCCTTAGACTATATTTCCAAAATTCCTGTTGTGACGTGGGCGTTGTTTCTATTGACCAATGTCAAAACACTTGCCTCCATTTGATGCTTAGGGGAAAGGATTGGGGTGCGAGTCGGGTTACCTCCGCGTGTGATCAAGAGCTGCGGTTCGTTTTTGGATCCGTCCGAGGGGAAGTGCAGTGCTTGTTCCGGTGCACCCTGGGCACCGGTTAATGATTTCCTGGCGGTCTCCGAGGGATATCGTTATCCGTTGGCTAAGAGCCCGACAGGGGGGGAGGGGGGTCTTGGACCAATACCGTACAGCGTTGCCGACATTTTTGTCACAAGATTTTTGAATTATATTTTTACCACACTGACATTGGCCCAAGCCTTACGGCCGCCATTAAGGAGAGAGAAGAAGAGAAGAGGAAAGGATTATGGTTGGATTAGGTTTTGACTGTGTGCCTTGCGCAATGATGACTTCGTAAATGGTCACACCCCTGTTTGAGCAGAAAATAACCACTTGAATTTTGAATTACATTATCCTTGAATTTTAGGTTACATTATCCTTGAGTTGGCAAGTAGGAAAATTCATAAATTAATAATTATGTACACCAGAGTTCATTTGCAAAATTAGTTTTTGTTTAAAAAAAACAATACAAAATAGGTACGTTTTGATGCGCAAACTTACAGTAGTAAAAATACTTTTGGCGTTGAATATAAAAACTGAAGTAAGTGTATCGAATTTTACTAAGAAATGAGCCAATATTTTTAAGATTGTCGTGTAACAAATCCTGAACATTATATCACTTACAAACTCGCCGTAACAAAATAAAGTTTCGTGAATGACAAAGTGGCACAAAAAGACTAGGTATTGAATTTGTAATCTTCATTCCAATCCATTTTAACGCCTTTGTAAACAAACTCATTCCATCTTAATTCCCACACAATCACTCATTGTATGCAATTAGCATCACACCCACCAGAATGTTGAAGGATCATAATAGTTGAGATCTCGCATTCTATAACAATCATATTAAAACTTTTAATTTTTAAATTTTATATGAATTTGAAGGGCTTGTTTGTTTGGGATAGTAAGTTACTCAATCTCTCAAATTCTCTTAAGTAACTCAAATAAATAGTTGGTCTCCAGTTTTAACCAAAAACTGATTGGTCGGACATTCTGCTACAGGTTGTCATGGAGCATGATACCCCGATACCTGGCAGTATATACGAAAAACATATTTCTTTAGGAAATAGGAATTGTTGTACTAACACAGTTACATGTTATAGGTTCTATGAATTGTTTGATTGATCATTCATAATAATAGTCTGAAGTATGTATTTACAGGATTTTATTCATAAAAACAACATTGAGGTGGTGTAATATTAGGTAAATCAACTAAAAAAAGTTTAATGGTGGTGGTGGTGCTCAGGAACGATATGGTGGGTGTTGTGCTTGACCTCAGCGTGGAAACTGCAACAATAATAACTCATCAGTAATGGTTTTTCAAGATCCAAATTACTGAAAGGTAATATAGGGTCATGGTTTAAAACTTACCCAGTCTTCTTGTCGCTGTGGTAGTGCACGTTCCTAATGGAGCCGTCGGACTCGTGCAGCGAGTAGAAGCCGTTGACGACGTCGCCGTCGCGCGTCTCGTGCTGCGTCTTGTGGTCGCCGGTGTGGTGGTCTGACACCTTGTACTCGAACTCGTACTTAGGGTGAGCCTGCGATTTTCAAAAAATGTCGTCAGTTAATGTTGTTACCCCAAGATATTTCTCCAGATTATTGATAAGTAGTTGAAACTTACGTAGTAGTCGACGTGTTTGTGGCCGTGTTTGTCGGTGATGACTACTTCTTCTGCGTGTCCGTCGTGTCTGACGATGTATTGCGAGGAGTGCGCGGGCTCGTGTTTCTCGTGCTTGTGGCCTTGTTGGGCAGCCACCACAGCCAAGAGGGCCGCGACACACACAATCTATTGAGTTAAAAAGTTTCTGAATTAATTACAAGTTACTTAACAATAGATTAATCTGACTTTTTTCGCATCATTCATGCATGTTTTTCTAGTATGTCCTTAATACTTACCTTAGAGTACATTTTTTACTTAGTTATTTACTTATTGAAAGACAGTTGATAACTGATACATTTACAAAATAACCAACTGCTTTTATAATACTCGAGATCAGTTAAGTATGATCCAGTTTGTGTTATCATAGTGTGGGTGTGTGTAATATTAATTTCTTCAACACTTTTTTATGTCAGATTTTTGCATTACCTAATTAAAAGAGAATGTGACATTGCACTTGGTGACAGTAATAAAGACTTGAATTATTAAATGAAAGATCAATGCCACTGACCACAACACATGCAAAGTTTTTTTAGAACTATCAAGATAATTGACAAGTTATCATCACTTTTGCACTAAAACATAACCAAAGCACAAAATGATAGTAAAATATTTATCATTCAAAATAGTCATACTAAAACAACAGATACCTATAGGCCACCTTTAGCAAGATTGTGGGCGTATAGGTAAAAAATTAAATCAAAATAGTGATGGGTTGCTAGCCTCACCGGCTATAACATGATTCCTATGATTTTCACCCATTCCCTCGATGGGCTTTTACCATCTGCGCGGGTAGAGAAGCAACTATGTTTTTTCTTTGCTCCCAGACCAGCATGGAAGAAAGTATACATACATACGTACAAAATAACGTGAATGCAAAAGTTAGTGATACTTTTTAAGCCCGTCTATTTAATAAGCCTAACCTCGCATATTGAGTAAGCCTAATATCGTGTATCTTAAGTAAGATTTAAAAAAAAAATTACCGAAGTGCAGTCAACCAATATCATTCGTAGGCCACCCCAAAATCTTGTCAAAGTAACCTTAACAATTTTCGACAATCATGGAATAAGTTTTAAATTGGTAAACTATAGGTACTTACATATATTTCAACTCTTCATTTATTTACACTAGGTTAATTATTTACATAGGTACCTTCATTGTTCATGACACAGTGTAGGTAAAATGTAAAATTTTGAAAGGAATCACTCGCATACCAGTTATTGCACAAAAACTACTAGTGTCTGAAAGTAGGGTAAAAAAAATATCTGCCCATAATTTAAGCTCAAATCAACTGCATTGGATCGCTTCTGTGTTATAAAAGAAGTGGGTTAATTTTTAAATGTATCAGTTTGCAACTGCACTTCAATTGGTGTACAACCCAACAATTTAAAAACAAAATGTATTTCAAGGTATATTACATCAAAAAATCAAAATTAAAATACATTGAAAAACGGACTAATCCAACGTAATTTATCTCACAAATGTAAATTATTCAAAGCGATTTAAATAAGTTAATGTTTAACAGATCGTGTGCATCGCGGCAATCGTGGCTGTGGCGGTTGCCCAGCACGGACACAAGCACGAGAAGCACGAGCCCGCGACCTCCTCGCAGCACATCACCAGACACGACGGACATCCGGAGGAAGTGGTCATCACCGACAAACACGGCCACAAACACGTCGACTACTACGTAAGTATCTAACTATAAATAATTTGAAAACATATCTTACAATTGCAACATTAACTAACGAAAAACATTGAACATCACAGGCACACCCCAAGTACGAGTTCGAGTACAAGGTGTCGGACCACCACACCGGCGACCACAAGACGCAGCACGAGCAGCGCGACGGCGACGTCGTCAAGGGCTTCTACTCGCTGCACGAGCCCGACGGCTCCGTCAGGGACGTGCACTACCACAGCGACAAGAAGACTGGGTAAGACTGAAAAACCTGAATTTTTGTATAATAATAATATTGTGGCATAACATTTATAAATTACTATTGGTAACGAAAACTAATGAACTTTCTTTTTTTACAGTTTCCATGCTGAGGTCAAACACAACACCCACCACATCGTACCAGAGCACCACCACCACCATTAATAAATTATTTAATGGCATCTCATAGATCTCTACCTCTCTGATTGATATATTATTATGTTGTTACGAACTATTAATTAAATCTGTTACTGAAACTTCTGATTTTTATTAAAGAAACCCATGTTTCTGCGGCCACCGTCATTCGCATTATGCAACAGTGCCTAAACTATTTTAGTATTAACATTTTTTTAGATTATTTCAGAATAAGTAATGCTACTTCAAAAGTGTACAGTATTAAAAAAATTATTAAAACGACTAAACACTGGTTATTTGGCAATATTAAAGCAATAATTATCGGCCAAAATTTAAAAATGCGAGACTGACAACAAAATTACTTCATTATTTTTTTGAGATATTTTTCTACTAAAATGCATTAAAATCAATCAAAAAACTGTTAGGGAACTTGGGTTGCAGATTAATTTTAAAACATTACCGTTTTTTTAGCTCTAACAAGGCATAATTAATAGGAACTTAATTCAAAGCATCTGAAAAAAAGTCTACAAAGGACGGATTTTCGTATTCGAACTAAGCTTAACGCCGATTTTTAAAATTTCTGTAATGATATTATTATTTTATGCGACAGTGTTGTTGGCACTCATGCCTACTTAAATTTTTATATTGTGTTCATAGTTTTATTTACATTGGGTATTGTTTTAACCCTGTATTGTGAAACATGCGTGCCATTGTAATTGTGTGGAAATAAAAATTAATAAAAATGGAATGAATTTTAATCTATAATTTTGAAGCACGTTTATGCAAAGCTTTCTATAACACACGTGTGAGGAAAAATAAACGAAGTTTTATTTAAAAATTGCATGCATCATTATCACGGACCTACCAATTAATTAAAACATACACATTCATACACAAATCACGTCTATATCTCTTACAGGGTAGACAGAACCTGAGGTCACAAAATGCAAAGGCCACGTTTAGCATAATTGTAGGCGTATAGGTGGAAAAAGGAATCAAAATAGTGATAGGTTGCTAGCCGCATCGCCTATAACATGATTCCTAAGAATTTCGCCCAATCCCTTGATGGGCTTTTACCATCTGCGCGGGACGAGAAGCAACTGGTACATTCTATGTTCTTCCTTTGCTCCTAGACCAGCATGGAAGTTAACATTAATAGCTTAATATTGTACCTCCCTTAGAAAATCAGATTTGTTAGATTTTGATATACTTTTTTAAAAGGCTGACTTGCTATTAAAAGTTTAATCTTGATTTAGTAATAATTTGATTAAAAAGATCGTGTCAAAAGGTGCTAACATATTAACTTCTTTGAAAATTTATAATAGAGACCTAATTTAACCAACTATGACCGACGCAAGAACAAATTTTAGACTTTTAGGTTTCAATTTAGCAGATAATAAAAGTGGTGTCAAAATATACATTTTGCCAAACAATTGTTGGTCAAGACGATCTCTACTTGATGAAATTTACTTGCAACTGTAATGTCTAACATTATTATGTTAGAATCAACGACAACACATGCGTATTGTATATTCAGGTTCAGGATTAAGAAAAAAATATTGTGACAAGTAGTTCGGGTCCAGCAGCTCTACTTACAATAAAATTTTAATTTTAATAAAGCTTCAGCATGGTTCTGCAGCAAAATGTGCGCATTGGTATGTTATTTGATGCACAAAAAAATCGTTTTTCTAATTGAAAATAAGTAAGCAATAGTTACGTTCAGATTAGGTACCATAAATGCCAATGTCATAAATTATATCTTGGAAAATAGAAAACTTTTTTTATTAAAACTTCAAAATGTTTGAAACACTTATTTCTACAAATACATAACAACAGTACTATCTATCAGTTAGTGGTGATATCATTTTAATGGTGGTGGTGGTGCTCAGGTACGATGTGATGGGTGTTGTGCTTGACCTCGGCGTGGAAACTGTAAAAATAGTATTTTATTAGACATGTTGATCACTTAATAACATCTAAATATATTCACGATTAAGATTTTTCAGCATTGTAAATAAACACATGTCATATTTAGTCTTACCCAGTCTTCTTGTCGCTGTGGTAGTGCACGTCCCTGACGGAGCCGTCGGGCTCGTGCAGCGAGTAGAAGCCCTTGACGACGTCGCCGTCGCGCTGCTCGTGCTGCGTCTTGTGGTCGCCGGTGTGGTGGTCCGACACCTTGTACTCGAACTCGTACTTAGGATGAGCCTACAATGTTCAAAGATTTTGTTAGTTAATGTGGCTACTGTCAGATAATTCTCAAAATTATTGTTAGTTGGTACTTACGTAGTAGTCGACATGTTTGTGGCCATGTTTGTCGGTGATGACCACTTCCTCCGGATGTCCGTCGTGTCTGACGATGTACTGCGAGGAGTGCGCGGGCTCGTGCTTGTGGCCGTGCTGGGCGGCTGCCACAGCTATTAGGGCCGCGAGACACACAATCTGTTAAATTCAAATTGTCTTAATTACCTACATTTGTCAAGAAACAAATAAATCACGTTGTTTTTTTTACTTTTGAAAAATATTTTAACCTCTTTTAGTCTAGTGAAACTATTTATATAAAAGTATTTACCTTGAAATACATTTTGTTTATTAAATTATCTGGTAGCTCAGGCACACTGACTGAAGCACAGGTGTTTAATGGTACCTTCACATTTTAACCCACTTCTTTTATATTGCGGATTACAGCTCGATAAGTCTTGACTTGAAATCCATCTTTATGGGCAGATAAAAATTGTATTCATTGCAATGAGCCACATAAGTGTCTAAATGTAACGTTTAAAGAATAACAATGCTTTGTGTGTGTTATTTAAGGGCAGTACCTAAATAAGAAATTCATCATCATTTTTAGCCTATATACGTTCAACTGTTTGGCACTGGGATAGGGTTTGGGCTTATAGTTCTCAATAAGAAATTACGAATGACAATTTATTGGAAGTTCGAAGTCCGTTTGAGTAAACTTATGACAAGACGGAAATTTTACGATATTTTTTTAACGCACGCTTTTTCATTTTAAAGTAAAGACAACTTAACAGTATCATTCAGCATTTTAAATGTAAATCATGTTATTTAAGAGATATTTTTTTTTATCCTGGCGATTATTTTGGTCCGCGAATTGTTTAAAGCAAAATTATTGTATGGCTGTGCTTTAATTTAGGGTTGCACTGGTGTGTTTCTAATTTAGCACGATAGGTACTGGTTAAAAAAAGTGGCGAAGATACAGCAGAGCTGTGATAGAGTTTCAATAGAAGTAAGTAAATAAAGTTGTTTTAAGAAATTCAAAATATATTTTGTTAAACTATAAATAAATGTAAATTTTATCTACCACTTTCATATTTTATTAGCGAGTACTTCGGCACTTAATTTAAGAACAGTAAGTAACAAAACATACACTTCCGCAAATAAGAATTACATTTGAAGCTAAGGTTTTACGCTAAGGGAGGAAGTTTAATTACCAAGCCAAATACTGAACAATTTTTTTACAAGGCAAAACTCTTACAATAATAAGAAAACAGGCTTGTGTGTTTGGTCCGGTGCGGTATTTACATGGTGCTTTTTTAAATCTAACCATGATAAGGAAGAACCTAAAAACTAAATTCTTACAATTAGGTAAATCCAAACGTACTCATAATACATTCTCATAAAGTGACTCATAACTAGCTGCGGGTTATTATAGATGGATACATTAATAATATTAATTCACGTTTTGCTGTGTTTACCAAAGACGCGAACGAACTGTTTGGCACTATTGCTTCAGTAAATTATCAAAGTTTCATAATGGACAACAAAGTTCAGCAACTAAGCTTTAACTATTCAATGTCAGCAAATTTCAATGTCACATTCTCTCAAAGAATGTAAAAATTGGACAACATGAAGTTTACGAAACTAATATTACATTCTTGTACACTGCATGCTCGAACAGGTTTGATCCTTTATGGCCTGAAATCAACATTGCATGGACTGCTTTTGATTATTATAAAAGAAGTCTGGTATTTAGTAAATGTATCAGTTATCTACTGTCTTTCATTAGGTGAACAACTAAACAAAAAATGAACTCTAAGGTAAATTATTAATTAAAACAATTATGAAAGATATAAGTTCGTAACATTGGACAAACTTTTGTCAAACACAGATATTTCTACAGTATTATGCTGCGCTCACTTAAAATTCATTTTTATACAGATTTTGTGTCTTATGGCCCTGGTGGCTGTGGCGGCCGCCCAGCACGGACACAAGCACGAGAAACATGAGCCCGCTATTTCCTCTCAACACATCGTCAGACACGACGGACATGCGGAAGAAGTAGTCATCACCGACAAACACGGCCACAAGCACGTCGATTACTACGTATGTTTCAACTATTTATCAATAATCTGGAGACTTATCTTACGGTAGCAACATTAACTAACATAAATCTTTGTACACTGCAGGCTCACCCCAAATACGAGTTCGAGTACAAGGTGTCGGACCACCACACCGGCGACCACAAGACGCAGCACGAGCAGCGCGACGGCGACGTCGTCAAGGGCTTCTACTCGCTGCACGAGCCCGACGGCTCCGTCAGGGACGTGCACTACCACGGCGACAAGAAGTCCGGGTAAGACTCTGCTCTTGGACTACATTTATTTTTGAACAATTTACTGATATTCTATAATTCTTATAGAATCGTTACAATTAAGTAATGAATAATTTTCATTGCAGTTTCCACGCTGAAGTTAAGCACAGCACCCACCACATCGTACCTGAGCACCACCACCATCATTAATTAAGTACTGTTAAAAATTTTGACTAAAATTAACTTATTTTAGGCCACTTATCACTTATGTACCTATACAATGTTGTTCTGTTTTATTTAAATAAATATCTGTAAATAAATACTTCAAGCAAACAACACTGCTTTCAATTAACATCTTCAACATGCATATATTAATTATTATAAAATCAAGACGAGTCTCTCCACTACATAGCACTTAAAATAAGTACCTAAGTTCGAAGTGGAACTAGTAGTATAAACTTAGGACTCAACTTCTACTAACTAGGGGTCCCAAATTACTGGTTTGTTATTGCGTTTCATTATGAGTTATTATACATTTTTGGCATTTAAAACCGACACGTTCAGAAATTCGGTTAGTTAATATAAAATCCAGTGTTAGCAGAGCCCTGCCTCCTAAGCGAAATGTCGGCAGTGTGAGGTCGCTTTATCCTAATCACATAAATAGACAGACAGATAAAAATATTCTGTAACTCTAAAAAAAAATTGACAACTATGGTTCATCAGATTTTAGCCATTAAAGCTTAGAAAGTAAGCTTTTATGCACATAAAATACAAAAACCACGGGGACACGTTTGTTTTGCAAGGGGGTGTATTCGTTGTTATAACGGCAACAGAAAATTGACTGAACTAAAAATTGCAACTGTCTAGCTATCATAGTGTAATATACGGTGGTATACCAGACTGCTGACAAACAGACAGACAGACAGACAGATGGACGGACGGACAGTTGAGTCTTAATAATAGGGTCCCGCTTTTTCCCTTACGGTACGCAACCCTAAAAAGGGCGTATAACTTGTCTTTCACACCGTTTATGCCGTGAAACATGTTGAAATTTTCGAATATTGTATTTTTTTGCTGAATTTTTAGTAATATAAGAGTTAGTCCTGATTGAAGAATACAAAATACACTCGTCAAAATAATACTCGTATCAATCTATATTGATCCCGTGTCATAAGAAAATTACGAAAAGTCCCTTCGTAGTGCACAATACATCTATAGTATGACGCTTAAGGTTGTATGTCGCATTAGACAAGCTAGCTAACGCTAAGCAAACAAAACTTTCAAAGGAAATCATATTTGTTAAGTAGTTACAAACTACTGGTTGTCCCCGTTAGGAAGAAAGACGTATGTGTGATGAAATCGAAATGGAGAATGAGTAAAAAAAATACGGGCTTTCTGCAAATTCAATTAGAAGATAGTTGCTTGCCTTTCACGCATCATATTATTTTATTTTAGTTTGATTAACTAACTACAGTATCAAATCTGCCTTTTAACGAGTAATATATTTTGCAGATGTATCCTAACTTTGTACAAAGATATAAGATGCATTAAACATCACGCACAACCCATTCCAACCCGTATTTATCACGATGCCTAAAACGTCAAATGAATTTGTAGAATTATACCGAAACGCAAATAAGATCAGTAACGTTACTCGAATAAAAGAAAACGTTAATAAAGCAAATCATCTCATATCAATGCAACTTACTCATATCGTACCTTATAAGCACAGTGTGATCTCTCTCCCCCCTCTCTCTCTTCGTCTCCCCCCCCCCCCTCTCACTCTCTCTCTCTCCCTCTTAAACCGTATATTGAATCGCACAACTACGGACCCCAACAATTTGTGTGGCTTGACACGAACTTGGCTAACCAGCCAACCAGTTATTCAGTTTAAAGATGCGCCTGAGTCATTGTATTGTATTGTATTGTGTTACCTGTATTAGTATTTGCGCCAATGCATTCCTTTACAAGCTCTTAGCAATTAATAGTTAATACCTATTACTGTATGTTCAAAACATGGATGGATGGACAGGGAACAAACAAACAGTGGAAGCTCAGTAACAAACACTTCATGGGTGCAGACACCTAAAGAGTGTCATTAACGTAATTAACTCCTCTTCCAATCTTACGCGTATCGCCAATGGCTCGAGACTTTTTAATAAATGTTGTATTATTAGACAATGGGAAAATTTTACTTTGCTAATACCATTGTCTTCCATAAGTTCGATTTGAGTGTAAATAACCAATATAAAAATGTAAGCGTGTTAAGAAAAATTATGAAGTCAATATAACATATTTATTCAATTCAAATACATAACACTTATAGTACAGGTGGTAACAGTTTATCTATCCGTTGTTACGAAGATTTTAGTGATGGTGGTGGTGCTCAGGTACGATATGGTGTGTGCTGTGCTTGACCTCGGCGTGGAAACTGCAATGAAAAATTTATTTCAGAAAAGTTTTTTGTTGAAAGTAGATAATTTTCAGAGATAATGTAAGAATTCGATTAATGGCGAAGGAGATCATCTAAGCCTTACCCGGTCTTCTTGTCGCTGTGGTAGTGCACATCCCTGACGGAGCCGTCGGGCTCGTGCAGCGAGTAGAAGCCCTTGACGACGTCGCCGTCGCGCTGCTCGTGCTGCGTCTTGTGGTCGCCGGTGTGGTGGTCCTCAACCTTATACTCGAACTCGTATTTGGGGTGAGTCTGTAATGTTCAAATACGTCGTTAATTTGGCTGCTTCATAATAGTAAATCTAAAAATGCTTTTGTTTTTCGACACTTACGTAATAGTCTACATGTTTCTTGTGGCCGTGTTTGTCGGTGATGACCACTTCCTCCGCGTGTCCGTCGTGCCTGGTGATGTGCTGCGAGGAGACCGCGGGCTCGTGCTTGTGTCCGTGCTGAGCGGCTGCCACAGCCATCAGGACCGCAAAACATACGACCTGATGAACATAATCAATTTCATTAACAGCGGCACAATAACTGATCTTAACCATGACAAAAATTATCAGTCTCTTTTATCTAAATCTGTTTTACCTACCGACTTACCTTGAAATACATTGCTTTTAATTGTATAATTGTACTCAAACTGAGATGCAGATGTAAACTGATAAGTTTAAAATTTTATCCACTCCTTTTATAATACCGATTATAGCCTGGTTAGTACTAATTTAAATCTCAACTATGGGCAGATAAAAATTAAACTGCTGGCTCAATGCAGTGTTTGTGTAATAACGATTCCGTAATCGATTGGTTTGACAATCAATATTTCACACTGTAATTACTGGCATGTTAATTACATAAAAATGTCACTGTCTCTTTTTAGTAAAAAAGGTAACAAAACAATTATATCGATCTGTTTTTAACCAAAAATCTTTATTTACTATCATTTATTTACTGGTTTATTCGTACCAAAGTGACGCTTAGATAAGTATTTGTATAAAGAGTACTAACAGGTCATTTTTTCTTTTTTAATCTACTAGTTTTGGTCACTTTTGTCGTCAATCAGTGTACTATCGAAGCTTTTCAGAGCACCAAGCTAGAACATACTAAGATAACAATTAGGTATATTATATTAACTTCAGCAACAGAAGTTTTAATCTATCTAACTTCAAGATTACAGGTTTTTTTTCTATAGCAGTGTTAACTGGATTTTTTATCGTCTTTTTTGTAGTATGCCTTTGTTTAGTCCCGATTTTTCTTTTAACTTTCCTTATTATTTTAAAAACGAAAATGACGAAAACCCACATTCATCTAAAAACAACTTGTGTTTTTTTTCAATTGTAGTCTTGATCTGAAAGTGTCATGCGCACAAATATCAATGTACACTTTTTCTAAATCTCTTAATCTACCAATGACACATTGTGGACACATTCACTTAATTAATGCAAGATTCAGGCAACACGTGGTTTACGAAATTAATGTTACCAATACTACATGTGTGACACTTAACAGACTTGATCCTTTACGGCCTGGAACCTTTCTCTGGTTTTGAGTATTATAAAAGAAGTCATTTGTTTTGCAAGATTATCAGTTCACAACTGTCATTCAATAGGTTAACAAGTAAACCGAAATATGAACGCTAAGGTAAATATAACAAATAGAGCCACAAAAACCATAAATATCTAAATTATGAAAACAATGCCACAGTTCTCTTGTCCGTTTTCTAACTTAATAAGAATTTAATATTTACTTACAAAGTATTTTTGTAAAATGGGAATATTTATTTTGAATAGATCATCTGTCTCGCGGCTCTCGTGGCGGTTGTGGCTGCCCAGCACGGTCACAAGCACGAGCCCGCTGTCTCCTCGCAGCACATCACCAGGCACGATGGACACGCGGAGGAAGTGGTCATCACCGACAAACACGGCCACAAGAAACATGTAGACTATTACGTAAGTGTCGAAAAAGAAAAGTATTTTGAGATTTGCCTTTATAGAGCAGTCACATTAACGATGTATTTTGATATTACAGGCTCACCCCAAATACGAGTTCGAGTATAAGGTGTCGGACCACCACACCGGCGACCACAAGACGCAGCACGAGCAGCGCGACGGCGACGTCGTCAAGGGCTTCTACTCGCTGCACGAGCCCGACGGCTCCGTCAGGGACGTGCACTACCACAGCGACAAGAAGACTGGGTAAGGAACTATTTACAAAACTTGAGAATTTATTCAAGTGACCAATGAAAATGTTTTTACTGATGAGTTATTCTTGTTGTAGTTTCCACGCTGAGGTCAAGCACAGCACCCACCACATTGTTCCTGAGCACCACCACAAGCACTAGAATTAAGTGACGACTAATAGATAATCTACCAACTGTGTTATAGTTATGTTGTTTTATAATTTTACGAAATAAACTAATAAGTATTTGAGACAACCTTAGAATTTTAATTACAAAACCAAGATTTCTATGAATTTAAGTGCCATTGAGTTTAACGTAACCATTGAATTGTTGTTACTTAGTTAAGTCCGTGAATGATAGAAAAATTAAAAACTGTTTCGACTTTATTCAAGTTCTTTAAATTGTTTTTTTCTCTGAGAAATGTAGCACAACACAACGCCTAAGCAGCATTCAACATTTTGTTAAAATTAAAATTTTGGGATTGTTGCAGTTAAAGAGCTGCTAAATAACTTTAATTAAGTGGGTGTACCTTTAATAAATCTAGTAAATATAGCTTTAATCTTTGTAGGTTTTTTACTAACAATTTCTTAAAATTAAAAAAAAAATATTCGACACAAACTTTGTGTTTTTAAAGATTGTTACTCCAACCGTTTAGCCTATAAACTCTTGTATCCGAGCCTAAATTAGACGGATGCATAAATCAGAACAATACGGCTCCATTTGAAAACTAAAAATTAAAATGAGTGATTCCTGCATCTTATGATGGACTTCCGAAGCAAACGTCAGTGGCACTGCGTCTGTTTGAGACAGTGAGACAGAGCGGCAGATAACGAATGACACTTATACCGCGTCAGTGTCACTCCGTTCGAAGATCGTAGTATAACTCACATACGATTTCTTAGTAGTGAAGATATCGACAGGATTTTTGAGTAATAAGTTAACGTAGAAAGACAACTTTTGCAAGTATGTACTATTACCTAGCTACCTATATTGTCAAAGAGACTTAGTTTGTGGACATTTTCGATGGGACAGAGAAAATAACGAGCAATTTAAGTATATCAATTTCTAACATATTGTTACCTTATGTACATTATCTTTGACTCAAACTTAGCACTTTTTTTAAATGACAAAGTTGCTAATCTGCTCAATATTTTGGTGGGCCAATTTTATATCGCTCGTTGTGCTGTCTCTGGAGAGGCGATACTAGCCGCCATTGAGTCTACCTAATAGGTTTATATAGCCTTGATCACACGTCCGATAAGTAGGCGAGAAAAATTCTTCAAAAACTGGTAAAAATCGTCTTACGTAATTAAATGAATGCCCCTGACTTAGCCGGCCACTGTCTCACCCCTTACTTGGTACGTGTGGTGTGATTACGATAGACGAGTTAGTATGTGTAGGTACCTAAAAATAAAAATATTGAAACCTGGTATTAGTAGTATAGTTCATTGACATTTAATTTTAAGTGATGATGTAATTTTATAATGCATGATGATGATCAAATAAACATAAACATAAACATAGTTATTTTTTTAATAATAATTCACATAAGTCAAAAAAACCAAATTGTATAAAAGCAAACTAAAAAAAATATAAATCCTTACGAGGATTATTATGTGCGAGAGTGCTGTTTCAATTATTATTGTTTTTTGTCGTGACGTAGAACAGAAGTGATATTTATTTTCGTACATTCTTCCAGTACAAAAATTAAAACAATCTTTATATCCGTTTGTCATCATTGAATTCAAATTAACGGTATAATTGGAAAGCTTTGCTTATAATTTAACTTGGAATTTAGCCTGGAATTATTCTAGGACAAATGTCTGTAAATTTAACTGCTTATGCAGCGGTAAGTAGTGTAAATAGTAAACACTGATGTTAAACAAGTTCCTTATATACGCCGTAAGGAATAAAGACGTGATTTATGTATGTACGATTTTATTATATGTATAGATTAATTAGCTTGCGGTGTGCTACGTTTCAGATGCGACTAGACGAGAGGTTTTTAATGGGATTTCATACAACATTCCAGGGCAAGGCAATATGCTCTTTTTAACTTTTCGTTGGACACATATTTGTGACACAGCATCTTGTCATTACAAAAAGCAATAGGTAAATGAGGTTTGTTATAATTTACCTGGTTTACTTTTAGTTTCTTTAGAAATAAAACTTTAATTTCTCGGAGGTTTTTATTTTACGCCCTCAGTGTCTTGCTAAACGTGGCCTGTAGGTCTTGTTACCTTAGACTGTCTACCACGTAAGGGATAAAGACGTATATTTTTACTTTACTTCACTGCATGTTTGAGAAAAGCACTATTCACAGCTCGACGGGAAAAGGGGTTGTCACCCTCACATATCCAGCCTCGCTCACGCTCGGCCGTCTATATGTTTTCGGTCACCAACCCCTTAATTCCCGGCTTCTTCTGTTGTAATGTATTATTACAGGACACATAATAATCTTACAAAATATTTTGTTGTAAATTGTGCATGACTTTATAGAAGTAGGTAAAAGGTGTACCTACAAAAGTCATTAGGAAGCTTACCCTCATAACTCGGAAAAAGTGTAGGGTTGAGATTAAAAATAATGAAAATAATTTAGTATTACATTTATTTCATAAAAATACAAAACAATAACACGATCATCTATCAGTCTCCATCAGTTGTTGTATAATTTTAATGGTGGTGGTGGTGTTCGGGTACAATGTGGTGGGTGCTGTGCTTGACCTCGGCGTGGAAACTGTAAAAAATAAACTTTCATTAGGTCGGTTTTCTTTCAGAATAAATATGACTTTTTATTATTTTACTAAACAGAAGTTATTCAGCCTTACCCAGTCTTCTTGTCGCTGTGGTAGTGCACATCCCTGACGGAGCCGTCGGGCTCGTGCAGCGAGTAGAAGCCCTTGACGACGTCGCCGTCGCGCTGCTCGTGCTGCGTCTTGTGGTCGCCGGTGTGGTGGTCCTCCACCTTATACTCGAACTCGTACTTAGGGTGAGTCTGAAATATAGGAATGTTTCGTAAATTTTACTTGTTCTAATGATTAATGTAGAAATGATTTTGTTTTTCGATACTTACGTAGTAGTCGATGTGTTTGTGACCGTGTTTGTCGGTAATGATCACTTCCTCCGCGTGTCCATCGTGCTTGGAGATGTGCTGCGAGGAGTGCGCAGGCTCGTGCTTGTGGCCGTGCTGGGCGGCCGCCGCAGCCACAATAGCGAAGAGACAGACAATCTGTTGGATACATCATTTAAATATATCACTTTGACTCAATAGTTGACTTATTATATCCAATTTCATGGTTGTATTTTCTTTAATCGAGATTTTTAATATTTTACCTTGAAAATCATTATGTTAACTAAAATTATAAGCTGTTTATGCACTGAACAGCAGCTGTAAACTGATACATTTAATTTTTAACCCACTTCTTTTATAATACAGATTACGGCCCGGTCTGTATTAATTTCAGTTCAAATTATGGGCAGTTGAAAATTAAGACACTGGCGTTGGAATGCTGTGTTTGTGTAATAACAGGTTCGTAATCAATTTGTTTGATAATCTCAACTGAATTTTGATATCCAATTTATGAGTAAAAAAAGAAAAATAAATAAATCAAGATATACCTACTTTGGCCAACTCGCAGCAAAAATTAAATCCAAGCTAGTTGTAAATATGTTCAGCTGGATAGTGTCGAAAAGTATGTAGGCATTACACACTAAAAAAATATCTTTAGTAAAATTGTTGATAGTGAAATAGAAACAAAAGTAGCCCTTTTAAAAACATACCTAACGAAATTTTATGACAAAAATTTTTACATATATTTTTTTATTGATTAAAGCGTGTTTCGTCCCATTTATTTTCACTTGCGATATTTACTTGTTATGTTATGATAAAGTGTTTATATCAAGCAAGATAATAGTTCGTATAAATTTGAGATAGTGCAGACGTAACCGGATTTTAGAAAAACAATAATTATGTATTATCTTAGGCTCTGTCTACCCCCTAAGGGATATAAACGTGATTTGTGTTTAGTAAGTGTAATAATTATCTCTAGCACTGATCCGAATTGATGTATAGAACGAAAATGAACGTCTACAGAGATAAAAGAAAAACGCAAGTGCTGTCCGAAATCCACATTTTATTTGTAGACAACTGTTACTAATCTAAAAAGAATAATTTAAATAATAAGAATTATCCCTAAAAATAACCTCTCCTATTTCAAGTGAGCTTATTGATATAGTACTTCTCTCACATTCGTATGTTAATATGTAGGTACATCTAAACTTATTTATAATGTAACTGTCGTCAACAAATGTTAATCACTTCAACGTACGACGCAGGCGCCCTAAATGCTACGGAAGCGGCACCATCCACAACTATACAAGAGGCGTTTAAATTTGGTAAAGTCCCACTTGCAACTAACACAATAGTCTTTGCAATTTCTTCAGGTTCTATAACTGTTTTGTTCGGCAAGAAACCGGACAACATTTCAAAGGTGTCCTCAAGATCAACGTTCAAACCAGCCAAATAGTTAGTTCTAGTGTATCCTGGTCGCACAGCATTCATTTTCACTCCTTTAGCAGCTAGTTCCACAGCACTTGATTTGGTAAAGGTTTCCATCGCATCAGTTAGCATAGTTAAAACTACGAGCCCGGGACGTACCCTTAGAGGCGCCCTAAATACATTAATAACATGCCCCTTAGTCTCAATCAGATGCGGCAAACATTTCTGCGTCAATTCGTATGGAGCTCGAACGTTCAAGGCCCATAAGTCGTCAAAAATATCCATTGTGTAGTCAAACAGAGAAGCCGCTCCAGTAATGCCGGCACAGTTAATCAACACGTCAATCTTTCCATATGTTTCAACTGTCTTCCTAGCTATTTCTGCGCAGCTGGTTTTCTCTGTCAGATCTAAGACGAGGCATAGTGGCAGATAGCCTGAGTATTCCATGCATTCTTTAGAGACCGCAAGTAGTCTTTCTTCGTTTCTTCCCACAATTGACAGCAATGCTTTACAGGCAGCGAATAGTCTGGCCGTCGCTGCTCCAATCCCCGAGCTAGCACCTGTCACGACCACAACTTTTCCAGTGAAATCCATTTACTATTGAATGTTCCGGCCATTCGCTTAGTATAGACCGCTTCTTATCACACTGGTATCAAGACTGCAGAAATTATTTACAACATATTAAGATAAGGCAAATGATATCTTTCTAAAACTGTTGTCGTCTCACTTTGGCAATCGTACTTAATCTATCAAGAGACTTGGTGGTAATTTGATATCCAGAATTCAATCAGTACTTACGCAAACTTAAGAATAATAATGAATAATCGCGATGTGCAGCGATATCCTAAGAATGTGTGTCAAATAAGTATAGAGATATATCGGAATCACATCTTGTGGGAATAAAATGTAAAAAGACGCAAGGTTACACACAATTATCGCGTTATCGACGAGTTTTCTACGAAGAGTACCTGATTTCTTATCATAAATCCTTTAAAATAAGCAGCTTATTTCTTGCATTGGATATAACAACAATGTCACATGATTTTAACAACCCATGCCATAATCAGAGAACAAGTGGTTTGCGAAATTATATCGCGAACGTTGCGCTCGCGTGCTTAATTTTTAATTGCCAATAAATTAGAACGAAATCACTATTACCATGTGTCGAACAATATAAAAGCACAGCGTTTTGGTCAGCATGTATCAGTTTTTAATCTGGTTTCATAGAATTACCAGCTAATAATCCTTTTCTAAAAATGTTCTTAAAGGTAAGAAAAGATTACAAGAAAAACATATTATGCTACACTAATAATGTGTTTTTCAACAACACTTGGTTGTATTGTCAAATAAGAGAGGGCACACAACTAGAGCGCTATATTGATAAAAATATTTCAGGGCGTGTGTTTGGTTACCATCATCGCGGTGGCTTTTGCCCAACATGGACATGAGCACGCACACTCTTCGCAGCACATCTCCAAGCACGATGGCCACGCCGAGGAGGTCGTGTTCCACGACAAACACGGCCATAAAGACGTAGACTACCACGTAAGTGTTTAAGTTAAGCCGCTTCGATGCTCAAAATTGGAACCTGCCGCGGCAACTTGACATACATAGATTTCTTACTCCGTTTCATGTAACAATTAAGTTTGATCGTAGCATTTTTTTAGTTACTTAGGTTGATACGAATTAAAACATTTGCAGACTCACCCCAAGTACGAGTTCGAGTATAAGGTGGAGGACCACCATACCGGCGACCACAAGACGCAGCACGAGCAGCGCGACGGCGACGTCGTCAAGGGCTTCTACTCGCTGCATGAGCCCGACGGTTCCGTCAGGGACGTGCACTACCACGGCGACCACCATTCTGGGTAAACATTTGTGATGATACTTCCGAATCCAATGATGATTCTCAACAAACCGCATCAGTTATTGTTGACTTTCTGTTTAATCTACATAATTTATTTTTTTACAGATTCCACGCTGAGGTCAAGCACAGCACCCACCACATTGTTCCAGAACACCACCATCACCACTAACTGTTGACTATTGATTATTGTTGTATATTTTGTATGACTGTTTTGTGTTGAATAAATAATGTGTACATAATATGTTGGAGTATTAGTATCAAACACGAACTTTAGTTTCCCGAAAAAAAACTGAAAGTATATTATTTTTTAATATCTCACGAGTAAATACTTAAATCTAAAGTATTGACAATTTAACATTGTTAGGACTGAAAAAATTCGGCGTTATAATGTCATGTCGTTGAAATGTCATAATACGAAAATTATTCGACAATTCAATGTTTTCCTAATGGAAATAGGTACCTACTTAATTTTTCATTATTTGATTTATTTGCTAAGATAGTATTCTTGATCAATGCCACCTTGCTCTTAACAGCACATCTTTAAGTTAATTTTGATAACAGAGTTTTCACAAAGTTTACTAATTACAAATCAATGACGCATTTTGCTGTCGGCTCCACACGTTTGACTAATAAAATGCAGTCATATGAAAAATAAGACAGAAATATCTATGCTTACTTTACAAATGTCATCATCATGTGTGTTTGCCGATAATAGCCAAAACCCTTACAGAATTTAGTTTTTTGTCCGTCTGTGTCCATCTGTCAAGATACTGTTATTCAAGAACGCCTGAAAGTACCTATCGGACTTAAATTATTATCAACTTAAGTTTGCGTTTCTCGATGCTGTAAAACAAGTAGGTGTGAAGGTAGATCTCATGGAAAAGGTAAAATAAGAAAAATTCAAAAATCTAGAAAAGTTTATTTCTTTACCACGTACCGCGTACATTATGCTTGGGAACGGGCTTATGAAGCTTTGCGAAAATCTAAAATCAGATAAATATACTACTATGTACATCGGTTTAGTGTTCGAAAGTACAATACCATCCTGTAGCGCATAAGTACGTATTTTATCTTAATTTAATGCCCCAGTGAATTTTTCATTGAAGAATAGTATTTAAGGCAAAGATAACGTCACGTCTTTGACGCGGAACGCTTTTAACATCATGCAATGTATGATAAACATTTTGTCAATTTCGATAAAAAAAATCTGAAAAACTTTTAGTAGAGTGTTCAGACAAACTTAGCCGATCGTCCGCTGAAACATTCTGAATTCATTTTACATGACATAAGGAATAAGTTATGTGCGTCTTTTAGCCCTGTTCGTCTTCTAATATTGGTCATACGAGTATACAATTGCTTAATATTATTATAGGCACCGCTAAATGCATTGCAGCATTAATTCAGCACCGTCAATGTAACAAAGAATTATGTTTACTTAATGAAACTAATCCATGTTATATGTATAAGATAGCTTTTGCAAATTTTTCAAGCTCGCAATATTTATGTTTATGATACATATTTTTGTTAGTAAGAACAGGAAGTTATCCATTTCAAATCTTACAAGTAAATTTTGGTCCGCTTCTAGGTCCAATAAGCCTGATTTGGTAGTTTATATCGATGACAATACATACAAATATTAAGAGGTGTCAGTAAAAATTCTGTAATATATCTACATTAAATTATTTATTTTAAGCAGTCATCGCCCATATTTATTACAAAAATATAAAAATCACCTGTATTAAGAATGTAGTTTCAATGTAAAACAATAAATACGACGGTCACCTTTGAAATCGAAGAGTTACAAAATCTAGATATTATTCATTTTAGAAGTAATTTAATTTAATGCTTATTTTTGTGCCATCCAAAGTTAATTAATACATAATAACAAGTCTAGTAAATATTTCTAGAGACTTCGTTAACTTTGCTTAAGTATCGTTTTTTGTGATATCAAATCGATCAGTTTTCAAAAAGAGATTTTTTTGCAATCAGATAAGTTTGCAATTTATATGTAATGTGTTAATACTATCATGACCATTATAAAATAATACCTACCGTGGCAAAATATGCGATCAACCGAATAAAGTTTTGTGGAAAATAATATCCTACACAAACTTTTTTAATAACATTGATTATGTCCTATCATTAGTTAACCTTTAAATCTAAAAAAGAAAGAATCCTAGGTAAACGATTAAAATCCTCGAATAAAGTAGTACACTGACACAATTGATAAACAGCCAGAATAGTTGAAAACAGTTTTATTAAAAATGAATCAGGTAGCATGACATGACTTACAATTATTTAACATATTTTGGCAATTATCACTTAATGATGATGGTGGTGTTCAGGTACGATGTGGTGAGTGCTGTGCTTCACCTCGGCGTGGAAACTGTAACAAAAACAATGAATTTTAAAAATAGATGAAATGTCACTAGTAGGTCTAATAAGTAATAGGTTATTCTTAAGCGAGAGTGATGATATCACAAGTGTTTACCCGGAGTGATGGTCGCCGTGGTAGTGCACGTCCCTGACGGAGCCGTCGGGCTCGTGCAGCGAGTAGAAGCCCTTGACGACGTCGCCGTCGCGCGTCTCGTGCTGCGTCTTGTGGTCGCCGGTGTGGTGGTCCTCCACTTTGTACTCGAACTCGTACTTGGGGTGAGTCTGTAAAATCAAAACGTCTTATTTAACCTAAGCGTAGAATTTTTTTCATTCTGTTTTTTTAATCTTTTTACTGTCAAAATCACTACATAGTCGCTTTCTCTGTCCCTATGTCCCTGTGTATGCTTATATCTTCAAAACTACACAACGGATTTTGATGCGGTTTTTTTTAATAGATAGAGTGATTCAAGAGAAAGGTTTTTATGTATAATTCTACGCAGATGAAGTCGCGGGCAGAAGCTAGTTACTTATATGTTAGTGTTTTCTTTTCTTTGCTGTAGTAATTTATTCCATTTTTTTTTTAACTTTCATATTATCTTCCATACTTACGTATACCAAATTTAAAATCCATCCGAACACTAGATAGAAGTGAGTCAAATTTAACTTGCAAGATTTGGTTAAAAGAAAACATACGTTGCAAGCTTGTAAATGAAGTATTGTTGTCAAAAATCACAGTAAAGGACACTAACCTAGTAGTCGACATCTTTGTGGCCAGAGTAAGAAATCTATGTATGTCAAGTTGCCAAAGGAGGGTCCAATTTTGAGCATCGAAGCGGCTTAACTTTAAGCACTTACGTGGTAGTCTACGTCTTTATGGCCGTGTTTGTCGTGGAACACGACCTCCTCCGCGTGTCCGTCGTGCTTAGAAATGTGCTGCGAGGAGTGAGCGTTCTTATGTTCATGCTGAGCGACGGCCACCACGATGAAGGCAGCGAGGGACACGACCTGAAATTTATTTGTAGAATAATATTTCACATCGATATCAATACAGAGACAATGCAACAAGTTTTTAAGACAGGCAGCCTAGAGGCTTTTGAGACTATACAAATTTTTTTCGCCACATTTTTTTGTTTTTATTAATATCATTAAGAAACATAGGTTCTTAATTTATGATTTTAGTACTTTCAAACTATGCAAGTAAAAACTTTGCCAATGCTTATTTGAGCCATAAAAACAAAGGTGTACTTTTAATTGAGTATCGCAAAACCAATTAGTTTTGTAGTACAATATTTTTGTTTACCTTTAAAAACATTTTTGGTTTTTGAATATTCAGCTGTTTATCCAATGAAAGCTGATTAAGAACTGATACTTGATAAACAAAACACTGTTCACTTATATACATGAACGTGAACGCGTGCCAATATTGCTTTCGCTCCAAATGTTGGCAATTAAAAATTTTGCTTCAGAGTGCATTGCTTACGATATTATTTCTCAAAGATTTATGCTCTCTGATTTTATATCGTTTAAGGAATTGGTTTCGTTTTTGTTGTCTCTTATGGAATACAACATGCACTTTTGCGGCATCCCATTAGAAAAAAACCAGCCATGACGAAAATCCAGTGAATGCAGAGCTCTGCTCCTAGGCAATATGTAGGCAGTGCGAGGTCATCTAATATTTGTGACTTTAATAGACAAAAAATATATATTTTAAGACCTATTTCGGAAGTTAACAGCTAGCTTTATGGCAAATTATCAATTTTTTTACTTTCCCTGCTACCGATATTCTTTATTTTGCTAATTGTTGTAGTCTAAAAATGAAATATATTTCTGTAAGAATCTTTCGTGCAACAAGCTTTGTTTCCAAAATCACATTATAGCGAAATATTAAATATACATAATAATATGAGTTTTAGGAGTCTCTAGTAGGTCTATGGTCGTACTATCTCGTCCATGAGTAGGTCTAACAGCATTAAACAAACTTGAGATAAAATTAACAACAGTTTTGACGCAGTTAATTATAATCAGTATAAAAAGTATTTAATTGCCGTCTGGTATATTTTCATTAGCATCAAGAACTTCACATAATTATTGACACCTAAAATGTAATGCTATTTAATACACTGAGCTAAATAAATAACGTAGGTATGTACATTTGGTTTGCGAGTTTTGACTTACGAAATTATTATGAACATGCAGGCACTAAACGTCGAATTCCTGAGCCTATAATGGAGGGAAATCAACTTGCCCCCGGTTATTATCGGTATTATAAAAGAAGCTAGTTTTATCGATAGGCATTAGTACACATCTGCTCTTCGTTTCATAAGGATAACGACTAAACAAAACATAAGATGAAACTGAAGGTAAATAACTTATTTTTATTGAAAAAAGGGTGAAATATTAATAAAGCATTTACTAGACTTTATTGTACAAATATAAAAACAGATACAATTCACAAAAAAACATTAGCATATGCACAAAGCGAACTTATACCAATAAGGAATCTCTACTTTTATTTCTTCTTCTTGCATTGCCGTCTCCTATATCCGGACTATATGAAGGTCGGCAATCATTATCTCTTATGGCCGTGGGGTATCCTGGGTACTTATTAAAGGTTAACTTCCAGGTCGTCTTCGTTTTTGCCCTGATGGCGATAGTGGCCGCACACCAAATCCCCAAACACGGCCACGCGACGTCCTCGCAACACATGACGAAGCACGACGGACACGCGGAGGAAGTGGTCTACACCGACAAGCACGGCCACAAACACGTCGACTACTACGTAAGCATAATAATTAGAAGCACCACATTTTTTTTAATTACACACCTATTGTGTAAGACTTGAATTGTTTGCCTTTTCGAGCTAAGACCAAAGAGCTAAGAGCATTTAGCATTTTCGATAATTCATAGAAAATTTGAGCTTTTGAGCGTTGATTATTTCATTATCTAGGTGTCTATTAAATCACAATACACAACCCTTAAAAACCCTGGATATTATTTAGTGCTTTCACTATTAGTCCCACTTGTTTACAGTCGACCAACACGGTAGTACCCGGAATCAAGACTTATCACCTCATTTCTTTACCTTATTGTAAATTGATTTAATATTTTTAGACCCCTCCGAAGTATGAGTTCGGGTACAAGGTTGACGATGACCATACCGGAGACCACAAGACACAGGAGGAACACCGCGACGGGGACGTCGTCAAGGGTTCTTACTCTCTGCAAGAGCCTGACGGTTCCATCAGACACGTAGAATACCGCGCCGACGATCACTCTGGGTGAGCATTAATTATAATGGTTAAATCGCGTATACCTACTTAATAGTGAACGCAATTGAGCTGCGACAAAAGCCACTACGCGTGGTAACAAAGTGGCCTTATCACAAAAAACTTGATGACGGATTAGATATTCCTAAAATCATAGTTCAAAAGAACCGACGTCTGTTAAACACAATACACGTTCAACAATTGTCGGAGTTTTCGTAGTAATCTATGTTTAAGCGATGAATAACTCAGTTTTATTCCTAATAATGCTTTAATAATTGAATTTCTTACTCGAACAGTCGTGCCCTTTTCATTTATTTTAAGTCAATGCTGGTATTTTATAATCATCCTGTAATTTTGACAAGTTTTGCTAGCTTGTAATTATCAGGTTCTAATAATACATACACAAATGACAGATCATAAGGTAACGAGCTAAAGGCCACGTTTAGCATGATTGTGGGCGTGTAGATGGAAATGGGAGCAATTGGTACATTCTATGTTATTTCTTCGATTGCAGACCAGTATGAAAGTTTCTAAATAAGGTTCTAATAATGGTTTCTTATTTCAGATTCCATGCTAATGTCAAGCATGAGACCCACCACATTATTCCCGAGCATCATCATCATCATTAACACGGCAGTTAACAGAAATGCGTTATGTTTTCTATCTTTTTTCGTTTAGTGTTGATTATTTCTATTCTTTTTAATTGTAAATGACACTGTATTAAAGAAAATGCCCTTCATATTTTGTCTTTAAATTTACTAAGACTAAAAAAAATTGCTATCACCTCTATTCGTATCTGTATCGTAACGATATTATGTACCCTACGGCCCAGCACAATATGTGCAAACAATGCGACAGTAAAAAATGTGTTAAGCATTTTTTTTACACACACACACACACACACACAAATCACGTCTTCATCCCTTACGGGGTAGACAGAGCCTAAGGTAACAGGTTTTTTTACATGTTAAATTAACTCTCAAATTCACAAGTATAATTATAAGACTTAAAATTTACTAAAAATTAGCCGCTGAAATCGGAATTGCTTAACTTGACCTACCTACTTATTAAAGTTTTCACGATAATAATCCTACTAATATTATAAATGCGATTCTTCACGCTGAATCCACTGAACGGATTTGTATCAAATTTGGAAGAGAAACAGCTGGTACCCCAGATTAACACATAGGCTACTTTATAAAGACGTGATATATGTATGTATGTACGGTCAAGTGCAAAAATAAGTATCGATAGGAACTTCTCAAAAATATGTCCCACGACGTTATTACGCTGGCGTAAGAGCGCATGGTACTCATTTTTGAAACTTTGTCTAGATACATACAAGACTTCAAAAACAAAATGATTAGAAAAAATATAAAAAAGTACTAGTAAGTAGGTACCTAGTGACTAAGGAGTTCGCGACACAGACTTTCAGTCGTATTAAAATACTTATGTGATCTAATTAGCCAAAATTGAACACGTGGTTGTACAATATGCATAAAATGCAAATTAGGCTTCGTAATGTGCTCGTGTTTTCAATCCAAGGACAAGTGAATACGTAATACATGTGCAGTTGAGCAGGTTATGAACGAAATTAAAATACAGGTTTAACGGTTCATTCATACTATACCTACTATCAATGTTCTACAGTGTAGAGTCTACACTCATGTATCTAATGAAGATACGGAAGTTACTTTGCATCCATCTTTGAATCAGCGAAGTATAAATTCAATAAATGTTCTTATGGAGCCTTGCAACATTCTATCGTAACTAAACCTACAATCTCGTGGTTTTGGTTATAATTTGTATAGGAATGACTGCTGTCACAGAGCTATTCATATTTAAGCTAAGTATATTCACAGAAAAAAAAACATAAAAATAGATAACTTTACTTTGCTACTCCGCGATATACCGTGGAGTAGCAAAGTAAAGTTATCCATTTATTTTTTGACATGAACCTCCGCAAAGTAACGCCTAAATCTATACAGTATATTCACAGTGTCACTTTCCCTTCAATCCCTCCTCAACGTTAATATTATCTGCCTAGAGTTTTCTTAAAACACTGTGAACACAGATTTTATGAACTGCAATCGCTGAATGTATTTGAGTATCTAAATATCTATATTTTAAACACATTTGGATACAATTTATAAAATCACAGAATGCAAAAATTATATTTTTTCTTATACATACATTGTACGCACACAACTGTATTAAAGTGCACAACATGTGTGAAAGCTTACGTGAGAGCGCTGAACAAATGCATTACAAAATTGTTACATACTCTCCCATTTAGGTATCGATTGTTTTAACGACTTTTATCAATAATGAAATCAATATGGCCTGATTTTCAGTATTATAAAAGCCGTGGTATTTTTGTAAAACAGTATCAGTTGCACGTCGAACTTAGTATTTTAAAGACAGTTGTCAGATTATCAACCAAAAATGTATCTTAAGGTAAAACAAAACATTTATTTTTATTTTGTGGCTTAGAAAATTTTGCTTTTGCAGCCTAAATAATACTATAGAAAACTCAAACCAAAAACATAGCAGGTCACTCACGTATTTTAATGAATGAACTAATATGTCCGAAGAATGCTTACTGAACAATGCATACCATCAATTTATTAGTTCAAACCACCTATATTTTATTATTTTCCCAGGTGGCTTGTCTCGCTGCTCTAGCGATCACAGTAGCTGCTCAACACGAGCATAAACATGCTCACTCCTCGCAGCACATTTCTCGGCACGATGGTCATGCGCAAGAAGTGACCATTCACGACGAGCACGGCCATAAAAAGCACGTTGACTACTATGTAAGTTATATCATCAAAACTTTATTATTTTATACATAACAATCTTGGTAGTTCCTGGCAGTACAGACGATATCTAATGCAAGGGCCTGAATTTTGAAAACACGAATGCGAAAATTCCTCTCGAAAGGGTGAAAAATTGTGCTGAATTTGAAATACGAATATGGTTGAAGAAAATACCAGCTCCTAACAATCTAGCCAACTATATAGTCGATAATTTAATGTGAGCTGTAGTTTCGTAGCTATACGCAGATTTATACTACCTTCGAGTGACACTTTCGAGTGATATGCTTTCAAAATTCAGGCCTCTGCAACCTGTAGTTTATCTTATCATTTTTACAAATATAATAAGGTAATTTTATCTTTTCACCCTATATACATATCAAAGGTCGAGACAATCCTTCGTAAAAAACAATAAAGTAAACCGTTGGTTAATTGTTTCAGGCTCATCCCGAATACAAGTTCGAGTACAAAGTGTCGGACCACCACACCGGCGACCACAAGACTCAGAAGGAGCATCGCGATGGTGACGTCGTCACTGGCTTCTACTCGCTGCACGAGCCTGACGGTTCTGACAGGAACGTGCACTATCACAGCGACAAACACACTGGGTAACTACGCAAGTTTTTATGCCTAGCCAGAGTTGTCTACTAGTGGATACGTCACTCGAAAACTTAAGGACTACGAACTGTCGGACTCTTTCTAATCGGATACTTGGGTGTCCGATGTCTTTTACCGTATCGCTAAGCTTTGACTCTCGTTTGATAATGTCCGCTGATTTTTTTTTAAGCTCCAATGGCAATAGATTTGGCATATTATTCTTAAAATAATGTCTATTTGGTTACCATTACATTATTAATTCTGTTACAGTTTCCACGCTGAGGTCAAGCACAGCACTCACCACATCGTTCCGGAACACCATCATCATCATTAAAATAAGCATTGTATTCTTGTTGTTAATTCTGTCTTTCAAAAACTTATCTAGATGTGTAATTGCTCTCGTTGATAAATAAAACTGTTAACAAAAAAAGGTTGTTTTTAAATAGCGTATATTGAAACACATACAAATTAAATAGCCAAATCGGTCAATCCGTTACTGTTCCGTACGTGAAATAGATAAAATACAAGCCATAAAGGACTACTTAGTTTCGTTGTCTATCAGTCTAGCTGGTAGGCTGGTTGGCTGGCAGTTTAATCACCATTTGACTGGAAGCCACTTGCAGAAAAAAAGTCTTGTTCCGTTAGTTTAACTACGTATATCTTTATATCATTGGCAATAAAAATTTGCTTATCTACATACATACATACAGTCACCCCTCTTTCCCATAGGGGTAGGCCGAGACTACTTTGTTCCACTTGCTACGATTTTGACATAGTATACATCTTTCGCTTCATCCGCATTCATCAATGTCTTCATACATGCTCGCCGGTTTCGGGTACTCCTAACCTGCCCTTTTAATAGTTAATAGGCAATCAAACAAACTTTACCATTGATAAAATATGAGTTACGATTGGATTCGTGTCCTAATCATGTAATCAGTGACGACGAGACAGATCAAAAAAGAGACTTCGGCATGCGGTATGATGAGTCGGAATAGACGTATTAGGATGCGTACAATGCCACGTAAAAGCATAACAACATCAATAAAAAAATCAGCCAAGGGCAAGTCTAACTCAGCACCAATGATTCTGTATCTACTAGTTTGGCAAGTGAATACAAAATCCAGTGTTAGCACAGCTCTGTTCCTAAGCAAAATGGAGCCAGTGTGAGGTCACCTTATATTGGTTATATACTTAAACAGGCAGATAAAAAGGCCTTTTTCATTAGTTGTGTTGCTGTAAGAACTAACTACTTCATTCTAAAATCCAAATTTCTTAGGACAACTGGAAGTACGCCACATTTTTTGGGAGCACTGCAATTTGTATGGAAACACCTTTTCTAATGTGTGTGTGTGTGTGTGTGTATCTTTAGATTGGGTTGACTTAGACGGTGGATATAGTCACAGCTCTAAGGGGCCGCAAGCCTTATTTGATACCTCTACGGGTTCCTGAGAAAAAAGTTCTCGACGGGCACACGGACGGGCAACAGAGTGATTTCCGTTTTTTCTTCTTGAGGTGCGGAATCCTAACATAACACCGAGATACGAAACTTAGTTGCAAAACTTCTTGAAGTTTTAAGTATACTTTAACCGGGTGAGACAACAACCAGCATTAACTTTAATTATACTTTTATCAAATCACCGACGAATATTTAAATATGTAAGTATACAAACAAACGAATTTATATTAAAATCTAAAATAAAACAACTTTCTTAAAATATTGAGTACATTTTATACTTCCATCTAAATATGGAATTTTATGCAAGTACCAATTAATTTAGCCAATTTGTTAAGTGGAACAATTAATCACCCTACCTTATTGCCTAACTCGCTCGCAATCGCCAATGTGTTCATTTTGACAGTTCTTGTATGAATGTGACAGCTAGCTGATTCCGATGACAATTGTCAGCCCATACATGAGCTGTCAAAATGAACACGATGGCAATTGCGAGCGAGTTAGGTAATAAGCCTAGGTCACAGAACCTATTCTGCTTATTTAACTTAACCAGTTGATAAAGAATGCATAAGTGACAAAGTTTGAATAAACATTGCAATTTAGCCTCTGCAATTTTTTTTAAGACAAGAAAGAACCACTTCGATATTGGTCTGGGAGATAAAAGAAAAACATAGAATGTACCAGTTGCCTCTCGTCCCGCGCAGATGGTAAAAGCCCATCGAGGGAATGGGCGAGTCTTAGGAGTCATGTTATAGGCGATGCGGCTAGCAACCCATCACTATTTTGATTCCTCTTTCCACCTATACGCCTACAATCATGCTAAATGTAGCCCTTAGGTCTTGTTACCTCAGGCTCTGTCTACCCCGTAAGGGATATGGACGTAATTTGTATGTGTATGTGTATGTAAGAAAATCAAGGATTTGGTACCTACTACTCTGCATTATTCAATATTAGAGAACTGAAATAGAGTAGACCTTTACTAGTAAGTACTTTTTTGGGGTTTGCAGTTATCCTGGGTCATTGTCACTTCAACATACCTTGACGAAGCAATGTTTGGTTTCAATATCAGAACAACCACGACCTAATGATACTGATCTGATGCCTACTTTCTGAGTTCTTAGACCAACTATAAGACGGATAATTCTGCACTATAAAAAAATCAAGAACAGGGGAATTACCGTGACGTCTTAATTGCGATTCAATTCCGACTCAGTTCAGGTTTTAGCTGTCATTTTTAGTATGGATCTGACAGCGAGCGAACCTAAACTGAAGCGGCACTGAATCGCATAAAGACGCCATGGTAACCCCCCAGATTACACTTAAACTTTTATCATTCTGTTTGTCTTCGTCTCTGCTTTATGGATCTAAAGAAAGCACTTGTCTTATGCTGGGCGCTGATTCGTGATATTTTCCGGATTAGTTCTTATTGTGAGAATGTATGGAAAATCCAAGATAGAGAATTATACTCAAAATCGGCGTTCTGGGCTGGAGTTTAGAACTGACATTAATAATAGACACTCTTACATCTGTTTCTAATACAGTTAAGTCACTTTCGACGCACGAACATTACCTTGGCTGTTTTATGACTTAAATGTTACTTTTAGATTGACAATGCCACAAAAATCCGGTATCTTCCTGACTGTTATTATGTCTGTATTCTCACGTGTCTGTGGCTTATATATCAAAATTCATGACTGAATTTGGCAAAGGCAAATATTAAAGTGACGGATAGAGACTGCCGAATGCTAAATTAACTTTTACGAATAAAGGAGTAAATATTATCTCTTTATTTGGCAAGTCAATTACAACGTCAGTTAATCGAGTAATTTAATCGAAGCAAAGTGCATATTTGGCCCAAAATTTACAACATTATAATGCAACGTCGCTTTGTTTGTTATGATATTTGTTGGACAAATGTTTTACGAAATGTTTTCATATTAGGCATGCTTTTGGTGCATTATGTTAATGGAATGAAATCAATATGGCCAGAATCGTTATCGGTAATATAAAAGAAGTGGATTTTAGTTAATCAGTATCAGTTCACAGCTGGGCATTGTCTCATTAGGACCTCAGCACAGGCAAGAAATCATGAATTTTAAGGTAAATAGTCAACGCATTTTACTCGTTTCCCTTTTTCTAATTTTGGAAATAGGAGGCATAAATGGAAAAAAATGCCTTCTTACTTTTGAGTTGAACACACACTTACGCTAGCTAGATTTCATCTAAATTAAAGTATTAATATTTTTATGCCGCCTTTTGAAAAGATGTGATTAATAAAACACAAATTACCACATTGTTCGAACAGAATCTTAAACAATAATTACTATTTGTTACTCTACAGGTATTATGCCTCGCTGCTCTGGTGGTTGTAACCACTGCTCAGTGGCATGAACTAGGATTTGGTCATTCCTCGCAGCATATCATTCGTCATGATGGCATTCCACAAATAGCAACGATCCACCATCACGGACACGAGCAGGAACACGAACATGGGGACGCTCATGGACACGATCACGGACACGAGCATAAGCACGAGCATAAACACGAGCATAAGCACGAGCATAAGCACGAGCACAAGCACGAGCACAAGCATGAGCACAAGCACGAGCATACGCATGGGCACGAGCACGAGCACAAGAACGAGCATAAACACGAGCACGAGCATAAGCAAGAGCACAAATATGAACACAAGTATCAGCCAGAACATAAGCATGAGCACAAACAAGAGCACAAACATGAACACAAGCCAGCGCACTCCTCGCAGCACATCTCCAAGCACGACGGTCACGCGCAGGAGGTCACCATTAAAGACGAGCACGGTCATGAAAAACACGTCGACTACTACGTAAGTAGATGATGGCCCAGTCATTATAGCAAGTTCACCTCGGAATTCGAGATACCCGGCTGTAAATCGGTAAATACTTGTATATTGACACCCTAAAAGTTGTCTCAAAACCTACATATGGTAGGGTGTGCGCAACTATTAAATTTCAAGGTCAAAGGTCACAAAAATCGGTTTTTTGCGCTTTTTTTGTAAATATCTCATTTCCTACGGGTTTTTGCTATTTGTTATTATTGACAACATTGTAGAATACAAAATTCCCTACAAATTTTGTTCAAAAGTTTTTTGTATACGGTGAACCGTTTTCGAGATAGAGGGCGGAGAGCGCGCGGTCACAGCAACCGGTGCCTCCGGTCGAAAACGCGCCATATATAGTTGATGAACTATCGATATATCAATTATATTATATTTTATCATTTTTTTTCCTAACCTATCCACTTTTTATTCAGTACTAGCTGACCCGGCGAACTTTGTTCCGCCTTAAATTTGAAAAATTCCAGTGGTTTCGGCTGTGCTATCCCGCGGGAACTATGCAATTTTCAGGGATAAAAACTATCCTATGTCCTTTCCCGGGACTCAAACTATCTGTATACCAAATTTCAACTAATTCGGCCCAGCGGTTTAAGCGTGAAAAGGTAACAGACAGACAGAGTTACTTTCGCATTTATACACTTTTTATTCAGTATTAATTAACAACACTTACCTGCCCATGTAATTGCAGAACTGGTAATGAAAATATCGGAATTATATTTGAATTTTAACCTAATTAATATTAATTACTTCATACATGATGAAAAAAAAACAAATAAATTATGAATTAATCTTTTTATTAAAATATATCATTCAATACATTTATTTTTACTAAACCGCTTAAACCGCTGGGCCGATTTAGTTGAAATTTGGTATACAGATAGTTTGAGTCCCGGGAAAGGACATAGGATAGTTTTTATCCCGGAAAATTGCATAGTTCCCGCGGGATAGCACAGCCCAAACCACTGGAATTTTTCAAATTTAAGGCGGAACAAAGTTCGCCGGGTCAGCTAGTACTGAATAAAAAGTGAATAGGTTGGGAAAAAAAATTATAAAATATAATATAATTGGTATATCGATAGTTCATCAACTATATATGGCGCGTTTTCGACCGGAGGCACCGGTTGCTGTGACCGCGCGCTCTCCGCCCTCTATCTCGAAAACGGTTCACCGTATACAAAAAATTTTTGAGCAAAATTTGTAGGGAATTTTGTATTCTACAATATTGTCAATAATAACAAATAGCAAAAACCCGTAGGAAATGAGATATTTACAAAAATAGCGCAAAAAACCGATTTTTGTGACCTTTGACCTTGAAATTTAATAGTTGCGCACACCCTACCATATGTAGGTTTTGAGACAACTTTTAGGGTGTCAATATACAAGTATTTACAGACTTACAGCTGGGTATCTCGAATTCCGAGATTCTTACCTAATCTAACCTTAAATGACTGGGCAATGAGACGATATAGCATTACAACGTACAGTCACTACCTACCAAATACATAGATGTCTAGAGGTCCTCAAAAGTGTCTGAACAATACTGTCGTGTTCAGTTCCTCATTCCTATGGATCTGATATTAACTGTGCTAGAATTTATTGTTGTATTGTACCATTAATATGACAAAAATCTTTCGTCCCTACAGACTCATCCTAAATACGAGTTCGAATACAAAGTAGAGGACCACCACACCGGTGACCACAAGACGCAGCACGAGCAGCGCGACGGCGACGTCGTCAAGGGCTTCTACTCGCTGCACGAGCCCGACGGTTCAATCAGGAACGTGCACTACCACGCTGACAAGAAGACTGGGTAAGATCCTTACTTAAACGTTCTTCTATAAGGCTTTAACCACAATATTGGATTATATGTTTATAAACGAAGCGATATTGATGATTTATTCTTGTTGCAGTTTCCACGCCGACGTCAAACACAGCACTCACCATATTGTTCCTGAACACCATCATCATAACTAAAAAAATAATGACTATTATTATTTTGTACTTGCTTAAAACCGTTGTTATATTTTATTGTTGTGTTTGATAAACTTAAAAGATTGTTATCAAATAAAGTTGTTACTATAATACAGTATTTTAATATTTGCCCTAATATATTAATTAGAAAAACTGTTTTCAGGTCAAACTTAACTATTGATAATTAAGACTTCAATATGCTAAGGTACCATTTGGGATATTTTGTGGTACAAATATGTACTCCGAAGTAGTTTTTAATTCAAACATTTTTTTAACTGTTTCTACAATATTATCCTAACAATATAATTCATAATTATGTAGAACAGACGTCAGTTAGATGCCCAATTTTGGAAATGAATAACTTTCTTTTTATTTTGTCTTATGACTGTGTAAGTCAAGGACATTAACTCGCTCAATATGGTGTATGTTTTAAGTAATGAACTGGTTTGACACTTACTTCACAAAAAGGAATACATATAAAAAGCTCGTGAATTAACGATGCAGTATCAATTCTCATTTAGCTGTCAAAAGCAAAGTACAACCATGTCTATGAAGGTAGGCATTATTGTAATAAATAAAACATTAAGATAAAATGGGCAATATGGATTTTCTAACTATTAAATAAATTAAATTGGCTCTTCAAGTCTAGACTGACGGAGTTTATGAGCAATGTAAACAAATCTTTTTGTCGTTGGTTTCTATTTCGTCTTGAATTATCACATTAATTCTTCAAACTCTGCTAAATATTTACGATATTTGTATTTACTTGCAGTTTTCAACCACGTTATACAACGAAGTATTACCCGAATCAGGATATTATATCTAAATGTAGTGTTCACGATTTCTAACTGTATACTGTCTACTGTGTGTGTGGCTGTGTACTGTCTTTGTTCTTTGTTTCTGTATTGTTTTGTACTGATCTATGGTGTTCAATAAAGAGTATTTGTATTGTATTGTATTGTATACACGGTGTGCGCAAGGATTGCAAGAAATTTGAACAGTGTATTCCTGCGGTCATAACGAGTAAAAAATGTTAAATAAACCTATTGTGCGTTTTTAAAATCCATTTTGTAGGTATAAATATGAAAACGCATAATTCAACCTATGTTAATATAACATTTATTTACTCGTTATGCCCTCAGGAATACACTGTTCAAATCTCTCGCAATGCTCTCGCACACCATGTATGTAAGATAAAATGCTTTTCTAACTTTTTAAACGCTATTTAAATTGTATTCCGATTACACAAAATGATTGCACTAGTGATTACGCGTAAGAAAGGTAAGTTTAGAATTCTGCTCACGTTTTGTGTCGTCCATCGGTATCTACCTCCTTATGTTACATATCTGCAAGCACTGATTTTATTTTATTACAAATTTCTTCGTCCTGGCCGCTCTCTGAACCCAATTGACTGAGGATTTCTAATGTGACAGTATTTTTATGACACAGATCTTCGTACTTGCCGCTCTGGTCGCCGTGGCTGTGGCGCGGCCACAGGAAGGCCACGGACACGAGCACAAGCACGCGTACTCGTCGCAGAGCATCCAGCGTCACGACGTGCCCGCCAAGGCTCCTCCCGGACACTTCGAACACTACGTGAGCACTCACACAACACCGTCCCTACTAATTGTCTCCTTCAAAACATTTGTCACAACTGTTTTGTTGGTGTTTCCAGAGCCACCCCAAGTACGAGTACGAGTACCAAGTGAAGGACCCTCACACCGGCGACCTTAAGACGCAGCACGAGTCCCGCGACGGTGACGTCGTCAAGGGCTACTACACCCTGCACGAGGCTGACGGCACCACCAGGATCGTGCACTACTCGTCAGACAAAAAGACTGGGTACTAAGAACATCATTAATAGAACTAAATGGGTCCAAAGTTTTCGGAACCTTACCTGTGTAGTTTCTTTTGTGTGTTACTTATTTATGTTCGTACTTACAGATTCAACGCTGACGTGAAACGGGAAGGACACGCCGTACACATCGAACCGAAACACCACCACTGAACACTATTTTGTTGATACCTATTTATTGTTATCTTACTAAAATATAATTGTTAGTAACTTTAAATGCATTGTTTTACTCCTAAGTTCCTTACATACTACGAATAAATTTTAATATAAAAAATGCCACTATTATAGCTTATCAATGTACCTCGTGGTGATACGAACGTAACAGTTTTTAACTAGATACATTTTTCTAATAGACATAAATTACTTAGTAACAGTATATAGTAAATTTTCCCCTTTTTTATAAGAAGAGCACAACTCTAAATAATTAGATAAAAGCATCATATCTATTTCCATCTTGCTTAAACGTATAACCAAATTTCAAGTTGGCGAAAATATTGACTAACATGAACAACTGCAATAAAGATTCCACCTCACATTGATTCTGATAATTATCATTAAATGTAAAAAAAAAGATCGTACACATATTATACGAATTATAGACGTAGAAAAAGCGGTTATCCTCGATGTACTTCCAATATTTCGACGCCGTTGCATGCATCACGGTCACAAGTAGACTGATTCAGAACTCATTACAGGTATAAAATATTTGCGCCGAGTTGTTTTCTGCAGTGGGCTCGTCTACCTGGAAATGAATTGGGAGGTCATGTTTATTTTTCAGTTATTGGTCATCAAATTTCTAATGATTAATTAACATTTTAGGACCGGATCGATGGCCGGTTGGTCCAGTTCTGTTTTTTTTTGCGTAAAGGACACACCAGCCTCTATGACTGATGGACTCTAGAGCGCGTTTTCTTTGTCGAATTGATAATCGATTGATAATTATAACATGATTATAATTATATTGTTGATGTTGTGTTTTTGCCGTTTGTTCACTTATTTTTTTAGTGGTGATGTGGTACACTTATTTGAGTAATATGTGGTGTGGTGATAGTGGCAGCCGACCTCATTTTGTTTTTATCAATCACCATGTGCAGTATGTAGTCAGCCTCCTTTCTTCATTTTAATTTAAAATGGGAGCGACCTTTAAGTAGTCAGGTTCGTTACTCAAATACATTGATCAAATAAAATAAAGACCTATTACAAAATAAGTATAAAAATAATATAATTATTTGAAATAAAACAGACACTTTCTTAATAATACCATCATCTCATCCACAATGTTTAATACTAAAGTGACGCAAAGATAAAATGTTTCACAAAATCAATTACATGCATCGATACTACGGTGACCCAATCACAACATGGACCTCTTTAGAATTAAACATAATTGTCCAAACTTACCTTATGCATTAATATAGGGCTTAATTAGTTTTAGGTCACTTTAAAATAACTGGAATACGTGCTGTCAACATCACGTGTGTGACGTAACACTGAAGCGGGCGCTTTCGTTCTGGCGGTAGGTGCAGGAAGGGGTGTGTGACAAAGAGACAATATCACTCTATGCTCATCTAACACGAAAAGGGATGTTTTTAACTATCCACATTGTGAAATATGCTTTTGAGGGTCTTTCCGTTATTTTAACTCATTTTTGTGAATTTTCGATTTGGGTCACTTTCGTTGTCAGCGTACGATTTCCACTACAGTAGTGGAAATACTTTCTACCTGTTACTATATTTAGGTAAAAATGAAACATTCAAAAAGGTACCCAATAATTTTGCTAATCAAACATTCAGTCATCACCATCAGATCAACCGTAAGACGTCCACTGTTGTTGGACATAGGCCTCCCCCATAGCCCTCGGTTGGAACCGGCTTGCATCCACCGTGAATCCGCGACTGTAACCAGTACCCTTATTACCTAACTCGCTCGCAATCGCCATCGTATTCATTTTGACAGTTCATGTATGGGCTGACAATTGGCATCGGAATCAGCTAGCTGTCACATTCATACAGGAACTGTCAAAATGAACACGATGGCGATTGCGAGCGAGTTAGGTAATAAGCCTACTGGTCATCCGTCCATCTCGTTGGTGGATGTCCTACGCTATGCTTGGGGACAACATTCATAATATTCAGTGTCTGTTAAATATTTTCACAAGATTATAGATAAAGTGTTTAGAGATTTGACAAGCGTCAATGATAAAGTAATTAATTTAACATAGATCAAATTACCTTCAATAGATAAATTACACGATAAACGATAACTAGGTATGCAATATCACATAGCTAGTACATTCTATCGTGAACAAATGATTTACGAAATACTTGCAAGAACTTTGCATGGCTTCGTAGGCCAACAATTTTAACTGCCAATTGCTAAGTGAAATCAATATTGCCTTGATATTCTTATCGACAATATAAAAGTCACAGGTTGTGCAGAATATGTATCAGTCACTTGTTGTGCTTAGAATTATCAGCATCAAACGAAACACAATACAAGATGTATTCGAAGGTAAATTTGAATCATATCCAGATGTTTAAGTAGGTCTAGAAAAGTGTAGGTACCCTAATTGTTGTCAACATGAGTGAAAAAACTTTAATAAAGGAAGATTAATAATTTTATCTACATAGCAAAAAATACTGAGCCGTAAATATTTTTGATTGTTTTCACATTAAAAAAAAACTGTTTCATAGGTTCTGTGTCTCGCTATGCTCTTCGCCGCGGCCGCTGCCTACGGACACGGCTTCTCATCCCAGCACATCTCCCGGCATGACGGTCCGGCGCACGTCGTGCCGATCCACGGCCACGGCCACGGACACGGTCACGGCCACGACCACGTCGATTACTACGTAAGAGTAAAACAATAAAAAGAAGAAACACCAAGACGATGCTGGCAGCATTTTCTCCCTGGCTGCAGCCATAGTTATACGTCTTTGTAAAAGCTAGTATAAAAAAGCTATAGCGTCCTTCACGTCCCTGTTTACGTAGTTTCTAATCAGTAGGTCACTGTGGCTTTTGTGCACGCACTGTTACGGACAATAACAATAATCAAGTTTTCCAATTTGCTGTGGTAGCCTAGTGGTTTGATCTATGGCCTCTCAAGTAGAGGGTCGTTGGTTAGAACCCGGGCACGCACCTTTGAATTTATATGCGAAATTACTCGTACATTTGATATATTGTAGAGCTATTTAATTAAGTGTCGTATGAAGTTCCTAATAAGCACAGGGCTCGCGTGGGAACTACTACACAAGTCCTCTCATTCTAAGACGAGGCCTGTGCCTCATGTACATAGGCTCTAGATTATGATTATTTCGAATTGCTACCCTCCAGGTGATACATATTTAACGAGCTGCGAGCCTCTACTTAGTTAAAAGAGGCCTATTTAGATGACTTAAGGAAGTCTGTATCTTTTTTGCACTTGACTATAGTTTTTAACCCCCGACGCAAAAAGACGGGTGTTATAAGTTTGGCGTTTATGCCTGTGTGTGTGTACGTGTGTGTGTCTATCTGTGGCATCTTAAATGGATGCTTTTTTTTATTCGAAAGCCAGTTTCCTTGCGGTGGTTCTCAGCCATGTTTGGTATATATCAGTCCAGCAGTTTGAAGAGTATCAGCCCTTCAAAATGATGTAAGGCTCTTTTGAATTTGAATGCGTAGTGTTTTATTTTTTTTTGCATAATAAAGACATCCGAATTCCCTTCAGGCTTACCCGAAGTACGAGTTCGCGTACAAGGTCGACGACCCTCACACCGGCGACCACAAGTCGCAGCACGAGCACCGCGACGGCGACGTCGTCAAGGGCTACTACAGCCTGCACCAGCCTGATGGCTCCGTCAGGGACGTGCACTACCACGGCGACAAGCACTCCGGGTAAGTGCTATAAAATCGAGCCCAGCTCTCCAATACTCATCAATAGGGTAAAGAGCGCTTCAAACGGTGACCGACCTACTTGCGAGCAAAAAGTAGATTGCTTTTTTTAAAACTTTGTTCTCTCACCAACACTGAAACGGGCCTACTTGTGGCGTGTTTTTATGTTTGTTTTAATAAGTAGGTGACGACATTGAAGGTTTTGTTCCAGCCATGTGATTGTAACTAGGTCTGCGGAGGTGTCAGGGCTTTTGAGGTCTTAGGAGTAGTTTGGTTACCCAAAATTGTCGCGGTGGCATTTGATGGCGCTTTAAATATTTCTTTATGATCAATTTACGCGAGACTCTAGGTCCTTGGGGTAAGGGTGCGCTGGAGCTACACAATGAGCTCAGGAAGAGATTGAGAGAGGCAACAGGCGACCCTCGCGCTGGCAGCCTTCTCGCGCAAAGAATCGCAACCTCTCTTGTATAATTAATTTTAAAGTTTATTTAGTTATTTTAATTTAATAGTAGTTTTAGTTTTGTATTTACATTTTCAATCGCCGCTTCCAACCGGTCTTATTGGAGATCTAAAGGAGAGGCCTATGTCCAGCAGTGGACTTGTAATGGCTGAAATGATGATGATGATGATGATGATGATTTACATTTTAAGTATCTGTTTTTTCATTAAGTTTATTTACAATAAACTTAGCTTTTATTTACTCAGAGAATTAATAATCATTTTAATGAACGCAGTAGGTACATGTTATAATTTCGACGTCACTAAATTTAAAGATGGCAAAAAGACTCTTTAGCATTGTCCTTAATATTATCTCAGAATTGGTTTCGTATCATCCAACAACTGTTAGGTTATTTAAAATATGTTTGACTTCCTAATATCTTTTTATTTTATTTTTGCTCCAGATTCCACGCCGACGTGAAACACAGCACCCACCACATCGTCCCCCAGCATCACCACCATTACTGAGCGGAGCACTTCACCTAATTCTACGTTATTCTGTGATCTTCTTTCATATGTTTGTTACATTTGATTGTTTTTAATGATTTCAATACGTTTTATACCAAATACATTTTGTTAAAAAATATTTTTGATTTTATTCAGTTGTCTATACGCTTGTACCCGATATAAAATCTTTATAATTTCTGCGTTGAAAAATTTACCTATTTCAACTGTTACGTTTTGTCTGTTTCTGTCTAAGAAAGAAAAGAAAATATTAAAAAGATAAACAAAATTAAGTTAACATAAGCTTCAAAAGCGTTCATGAATCAGTAGATTGCCTAATTTTAAAAACAATTACCGAATATTTAAATAAAATCACATTCCAAAAAGTTAATCACATCCTTTAGATAAACCAGTAACTTATTTTCTATCTATTCTGTCTGTTTACAAGCAATAGAAAGGTACTGCTAAAGTATCCTGCATTAAATAATATTAAATAGGATTAGATATTTATAGATGTACTTCTGTTGAAGTAGATCAGTAAACTATTTTATATTAAAATTAGTGGATTTATTTGGGGATTTTCTTCCATGCTGGTCTGGGAGCAAAGAAAAAACATAGAATGTACCAGTTGCTTCTCTTCCCGCGCAGATGGTAAAAGCCCATCGAGGGATTGGGCGAAAATCTTAGGGATCATGTTATATTAGCGATGTGGCTAACAACCCATCACTGTTTTGATTCCCCTTTCCATCCATACGCCCGCAGTCATGCTGAGCGTGGTCTTTAGGACTTGTCACCTTAGGCTCTGTCTACCCCGTAAGGGATAAAGACGTGATTTATGGATGGAAGGAAAGGATGGATGGAAGTTTCAGTAGATTTTTATCCACGGTCAGAGTAATGAGAAAAATGGGTTTCGTAATGTAACAAAATACAAACTACATTATTAAGTTACCCTATATACCGATTTTAATTTCATTTATCAACAAATAACATTTTACAAACATATTAATATCACAATGCTTAAAAATAAGAAAACAGCTATTGTTACATGAACTAAAGTCCTTAATGGTAATGAGATTCGTGAGTGGCCGCAGCGTGTTGAGCATGACCCTCACGTTTGACTTCAGCGTTGAATCTGAAAACCATTAACATGAAAAATAAAACTTTTTTAACTCCAGCGCCTAAATACAGAATTACGCGGCAATAAACTGTTAATAGCTAAGACCACATCCTCTAACACGCAGGTTCTCGTCATTGAATTCATTAGCTCTTACTGCCACACCATTTGACAAAAAGAAGTGATAAATGCAATAGGGAGTTCCCAAGCTTAGTGTGAACGAAAAATAATTATAAACCCACGTGAGTTTATTAATCAAACTTTTTTGCGGGTGGTAGGGCCTTGTGCAAGGTCCGTTCGGATCGCTACCACCATCTTACTCGCTAATCCTGCCGCTAAGTAGCAGTGCTTGCATTGCTGTGTTCCGGTGTGGAGAGTAAGACAGCCGGGGAAATTACGGGCACAAGAGGCATTTCATCTTAGTCCTCTAGGTTGGCAACGCATCTGCAATCCCTCCGGGTTTGCGGGTGTCTATGGGCAGTGTTGATCACTTACCATCAGGTGACCCACTTGCTCGATTGCCTTCATATTCATATGAAAAAAAAAAAAAAAAAAAAAAAAAAACGTAATATTTACCCATTCTTGTCGGCGGTGTAGTGCACGATCCTGACGGTGCCGTCGGCGTCGTGCAGGCTGTAGTAGCCCGTGACGCGGTCGCCGTCGCGCGCCTCGTGCTGCGCCTTGCGGTCGCCGGTGTGCGGGTCCTCCACCTCGTACTGGAATCCGTACTTGGGGTGCGCGTAGTGGTCGTGGTGGTCGCCGGGCGCCGCGGGCGTGTCGTGCCGCTGCACGCTCTGCGACGAGGACGCGTGTCCGTGCCCGTGACCCTCCTGTGGCCGAGCCACAGCTGCGGCGAGGAGAGCGGCGACGAGGATGATCTATTGTCAAAGAGATAGGACTTGTCAATAATGCCGTAGAAACCAACGATTAGCTTCAATGACTATTTTCCTCCACTTATATAAAGACAAATATGAAGCAGTGCACCTAAGCTGAAGGTAAACTTCAGTGCATGCCTAGTTATAAATATTAACATTTATTTTCATTAGTACCTTGGAATACATTTTTGCGGACTTTTGTGTTGTTCCTTTGAGGAACTTGTGGTGAATGATATCCAAAATGTTCCTTTACTTTCTTTTATATACGATAAAAAAATGTCAGTATGCATTACCTTTACAACCACGACAAGATACTATAACATGAACCAGTTTGTTACATTAAGTCGAACGGGTGACAAATCAAAAGTACAACCTTCGCTTAATCTGTACAATTCTTCGCCAAACACAAAATAATTGAATTGAATGTGATTAGTATTCACTATTTTTTTATTAAATTTGTAATTTATCCTAGCTATAAATCGCTATTCATTTGTGGGTAAAGGTAGTTAGAGCTCTACTTTTACTAGCCCTTCTCCGGGACTTCATCCGACTAGATAAAGTTTAAGATTTAAAATCTGTAGTAACCTTCATCCAGCGACCGATCGAGCGCCAAGCCCTATAAAAGCGCCTCCGTTTCAGCATGAGGCAAAATACTTTCGTAATGACTGGCTAACTATGCAGCTAGCTATTAGCTATAGGTAGCATTTCTCTACTGATTCTCGTGAAATTTTGTGAACAGGTTCGACAATTAGGTACTATGTTGTTTCTGATGACTTAGTTGTTCAATTTCTTTATAGTTGAGCCATTGGGTCTGAAAACTTAAAAAGATAGATTTCAACCATTTAGAAAAATGTTCAAAGACAGACTCGCAAGCTCTTCTCATAGAACGAATAGTTTTTAATTTAGTTCAGGTTACTCTTAAATTAAACTGCTTTTTTAAAGTATCACTGTTCAATTATATGTGAATATAAATAATAATCAATTATTTCTGTAACAATTTCATATAAATACAATAACCGCATAAACATTATTGGCAATGTAGTATGACAATGTAGGCAAAATCAGTTTTTTAGTTACCTATATTTCGTTTTTCAAATACTTAAGTAGGTATAATTTTTTACCAAAGTATGCTCAGTAGCTGCTACTTCTTTTGTAAACATATCGATATAGGCAGCTCAAAACTCAAACCGTGTAGTAAATGCAAACGAATATGCCAAGTTATAATCAGTTCTAAAATCATGAATCATCTCTGTGTGAAACAAAATTATGGTACTTAAAGCTAAGGTATTTCTATAACCAGACTGTAACTTTTTTATTTGACGTTCATTTGAGAGAAAGGAAAGGTCAAGGGCAAGTCCACCCACAAGTCCGATACTGGAAATTAAGGCAAAAATCTGTCTCCAACATTATTGCGAAAAAATCAAAACCAGTATGCCTCGTAAGTAAGGTTTAAAAGTATAAAATTGAATACTGCTAGTCGTGAGCTATCAGTCACATTTAGACTTTCAATTACACAGTCAAATCAATATTCAAAACTTAAATATGTATTCTAAGGTAAATTAATAATCCTCTAATGCGGAAAAATAGTAACCCCCTTATTCATAAACGCTCTGTAGGCTTCTGCTAACTTAGCAATCGTTTGTCATTATCTGCGAAAGGTAAACGTCAAAGTGACAGATAAGTACAAAGGATTGCTAAGTTAGCAGAAGCCTATAGAGCGTTTATGAATAAGGGGGTAAGAGTTTGATGTAACATTTCAGACGCCCTTTCTCGATATTAGTTCTCTCTCTCTCTCTTATAGTGCCTCTCCAACTAGTGGATCCTTCGCGAGGTTGAAACGTTCGGCAGCACTTGCGACCCCGGTCCACTCCCGGATATTGCGCAACCACGACTAAACTTTTCCATGATTTTTATTTTTATGAGTCGCTGACGACTAGGGAAGATAGTGCAGTGGTTTCCCGTTACCTTCTGATATTAGTTACAGTGTTTGAATGATTGTGATGTTCTTTTTTGATAGGTCATCCTCGTCGCCGCTCTCCTCGCCGCAGCTGTGGCTCGGCCACAGGAGGGTCACGGGCACGGACACGCGTCCTCGTCGCAGAGCGTGCAGCGGCACGACACGCCCGCGGCGCCCGGCGACCACCACGACCACTACGCGCACCCCAAGTACGAGTTCCAGTACGAGGTGGAGGACCCGCACACCGGCGACCGCAAGGCGCAGCACGAGGCGCGCGACGGCGACCGCGTCACGGGCTACTACAGCCTGCACGACGCCGACGGCACCGTCAGGATCGTGCACTACACCGCCGACAAGCACACAGGGTAAGCAAAATTCTCAGAAAATATACATACATACATACATAAATCACGTCTTTATAGACAGAGCCTAGGGTGACAAGACCTAAAGACCACGTTTAGCATGATTGTGGGCGAATGGATGGAAAGGGGAATTAAAACAGTGATGGGTTGCTAGCCACATCGCCTATTATAACATGATCCCTAAGATTTTCACCCAATCCCTCGATGGGCTTATACCATCTGCGCGGGAAGAGAAGCAACTGGTACATTCTATGTTTTTCCTTTGCTCCCAGACCAGCATGGAAATAGTCATCATCAAATATAAATATTCTAAATTTTTTTTTAGTTAAATCTGCATTTAGATTGCAATTAGTTTTTTTTTTTATTTTAAATAAATAAAAACAATGTATTCAGAATAACACCTACAGATACAAAATATTTTTAATTAAAAAAAAAAATCCCCGAGACTTTTCATTTTATTACTTCAACCGATAGTTTAATGCATTTTTCTTTTACAGATTTAACGCGGTAGTTACCCGGGAGGGCCACGCTAAGCACGTTGCTCCCGCCAAGCACCACTGAACACCTTTAACATTGTTAATACCTCTAAGTTGTTGATTAATATGTAAATTTAATATTAAGGCAATAAATCATCAATAAACAACGTTAATTAATAAAATCCTTGTTGTGCTTTTGTCATCGTGCCTTCGGTATTTTTGTCATTATGACGTATACGTTTGATGTATCTTCATAGCTTGTGCATAATGAGTGTGTTCTATCTAGGGATATGGGGAGGAACATGGGTATAAAATAAATTCCATGTATTTCACTTGTCATGCTTTTGCCACTGCTCTCGATTTCACGTCGACTATAATTGCGGCAGCTTGCTGGCAGCGCAAGTAGCAATGGCATGCAAGGTTGAATTTAATAAGTTTTAAAAAATATATCCATAAGAAAGACGAGAACTAAAAACAAATTACATACATACATCACGTCTTTATCCCTTACGGGGTAGATAGAGCCTAAGGTGAAAAGACCTAAAGACCACGTTTAGCATGATTGTGGGCGTATGGATGGAAAGGGGAATTAAAACAGTGATGGGTTGCTGCCCACATCGCCTATATTAACATGATCCCTAAGATTCTCACCCAATCCCTCGATGGGCTTATACCATCTGCGCGGGAAGAGAAGCAACTGGTACATTTTATGTTTTTTCTTTGGTCCCAGACCAGCATGGAAGAAAAAAACAAATTACAAGAGTATTCAATGATTTTATGTATTCTTAAGTTTACCGACCCGCTTTAAATGCTTTTGACTATTGTCACAATAACACAGTTTGAAGTAGTACCTAAGTAGTAAATGGATACAATAAACATGAGTTGCACCAAGTTACTTTAACAATAACTATAAACCATATCCAGAGATTTTGACATAATATAATTTTATTATTATTATTATTTTCTTTCCATATTTTGTTTCACTTTGACCAGTACAGACTACATCCTCATGACTTACATCTCTACTATAGACTAATATAATACTATAGACTACTTAACTTGGGGACCTCAGACGTCCCTTTTATAAATGTACTAGCTTCTGCCCGTGACTTCGTCCGCGTAGAATTATATTGAAGAACTGATGTTGATAGTTATATTCTGGAATAAATATTTACGTTGCGACTCTAGGCAACTACGACCTTGGACATGTTTATCACTATCCCACGGGAACTATGCAATTTTCCGGGATAAAAAGTAGCCTATGTGTTAATCTTAGGTACCAGCTATCTCCATGCCAAGTTTTATCTAAATCCGTTAAGCCGTTTGCGCGTGAAAAAGTAGCAAACATACACACACACACACTCAAAAACTTTCGCCTTTATAATATTAGTGTGATTACTATGACGCCTTAATGCGATTCAATTCCGAACCAAAATTGGATCGTTCGCTAACAGCTAGCATAAAGCAAAGTGAGAAAAAAATCTTGTATTAAAAATGACATTTTATCATAAAATCAAAATGGTTGACACACTAGATAATGAATGCAATTTCAAATACTAATTGTATGAAAGGAAATGCCTTAGGCACATTCTATATTGTTTGACCAAAACCAACTCATTACTGTAACAAAGGTTTACGACATAGTTGCAAGAACTTTGCATGTCTCAGTAGGCGAACAATGTTAATAGCCAATGGGTAGGCAAGTGAAATCCATATTGCCTTGATACTATTATCGACATTATAAAAGTCGCAGGTTTTACCGAATATGTATCAGTTGACCATTGAGCCTAGAATCATTAGCATTCTATCAAAATATAACAATACCCACAAAATGTATTCAAAGGTAATTAATTGGTGTTTGTTTAATAAAACATTTTGAGCATGTCCTCTAAATCCAAGGTTCATGTCATGGGTTTGAAACCCAGTGTGAACCCTCTGTGATTTTTTTAGATAAATAAAAAAACGGAAATTGGCGTACTAAAACGGATTATTACAGTGTGAAATTAGAAATGAAAGTGTTACATTGTGCATTGGACCTGCATTGAAACCAAAGCCCCAGTTCTCTCATTACGAGAAAAGATCTGATGCTGCTAGCAATAAATAATCCTGATTTTTTTTATTTCATGAGCAATTAAGTCAAAGCAAGTCGCTTCGTTTTTTTACCTTACAGGTGCTGTGTTTTACTACCCTCATCGCCGCGGCCGCTGCCTACGGACACGGCTTCTCATCCCAGCACATCTCCCGGCATGACGGTCCGGCGCATGTCGTGCCGATCCACGGCCACGGTCACGGACACGGCCACGGCCACGACCACGTCGATTACTACGTAAGCATACCTTTTAAATAAAACACGCCATAAAACAAAGGTCTCCTAAGCATAAGTTTTAATTAAATTTCTCTGGCTTAGTACCGTTAGACTTTTTATTGTGAGTTATATATGATATTAAATAAATGACAATCTTTGTTAAAGCGCTTTTGACCTTTTTTGTAAACGTTGTGCAATTTAGTACCCATTTTATTGAGAAAAAAAATGTTTGAAAAGGGTCAGGGCTAAGGTTTCAAAAATATTTATTACGAGTATTTAACACGTTAAGTGCGAAGCGACGCCTAAATCACCCCTGATGCAACTTCCCTGTGGTGCGGCAAGCAAAAAAGTGAATTTCTCTGTCGTGCGAATGGCATAGCTTTGGTTTGGTCCAGTGTAGGAAAGAGATAAATATATATTTGAGATCACTAATGGTTCCCGGACTCGGTGGTGTACCTACCTTGGTACCGGATGTCTTAGGCCTCGTGCCGCACTGAATTAATATAATTTTAATGCAGTGCGGAACGAGGCTAAAACGTCCCATATCCCCCCTGACCTCGTACCGCACGCAACGCGAGCTTCCCGCGACCAGTGTTGTGCATCACGTCGATTGTATTTTTAAAGCCCGAGGCAGAATAAATAGGACAGTTTCTTTTCTACTTCTGGTTGCCTTTTTTTTCTATTCTGTGAACCGCATTAAGATTTTCATATACAAATAGAAAGATAAACCTTATGCATAAACCGTAATCCATTATTTTCCAATAATAAGTCTGTAATAGGTGCCTCTTAATGGTATAGAATGGAACGCTTCGTGCGCGAGTCCGACTCGCACTTGGCCGGTTTTTTTTTCTTTATGGCGCCTTCAAGCACAATTTAGATTATTTAAAAAAAAATGTATCCTTTGATAGCTTTGTGTTGTTTTGCCAGGTTTTGCCCTTAAAACGATCTAATGAGATATAATTGATCAAAATCGGTCAAGTCGTTGCGTAGTTAAGACAGTTTAAAAACGTCGATATTATTTTTCCCATCACTAATCGCAGCGAAAATTTGCCCTATTTCAGTGCGTTACGAGGTGTATAAGATCCCATATTTTGTTTTGCTAATAATTCCTAAACTAGCCATCAGATCCCGGGGCGACGGTGGATTAGGGTTCATCAATTCACTGTCTATATCAATAAGGACCAAAATTCTCATTTATCTTTGATTTCGCGCCAGAAAATGGATTTTAGTCTGTAAAAGGAGGTGGGGTCTAATAGACCGCGTGTCGCCCTAACGTCTGGTCACGGTACGGGCCGATTATACCTCGTGCCGCAGGAACGGAAAGTATGCAAAAATTGGTGCCGCAGCTAACGTGTTAATTGAAAACGTTATGATGCCTTAGACCCACTTATATAGCAACTTACCTAGCTTTACCTAACCACAAATAAAATGAATACTTACGAGGCAAACAAAAAATGCAATAGTCACAGATAGAGTCCTTGTGTATTTAATATTTAATGACTTATGTGTTCAGGTTTAATGTCCATCATTTTCTCAGGCTTACCCGAAGTACGAGTTCGCGTACAAGGTCGACGACCCTCACACCGGCGACCACAAGTCGCAGCACGAGCACCGCGACGGCGACGTCGTCAAGGGCTACTACAGCCTGCACCAGCCTGATGGCTCCGTCAGGGACGTGCACTACCACGGCGACAAGCACTCCGGGTAAGACCAGACTATCATCATTATTAAGCGACAGTAAACTAACGAGTATAAAGTACATTGACTGCTGGGCCTAATAACTATCACGGACCAAGCTTTGGTAGCGCCGCAATGTAATGATACTCGGCGATATAATCGACGGTATTGGCGCTTCGCTACGCTTAGTTTAACTTGCGGCTACCTTTTCCACAAGTTCAATCAACTAGGCCGAGAAACGATGAATGAAGGCTTTGAAGTAACCATGTGCTTTTTACTCATTGAAGCAGATATCAGCATGACGAATTTCGTTTGTTCTTCCAGAAATAAAGTATTTGTTTATTTTCAGATTCCACGCCGACGTGAAACACAGCACCCACCATATCGTTCCCGAGCATCATCATCATTACTGAACCTCATCTCAGCCCTGTATTATTCTGTGATCCCTTCTTATGTTTGTTACATTTGATAATTTTTATACCAAATAAACTTACCTAAAATAACATTTTACGTTTTACTCATAATATTAGTCGGTAGGGAGATTTGTGAATCACTCATCAAAAAAGCATTGAAAATTCAAGTAGCATTTTAAGTTTGAATGTGTATTTATCCATACATGTCTCTTGTTGTTTGTCAGTTTTGTTCGTAGGTACCTATATTCTTTTATTTTAGTAGGTTCTAAGAAAATAATGCACAGTATTATGATGAACTGGGACCACATGCTTAACATGCTTGGTCTGCATTGCATCTAAAATGAATAGAAACCTATGTTAGGGTAAATAATTCTTGTCTCTTACTATGCTATTACCCAATTTAAACGAGTAGCGAGGTTCAACTTCAATTTAATTTATTTCCTTAGCCAAAATACCTATAAAGCAATCTCGATATAAAAATAGGAAAAACTTAAAAAATATTGAGAACATTACTTCTCTAGCCTAATACTTGTACTGTGCTTCTATAGTTTCTTAATAATGTGTTTGACAGTTGCCGTGTTTCGAACATGAATGAAAAAAGTACATTAATAGGGTTGAGAGCGAGTAGTTTGGATAGAGTGATGTTCGATGCAAGCGTTGCACTTTCTCTCGATCGACAACATTATTTTTCATTCATGTTTTTTTAGTACACGGCAACTGTCAAACACATTAGAAACTAGAAGCACTGTACTTAAGTTGTGAAATATTATGTACTTCCGTAAGTAGAAAGGTATAGTGAGGGAAACGTATTCACGTACTACCGTAGAACCTTGTCGCAATTGACAGGCCGCCGGCACTCAGACCCGAGTTATGTATGTCACCTTATTGCAATAGGGTTCTACGGCGGTATATTGTGTGTTCTTTAACTGTTCTTAAGTAATTAATGAATGTTTCCAATCTATACTAGAAAAATATGAGTTTACTCATTTTATTACACATACATACATACATAAGTCACGTGTTTATCACTTACGGCGGGGTAGACAGAATCTGAGGTAACAATACCTAAAGGCCACGTTTAGCATGATTCTGGGCGTAGAGGTATGATTATAGATATGATATATGATTCCTAAGGTTTTCGAATATTCGGGTAAATACATACAATTCCATCAAATAATTCCATCAAAACCAAAATGTTAGCTAAGTATCCTATGGATTACGAATACGGCCATAATTGGACGTAGTTTAGCAGAAAGGATCCAATCCACGAAACAACCGGAATATGAGTTAAGTATACCAAACTATGCCTGAAGGTCAATACTTTCGATCAGCAACAAAGATCCAGCAAAAATACCAACGCATAACGTTTAAACCACATAGTGTTACCATCCCACATCTATGACAGGTTTATATTTTAATTCAATAGTAGGGATTCAACTCTTTTGGATCATTATGGATTTTTTATCACTACAAGGAACCAGGTGCGCAATACCTTAAGTAAAGTAATTCAATCTGCTTGGATTCTTTTGCAAAAAAACATATTTGTGACATTTAAATACTCAGGTGAAAACTCAAAAGTAATCCAGATTACTTGGATCCCTTCTGTTATTATGAGCTTTCCAAAATAAATTAAACTAAAAACGGATCCAAAGTGCTTGAAACATTTCTGATGAATTCATGTGCTTTATATACCCAAATTGACAAAAACAGCAGAAAAGATCCAAAACACATGAATTGTTTCTATTTAATTCGTGAATGTTCATATCTCAACTTATTAAAAATGCCAGAAAAGACCCTAGGTTAAAAATATTTTTTTATTATTATTATTTCCTTGATTCATTGTACCTATTATAGCAAAATAATGGATGTCATTTAATCCCAATAAATGTTCGTAGTTTAACAAAAAGGATTCAATCCACGATGAGTTACACTTGAGTAATTAAGGTTTGAAGTTTAAACAGTGTTTCATGAATAAAGCCTGCATTTTAGTTTGATGTTTTTATGCAAATATATGAGTATCCTATTACTTTTCTAGTTTATATATACTTACTCAGGCATATTGTTATAATTCTTAAGATATTTAGGCTAAAGTCCACTTGGATCCATTTTGATAAATTGTATCTTAAATGACACTTACTTGTATTTATTTTCACCATAAAGTTCCACATGTAAAACAGTGGTGAAAAAAAAATGTTTTAAAAAGAATACTACTAATCTAAACATTAATCACTTTTATTTCTTGTTGAGAAATAATTTTGTAATTATATTAAATTATGAGATCAACTTTATTTTTTATATTTTGTGGCTATCTTAGCATGTATAAACCTTTAAAAGAATTCAATATTTATCTCGTGTGTATTTGTTATTTTTTACTATTACCTGGCCATTATTTATTGGCCTTTTAGTCATTATTTATGCTGTGATAGACACAAAAAAAAATTAAAGTACTGAAAACAAAACAAATTTCTCAAATATAAACTAGGTATTATGTCAAAATTAATAAAGGTTCAACCTTTACCTATCTGATTATCAGCTTCAGGAACATTATTATCAAGTTCGTCTTCAATCATTTTAATATTAAAATCAAGAGGAACCTCAAATCCTTCTAGATCATCCACAACACAAGGTCACGATTTCCCTTTAAAGACTTGTAAAATCCTAAACAGTAATTTTGGAATGAGATCAAACATGGATTTCAAGTCGTCTAGCTTTGCCTGGGGTATTTCTTTGCCATTTGGCCACAGTAGTGATAGGTCGTTTTCCGATATTACGATAGATCTTTTTCTATTTTTTTTCTCAATATTGAGCTCTTGAAATTCGTCTTCCATAATATTAGTTTTCATGAAAATAGCATATACGTCTTCAATCTTCAACATAATTTGTTTAGTTTTCAGCCAGTTAGTTTTAGTCTTTTTTACGTACGTTTTCCTATTAACTATTTTCTTTTCGATTTTTTCTGTACCCAGTCTTCTTTCTTCATTTTGTAAACTTGCAGTGGATTTTTTTTCTTACAGCTTTTTATGACATTGCTATATTCTTCAGCTGTATAAATTCTTTCGTGGAATTTTAGATGGGTTTCTATTTTGGAAAAATCAGTGTTGTTTGGCAAAAATGTGTGACCTGATTCTAGATAGTTCAGTGTAATTTTCTTAGGTGTAATTTGAAAATTATTTATAAACATATCTCTGAAACTTCAATGTCACGTATAGTAACTTTAAAGACAATAACACTGAACTATCTAGAATCAGGTCACACATTTTTGCCAAACGACACTGATTTTTCCAAAATAGAAACCCATCTAAAATTCCACGAAAGAATTTATACAGCTGATGAATATATCAATGTCATAAAAAGCTGTAAGAAAAAAAATCCACTGCAAGTGTACAAAATGAAGACTTTTTGGGTATAGAAAAAATCGAAAAGAAAATAGTTAATAGGAAAACTTACGTAAACAAGACTAAAACTAACTGGCTGAAAACTAAACAAATTATGTTGAAGATTGAAGACGTATATGCTATTTTCATGAAAACTAATATCATGGAAGACGAATTTCAAGAGCTCAATATTGAGAAAAAAAATAGAAAAAGATCTATCGTAATATCGGAAAACGATCTATCCTGTGGCCAAATGGCAAAGAAATACCCCAGGCAAAGCTAGACGACTAGACATCCCTGTTTGATCTCATTCCAAAAGACTGTTTAGGATTTTACAAGTCTTTGAAGGGAAATCGTGAACTGGTGGATGATCTAGAAGCATTTGGGGGTCCTCTTGATTTTAATATGGAAAATGATTGAAGACGAACTTGATAATAATGTTCCTGAAGCTAATAATTAGATAGGTAAAGATTGAATCTTTATTATTTTTGACATAATAGTTTATTTTTGAGAAATTCGTTTTGTTTTCAGTATTTTAAAATTTTTAGCATCTATCACAGCATAAATAATGACTAAACTGACTATAATGACTTATTTGTACAATAAAGCATTTACTTACTTACTTACTTACTTACTAAAAGGTCAATAAATAATGGCCAGGTAATATAAAAAATAACAAATACACACGAGATAAATATTGAATTCTTTTAAAGTTTTATATATGCTAAGATAGCCACAAAATATAAAAAATAAAGTTGATCTCATAATTTAATACGATCATAAAATTATTTTTCAACAAGAAATAAAAGTGATTAATGCTTAGATTAGTAGTATTATTTTAAAAACATTTTTTTTTCACCACTGTTTTACATGTGGAACCTTATAGTGAAAATAAATAAAAGTAAGTGTCATTTAAGATACAATTTATCAAAATGGATCCAAGTGGACTTTAGCCTAAATATCTTAAGAATTATAACAATATACCTGAGTAAGTATATATAAACTAGAAAAGTAATAGGATACGCATATATTTGCATAAAAACATCAAACTAAAATGCAGGCTTTATTCATGAAACACTGTTTAAACTTCAAACCTTAATTACTCAAGTGCAACTCATCGTGGATTGAATCCTTTCTGCTAAACTACGTCCAATTGATCTAGATCTAGATATGTAGCGCCATCTTTCTTCGAATGAGTGCACTATCTTGAAAGGCAACGAGCGTTCGCTTGATCTTGATCTACCAGAGGACCAATTTTTCAAAACACATTACTAGAAAAATTTCAATGAGTTGACAAGGTTAACGAACTAAACTACTACTAACTAGATACTGCTGTAATATTTTTCTACACTATTTGCAATCCCAATTCAGCACAACATTTTATTGTAACAACATATACGTCAACAATATTTTATTGAATCAGGCGCTACTTTGCGGAGGTCCATTTCAATGAACAAAAAATTTTCCTTACTACTCTGCTACTCACTAGTTACTACTCATGAGTAGCGGAGTAGCAAGGTAATTTTTTTTTTATTTACACGTCGACAAGTCATTTTGTTCCTTTCCCGATTTAACGCGGTAGTTACCCGCGAGGGCCACGCCAAACACGTTGTTCCCCCCAAGCACAACTGATCTTTAATATTAACACCTACCTCTAAATTTATTGTTGATTACAATGTAAATAATATTAAGGCAGTGAATTGTTAATAATATAATGTTACGAAACTGAGTGCCTGTCTTTTAATTACTTTTATGTTATGAGCGATAATGGTTGGCGTTTTAACTCTTCGCCATTTATCATCTTCATCATCACCATAATCAGCCATGTCGAGTCACGTTCTTTATTTTAGGACCAACTTAAGGTTGAATAACTGCCATCTAGTAAAACAATTTTTTTTTGTTAATTGGGTCCTAAATTAAAGAACGTGACCATAATATCTCACTACTGGGCATAGTGCTCCTAGCATGAGAAGGATTCCTTACAATGATTTCGATCACCGAAGAGTTCATGGAATTTTTTAAACTCAGCGGTATGCCCGGAAGTGAACGCACAATTCTGAGAGGCTATAGGTTGAACAAATAAGCTAACATGGCTTTTCACAGATTGTAGGAACGTTACATAAACATGCTTAAAATTATTGAAAGATGAGACGCATTAATGGAATAAAATTGATTACAAACTTTTTCGGGTTTGTATTTTTTATTTTAATAGAGAAAAACTTTAGTAAAAATGCCAGTCATAGACATAACAGAGCTATTTGTACATTTGTATTTTTATTTAAATATACATAAAAAAAGTAAAAATGCGTCAGTTTATCTCAGCTGTCTCTGTCCAATGATGCCTAATTTGTGTGGTTTACCTGACCTCTATAAATAGTCTATATACCTAATTAAACATCTTGTAAAATTTAACCTAACCACAGGTTTTATATTCGGTACCTATGCGTTGTATTTTTTGTTGTTAAATAAATTATAATACCTTCTATACATCCACCGCTACATCGTATTTTACAGAATATTATAATTATACGCATTCATAATCAGCTCTAATATTTATACTATGAAACGAGCGCTAAGTGCGTTGCTACATGCAAAACGTGAGAAAGAGTTTGGACGAACTTATTTTAATTATTTGTTAAAGTTACACAACGGTAAACTTAATAAAGAGAACATGGTTAAAAAAATGTAATAAAAATAAATGTTTCGAAACAACTACGTCTCATTCATTTATGAAATTTGGTTGAACCATACTAAATAAAGAATACTTGATAAAAAGTGCATAAAGTGCACCGTGTACCAATAAAACAAAACATGCCTACGTCTAATATTTTGTTGTACTTATAACAAAGGTTTACGACATAGTTGCAAGAACTTTGCATGTCTCAGTAGGCTAACAATGTTAATAGCCAATGGGTAGGCAAGTGAAATCTATATTGCCTTGATACTATTATCGACATTATAAAAGTCGCAGGTTTTACCGAATATGTATCAGTTGACCATTGAGCCTAGAATCATTAGCATTCTATCAAAATATAACAATACCCACAAAATGTATTCAAAGGTAAATTTAATATAACTCTTTTGTTTTTAATGTAACTTTCAATTTAAAAGGTCTTGGAGCTACAATAAAAACTCCTTTTTTTGTAGAATTTACTCATAGGGTAAAAAGATGCCTTCCGGTCTAATTAAGTATTTAGACTTTTAGTAACAGTTGCAAACAATCACTGCTGAAATAATTATATAATTTGACTCTTTCGGAAGGCGAAATCCATGAATTTCATGAAAAATCATCTGACTCAAATTGATTTTTCCTAGTTTTTTGATTTGAAAATTTTATTCATTTTATTATTCGTTTGGCTTACAGGTGCTGTGTTTTACTGCCCTCTTCGCCGCGGCTGCTGCCTACGGACACGGCTTCTCATCCCAGCACATCTCCCGGCATGACGGTCCGGCGCACGTCGTGCCGATCCACGGCCACGGCCACGGACACGGCCACGACCACGTCGACTATTACGTACGTACTCAACGTAAATCTTATCTCGTAGGCATGGGTGTTTGAATACTGGTCATTTCTTTTTGGTTAGATTTAGTATACTTTTTATACTGAGCATTTTCTAGTGTGAAGAAAATGACGTCCTTGTTTCAGTATCTAACCAAATTTATTGAACTATCGTGTAATAATTACGCACTTTTACATAGAGCACAATCAAATCACTAAGGTTTGAACCCTTTGATTAGGAATTAAGGTTACTGCGACCTATTTCAGTCAGGCATTTTATTATTTAGATTTACATCATCGATATCCTAGTTATTACAATTTTAACCTGTTTTGAAAACAGTGCACGTAGGTACTTAGGCTTAAGGCTTTACACATTTTATCGTGTTATTCATTCCAGGCCTACCCGAAGTACGAGTTCGCGTACAAGGTCGACGACCCTCACACCGGCGACCACAAGTCGCAGCACGAGCACCGCGACGGCGACGTCGTCAAGGGCTACTACAGCCTGCACCAGCCTGATGGCTCCGTCAGGGACGTGCACTACCACGGCGACAAGCACTCCGGGTAAGTGAAGTTACATGTACTGGTGACACATACTATTTTAGATATCTATGCATCACTCAATGAGCTCCATTGTTGTTTGTTGCACACAAAACTACCTGAGTACTTACGCACAGGGGTGGAGTACGAAAATTCACAAGACAAAACGGAACTTTTTCAAGTCAATCGTTCTGTATGATTCCACTCAAAATTGTTACCAATCTAAAATCATCATTCTCCACGCTGCAGTTGACCTAGATCCGCTTTACCTAAGTTTGTTCATGCTTGTTCAACTAACTGGGTTGAGGGGACATCGAAGGTTCTCTGCTAACCATAATTATGATTTTTGTAAATATGCTTAAATAATGTCAAGGCTAGGTAGTTTAGGTCAACCAAAAGGGCCACAAAGGCAGACGTCATAACATAAGGGCATAATATTATGTAAATATTCGAGCGTTACGGCTCGGGTGTTGTAAAAACGCTGAGTATTAACCCAACCGCTACCTTATACTCAGACACGTTGCAAATAAACAATATTTATAATTAATTAGTTTCTAATTACTGGCATTACAGTTAAATTCTTTAAGTTTAGTTTTGTATTTGTGTAGTATTATTTTCGAGTGCAAATAAACGTTGACTTTATCGTTAGGTACCCAATAATACGTTACATAAATCACGTTTTTATCCCTTACAGGGTAGACAGAGCCTAAGTTTACAAGACCTGGCCACATTTAGCATGATTGTGGGCGTATAGGCAAAATAGTGATGGGTTGCGAGCCGCATCGTCTATAACATTATTCCTAAGATTCCTCCCATTCCCTCGATATTACATCCGCGCGGGAAGAGAAGCATTCTATGTTTTTTCTTTACTCCCAGACCAACTTGGAAGAAAATAACCTAATAATAATGCTGTATTTCTTTTTGTTGCAGATTCCACGCCGACGTGAAATACAGCACCCACCATATCGCACCCGAGCACCACCACCATTACTGAACCCAGCTCATTTCAAGTCTGCCATTTAATGTACATATAAATCTGTGATTTTTCTTCTTATGTTTATTTTAAAGGATTTAAATACGTTTTATACCAAATAAAGATTGTTAGCAAATTACTTTGCAACGTTTCATTACTAATGACTCGTGTCCATCCGTACAATTGTCTACTCCTATCAGAATCCGAATGCTGCGCCTCTAGCCTTATATTTGCAATTTTCCGGGATAAAAAGCCTATAACCTGGTCGGGGATTTTCTGGACAGATTAGTAACGTTTGCATTAAAATCGGTTCAGCCGTTTTCACGTGATGCCCTCGCAAATATACAGACAAACAGACGAAAATTCTAAAACAAAAAAAAAAAAAAAAAAAAAAAAACTGCTTGATCTGTTATCGATTCTAAATATCCCCAGCCATTTTTTTTTATCTTCCATGTACCTACACACTTTTGATCCCCTTCAGCTTTAATATATATTGCAAGCTGAAATAAAATCGTCGCAACTGAAATATTATTATAATACACTACCGTGCAAAAATAACGGGTCACTGTCCATTCAAAGTCGTATGAAAAACGACCCGTTACTTTTGCTCGTCAGTATAGTTTTTACAGAGAGCCCTAGTCACTGATCGGGAAGTACAAGACGCAATGATGATGATTCTGGTTACTTATTTCATTGCATTAGTAATAAATATACCATGAAATATTATGTTCAAAAGAATATACAAAAACACAAGTTCGCACTCTCCACATTCCATGTTAAAAATGGACAAATGAAACATTCTTGTTTACACAAACTGTTGATCTTGCGAAAGTTTTGCTAAAACGCATTGCTATAAATTACTGGAGTAAAATATTGCAATTATCAGTTGAGTCCTAACTTCGGGCAAGGAAACACTTTGATTAATCATTGTTTAATGTTCTATTTTGATACGACTTGAGGCAAACGTTAATTTAAACACATTTCCAAAATGTCTTTCTTTTCCAATATAAACATAATTAGTAATTCAGGGAGCTGGGTCGCAGACTGATAGATAGGGGCTACGATCACCGCTCCGGGTCGTGGCTAGTTCAAAGGGTTGCCATTGCCATCCAAAGAGGCAACGCGGCATAATGATAACCTTTGAGCCTAGCACAAAACAGGGGGGGGGGGGGGGGGATTTTTAGGATAATTTTCAATTATTTTTAACTTACCTACTTTACTATAAATTTGTAACACTTACCAGTGTTCCAAACACATTTGTTGCTCACGTAACCATAACATATTCCGATGGATGTCACACCCACTCACTTGTCCTTTCGTACATACACGTTAATGCAACACCATGATTGCCTATTTGGGATCCTAGACACCTTAACGAACTTATTACATCTTAATTTGTTATCATTAGTGCAAGATTCTGTTGTTGTATTTGGTTGAAGTTGACATTTTGCTGCGTTTAGTTCCCCTCCCAGTGAGGTGTGGCGGGGGATTGTGTGTAAAGGAGACACAAGTGTATTGGAAGAGCGTCCGTTTATTACTGTTCTTACAGTCACTGTCTTATTCTAATATATCCTAATACTTACATATCTATATTACTACCATACCACATTACAGGGGTAGACGACAAAAAAAAAAAATAGAAAAAACATTTTTTTTTTTTTTTAATTAGGCCATGGCACACATGAACAATAGCAGTGTATTTAAGTACACAATTATGACCTTTGTAATTTGAATCTTAAACACTAGGCACAAAAAGCTTAGTTCTATTTTTATGTACTATGTCACACTTGTTATTTTTTAATATGACGACATTTGGTTCCTTATCTTCTAAAACTAAATAGGGGCCGTCGTATAAACAATTTAACTTAGTACCAGTCTCGTTACGCACTAACACTTGTTCACCATTTTTATACGTTACTGGGTTCACTTTTTTGTCGTATGCACTTTTTCTGTCCTGTTTCACTTTCATAAGGTTTTCGCGCGCATCCTTATGCGCTACCTGTAGCCTATATTTTAACTCTAAACTGTAGTTGTCTATGTTGTACAGTGGTTCTACTACACTACTTATTCTAGTTGGAAGTTCACATGGCTTACCGAACACTAGTTCGTATGGGGCATATTTGGTTGCTGTATGGACGGTATTGTTGAAAGAAAAACACCAAAAGGGCAGCCAATGGCTCCATGTTTCAGGGTGTTTATCACATTGTATGCGCAAGAATGCGCCTAAATTTTTGTGGGAATTTTCGAGTGCTCCTACTGTTTGATGTCTGTATGCTGTGGAATTTAATTTTTCTATTTCTAATAATTTACAAACTTCGGTCATTGTCGAAGAAATAAATTCTGTTCCTCTATCGGTTGTTATGCATTTTGGGATTCCGTATCTTAAAATAAAATTATTTACGAATGTGCTAGCTACTGTTTTTGCTTCTTTAGTTATCAATGGGTAAGCCTCAACGAACTTACTTAGCTCACATTGCAAAGTGAGTATATAAACATTACCACTATCATCCTTATCTAAGGGCCCTACTATATCTAGAAATATTTTATCTAAAGCATGAGCTGCGGTGGTCGTCACCACCATTGGCTCTATTGTGTGCCTTGAATGTTTCATTCGTTGACACTTCTCGCATACGCGTACAAATTCTCGGACGTCCTTTTCTATTCCTGGCCAGTAAAACCGTCTTTTGATGTTATTTGTCATTCTACGCACTCCAGCATGTCCGCTGGTTGGCAAAAGGTGAAAATCGTTAAGGATATGTTTAATATCATTAACGTTATCTATTCTTGTTATCCCTCTTAACACTAAAATCTTAGGTCCCTGGTATTCTTTGTTATTTCTTACTTCGTTAATTAAATCTTTGATAAATAGTTCATTATCGTTATTTTTTATAATGCATATTTCGTCGACGTTAATTTTTTTACTAAAAACGCTCAATTTTTTCACAAATTCGACTCGCGAAAATTGTGCTTTAAAATCGAGATTAATATACAATATTTTTTTACTCTTTATATATGCAAAACACTCCCATTCTGCATTTATTAATCCTTGGCTTCTTAACTGATTGAGTTTACTTCCTTTCTCTAATATCATTTCTAATGAATCATTCGGTACCCTTAATATTTCCACGACTCGCGGTTGATCAAGCCGCTCGTCATTGGCACTATTAGGGATACTTCCATCTTTTTCATCCATCTCGTCCTGCTTTCTCTTCTGCGCTCTTGTCATCACTGTTATCATCTTTTCATTCATCTCTTTCAATTCCTCTGAAGTTACTGTAATTCTAGAAAGCGCGTCAGCTATCACATTTTGGGACCCTTTTACGTAAGTTATATCATAATTATATTCTTCAAGAGTTAATCGAAACTTTAATAGTCTACTACTTGGGTCTTTTAATCCAAACAAATATATAAGTGGTTTGTGGTCAGTCATTATTGTAAACTTTTTTCCAAATAAATATGGGCGAAAATATTTAACACCCCAAACGATGGCAACTAATTCCTTTTGTATTGTTGGATAATTCTTCTCTGCGGTGTTTAAAGGTCGACTGGCGTAAGCCACTGGCCTTAAATCTTTATTACACAAAACGGCGCCAACGGCAGTCCCGGAGGCGTCGGTTTGCAAAATAAATTCGTTGTCATCGGAGAAATCCGGATATTGCAATATTGGTGGTGTCATTAATTTTTGTTTTAGTGTGTTAAATGACTGTTCACATTCCACTGACCATTCAAATGGCACTTTTTTTCGACACAGTTTATTTAGTGGCACTGTTATATTAGCAAAATTTTTGATAAATTTCCGGTAATAATTACAAAAGGCTACAAAGCGCCTGACAGCGTCTGCATCAGTTGGCGTGGGGTAATTTTGAATGGTTTTTATTTTGCCGGGATCTGGTAAAATTCCGTCCTTTGTGACTAAGTGTCCTAGATATAAAATCTCCTTCTTTAAGAATTGACATTTGTTAGGATTAAGTTTCAAGTTCACCTTTCGAAGTCTTTCAAAAACGTCGAGTAAATTCTTGTTGTGTGTGTCTAAGTTTCGTCCAAAAATTACTAGGTCATCTAAATAAATAAAACATTTTTCATAGGTAAGGCCTGACATCGCTACCGTCATTACACGAGAAAAAGCATTCGGTGAAATTTTCAATCCCATTGGTAAACGTTTTAAACGATATTGTCCAGTATTCGTAGTGAAAGATGTTATGTTACGACTTTCTGGGGTCAAGGTAACCTGATAATATGACTGACTGAGATCTAAATGTGAAAAATAAATTGCACCAGATAATGAGTCTAAAATTTCGTTAATATTTGGCAATGGAAATTTATCATCCTGAATCCTGTCGTTAACTTTTCGATAATCTATAACTAATCTCCATGATTTATTTCCAGACGAATCTATTTTTTTTGGTACAAGGAGTATCGGACTTGACCATTCGCTTTTTGACTCTTCTATAATATTGTCCCTCAGATCAATTACTAAAGCCTAGATACCGCCCTAATATCAAAACAATGTTACATATAGCTTGACCGTTTACTCATACGACGTTTGATAATGGGAGAAAAGGTAGTCTATATATTTCTTAGGTACTCAAAACTACAAGGTTGTACACTGTTCCTCCACTGTTCAAAATCCATAGAGATGTAGCAAAAAGTTTTATCGAAAGATTATTATCGATATTTTGAGATTGTGTATGGTCTTCTGGTGTGGATGGATTTTCGGTATGGAGCATAACGCGGTAAAAAGGCGATGCCTCCTTATGACTATTTAAATGATCGCGGGGTTCTAGTCAGAATAATGTATGGCTAGGGTGGTAGCAGAATACCCCGTACCCCGGCTTTAAATGAAATTTCGAGAAATCCCTGGATATCAAACAGCGGTTTCAAATAAATAATTTAATCGTTCAGAGATTTTTTTTCAAGTCAGTAAAAAGTATCTGTAATTGAATAGACTGTAAGAGAGAAGGTTGTTATTGTAAATTGTACCACCGTCTACCCATTTTCTTACCTTGGTATTTGTACACCCTATACGAGTTTAAAACGTAGATTCTTGATGTGGTGTCGCCAGTGCCGATAAAGCTGTGACCGCCACCGACAAAGCGTCGCTGTCCACTAAGATAATGGATAGACTTTATTTAGCATAAAATAAATTGCTTTGGTATTTAGAGGATATTCAGAGGCTCAGACTTACGCTCAAAATTGCAATTAGTATGGCCTTAATCTGAGGTTTGCCCTTCAATTTTTAAATTCGGCATGGAATAAAAAAACAAAAATCTGGACATGTTCACATAATATATTAAATTTACATTTTCAGTTAAAATCAATAACATCTTAGCATTACCTACACATCGAAATGTTTTTTAAATGGCATTATTTACATTATTATCCTATTTACTTTTAGATCAGTCATATCGTACAAAAAAAGACGCTTAAATTACAATAATTGCGGTAAACTTGCATTTTTGATATGTTGTTTGGGTACACCTAGATAAGTAATATTCCAGATTTGCAGTTAGTAATACTGTACAGTTTTAAGAATACGTCTTTTTGAAACCTTCTTCACTCTGTCCAAATCTTGTTCCAGCTGACTGACCCGCTTCCTTAATTCTGGACAACATGTAGAACTTGTCGTGGGATATTCAATCTCAACCTCCATCGGCGCAGGAATTATACTGAAAAAAAAAACTACTGATGACTATCATGTATTTACACATAATTAGGGCCGCCGTCCGGGTTTCACGGGATTTGTCCTAGCTTGGAGAGCATCGTTATATTATATCATTACGTACACCGATAAGTAAGCCTACTAGGTAGACTCCTGAATTAAAAAAAAACATTATTTAAACTAGCGAGCACCTTTTTTAAATTAAAGTAAAATGGGAATACAATACCTCTCCAAGCCTTGAATCAGATGTTAAAATATGTGTCGTGCTTGTGGTAGCTTGGCATTCATCGACTTCCATAGCGACGGTTGGAATCTAAAAACAGCAAAATGAATAAACGCGTTCAATCAAAATAGCTTTAAGCATTCATTTGAATATAATAATAACACATCTTGATAATAGTCTGTTCCTGCACCTGTCCGATCCTGGAATTAGTTAAAACATGTCTCGTGTTTGTGGTGGTTTGTTTCCCTTGCGGAATAATTTGGCACCACTTAATTTTTAATTTTATTGTTCGTCCATAGGAAATCTGTAATTGTCATTATTACGTCATTATTTATATAAATAATTTAGTCCACAATACAAAGTTTAGGAAAGTAATTCGATATCGATGAAACTGGCAATGAACAGGAACATCACTATCACCCATACCTCATAACCTCTAAGCTATTACAAATTACCTAATTATCTCGAAGATTCATCGCCCTTATTGAGTCCAAAATGTTTATTTGTTACAATAATCAAAGTTTTAGGTTTATAAATTTTAATTCAGCTCAAATTGGTTAGCATATAATATTGAAAACACGTAAAAATGTACTCACCGATGGAAGCTTATATATTCCCGTTCATTTTCTTTGCGAGACGAATGAGATTTACATCCCAAAACAATACAAGCCATTTATACGACCCTTAGGCACACAATACCACTTTCACCTTATTTTAAAACTTTACTGTTAGGTAGAGGTTTATGAAAATCAATCACTGGTCGACTTGCAAATATTTACCTGTCATAACCATTTCAAATACAACTTAATACAGATGACCTGCTGTTCTCAACGGGAAATATGATTTAAAACACTTTTTAATTTAGTAGCGTAAAACTAGACCAAAGAGACCACTTGACATTTCAGGTGTGTACGGCCTGTACAGGCAGACTAGATAATGCTACATTTATCTCTTTCCAGCTTGTTGATTTCTTCATGTGAATTAAGAGATGTACATATTGATGTCACTAGTTAAATTTTAACGCGGTATCTAGGCTTTAGTAATTGATCTGAGTATTGTCCCTTAACATTCGCTTTACTTGTTTCTCAATTTCTGACTTATGACTATTTGGTGTCCGATACGGTTTAGTATATACCGGTGTAGCATCTGGTTTTAAATTTATAGACTGCTCATATATCGTTGTTGTTGTGAGCTGATCGCCGGGTAGCTGGAATATGTCAGCATATTTTGTGCATGCTGACTCTATCGTCCGTCGTTCGTGGGAATGCAAGTGATCTAACTGCAACTGCGCTAACAAAGTTTCTGCGCGACTAGAAGTCGACTCATGTTTAGTAAATGAACAAATTGAATAGTTTTTTAATGGCTCTAAATCTGGCTTAAAAATTGGAATGTTTACGTCACTTTCACTTGTATTAAGGATTCGTAGAGGTACTACGTTATTCCTTGGTGTAACAATTAAACTACCCATAAATATATTTTCCTGAAGTTCTTTTGGAAGTATGACGTAATCCTGGGTTAAATTTTCCAATTGTATATAATGTATCGATTCGCTTCGCGCGGGTATCTTTAAATATTTTTCGCATGTTTCTGGCGTTTTTATAATTCTTAAGTTATATTCGATCATGTTATCTTTTAATAATAATATTCTATTCTCTAAATCAAAAGTTACTGAGCTAAATTTGTTGAAAAAGTCTTGTCCCAGAATTCCGTCTGACTTGCATGGAAGTTTTTCAAAGATATAGAATTTATGCCTAAAATTAATTCCATTGGGCGCTTTTATAGTAATGTAAACATATCCCTTTGAGAACACTTTCCCACCGATTCCGTGTATAGTAACCTTATCTTCGTACACCGTTACGTTTCTTGGTAATGCATGTGCACTTATTGCTGACAGCGATGCGCCGGTATCGAGTAACCATGAACACTGGTTGTTATTTACATATAGAAAAATGTAATTGGCTTTACTTAAATCGGCTGTTAATATGCATTCTTTAGGCTCGAAAAAACTGATTTTGATTACTGTTGTTATCATCTGAGGTAGGCTGTGGGGCGCCTTCCTCTCGCTCTGCGTAATTAATATTGTTGAAATGTCCCCTACCACGTGTAACTCGTCCTCGACTCGATGGCGTGCGGGCACCCTGTGGCTGCCAACCCCGATAATTATTTGTTTGGTACGCGCCGTTGCTGTTGTACTGCAATCTCGGTCTATAGTAATTTTGATGTCCTCGGAACCCTCTATTGTACGTCACACGCCCTCGAGTCGGAGGTCTATAATATGACTTACCTCTCATGTGCATCATCGAGCCGGAAGTCGATGGCTGGGGCTGTGATAATTCTTCATCCTCTGCCGCACGGACCGCGTCCTTGAGTTCGGTGAAATTTCGCGCTGTTATGATAGTGCTTAAACGTCTGTTCCGTAACCCATCTGCGAACTTTTTTATTGCAATTTGCTCGTTCAGCGGCCTCAGAATTTCGTAGGCTGTTTCATTAGAGTTTGCCTGCGAAATTGTTAGGTCAACGAATAAGGACTCTATTTCAGAACCATACTTTGCGATAGACATGTTGTTCTGAGAAATATTATTTAGTTGCGTAAGCAACGCGTTTGGCGATTTTTTGGTCAGTAAAAATAGTTTCATGTCCTTTAGTAAGGCGTTGCAAGTAGGATATTCTTGCTTTAACTTTAGTTTAGCTGCTTTAGTTAGCCTGGTTTTGAGTACAAAGTTAGCTAACAACCTTTTGCATGATTCCTCTTTTAAGCAATCATTATACAATTGTACACTGTCAATAATTTTTTCTACAGTGTCTTCTTTACCGTCCATAACAGGAACCAAACCTGCCGCCGTTCTTAAATCAAACTTCTCCATACTTGTGTATGATTTTGACACCGTATCTAACTTACAATAAATCTTAATTCTATTATAAGACTCCTCTATCTTGCTGATTAAGGTTTCTAAAATTATTTCAAAATACTGCTCCTCACCTCTAGTGGGTAAAGAACTCTTTAATAAAGTCTCATAATAATTATACAGTTCATCAGCTTGGGATGATTTTGTTTTTAGTTTAATTGTATATTTTTGCCTTCTATCAGGTCCTAATTTTCTTAAGCTTACCCTTATTGATTCTAATTCATTATAGATGTCATTTAATTCTTGTTCCATTAGTGGAACTTGACAACAGCATTTTCATTATATACTACCTAGGCGCTCTTAATTAACATACTATAAGACAAGTGCAACGGACCTCGTTGAAAAATAATAAAAAAAAAAATAATTAAGAGATGACACTTCCCGCAATTTTGGGGCGCTGCTCAAACTGGCGGGGGCTCCTGGTCCTCTTCATCTGCACGGCCTCGCAGCGACAACCGCTGCCTGATGCGCCTAAATGCGTTGGCGCGTATCTCCTCCTGCACCATGAGCCGATGGCACTTGCTGTACTGCTTGATGCCGATGACCAATCCTGCCGCTAGGCACACTGCTAGCAGGGTTGCGACTAAGATTGTAGTCGTATATGTGTGGGTTGACACATCTGCGTCGGCCTCATTTGGGCCTCCCCCGTGCTGGTTGATAATCACTTCTTTATTGTCGCACACGCACTTAGAGCACTGCTTGCCCATTTTTATGACCGCACTTATTAATTTCGATTAGTTGAAAAAACCGCGTTAGCACGCTATGACAGTCCCACGATGTCTGCGCCATAGTTAGTAAAAAAATAATCGCGCGATCAGCAGAACGGTCCTGGCATGGTCGCCATGAGGTGTGGCGGGGGATTGTGTGTAAAGGAGACACAAGTGTATTGGAAGAGCGTCCGTTTATTACTGTTCTTACAGTCACTGTCTTATTCTAATATATCCTAATACTTACATATCTATATTACTACCATACCACACCAGAGATCGGACGTTCCGTTTCCGGCGATTACTTGTTTCCAGACGTTTGTTTCTTTGAGCGGTGGAGGTGAGCGTGATTTATTACAATAGAGATAGGTTTCCTGTGGTCCCTGTAAGCGTTTTCAAAATAATTTAGTAATTCCTGCCCCCTTAAATCTTTACAAAGTTAATTCTATACTCATCGGTGACCACTGAGTGTTGCAGAAACGAAACGCACCGGGCTGCGTTCGGAAGCCGATTCATTGTTGGAATGTATGCCTGTCATTGGTTTCATATCATTATTTTGGGTGTTTTTAAGTTGTCGAATGAGCAGTAATAGGGATAAAGTGGGTTGTAAGTCGGTTACCGCTCATTACTTGGATCGTTTGGTTCCTTTGCGAGAGCAAACACAAATGTTTAATACTAATTTATTTTCGATCTAATTAATACAGACGGGAACACTATAGCGGAGTTTTGTTTTCAGAACGGCCGTAAGTTGGCCCATTTCCTGTCGTTGTTTTTGTCACTTGACATTCCAAAGAGGTGCATTTCCTTTCCGACGCCTGCAGCCATTTTGAGGTCTGCATGCGGTGTGGTTAATTTCTTAGGCTGATCGGTCTGATTTGTGTCTGAAATGGCGTGATGGCGCTGCCAATCTGTTTTGTGGACGTGAGAATGGTGTTATCTTCGTAGTATTTCGTCGCGGGAGGTAAGCAAAGCCGTTCACTATACGATTTGCGTCGCGTCGTAACCACGCGTTCCATATTCAAAAGAATACATTTATAATTCGTTTCAATCTTCTTTTCAGCTGTGATTGGTGCTGGCTACAGTCCGGAATCCTCTTGTGCCTTGATGTTATGATGCGGAGAACGTTGATTTCTTTATAATTTACCCACTTATAGTGGTAAGTGTCTTCTATTTCCTTCTTTTCATGTGGGACGGACCACAAACCGGGAGTTCGTATTTGATAACTAATGCTGTGAATAACTATTGTTCATAGGGTCGCCCGGCACGGCTATAAAACTACTTAAGTGTCGCCCGGCACGGCTACCAAAACTACTTAAGGGTCGCCTGGCTCGGCTCCAAATCTTCTTCATGGTCCGGCTAGCCTCGACGACGTGTACCTGAGTATCCGGCTGCCCCGGGTCTCCCTCTCAGCGTTCCGCCTGCTCCGCTAACCACCTTCGGAGTAGTACTACCGTAACAGGTTGGATCTTTCCTTTATTTCCGGTTGGAGTGTCGGTTTCACTGTTCGGAAATCCTATCGGTTGTGTATTCGCATTAAAAATGAGTAGTGTAAAAATAATTTAAATGAAGTAGTTAAGTAGGGTCAAGTACCCCGTGATGTGATCTTTTCCTAATTAAGGTGTCACCTTGTGTGCTCCCGATGGTGTAATGTCACCCATCTGAGCGAGTGTTCGTGTGAATTTAGTTATTTACCCCGTTGTCCGAGGGACTATGCCCTAGACAGCGTATGATGTGTTGACTTGTTTACCCCTAGTATTAGAACCTTAAAGCTGAGCTCAGACTTTTATTTGATAAGATTTATATGAGGTACCCTACATGGTCCCTATGTTTTCCTTTGCTTTTAAGTAGGATTGAAACCGGTGTACTCTAAGATTTATACGAGGTACCCTATATTGTCCCTATGTTTTTCTTTGCTTTTAAGTAGGATTTATACCGGTGTACTCTAAGATTTATATGAGGTACCCTACATGGTCCCTATGTTTTCCTTTGCTTTTAAGTAGGATTGATACCTGTGTACTACAAGATTTATATGAGGGATCCTATATGGTCCCTAGGTTTTCCTACGCTTTTGAGTGTGGTTTATATCTGTGTACTATGGATGTAATAAACATGTGCCTTTAATTACCTATAAACTTGTAGTTTTACTCAAACCACCTTGCAGTTTTGGAGGGTGAGCGCCTGGCGTCCCCTACCTAAATTCTTGGTCGCTCGCCTACTCTGGGCCAACCAGTACCCGCTCCCTGAGCTCTTGCCTGTAGCCGGTTGCAAATATTACAGTGTCGTACCCAACGTGTGGCCCAGGAAGCATAGTGGTTTGAGTAAAGTGTACCTATATCTACCTATACTTATATCTATAGGGTATTTGTACCTGACTTTGTGTTCTTTATCGGAGTGTACATCTCGCGTTAGTAGTTAAGCATTAATATCTCAGGATGGACTTTATAAAGGCAGGGTGTAAAATTAACCACCTGCATAAGGATGAGATCACACATGAGCTGTCAGTGCGTCGGCTGACTGTTAACCCGGTATCGAGACGCGGCAGCTTATTTAGGGCTTTGAAGCAGACAGCGGCTCTGGCTAGGAGGGGTAGCCTGAAATTTACTTCCCTGGAGCCGTGCGACGTGGAGTCTGAGCTGGCGGTTTGTCAGAGGAAGGCTGAACAGATAGAGAAGGAGATCGGAGAGGACCTCTCTGAGGCTGCTTCAGTCCGCCTTGACTCTCGCTGTAGGTACTTGCTGTGTCGCTTATCTCGTCTACAGGGCGAAGCCCCTGAGGTTAAGTTGCTGATGGCTATGATTACGCAGATGTGGGAACGAGTTAAGTCCGATGAGCCGTCTGGTTCGGACGCTGAGTCTGTCAGCTCCGGTCCATCCGAGGCCGAGGCGGTGACTAGGAAGGTCTTTTATAGAACGGAAAAAACGTTCAATATTAATTCTCTGAATCTGAAGTATAGTGGTGATTCTTGTGCCCGCACCTTTCTTACCCGTCTGGAGGAGTTGCGTGTAGCCAGGGAAATCTCAGAAGCTGTCATTTTTAGGGGTTTTCCGGAGATTCTGGAGGGACCAGCTCTTTCCTGGTTCCGGTCTAATAAGGCAAGGTTGATTTCGTACATCGAGGTGGTAAAGGCTCTTCGGGATGACTTTGATATTCCTGACCTGGACTACCAGTTGTTGAGGGAGATTCGTGCAAGGACCCAAGCTAGGGATGAGACGATCGTCGTTTTCGTGTCCACGGTGCTCGGAATGTTCGAGAGGCTGAGTAAGCCCGTGTCAGAGGAGGAGAAGTTGGATATTCTCATGCGGAATATCCGTCCCGACTACAGTAGGGAGCTAGCGCTTAGGGATATTTCTTCCATAGATCAGCTCAAACATGACTGTAAGAGAATTGAACTCGCTAGGATTAAGGCTGATCAATTTCAGGAGCCCTCTTCCTCATCTTCTGCTAACCGTTCTGCGGGGAATTCTAAAAATAGGTTCGGCAACCAGGCTCACCGCTCGCCGCGTGCGCCGCCTAATATTAATGCGGTGCACCAAGATAATCCGAATCCCGAGTGTTTCCGCTGCGGTGCTCGTAGTCATCCCACTAGATCTTGTCCTGTCTCTAGGGACCTGGTGTGCTTTAGATGCGGTGAGAGAGGAGTGCGCACCCCTGAGTGTTCAAAATGTCGTCCTACTCCAAAAAACTAAAAACGCTTGCTTTTCCTTTTAGTAACTCTTCCAACCACCGGATCTCTCCCCCTGTGGTAGGAAAGGCAAGACACTTTGAACCTCCTAAGGGAGACTCTCGCTTGTATATGACTGTGGAAATTTTAGGACTAAAGGTTATGGGCCTCTTGGACTGCGGAGCTTCTTGCTCTATTCTTGGTAGTTATAGTCACCGTTTGTTCTCAGAGATAGGTATTCCTACTTATAAACATACTTCACCTTTGAGACTGTGTGTTGCCAACGGCCAGGAACTTGTATGTTCTGAATAAATGTCCTTACCCATTAACTATAATAATAATGTCCAAATAGTACATTTCAATATTCAATCGGGTATAACCGCCCCTATCATTTTTGGTCTAAACTTCTGGCGAGCTTTTAAACTTGTTCCGGAAATAATCTCTGACTTAATTTCTATTAACTACCCTGTTGATACGGTCGCTGCTACTGCCAATGCTGGCTTGCAGGATCTGGAATCTTTAACGCCCCTCCAAAAAGCTGTTATTGACCAGGTTAAGCGGTTGTACGACCAGGTGGACACCGATAAGGTGGGTTTAGGAAAAACCCATTTGATCGAACATGTAATTAACACGGGTGACTGTCCCCCGATAAAACAGAAATATTATCGGTTAAGCCCTGATAAACTTGCAGCCCTGGAGAGGGAAGTGGACAGGATGTTGGCGATAGATATAGTGGAACCTTCTTATTCCCCCTGGAATTCTCCGGTCGTCATGGTGGAGAAGTCTAGCGGAGATATGCGGCTGTGTCTGGATAGTCGGAAGGTCAACTCCGTATCGAAGGCTGATGCATACCCCTTGCCCTACGTTAACTATATTCTGGACAACCTGCGGAATGCTAAGTTTCTTACCTCCTTAGATTTGAGCGCCGCGTATCACCAAATTCCATTAAGTAGAGCATCGAAGGAGAAAACCGCGTTTACGGTACCGGGACGTGGTTTGTTCCACTATAACCGCATGTGCTTCGGTTTGGTAGGAGCTTCTGCAACCATGCAACGGTTAATGGATCAGTTGTTCGCGGCCGAATTTGACAATAAAATCTTTTGCTATGTCGATGACATCATAATCTGTACTTCTGACTTCGACGAGCACATCCGTCTGTTGAAAGCTGTCCTTGACAAGCTAAAAGCCGCTAACCTGACAATCAATATGAAGAAGTCCTTATTTTGTAGGAATGAGCTAAAATATTTGGGATACGTGGTGGATCGTCATGGCCTGCGTACTGACCCGTCTAAAGTGGATGTTATTCTGAATTTTCCGATTCCTACTGATGTCAAGAGTATCAAACGGTTCCTTGGCATGGCGGGCTGGTATCGCCGCTTCATCAAAAACTTTTCACAGATTGCTCGTCCGCTGACGCGTCTGACTAGTAAGAAAGTTGAATTTGTATGGTCTAACGAAGCCAACGAGTCGTTTAATGCTCTAAAGACCGCCCTCGTATCCGCTCCTATCCTTAAGTGTCCAAACTTTCAAGAACCTTTTTATATCCACACGGATGCCTCATCTTTTGCTGTTGGTGCGGTACTAGTTCAGCGCGTGAACGACTGTGATCATCCGGTAGCCTACTGTAGCCGTACTCTTAGCTCGGCGGAATCTAATTACTCCGCTACCGAGCGTGAGCTCTTAGCTGTTATCTTTGCACTAGAGCAGTATCGTGCATATGTGGAGGGCCGTAAGTGTTACGTCGTCACCGACCACGCGTCACTCAAGTGGTTCGCTAGCCTTAAGAACCCGTCCGGACGCTTGAATCGATGGGCCTGCCGTTTGGGTCAATATGATTTTGACATAATTCACCGAAAAGGCAGAGAACATGTCATTCCTGATGCTCTCTCGCGTATAAAAATTGACTCCCTTGTAGATGTGTTATCTACCCAGGATCCATGGTATATTGACCTTTTTAAGAGTGTCTCTGAGAATCCTACTCTGTATCCAAACTTCAAAGTGGAGAATAATCGCGTGTACCGCCTTTCTAAGAATAAGTACCGTCTGACCACCCAGTTTGATTGGAAGTTGGTGATTCCGTACGAAAACCGAAACGCGTTATTGCAGAAGTGTCACGATGATCCGACAGCTGGTCACTTTGGTGTGGCCAAGACTCATTCGAAGGTTGCTAGTTTGTACTTTTGGCCAACTCTCTTCCAAGACGTGAAGTCATACGTGGAGTCTTGTGAGACATGCAAGGTATACAAACCGGTCAATTTGGCTCCTGCGGGGCTGATGGGTAATCCCCGTCGTATCTCCATGCCCGGTGAAGCGGTGTCCTGCGATATATTGGGTCCATTTCCTCCATCTTACAACCGTAACCAGTACTTGTTTGTGTGTTCAGACTATTTTAGTAAGTATGTCACTCTCTTTCCCTTGCGTACGGTTACGGCTAAAAATATTGTTAAGTGCTTGGAGAAGGGAATATTTCTGGTGCATGGTGTCCCAAAATACGTCTATGTTGACAACGGTCCTCAATTTGTCTCCAAGGATTTTAGGGACCTCATGACTAAGTATAGTGTCCCCCATATATTTTATAACCCTAGATATCATCCTCAAACCAATCAGACCGAGCGCGTGAACCGTGAGCTGGTGCGCACCATCGCTTCTTACGTGCGTACGGATCACCGTACCTGGGATAAGCACTTAGCCGAAATCCAGTGTGCCTTAAACACTGTTATACACGAAGGCACCAAGCATACCCCATATTTCCTTAACCACGGCCGTGAAATGATCTTGGATGGTACATTTTATAACTCTGACGTTCCCGTGAGCTCAAGCGAACTCTCGGTCGACCCAAACTATACCTTTTCTGAGAACCTTAAGGAGCTGGAGTCTATATTTAGGCAAGTACGGCAGTCGTTACTCTCTGCGCAGGAACGTAATGCCAGGTATTATAATTTGCGTAGGAGGCCTGTCCAATTGCACGAAGGACAGATCGTCTACAAGAAGTGTTTTCCCCTTTCCAACGCTTCCAAATTTTTCTCCGCTAAGTTATCTCCTCGATACGAGAGATGCGTGATTCATAAAAAGCACGGTCCTCTCGTTTACACTCTAAAGTCCATGAATGGTAAACTGTTAGGCAATTTCCACATCAAGGATCTGGTTCGACCGGAAGAAGCTCCAAACTTGACGTAAAACTGTACGGGGCCGCGTCCGTGCGCAAATCACTGGCTCAAGGTGCCATGTCCATTCCCTGGGTGCGTAGAATATCTCACAATTCACCTCCTGTTCGGCATCTTGGTTTGGTGAAGTTCAAGGACGTGCCTCGTGTACAAATTAGTTAGTATATTTATTGTGACGGTGATGGGCGTTTGGTCGCGGCCTACTGGGATTTAATGACGTTTCATTAGGTGGCCTCTACATGGCCCACTAACCGTTAATAAGTTTAAGAGACTAAGTATATAGTGAATGTTTGCGGTCTGAACCAGTGGAAGGTCGTAGCTTGTTCGAGTTCGGTAGGTATGCTCCCCAGGTTCCCCCGCATTGGTTTGGCCCGCGCTCGTGTAGTTACATTAGATTTTAAACATTTAGGTAGGTGATAGGCGTGGAAGGACCAAGCCTTGTTGACAGAAAACTTTGTAGGTATGGTAGGTAATGTCCGAACTTGCAGGGTATAAACAAGATGGAAGAACAAATGTTCTGACTGTTGGCGGTTATCTAAGGAATGACTTACTGAATGTGTTGTAATTTGCGGTGTGTGTTAGCACGCACCCTATCCCGGTGGTAGGACCGTGTGCAAGGTCCGTCCGGGTGGATACCACCATCTTACTCCAAGTCCTACTGACGAGCAGCCGCGACGGCGTTCTGTGACTTGGTAGGGGAGTAAGATTACCGGTTAACATACTGCACAAGAGGCTGATCATCTGTGTCCTCGGGGTTTGGTAGACCCGTTTCCTGTTCTCATCGCTTGGCCACGCGTGAGGAGTTGGAAGCACTGCGTTAACCTCCATTCCGCAATTGTATTTTTCTGTTTTCTGTCAACCAAGCATTTGTTGTTCCACTGTCCGTAGTTCCGGGAATATTAAAGTAATCGTTCCTATTACATTTAAACTTAAGTACCGTAAGTAGTTTAGGATGCATCCATAGGTAAGTTTTGTTGATCGTTTATAACTTCATTCCCAAGTTATACAGTCGAAGTAGTCGGTCATAAGTAGAATATGTACGTGTTAGTTTAGTCATTCAATTTAGTTTGCAGGTAGTGTGAGATAAAGACGCGTCAGAGTTTTTATCTTTCCTCGTTTTTTTTTGTGTTTTGTTGCCCTCAAGAAAGTAGACATTCTGGGAACAGTGTCGCTTCTCGCAATTTGCTCTTTATGACTTTCCACCTTTCACGGGACTTGCTAGGTGGTTGAAGCTGGTCTCTCACAGCTGGCCAATTGCCTCCTCACCTGACTACTACTGTACCTACGTGTACTTCCTATGTACCTTATGCCCTTGGGTATCTGCATCCCCAAGGGGATGAACATTAGTCGGGGTTGGTCCCTCTGCTAATCACCTGTTTGCGTCTGGCATCTTGTGAGCAGGCGCTGTGATTTTTCTTTAGTTTTAGGTCGTAGTGGCAAGAGGGTTGAGTTAGCCGCTTACCGTTAGGCGCTCAATTCTCGAACCATGATTTAACACGTCTTCCCCTCCCTTGGCGTAGACGTTCTTCTTTTTCCTGGTGGGGTTTTCACATCCATTGGTTTTCTTTAGTTTTAGGTTGTAGTGGCAAGAGGGTTGAGTCAGCCGCTTACCGTTAGGCGCTCAATTCTCGAACCATGATTTAACACGTCTTCCCCTCCCTTGGCGTAGACGTTCTTCTTTCTCTAGTCTCTCACGCTGTAGTGCTTCGAATAATTTTATTTCAGAATTAAGATTCTGAAATAAAATTATTTTCCCAACTGAAGTGATACTGTAACACTTACCAGTGTTCCAAACACATTTGTTGCTCACGTAACCATAACATATTCCGATGGATGTCACACCCACTCACTTGTCCTTTCGTACATACACGTTAATGCAACACCATGATTGCCTATTTGGGATCCTAGACACCTTAACGAACTTATTACATCTTAATTTGTTATCATTAGTGCAAGATTCTGTTGTTGTATTTGGTTGAAGTTGACATTTTGCTGCGTTTAGTTCCCCTCCCAGAGATCGGACGTTCCGTTTCCGGCGATTACTTGTTTCCAGACGTTTGTTTCTTTGAGCGGTGGAGGTGAGCGTGATTTATTACAATAGAGATAGGTTTCCTGTGGTCCCTGTAAGCGTTTTCAAAATAATTTAGTAATTCCTGCCCCCTTAAATCTTTACAAAGTTAATTCTATACTCATCGGTGACCACTGAGTGTTGCAGAAACGAAACGCACCGGGCTGCGTTCGGAAGCCGATTCATTGTTGGAATGTATGCCTGTCATTGGTTTCATATCATTATTTTGGGTGTTTTTAAGTTGTCGAATGAGCAGTAATAGGGATAAAGTGGGTTGTAAGTCGGTTACCGCTCATTACTTGGATCGTTTGGTTCCTTTGCGAGAGCAAACACAAATGTTTAATACTAATTTATTTTCGATCTAATTAATACAGACGGGAACACTATAGCGGAGTTTTGTTTTCA